>JAQISU010000306.1:9847500-11047500 GCA_029339505.1 Unio delphinus
CTTTGGAGAGGCCTGCATATGTTGAAACTTAATAAATTACAAATCTCCATGAAACCTGCAAGGGCTAGGAATTATCTCCATAGAGCACAAATTTTAAGGTAATTCTGTGAGGTATGCTACTAATATTGACGACCGCTCCGATGACATGAGTGATTAGAGTGTCCACCTCGGATGCGGCAGGTCGCGTGTTCGAAACCTAACCGAGTCATAACAAAAACTTATACGAATGGTATTTCAGCTGCCTCAGATTAAGAGGCTAGTGTTATCCTTATGTCAGGATAATGTGAATGGGTGGAACATGATGCCCCAGTGCTAAATACTAGACATCACTATAGACTGCCACTATGCAGACATCGTAGCGATGGGAATGAAACATTATTGAAAAGTTACGTTAAGAATCCGAATCACACACACACTTAAATTGACATAAAATTACAACAAATATTTAATCTTGTAAAAGTCATTTTACAAAATATTTATATTATTTTCTGTTCTTGTGTTTACTGTTAATTTCATCGCATTTCCATTATATTTTTCAATACAGTCATTGTTGTTTATCAGATTTCATGTACATCTTTTACTCATATCTGAATACAAATAAGACGCACTTTAAGAAACTTCATTACGTAAGTTAAACGAAAAGCATTCTGTGTCTTGGTTTGTTTTGCTTGTATTGGTTTTAACATACGTGTTGACATAATTCATAGCAAGCAATATCATTCCGCGATAACAAGACCTAAATGTCATTCCCAGTAACATACAGAGGCAGCCGACTTAGGGTTTCATGGTGTGTATTGAACCAAACACTCATGGATTACGAATCAAACGTTTTATCAACTAAGCTATTGCGGTATCCCATAGTGGGATAAAGTCATTGTCAAATATGTCCTAGATGTCTTAACCATTTGCATGGCATCCCCTCTTGTTTTTTCCACCAAGCTTTACACCAATCTGTCGCTCTGTAACGGCATGTGCCTTCAATGTGATTTACTTTGGTCCGATAAAACTTACTTGTATATGAATTCGAAAAATTGCCTACAATTTCGCAACTCTTCTCGGGAACGACTCCATCGTTCCTGGAATCCAAATCTGCAAAGGACTGTGTGAACAACAAAACTGCACTTTGATGCCAATTTTTACCCATTCCCCAGGGTGAATATCCGCACATAGCACCAGTAACATACATCTTTCCTACTTGAATCAGGTCCTGGAAGGAAACGTTAAGAGATGAAATGTACTTTGGAGATAGCGACTGAAATGCTGGAACTGGATTTCCATCATCTGTACAATAGTGGATATCTTTCAAACCTTGAACTAGATACTCGGGCGCAATGTAGCCGCTTGTTGATCTATTCATCTTGCACAGTTCATTCAGTTTGTCTGCAAATTTTGTTCCCTTCCACGGTGCTTGTATTGCATACCATTCAGAAGATTTAGCATCAAATGAACAAATATTCTTGAACAAAGCTGCAGCCATGACAAGATTTCCCATCGAATGAGCAAATATTACTGTGTCTTTGATGACTTTTGTTTTCCCTGCTACAATACTGCAGAATTTGTTATGGAGCTTCACGCTATCCCATCCATAGTTAACAGTGTCCAACATTATAAAGCGATGGTCACTACATTGGGGTGTAAATGACCTCACGTTAGACCAATACATTTTTTCTATGTCTACATTGGAGGAAGTTGAATCGATACCAGTATCATGAAGAAAGATACAGGACTTCCCAGAATCATTCAATAGACCAGACGTGTCCCCATACTGTTTCAGACCAGTTCTGTCTGATTTCTCCGTTTCTGGGGATGCAGAGTGACAAGATAAGCTAAGCTTGGGAAGGAAAATTGCACGTGTTGAATTTAAGCTAAATGAAGTGGCATTTGCCATCAGTGTTCCATCATGAATAGAAATGATACTCTTATGTGACTCGCATATGAAGATATCTCTCTGGCACTCGTGAACTGACCACAAAGTTCCAGGACAATCCAATTCTAGCTTCCGGTAGTAAGTTCGAGTAGCGTTAACAATAAGGCGGAGTACGCTAAAAAATCCCAAATTTTCAACATGTTTAAAACAAGACCATTTGGCGTTCTTGTCACTTGTAAGTTGGATTATCGCCTGATTATCTGCTACTATCAATAAGTCCTCTCCACGAGAGTTGCGTCGTCTTTTCTCCTTGTACCTAAAGCCATGCTTCACTTTTCGCTCCCACTCAATGTTAATTGTAATATTTAATGCCGTAATGTTGGAAATATTTTTGTTTGAATACTGGAAGATTCTGAATTCAGCTTTAAACGAGTCGGGAAGTACGTCTCCTAGACTGACCACTTTTGAATGATGTGGCATGTTTTCCTTTTCACTAGACGAGCCTGTACGCATGATCAAGGAAACTATGATGGTGGCGACCATGACAGAAACAAAAAACAGAACTATTGCTACCAAAATTTTTCTTCCATGTCCTTTCCTTATTTGCTGTCCCACTCTAGAGAATCGTCGGGAAAAGGATTGTCGGGGGCCGCTTCTCCCTCGGATAAGCAAGTCAACTCTATCCTGAACCATACTGTCAGTCTGATAGTCCTAAAGTAAAAATAGTAAAGCGTGAAATAGTCAAGGCTTCATAGGTATGTAGCGTGGACAATACATATATCACTCTGTTTTCAAGCAAAGATATGCATCAGTGAGCAAAGACACCCAGATATACTTTCTGTGAAATGTGATTATAAGTCCTCTAAGAGTGTGAGGGTGCAAATTTATGTCCATTTATAAAGAAAACATTAGTTTGGGCCAGAGAACAATGAATTAGATGAATCGGAACATGTGCTTCTTAAATCACTATGCTGCAATGATTTCCAAATGTAATGTATTCCCATGGTTATTTATGAAATTAATTAAATTGGTTTTATATCATGGCCGTGTGTGTGTGTGTGTGTGTGTGTGTGTGTGTGTGTGTTTATTGCACCTGTAAGTTCCACGCTTTCCAATAATATTACTCGATCCGAACAAGATGTACAAAAGCATGTGAACGAGCATTTCAGACGTTAAAGGACAGACTGACGTCAGACGCAATAATAAAATTGTCTGATGTGAAACGATATTTTGTCTTATGTACTGATGCTTGTGATAGAGGTGTATGGGTAGTGCAATTACAAGAACATGACGGAAATTTATTCCCAGTTGCATACAGCTGCAGGAAACTATCAACCGCAGAACGCAAGTATTCAGTCTCTGAGAAAGAATGCTTGACAATTATTTTTGGGATATCTAAATTATAAAGTTACCTGTATGGACGAAAATTTATTTTAGAAACTGACCACCATCCACCCGATTGTTTAGATCAAGATACGTTGACAAATGGACATTTAATTAAATATTTATACGGCAGTACCAAGTCTAGGTACGGTATATTAAGGGCAACGAGAATGTAGGGACTGACTGCTTAAGTAGAATAGAGACGTCTGAGTTGAAGGGTTCACCTGAGAACGTTTAAATAATTCATGTTAGATCTCCGAAATTTGGAGAGCAAAAATCCCGATTTTAGACTTCAAGGAGGGACAAATGTGAGGGGACCAATGTATGTCGATCTATAAAGAGCACATTAGTTTGGGCCAGAGGACAATTAATTAGATTTATGGGGACAGGTGCATGTTAAATTACTATGCTGCAATCATTTCTAAGGTTTATTTCGGGAGAGGAAGTGATTCTTAATTAAGTCTTCGTTTATTTAACCGGTTCAGACAAGACTAGCAGGAAGGTTACGTTCGATTTTATATTCTGAGATGACGCTGTGTAAAATGTGCAATATTATCAAAATATCGTTATATCTACTTTTTTCCTTCATCTTAACCTACTAGTAAAAATATTTGTAAAAACAATTACATGGCAAATTGATGTTTAAACTTGAACATATGATAACGACTGATATAATTAAATTAAAAGATGTAAGTAACCTTCATATTGTTTCCTTAAGAATGAGATTATTAAAGGAGTAAATGTACCACGGTTAGACTAACTAGATCTCTCCATGTGAGGACATTTGTTTTGATTGCGTGACAATATGGCGTCGGCGTTCGCCTGACAGTATAGCGGAATGCAGCGCATGGAACATACTACGCAGGGAACCAGATTACAAACTAATGTGCTCTTTATAGCTCGACAGAAATTTGCATCCGCGCATCAAAGTAGATTACATTTTACTTTTAGCTAGTATTTTTCTTCCCTACTTATAATGTTTATATTAGTTATTTTTAGTTTGCTGCATGTGTACTTTTTATTCTTTTCTTGTCCTCAAGATATCCTAGTATCTTTTTATTTTCTTTCGATTCATATGTATTGTTTTCTTATATCGTTGACTGTATATGCTGTTTGCTATTTCCTAATTGTTAATTCTGTGAGAACATGTATTCAGTGCATTGTTACCAATTGTATATTTGCCTTATTTATGTATAAAAATCGTTTCATCCAATTTAGACCTTTTACAATTAAACGTTTCTGGAGTATACCTGCTTTTAAAGTGTATTTGCCAAGCCTTAACGCATGTACATTTGAACTCCTCTTGTACTTTAGACGCATACATGGATATGACCATTCTGTCTGTACATTTGAACTCTTCTTGTACTTTAGACGCATACATGGATATGACCATTCTCTGTCTGTTTTAGATTGAAATAAATGGAATTATGTTCATGAGATTTGAGGTAAGAAATTTAGTTTTATAGTTTTCTTTTTCTTTCAGTAACTTGTAACATATGTATGTTGTTTTCGGGTTTAACGCCATTTTTCAGCACACTAAAGACTATATATGGCGTCAGCATTACGGGTGGAGGAATAACCCGGGAAAATGCCCGGGAAAAAACACCAACCCTCGAGAAGCTACTGGTAAGCTTTCTCATATACCCACATTCACCGAATCTGAGACTCAAACCCACGCAGACAGAGGTGAGATGGCAGTGATACATAATGAAGAGAGCTTTAGACCACTCGGTCACTCGGGATGTGTGTGTGTGTGTGTGTGTGTGTGTGTGTGTGTGTGTGTGTTTGTGTGTGTGTGTGTGTGTGTGTGTGTGTGAACATAAACCAACTATAGTCCGAGTTTCCTCTGACCCTTGCCACCCAATTTTTATATTTGGTTTTTTATGTTGGGGTGTAACCAAATGTAAAATATAGGGTGGCAAAGGTCAGAGGAAACTCGGACTAGTGCGGATGGGGGTGCTGAGCTGGGGAGCACAATGGTCGAAGCACTGTTCAGTTTAGTAGCTGGACATATCAGGTAACCTGCCGGTTTATAATAAGTCTGTGTTTACAGGTGTAGAATCAGTATGTTTACAACGCTAAAATTTCTTCTTACAGCACAGAGTTTACAAACCTATCTACAGGTCAAAAGGACAAGACGCTCATGGCCGAGAAGAGGCTCAACGAGTCGAGTTTTAGGTCTCACTGGATAATTTCGTATTTGTATTCCTACCCCTAACTTCTAGACAAATGTGCCTAATTGTATCAGTCCTCAATACAAAACCTTTGTCATGATGCATTTTAGTATTGTATAATTTACAGATAACTGGTAATTGTATGGGACATGGGTATATTTTTAGTGTTGTTAAAGTATCGAATGATGGTTCAAGATAAATATTGAATGCATTTGTTTTTATACATACATATGTAATGACGTTAGGGATGTGGTAATATACGGTATTAATATTACGTTACTGCAGATGGGCTGACAGTTACAGGTCACTTAAGGTCAGCTCCACGCTTTCATTCAGTTGTAACCCTGTATGCCTTAAAATAACATTAGCATGAGAACTAGTGTACGTCAACGTTCACTCTTAGCGAATGGTAAATGTAGGCTAGTATTAATTTGGTTCAAGAAAAATATCTAGTCAAGTTAGGTACATGCAATATAAGTGTTATTTAGTGAATTAGGGATATGTAATATAAGTGTATTTAGTGAATTAAGGATATGTAATATAAGTGTTATTTAGTGAATTAGGGATATGCATTATAAGTGTTATTTAGTGAATTAGGGATATGTAATATAAGTGTTATTTAGTGAATTAGGGATATGTAATATAAGTGTTATTTAGTGAATTAGGGATATGTAATATAAGTGTTATTTAGTGAATTAGGGATATGCAATATAAGTGTTATTTGGTCAATTAGAGATATGCAATAGAAGTGTTGTTAAGTGAAGTTAGGGCATGATATATTACGAAGTCGGGCATATGCAATACAACTGTTATTTGGTTCTAGATAAAAAATGTGAAAATAGAGACATGTAGTTTGAGTGTTATCCATTAAAGTTCGGAACTTTTAATATAAGTGTTATCCAGTGAAGCTGGTGACATGCAATATAAACATTAGAATGGTTATATCAAGAGAAATATCAAACAAAGTTGGTCAAATACAACTTTAGGGTTATTTAATGATGTTAGGGTATGCAGCATATAATATTATCTCGATAAGCTAAGGACATGCAATAGAAGTGTTATTTAGAGATGTTAGGGTATGCAGCATAGAATAATATCTCGATAAGCTAAGGACATGCTACATAAGTGTTATTTAGTGATGTTAGGGTATGCAGCATAGAATAATATCTCGATAAGCTAAGGACATGCTACATAAGGGTTATCTAGAGATGTTAGGGTATGCAGCATAGAATAATATCTCGATAAGCTAAGGACATGCAATATAAGTGTTATTTAGTGATGTTAGGGTATGCAGCATAGAATATTATCTCGATAAGCTAAGTGCAGTATAGAATATTATCTCGATAAGCTAAGGACATGCAATATAAGGGTTGTTTAGTGATGTTAGGGTATGCAGCATAGAATAATATCTCGATAAGCTAAGGGCATGCAATATAAGTGTTATTTAGAGATGTTAGGGTATGCAACATAGAATATTATCTCGATTAAAGCTAAGGACATGCTACATAAGGGTTATCTAGTGATGTTAGGGTATGCAGCTTTTATCACGATAAGCAAAGGAAATGCAATATAATATAAGTGTTATTTTTGTAACGAATGTAAAGGTGCCAGACGCAAGTATCACTTGGCACTAAGACTGCACCGACTTTAATACAAAAGCAAAATACCAATTCAAAACAATTAGCAATATTTGGTTCAAGGCAAACAAAACATTTCTCTTTTATATTGGCTATATACATCATTGGAAATAACTGATCGATATTTATACGCTGCCTTTAAGCAGGGATGTAATTTGTTTGTTTGTTTGCTGGGGGGGGGGGGGGGGGCGGGTGGTATGGAAGGGGAGGGGCCGGTATTTGCCCCCCTCCCCCTAATTTTTTTCATGTGTTGTAAAATTGCTGTTACCTATATACATCCCCCATCAAGTTTTGACCCCACCCCCTGAAAAAGTTTAAATGGCATCCCTGCATTTAGGAAACAATGCTTCCTTTTCTTCAACAGTATAGGGAAACACTGAACAAGCTGAGGAAAGTTTACAAATTAAACTTTTATTGTGGTTATTCTTTTATAAATATGACATCTGGAGTTTTAGTAATAATTATGTAATTGGTCACGTTCTCGCATGTGTATTACAAAAAGTTATATTTGCACGAAAAGTGACAATCGTTTATGTTGCATGGAGAACGAAAAGAACCCACTATGAATGTTGTGTACCGCGGTATGTAGGTTTTCCCCGAATTTATTTCTAAATTAGAGTAGCAATATATTTGGCTGGTTTGGTTAAGAACAAAATAAGTCAAATTAAAATAATATTAAAGATTGCTGCTGGTGGTGGTATGTGCAATCTTAAATGCATTTTTTTATCAAACAAATTTTCCGTGATTTAGGTCTGAATAATTTGTGGCTGTCTTGGATATTCCATTTTGTTGATTGGCTAAAGAAAACTGTTACAATGAGACCGGAAGTTCAACATAAAAAAACATGGCATTCTAGAGCTTTCGATTCCCCTAAAACAGAATTTATCTCATATTTAAACGTTCTTTTCATTTTTTAATTTCGGACCAGTTTTAAGATGTATGACAAATTTATGTATCGAAAGAAAGTGTGAATTTTGTGATTGAAAATATTGGTGATACATTTCGCCTTCTCGTTTGTCAAAATTTTGCTGCAATTAGGAAACAATATATAGGTACGAAATACTGAAAAGAAAAGGTAAATATATACAAATTAAGAGAGTTGCTAAAATGTTATGCACTGATAAAATAGTTATATTTATAGAACCGATACTTGAATAATTATTGTCCCATACAAACCCATAATAGTTATGGATCCCATCCCATCCCATCCCATCACATCACCATCACATCACATCACATCATATCATCACAAGTCTTTTGTTTGACCTGAACACTGGTCATAATCTATTTGGTCTGTGAGATTGAAATTCAGCATTGGATTAACAATGAGTAATACATTATAATGCCGGTTATCGAAAGTTTTAAATGTTGGCATTAGTCTCAAATCATCATGGTGTGATTTCATTGTGGAAGAAAAGAAACGATAAGTCGATTTAAAAACAAGCTAAAATTGACAATCCTGTATAACGCATTCGTGATCTTATTTTAAACAAATTGTCGAATTATTATTTAAAAATATCAATTAAAATGAATGCACGATTGCTGCCTTCATTTTATAAATATCTTGGTTTGAAATTAATTGCCCCGAAATGACATTCTGATCTGCGTGGGATCATTTCAAATGAACAAACATGTTTCTTTCACCAACCGGAATAAGCTTACCTCGACTCGACCTTTTCTAGCTCCGTATTTAGCGATAACAATGTATGTGTTCAACGTTGAATTGTCTTACCATGGTAGGTGCAGGTTTACTTCCATGCAATCGGTGTCTCTCTGACTTGTTTATACATATTTTGTCCCCTGAAGGAATAACGATTAGGGATGGACGGCCAGTTCTTCAACTTGTGTATAACCCTTACCATTGTGTTCGAATGCAGTAAATAAAGCTTGACGCCCACGATACAGTTAAGTACAAGGTCAGGGTCCGTCGGGTCAATAACAGGTCGTGAGATCATCTAAAGGTCAAAGACTGGGAAATGGCTACAGAGTCAACTTCATGTTAAAGCAACAAACGAGTGGATAATTATAGATAACAAAACTTGCCAAGATCTTAATTTTTTTTTATGTGACCAAAATAGATTATTAAAGTTGGTGCCAGTAATGGTCGTCGTTATTGTATATTCGATTAAAGACATATAACACCTGATTCTGCTTACATAAATAGTAGTTTATTTTGAGAAAAAAAAACATATTATGGCTGCATGAGAGAGAGAGAGAGAGAGAGAGAGAGAGAGAGAGAGAGAGAGAGAGAGAGAGAGTATACTTTTTTTTATAAAAGTTTAAGAAATATATATATATATATATATATATATATATATATATATATATATATATATATATATATATATATATATATATATTATAAAGGCTGTTGCAGGACTGAAAATTTAAAAACTCGTTACCTTCAAAAGTCAGAAGTGTCATGAAAGAGAAAGAAAAATGTACTAACTAACAAGCAGTTAAATATTTAAATATTAGTTTAAACTTTAAAGACACAGAGGGTAAGAAAAAAGTTTTATTTTGAAAAACTGTTATCATACTATATATATATATATATATATATATATATATATATATATATATATATATATATATATATATATATATATATATATATATATATAAAGTTAAGTTTATGAGCCTTTATAATTTTTGTAAAGTAATGGCAATTCAATTATGAAGTAACTTATACTTCAACACAACGGAAAACTTTTTGTTATCAGTTAAAATCACGAGATTTTACTCCCCGATAGATGTGTGGCATTTCAAATTTTCAAAGGGTTTAAATTATTATAAACGTTCTTTGTTTTTGCAATTCTCTTCCGATAATTTACAGCTTAATCTTACAAAGATCAAATTATACAAACACCACCACCACTACAAACACCACCACCACCACCACCATCACCACCAATAATAATAATAATAATAATAATAATAATAATAATAATAATAATAATAATAAGAAAAAGAATAATAACAACAATAATAATAATAATAATAATAATAATAATAATAATAATAATAATAATAATAACATCTAGATTTGTAATCAATACTGCATTACCAGGCCGCTCCATATGCATGTATCCACGTTGGTCTATATCACATGTATAAGACTGCTTCAGAAACAAAATATACACATTCTAAGACTAACCGCTTATTTTTAGAGTAATCTGATTGAAGTCAGTTGTCCACTGTCCTATGTATAGATCTGACAGCGACCGCTTAAGGATCATCCTCTGGTAACCTTTGAAATTAGCCAATGTTGCTTTCATAAATTCGAGAGTGAATTAGTCTGGTTCCCTGACCGCTCTCCACTCCGTTACTCTTCGTTATGAGGTATAACGAAGAGTAACGGAGTGGAGAGCGGCCACGGAACCAGACTAAGAGTGAATGTAATCGTTCGGCACATCTTGATGCTCTTCAGGCATACCGAGAGTCTCCGAAACGATAATGCACAAGACGTCATCTTATTAGCAAAAATAATTAGCGATACGACCGTAATAACATAGGTCAACATAACATGGTCTCAAAGCGGTCGCTGTCATATCTTCATTTAGGTCAGCGAGATCTGGTTTTAATCAAAATGTTGTAAAACGTACCGGTCTTTTCAAAGGTAAATCTGTCGATTCAAGCGTTAAATCTTAGCGGTACGAAACCTATGGTTTCATGGTTGCATAGAACATTGTTCCAAAACTGGATGTATATGAAGCAAAAAAGCATTGTATTGCCACGCGATACAATCCATTATATTCTTTTCCATGTATTTATTGACCTAAAACTAAATTATGAGCAGATATAGTATTTCACGTTTCAAAGTTTGTTTGAATATCATACCCTTGATTAAACAACACCCCATATATTTATTTCTTAGAGTTCTGTTTTTCGTTATAAAAACAGTGTTATTAGTGAAACTTGAATAGCTAGGTGTACGTATTATTAGTGAAACTTTAATGTGTATTATTAGTGATCTCTTAAGTCTGAGACAAGTTGTATTTGCAGTTGGAGGCAAAAGAAAAATTACATTACACCATCGGGTTACATTGGTGTGATACTTGTGAATAATGGGACATTGTCGGGGGCGGGCGGTTGGGCACTGATTGGGTGTCCCGCTTAATTTGGTTTTCGTTATCTAGAGGTTGACCACCCTCGATGTTATAGCCCAGTCTGAGTAAATATAACAGGTGAAACTTATAGGTGAAATAGGTAGAGATCTGAGCAGATATATAGAACAAACAAACACGAACCCCCGTACAGATAAACACACAATGTAATAAATTACATAGAACATCTATGCGAAGTCATTACATTAGGAATATCTTAGCTTTTAGAAAACAAAACTTCCTCGAATTACAAAGGAAAGCACAAATGGATTTAAATAAAATAGCTGATCTGTTTACTGGTATATTTAGTTAATCATATAATTCAATGAACAATCGAAGTCAACGTCTTGTACGATTGCATAACCTGTTATTCGGTTCGCTCGACTACCACTTTAGTTTTTCAGAACCCTGGTTCTCCGGATGCTACTTTCAACAATCCGTCTCTCAGAAGTTTATACGTCGCAGGAATACGTAACTTAGTTATACGTCTCATGATTACACCTCTCAAATTACACATTTCAGCATTGCACGACTCAGGAACTATTTCACCCTTTGCTTCAATGTCCATCCAAATCATTTCGTCGTTTCCTTGGACTACATTTTTTACAAGGGAATTTCTTGCAAATACCTGAAGCCTACTCTTGTCTCTGTTGCAAGACAAACGTAGACTGATTAAAATTTTCGATGAGGTGATATTAAAACCAAGGACATTTAGTGTCGGAAACACGCTCCTTAATTAGCGTTACATATCAGTCAAATCTCTCTGCCGCCTATTTCTCAGAGGCGCCAAATTCTGGGTCAGCTTAACCTGTTAGTTTGATAGTTACAGAGTTCTGCGATGTTTCAGTTGTGACAGCTTTACCCTGAAACTAACATTTACTATTCCCCTAATATTCCGTCTGGCTGCTGTTCAAACAAATGCTGAATTAAGGAAAGCATTCTCCCCTCGAAAAAACATTCCGAACATGACAGTATGACGATTGATTCGCGTCTATTCTCTGGAAAACTAATGAACGGTTCTCTGGTCTCAACTAATGTATTCTTGTTACATGGACAGAAATTTGCCTCTTCGCATACATCTTCTGCACACAATGTTTGTATATTTATTTTGTTATGGTACTTCTGATTATGGTGTTAATTGTGTAGTGATAATTCTTTTTACCAAGTTGACAAATGTATGGGGTACAACTGGAATTTAGCATGGAAATGTCACTTGGATTCAAGACAGTAATGATACTGTTTATCTACAAGCACTCACACACTTTTACAATCCCACACATCACATATTAATATAACTCAAGGCTTTGTTGTCAATAACATAGATACACACAAATATGTACACCAAATATAACGTTTTGTCAATTGAGATTAGTATTTCTTTTTCAGAAGTCTGGTTGGCCCCGAAAAGGGCGAATTTTGTATGTGTTTTTTGGAGGGGGAGGGGGAATAATCTCCTGAGTGTCTGAACATTCCAAGTCAGGCACCGAAGGCTGCATATCCTTTTTTAAATTCTTTAACAAACTTGTTTTTACGGAGACCTAAAATTAGGCTATTTGGACTCCATATCCCAGTCTACTTCCTAATATGGCATCAAGTATAGTAATGTCACGATGACCCATACAACGCTATTTATTCTGAATCTTCGTCCAGTTTTTGTTCAGCCGGTGAACTTTCCGTTATCTCCATCTCCTGCTTCTTCGCCTTCTCCGTCCATGCTGCTTTAATTTTCTCCCTTTCCCCCTGTATCACCTCACCGATGAATTGTTTAGCAATTCCTTGAGAGGTTATTACCTTTTTTTCTGGCATAAGGTGTAGGGGTAGCACTCCAGTTCTTCCATCCGACACAGTAAGTGCTGAACTCTTTCCATCTAAACGTTACCCTCAGTCCGCTGGCCGACTTTGCAACAGTTTACCATTCTTTTCTCTTGCCTTATCTATGATGAATGGCACAAATAATGCACTTCTTGCGTTCTTAATTAATTGTCGTACTGGTGCCTGGCCCCCGCTGAAATGTATTTACTAACTCTTCACAGCATCATGTTCGAAAACGAGAGCAGGGGGGGGGGGGGGGGGGCAGAAAATTCGCGTATGTTCGTCACTGCAAGTCTCCTCTAGATCCACGGTTGAAGAAGTTTGATCTTTTCAAAAATCTGAAAAGTGTCATCATGAACGGAATTTTGAATAAAATATCTCTGTACTCATCTGTGTGTGTGTGTGTGTGTGTGTGTGTGTGTGTGTGTTCCTTACAAGTGATGTCTAGCAGAGGGGTATAATTGTCCTCTTTTCCCTATACCTTGTTTTCTTACTAGTTGCACCAGATTAAAATTTGTACGCACTTGATTGAGATTGATTAAGTTTATGTTTCGCTATCTGATTGACAAATATTCTCACAGTTGTATTTATCAATACATTTCAGTGCATCAAGGTATATTCTGATGTCACATTGGACGCAGTTCTTTAACTATTCAGCTAATATGAGTTGTCTAAATGTGTCATAATATTTAATAATCTTTTAAGGAGCGCACCGCCTGTCAAATAGTCGTTAGTTTTCCCTAGCAAACTAGACAACATCATCATCATCAGTCTCTTGACCTAGTGTGGTCGTTGAGGCATTGTACTGTTGAACATCTAACCAGTTCCCTCTCCTTGTCTCGATCATTTGTCAATGCCTGTTTCCTGTGTCTCTGCAAAACGTTTCCTGTTCATTCTCTGATGTTGTTAGTCCACCTTGTTCTATGTCTATCTCTCCTTCTGCCACTCTGGAAGCTGCCCGGCTGGACTGTTGTGGATAGACTGCTGGCTCTAGAGACATGGCTATACCATTTCAGCTTTGTCTTGTTGACAGTGGTGAAGAGGTCTTCATAATGGCCTACTTTGTGCCTGATGTTCTTACACACTTTTTCATTTGTGATGTGGTCCATATAAGAAATGACAAGGATGGTTCTGTAACATCACATTTCAAGTCCCTGGATTCTTCGTTGTAATTATGTTATCATGGTCCAGGCCTCTCACGAATACAGACAGATTCGGATGACTAGTGCTCTCATTAGTCTGATTTTACTTTTCAGAAAGATATTCTTGTCTCTCTAGATGGGGCTCAGCTTTGACATAGCTGCCGTTGATTGTGCTGCTCGTGACAAAATTTCTGCTCTAGATTCCTCTTCGGTAATTATGGAACCAATATATTTTTACTGGCCCACTGTTTACAGTTCCTGTCCTCTGACTTTAATCTTAGCTAAGATTTGTTTGCCACTATTTGTCATCAGCTTTGTTTTCTCCGCGCTTTTCTCCATGTGACATCTGGAAGATGTTTCATCCAGGTTCGTCAATTAGGTGGCAAGCTCGTCTTCACTGCCTGCCAAGCCCAACAATGTCATCTGCAAAGCGGAGGTTGGTGATGTTATGCCCTCCAATGCTGACTGTCCCACAGTGGTTTTCCAGGGCTTCGCTCATTATGCGCTCTAAGTATATGTTGAAAAGCTTGGGTGACAAGAGATAGCCTTGACGTACTCCAACTGTTGTATTGAACCAATCCCCCACAGAACCTTTAACAATTACTGCACTGGTAGCGTGGCGTATAGCAAAGGTTTTCACGATTAACAGCTCTACTTATTATCGCGTTATTTCTTGGACTGCCGACAGCGTAGCCCCCACCCCACCCCACCACCACCACAACCACCACCAGTAAGTTTCATCTGCAAGACGTATCGGTCCTACTAAACACCGCAAAAGTTGCCCGAAAACATATATGAAATCGTCATTTTTCATTTTCTTCTTAGTATTCTTCATTATTTGTACAATTATTTAACATTCTAAAAATATTTAATTATGGTTAGTGTAAGTTTATACAAATATCATCCCAAATGGAGGTTGAATTATAATTCTACTATTTCTCCTTTTGTTTGACAGTGAAACATCCTCGTATCAATTTATAAAACTATTTAATTACGTTACATGTTGGAAGAAAAAAATGATAGGATCACAACGGGCAAATACATGACAATTACTTACCATTTTTGAAAGTATGTAGTGTTCATACAAAATGTATACCAGTTGTTACGTATTTCGCATTTGATATATATATTTAATTGTTTTATGTCAGTTTTAAATTAATTTTTATATTTTACTACATGCTATTGGACTGTAACTTTATTCACTAGAAATGATTTTATTTCAGAAAATATGTTAACTTGAATTATTCTTTGGTAAACAAGTAATGTTGTTCTAGATCCTGACCTTGATCCAAAGTTAGTGGAACCCACGTAAACAGGTTTTATTTTAATTTTAAAATGATTGGTTGTGGTCAGGGTCAAGATAGAACTAGTGACTTAAGAAGAAAACAACTTTTTATTCTTACAGTCGAAATGATTGGTTCTCGTCAGGGTAATATTAGGAGTACGTGATTCACTCCCGCCCCCCCCCCCTTTTTTTTTTTTCCTTCTTCTTCCCCCGCGATTTAGGAATCTGGGGATTCTTTCGAAACTGAGTATTAGAATATGATATATCTTTGTTTTAGTCATTTTCTTTAGCAGTTACCATGTATTTTGAATCCATGTTAACTTTTCTTCAATTTAGCTGGATTTTAAAGGATTAAGTTGTATCTCTGGAAATATTTGATGTGCTCATAAACCATTCTTTTACAAAGACTGTTATTAAAATCGTATTCGTATTTCCAACACCAAAGTGTTAAATAGTGTGTTTCTTCAATGAGCTGTAGATAAGCACAAAACAGATTGTAGCATACGTCATCGTCTTCCATCTTGAATTTTCCAACAGGACTCGAACTTATTCGAACATTTCATTGCTAGGACTTTGTAATTTAATTTGTGGATTATTCTTGGCATATTTTTGGATTTTATTCTTAAAACTGTTAGGTTTCTTTCCATTTTTAAAATAGTTTTCCATGGAATTTTTTAAAATAAAACTTGTTGTTGTTTAAAATTTGTATCAAGTGAAATCGACAAGCTTGTTTATAAAAGGTAATCAAAGGTGGAAATCTTTCTTTCAAAATCCTACCCAGGAACAATTAGACTTTTTCAAAAAAGATTAACTACTTCAACTTGCCAGAAGAACAAGGAAACGAAGGACAAATGCAATTTGAGAGAGAGAGAGAGAGAGAGAGAGAGAGAGAGAGAGAGAGAGAGAGAGAGAGAGAGAGAGAGATGCGGATGTAAAGTGAGAAGGAAGAAAACGAATATAAATGTAGAATTAAAAAACAGACATGGCAAGTGAAAAGCACATTCACACATCATATCCAAATTAAAGTTTTGATCTTTCAAAGAACATTACGTTAGTGCCCCCTTTCAGAGAAAGACAAATATTTCACTCGTTTTGAGAAAGTTGCTGAAACGTTTAAGTGGCCAAGTTATCATTGGACTCAATTATTACAATGTGTACTTATTGGTAAGGCTAGTGATATTTACAATTCACTGCCCGTTAACAATAGTGGTTAATATGATGCTATCAACGAATACATCTTAAGGAGTTACAGGTTAGTCCCTGAAGCTTATCGGCACAAATTCAGAAACTATAAGAAAGAGAATCTCATGTTGAATTTGCTAGAGAAACAGATCAGTTTTTTGTTGGATGGTGCTTAGCGAAGAAAGTTTAAAACGATTATGAAAGTGTCAAACAACAACTATTGAAGTGTTCAAAACATGTTTCCATATTGACATTATATTAAGACATATCTTGACGAGCACAAATCGAAACGTCAGCAAAATGCTGCACGTGCCGCTGATAAGTACTCTTTAACACATAAAGTGCCTAAGGCTTGTACTAAACAGTCTTGTGGCAGAAAAGTATTTCAGCCTAATACAAGCGCTTCTAAAATTCAAACTGGTACAAGTTATACAAAAATCAAACTTTGATTCTAGATCTATGTCACTTCCTATGTGTACCTATTGCAAGACGACAGAACACGTTATTTCGGACTGCTACAAATTAAAAAATAGGCATCAGAATCAAGACCTATTCCAAATGCTCTTATTTCTAAGAGGTCACGATTACGGTCATGTATTGAAAGCAATACATTTGTTGGTTCTAATAAACCCTAGTCTGATTCTATTATGGAGATTTATGAACCATTCATATCGAAGGGTTCTATATCACTCTTGGATGATTCAGCCCATCCCACCACTGTTAAATGTTTAAGGGACTCAGGAGCTTATCAGTCTTTTATTATCAGGTACTTTGCCTTTTTCTGAGAAGTCTTCTTCTAATGAGAATATTTTATTCATGGAGTAGAATGCGGCATTGTTTATGTACATCTCCATTGTGTATATTTATCGTCAGACTTAGTCTCAGGACCCGTGACAGGAAACAGTTTCTGTTTTTAAACGTAGAGGGCATTCATTTATTACTAAGCAACGACGTAGCTCGGGACAAGGTAGTGGTTAATCCACTTATAACTGGCAAGGCTTGTTTGGATCCGAAAGTCGATCCAATTGAAAAAGAATTCCCTGATTTATTCTAAGCTTGTGCAGTTACCAGAAAGCTCTTGAGAATGATTTTGATAAGAAAAGTATTCCTTTAGCTGACACGTGTATTGGTCAGGCTTTTGATGAGGTCACCTTCATTCCTTGTTTGGATCAATTTAGAAGATATTGATTACAATGATCCTCTTTTACTTGCTCATTCTCTTTATTCGAATCAGGGTGATTAACGAAAATCGCTTGTCGTTGAACAGGAAAAAGATCACGAGACCTACTGTTTGTTTCAAAGGGCCATTACTGAATCTGAAGCCTCGGAAATACCTCTCTGTTTTTTTCTCCATTGTTAATGGAATTTTTTATAAGAAAATGGAGACTTCTCGGGGTACCTGCTGGTAATGGGTGGTCAGTGAACCCATGAAACTCCTTTGGCTGGTCATTTAGGGTTTAATAAGACTTATGACAAGATCTTGACTCACTTTTATTGACCAAAAATCAAAAGTGATGTTGCCAAATACTGTAGATCTTGTCATACCTGTCAAATGGTTGGAAAACTCAATCCGAAGATATCTAAGGTTCATCTGCAACATAGTTCTGCATTTGACGAACCATTTAGTAGAATAATAGAAGATTGTGCTGGTCCCTTGCCTAAGACCAAGTCAAACAAAATAATTCCTGCTGACCATTATGTGTGCGTCAACAAGGTTTTCAGAGGCGGTTCCTTTGAGGAATTTTTAAATCTAAAACATTAGTAAAAGCTTTTGCAATTTTGTTTTAACTTTATTTTTATTATTATTATTATCTTAAATCTGTACAACTGCAAAAGTTGAACTGTTACTGGTTTGACAATCCTTCTTTAAACTGGTTTAGATCAAATCTAGATCATATCTAAACCAAAGGTCTCAACAAGTAAGCATTGGCAATATTAGCTCTCAAACTTGCACTATTTATTCAGGAGTCCCTTTAGGCTCAGTTTTGGGCCCTCTCTTCTTCCTTATCTATATCAATGATCTACCATTAAATAATGAATCCACAAATACAGATTCGTTTATAAATGATGCAACCTTGTATACATCTAGTTCTGATACTGAAGTTATCCAAACAAGATTAAACTCAGACCTTTTTAGAGTCCAAAACTGGGCACAACAAAATAGGATGGTAATTAATGAAGGCAAAAGAAAATGTATGGTTTTGGGGACAGCACAAAAGCTACACAAGTCAGGGAACCCAAAACTATCTCTTGCAATAAATAATCATCCATTAGAAAATGTCAAACATGAAAGGCTTGTAGGTGTGTCCATAGATAATAATTTATTATGGAATGACCATATTGATAAGCTTTGTAAAACATTGTCATCCAAAATTGCCCTTCTCAGCAGAATGAAGAAATATTTACCAATGGAAACTCGCAATCTATACTACAAGACATATATTCTTCCAACAATGGATTACTGTTCTAATGTATGGGGAAACTGTGCTAAATCTGAGCTTGACTGGATTTATAAACTCCAGAAACAAGCAGCATGTGTAATTTTAAATGTATCTGTTGATCATCCTTTGGAAAAGCATTATTTACAGAACTCAAATGTTTCACAATATTGACAGGATAGATTTTCACAAGGCAGTTTTTTTATATAAATGTTTATATGAAACTGCACCAGAGAATCTTCAGGACTTATTGAGGCCTTTTTCAACACAATACCAGTTGATATCAATATCACATGGAAACCTTCTAGTACCAAAACCAAGAACAGAGCAATTTAAAAAGAGTTTTCAATACTCTAGTACTGTTCTGTGGAATAAGCTTCCACTACATGTAAAATGGTTGAAAATATTAGAGTATTTAAGAAGAGATATCATGAGCATGCATGTGTTTCTAATAGATAATGGAATTTAGTATTTTAATACTAAGCATGCTAAAATAAGCACTAATTATTGCTATCTTCATATAATGTGCATTGTTATACTCTCCTTAAGAGGGCCTCAAGGAAGAATAGATCTTGACTACTGAGTCACCCTCTATAAATAAACCATAATTATTATTAGTATTATTAACCTGTTATACGACTGCATAGACACTGTATTAGCAAATGAGTGTCCCAGGATAATGAAAGACATTCTCATGCCTTGGCACTCAACTTGTTACATCATGGCTTATACATTTTTACATTTCCCTCTGTTGATTTGAATGTAATATTCATATATGCAAACTATTGTCTGATCATGGGGATTATGAAAGAATAATAAAGAGAAAATTAACAAGCACTGACTATGATAATATACAAAAGTGACATTCAGTTCCTTGACTGTATAACTTATGATTCAATTAATTTTTGTTCCATGTTCTTGTGGTGATGGTGTATTTCTCTTGTTCTATGTTTTTGTGGTGATGGTGTATTTCTCTTGTTCTGTGTTCTTGTAGTGATGGTGTATTTCTATTATTCTATGTTCTTGGGGTTATGGTTTGTCTTGTTCAGTGTTCTTGGGGTGATGGTGTATTTGATTTGTCTTGTTCCATGTTCATGCAGTGATGGTGTATTTCTCCTGTTCCATGTTCTTGTGGTGATCAAGTATTTCTCGTTTTTATGTTCTTGTGGTGATGGTGTAGTTTCTTGTTCCATGTTCTTGTGGTGATCATGTATTTCTCTTGTTGCATTTTCTTGTGGTGATGGTGTATTTCTCATTTTTGTTTTTGTGGTGAGAATGTATTTATTTCTCTTGTTCAGTGTACTTGTGGTGATGGTGTATTTTTCTTGTTCCATGTTCTTGCAGTGATGGTGTATTTCTCTTGTTGCATGTTCTTGTGGTGATGGTGTATCTTTTCTTTATGTTTTCGTGGCGAGGGTGTAATTTTTTTGTTCCATGTTCTTGTGGTGATGGTGTATTTCTCTTTTGTTTCTGTGGTGATGGTGTATTTCTCATTTTTATGTTCTTGTGGTGTGGGTGCATTATCTTGTGTTCTTGTGGTGATGGTGTATTTCTCTTGTTTTGTGTTCATGTGGGGATGGATTATTTCTCTTGTTCTGTGTTCTTGTGGTGATGTATTTGTTTTGTTTCATGTTCTTGTTACTTTCCATTTTCTTGTTACCATTAAAAGAAATGTCTATTATTTTACTTTCATAAGTCTCTCATTAATACTATTCTCTTTTACCCCTTATTAAATAACGCTTCTCCCATACATTATTAATAATAACAGTCACAGGTAGTTATTAATACAATATTCTTTAGACATGAACGAGACATGCCAACACAAATTCCATTTGGCGTATATTCAATAATTATTCCTTACTGGCCTTGCAGTCTCCCACCCCTAAGCATTTCTGCTTTCTTCATCCAAGATGCCGTTCCACATTTTCCTACACAAGACAAATTGTATTACAACCTTTTTTTTCTTGACCCTGAACATAAAAAGAAAGTAATGTGTATTTAAGTAGATGTTCATTACCGTATTGGCTGTATGTAACTTAAATCCAAGATAGCACGATGTAATTAATTCTTTTTTGTACCTCTGGATCCCTAGTTCAATTCCTGTTTGTGAAATGCAAAAGAAAAAGTGATCTAACCAAGATTTGTACTTTTTCACTGGACTTTCTGTTTCCTTCACCTCTAAGATGTCTTGATGAGACCATCCAATCCATTTTGAGTACATGGCATAGGTTCTTACAACTTACACAACCAACTCAATATGTTTATGATTTAAAGGAAATTCAGTAACTGCAATCATACCAATATATGGTCTAAATCTGTTTGTCACATCCCAATCAGCAATACAATTGCTCCACCTGTACAATGCTGTTCACTGGAGACAAAACATCTGCATTTTAAGTGAGCAAGCCTTGCATTTAAGAGAGATAACTCGGCTGAAAATGGACATGGGTAAGAGATATCTAGTCATAAAAAACACATTTTCACCCATGTGTGCCACGTTTTTAAAGAAATCTTAAAAAATATCAAATATGATCTAAATATGAATAAATATAAACTCACATGCTGCCAAGAAGCTTAACTTTCTTATCAGAAAGTACAACTCCAACATAAAGCACCAATCACAGCTAGTGTTGTTTATTTCTAAATGCTATGTTCCCTACACCTTAAGCTCTGCCCACCTGAGGTTGTACAATTGATACTGTTATATCTGCAAAGATGAACGTTATTTTTTCTGTTCATTTCAAAATCCTTAAAGCTGCAATATTTGTATTGTTCTTAAGTTTAGCACTCACTGATACACTCTTGACTTATTTAGATTAGACCCATCACAAATTTCAGTATTATTGGTTAAAAAATAAATAGGGTTCAAGCTGATTTATTCTCCCACAATTTTTAAAGCTTTCTCAATTACATCAGTCCATTTGGGATTTCCAAATATCAAATAATCAAACAAAATGCCAGAAAACAAATGAATGTAAAAATATTGGTAACAACCATGGGCTTTTGAAGTAAATAAATAAATTGTTTTGAGATGTGATTCGTTTTCAACATTGATTTAGTAGTGGTCTACATATAAGAAAGTAGCATGTCCATGTGAAAACAGAAAACAGCTTCACTAATTACACTTTCCAGCCTCGATAGCGCTAACTGTATGGTCCCTACCCCCATTAGCACTAATCTATCTCAATATCAATACACTACGATGGTTATCACTGAGAATTTGACTCTATCTTATGAAATTCAAAGAGACTATTTATTTCAGCAAGAAATAAAACAACAAGAATTACAGACACAGCAGCTTTAAATCAGTCCAAGTGTAAGTTTTGAGTACCTTGCATGCCATATGTAAATTCAGTCGAGTGTAAGTTTTGAGTACCTTGCATGCCATATGTAAATTCAGTCCAAGTGTAAGTTTTGAGTACCTTGCATGCCATATGTAAATTCAGTCGAGTGTAAGTTTTGAGTACCTTGCATGCCATATGTAAATTCAGTCGAGTGTAAGTTTTGAGTACCTTGCATGCCATATGTAAATTCAGTCCAAGTGTAAGTTTTGAGTACCTTGCATACCATATGTAAATTCAGTCGAGTGTAAGTTTTGAGTACCTTGCATGCCATATGTAAATTCAGTCGAGTGTAAGTTTTGAGTACCTTGCATGCCATATGTAAATTCAGTCGAGTGTAAGTTTTGAGTACCTTACATGCCATATGTAAATTCAGTCGAGTGTAAGTTTTTAGTACCTTGCATGCCATATGTAAAATCAATCCAAGTGTAAGTTTTGAGTACCTTGCATGCCATATGTAAAATCAATCCAAGTGTAAGTTTTGAGTACCTTGCATGCCATATGTAAATTCAGTCGAGTGTAAGTTTTGAGTACCTTGCATGCCATATGTAAATTCAGTCCAAGTGTAAGTTTTGAGTACCTTGCATGCCATATGTAAAATCAATCCAAGTGTAAGTTTTGAGTACCTTGCATGCCATATGTAAAATAACTAGTTAACAGTGGTGTACATGTCAGAGGGTAGAAACATTATTTTTGAAGATGAATGAATGCACCAAATCTTATATAGGTAACTGTAGATAATCTTTTTTAAAATAATACTTACAAAATGAAATTTATTCACATGAATTTTGCTTCAATATTACTTTAATGTGTTCAATGTAGTGTTACTACACACCTTCTGGTCATGACACATAAACATGACACAGGCAAACGTTTGATTTGACAAACATGGATATTAAGTAATCTTTAAAAAAATTAAATTATAAACATTATAGAAAAATGGAAATGACATAAATTATTTGCAATAAAATAATATGAATCTTTGCAATAGAAATTACAAATTTTCCAATAAGTAGAATAGTTCTAATTCATAAAATAATAAAGGATATATAAAAAGTAGTGGATAAACTTTCCCTCTCAAAATTTGACTCCAGAATATGAAGTAGCACTGAACTGTAATCACAACAAAAAATCAATACTACAGATTCTCACACACAATCAAACCATGGCTTCTGAGACAAAATAATTCCATGGCTTCTTACAAACAACAAAACTATGGTTTTTCACACTAAACAATGCCCTGGGTTATCACACTAAACCATGCTGTGGCTTTTCACTCAGAAAAACATTATGGCATCTGACACAAATAAAAAGCCTGAGAGTCAAAGGTTAAAAAAAGTAAGTGCAATACATTTATAATATTTTTGTGTTGTATTCTACGAGAAAAATACCACAAAGTAAGTTACACTGACTTATTTTTTTTGGACATGAATATCAGTCATCAAAATGGATACACTATAATATTGGCACATTACTGCATTTTGGTGTGTATATTGCACACCCCAATATTCCACAAAGAATGAAGGGACAAGACATAGCTCTGCCAAATAACAGACTTGTGAAATAATACTTTGAAAATCTTGATAATTTCACTCCATTCCTTATGTGACAATCTGTCATTTTAAATAGTGAATAAGCAGAGTGGAAATAATGAAAATATATCTTTTAGAATTTATGGATGGCCCTTTAAAAGGATGATCAAATCCTTCAGAGTGCTTATTGTCATCAAAATTCTGAGAATTCGGAGTATCTCAAATCTTCGTCTTTGCTCTCTCAGCAACAATGTATTTTCATCTTGTCTTTCAGCGGATTAAAAATCTAACAGATGATATGCTCACAACTTTTGAGAAATTAATCATATTCCTATCGATTTTATGCAGGTGTATCTTTGTGAAAGGTTGTTCAAGTTTGCTAGGTTGGCTAGTAAGTGGCTACCATATGCTGACATCAAATGGTGTCAACAAATTCCAACTTTTCTATAGGGAGTGTACTCTGACCCTACACATCAACATCAATGTCCAAATATCAAAAATGAAGTGGCAAGGGTCAAATGAAATTCTGACTAAGTGATGTCTAGGAATTAGATATCATGCTACAGTTATGCTGCATCATGTCCACCCAGTCACATTATCCTGTCACCAGGCTGACCAGTCCTTACGCTTCATGCTGAGTGCCAAGATTGATTGATGCTGCTTCTAACATTTTTAAAAAAAGTCTTTGGTATGACTTGGCATTGGTTTTAACCCATGACCTCCTGCATCTTAGGTAGATGCCCTAAACACTTGGGTAATCACAATGCAATGTGGAACAAATGTTGTATTTAACAAGTGATGTGTATTCAGTTAGAGTCCTATTGTCCAAGTGACCTAGACAAAAGCGTTATCATTATTTCTTGTAGAATGCACACCGTACCCTGAGAAGAAGAGAATCAGGTTTTAAAACAATGCAAGTTATACACACCAAAATACAGTTTTTGTCTACCCTTTGTTTAATGATTCATTGTGTAGGAACTAGTCGATTACAGCTAACTGACTCTAGGCAGAATTGATCCTTATGTTCTTCTTTGACTTACAAATGTTCTGACCTTTACCTTAAAACATCAAATCAAAAATTGTCTTTCTTAAAACATGTGGTCTTGAATTAAAGCTCTTGTTTAGAAATGGTTTTCGATTTTGAATTATAATGACCCTGACCTTTGACTCAAACTCATTTGGTGTCCTTACCCAATTTACAAACCCACTTAGTTTGGTTTAACAGGTGCTATAAAACAAACAATATTTTGCAGAAACTGATTACTTCAGATACAGTGACCCAGACCAATGACCTTTACACCTTAAAATCAATGTAGTTTTTCTTCCCCCAAGTGACCATGCACAAAATCTGTGCACAGTAGTGATCAAAAAAACAAAAATATTTCTGCAGCAACCAGTAATCTTCTATCAGTGATAGTGACCTTAACCTTTGACATTTTCAGCACAAAATCAATGTTGTTTTTTTCTTTTCACAATTGCAAGCCAATTATGAAGTTTATCATGAACTAATCTGCATAAGTCAATGTTCAATTCTTCTTCAGTGTATGACCATTACTGTGATGTATGTATGTATGTATGTATGTATGTATGTATGTATGAATCCATCATTCACAGTAGTATTGACCTTATTGTTCTCAAATAAACTGATTTGTTATACACTAAGCACAAGCCAGCTACAAAGTATCAAGAACCAACATTATGCTGAAACCATTTTTCTTCAGTGACCATAACTTTTGACCATTTTCACACCACAAGAAATCAGTAATGGCCTACATACTGTTTGATAATAAGGGCATTTATTGAACTCAAAATACCTTAGAAAAATCTGTAACATTAATCAGGTTAATCAAAGGTGTGGATGAGCATATATAAAATATATATGGACAGACATACAACAAGACAGACATACACACTGATACCAAAGTTATCACTGTGTTAAGCTTCTGCCAAGGTAGACTTGTAAAAAAATCAATAGGTTTTTTCTATATGCTGTGTGTAGGCAATCCAGAAAGTTTAGTTATGGTATGTGATCAGGAACTTAATCTATTATGCAAAAACCCTTTTTCTTCTTTCAGTCTCAGTAACCTTGACCTTTGGTCTTTTAAAATGCAAATGGCTTTCTCCTTACTTCCAAAGCAAGCTATCCTAAAAGTTTGGTCAAGGTCAGTGATCTAAAAATGATGTTACTGTGCTAAAAGCAAAGCAGATAGTAATCATATCATCGCATACTCTGCCCTGAGGTGGGAGTATAAAAGCTTTTACAATAGCAGTTATATAATCTGCAGAGAACACCATAATCACCACAAAAAAGCACTAAAACAAGCTGTTGTAAAGAGATACTATTCCATGTTATTATATAGGAAAGACAATAAAAACTTTGTACCAAAAGTGGATATGACCAATATTTTTCCAATGTCATCATATTGTACCTAAATGTCATCACATTGTAACTAAATGTCATCACATTGTAACTAAAATGGCTGATAACATCCTTCTCTAATGTTATCATATTGTAACTAAAGTGACTGTGAACAGTCTTCTCCAATGTCATAACATTGTACCTAAATGTCATCACATTGTAACTAAAATGGCTGATAACTTCATTCACTAATATTATTACATTGTAACAAAATGGCTGATAACATCCTTCTTTAATGTTATCATATTGTATCATGAGTTCATAGAATTCATATTGAAATAATAACAAAATTCTAAATTGCATCTTTGGGTAAGTGCCCCACTTTAAAAGTGCCTTCCCTGGGTCCCATGTATGTTTTAATGGAACAACCCCAATATATTATGCATTATCTCAGCATTATTTAGGCATTTTTAACAGTGTCAGTTTGCCAAATGCTGAAATTTTAGTAAGACATTTCTTTGTATGTGACATATAAAGATTAAATCAATTTTCCTTGGAAACCATGCACCATGTAGAATTTCTAGCATTCTGTATTAGTTCTGGAAAGTTTTCCATCTCTTTAATATTTTTGTAAATCTCTGCAACTATTCTAAAATGCTGTCTTAAAAAGCATCATAGTGCTTTTTTGTTTTGTATATTGTCCTCCAGAAACATTTTGAAGCATTTAAAAAAAACTTTTGTTTTTAAAATAAATATGTCATGAATTTGCTATTGTCTGAGGAAAATAACAGTACATAAATTG
This sequence comes from Unio delphinus, assembly GCA_029339505.1. NCBI lineage: Eukaryota > Metazoa > Mollusca > Bivalvia > Unionida > Unionidae > Unio > Unio delphinus. The sequence continues at coordinate 9,874,561 of JAQISU010000306.1, forward strand.
CATTCTTACAACAGCATACCTTTTTTTTTATTTTAGTGAAAAGGAGAAATATATGAACATGTATATTATCATTTAGATTACCCCGCAAAAGTGCTATTTTTAAATCAACCTTTAATAATTGTATTATTGTAGAAATATGTTATATTTCAGATGAAGCTCTAAAAAAGAAAATCATAATTTCTGACAAAAACATGTCACTCAGTGAATGCATTTTTTTTTAATTGTGCTTAAACAAAAGCGGAATATTAGTTTGGTATCCTCCAACATCCTTTGAAAAGTTTACAGTAAAGTTCATAACTTTAAGTTTTCAAAATGATTTTTGAATGAAAATAAAATAATCATAGCTATTTTGAAAACCTATAACATCCAAACACTAGTTCTTGCTGTAGATAGACCAAAATAACAAAAACGGCATCAATCAAATAACAATTAATCATCAATTATGAAAGGAATCATAAGCAAAAAAAACTGGAGAGAGACACCAGGGAGCACTGGTTTTAGACTTTAAAGAAAAATATGATTTAACATAACAGGATGTGCTTTTTTTTAAATATCACTATTAATAATAAATTACAATTACTTGGCATGATTATTGATAATTTATAAATAAAATCTCTCTCCCTTTCTCTCTTTCTTTCTGTTTTTTTATCACACGTTTAAAAGTCAGACCACACAACGACTCTCTTGTTTTTGTCTGCACTAAGAACGTATTGACCGGATGGATGCCATGAAACTGCAATGACCGCATTACTGAAATGAGAGAAAAGAATAATTTTATTCTTCAACATTATTATTCCTATATCTCAATTAAAATAACCTTGATTTAAACCAAAACAAACTCATGTCTTATCTTTTATTAAGTATTTTTACATATCCAAAATATACAAATGCCAAATAACATTTAATTTGTGCCATGTTGGGTTATGCAGAGTGAAAGCATTTGTGGAGAAAGTTAATTTTCTTTTTGTGCTAGTCACTTTTAAGATGTCCAGATTTTACAATATTGTGAACAATATATCATACCAACTGCAAGCCAATGAGGAAAACAGTCAATAAAATATCTCTATTCTGTAGTAATTCATGCAAGCATCATCAGAGGTTATTCAACAAATTACTTTACAGTCTATGTTTACCCGACACCATGAAAGATGGAACAGTTCTGACTTTGCATTGTAGGTATCTGCATAATGGAGGTAGAATAATATATCAAAAAACTAAACAGAACGTAAATTTATTGTCAGGCTAGGATTGAGAGTTGTCTTGTTAAAAGGAAATAATAGCTATGCAATATTACACTTAGTGTTGTTCCGATTATCAATTATAATCGATCATCAGTTGGTTGAGCAGATAATCGATTGTGAACTCCATAAGCAATTGTGTGTAAAGGGAGACTACTTTTTAGGTGTATGCAAAGCATAAAGGTTAGTAAAACACCAAGCCACTAAAGTTGACCTGAAATTTATTAATTCCCTTCACAACCACAAATATGAAACCTTATGATTTATAATTAGGAACATATAGTCATTATTACATGGTCAAGTTGTTAAATTGTTGAGGTAATACATTTAAACACATTTTGTTGATTTGTTTCAGTCAAATTGCAACATATTTTTTGTAGTATTTATAAGCAATGACAAACAAGAAAAACATGTCCTTCTATACTTTAAATTATAGATGCATCACATGTGAACAAGAGTTTCGAGGGATTGTAGCAGTATTTCAGTTACATATGACAGATCAGCCATAAAGAATGAGTTCATTTAACAAAGTTGTAGAACAAAAGTAACACATAATGTAATATTATTGTCAGATTAAAGTATACATTTCATTAAAAGAGATTACTCCTGTACATTTATAAACGTATTGAACTCTTGATCAAAGATATAACTGTTTAACAAAAATTAAAATTTGCTCTTAGTAATTATAATCGATGATCAGTTGGTTAAGGGGAACCGATTATCGATTATGAATTTCTGACTGATTCCCATCACTAATTACACTGTAAATGTGCTAGTGCTATACAGGCCGATATTACACTGTAAATGAGCTAGTGAGATACAGGCCAATATTACACTGTAAATGTGCTAGTGAGATACAGGCCAATATTAAATGGTAAATGTGCTAGTGATATACAGGCCAATATTACACTGTATGTGTGCTAGTGAGATACAGGCCAATATTACACTGTAAATGTGCTAGTGATATACAGACCAATATTACACTGTAAATGTGCTAGTGATATACAGGCCAATATTACACTGTATGTTTGCTAGTGCTATACAGGCCAATATTACACTGTAAATGTGCTAGTGATATACAGGCCAATATTACAATGTATGTGTGCAAGTAAGATAAGGCCAATATTATACTGTAAATGTGCTAGTGCTATACAGGCCAATATTACAATGTATGTGTGCTAGTGAGATACAGGCCAATATTACACTGTATGTGTGCTAGTGAGATACAAGCCAATATTACAATGTATGTGTGCTAGTGCTATACAGAACAATATAAAACTGTATGTGTGCTAGTGCTATACAGGCCAATATTACGTTGTAAATGTGCTAGTGAGATACAGGCAAATATTACACTGTATGATTGCTAGTGAGATACAGGCCAATATTACACTGTAAATGTGCTAGTGATATACTGGCCAATATTACACTGTGTGCTAGTGAGATACAGGCCAATATTACTTTCTATGTGTGCTAGTGATATAAAGGCCAATATTACACTGTAAATGTGCTAGTGCTATACAGGCCAATATTACACTGTATGTGTGCAAGTGAGATACAGGACAATACTACACTGTAAATGTGCTAGAGATATAAAGGCCAATATTACACTGTATGTGTGCTAGTAATATACAGGCAAATATTACTCTGTATGTGTGCTAGTGAGATAAAGGCCAATACTACACTGTAAATGTGCTATTGATATACAGGCCAATATTACACTGTATGTGTGCTAGTGAGATACAGGTCAATATTACACTGTATGTGTGCTAGTGCTATACAGGCCAATATTACACTGTATGTGTGCTAGTGCTATACAGGCCAATATTACACTGTATGTGTGCTAGTGATATACAGGCCAATATTACACTGTATGTGTGCAAGTGAGATACAGGCCAATACTACACTGTAAATGTGCTAGAGATATACAGGCCAATATTACACTGTGTGCTAGTGATATACAGGCAAATATTACTCTGTATGTGTGCTAGTGAGATAAACGCCAATATTACACTATAAATGTGCTATTGATATTCAGGCCAATATTACACTGTATGTGTGCTAGTGAGATACAGGCCAATATTACACTGTATGTGTGCTAGTGCTATACAGGCCAATATTACACTGTAAATGTGCTAGAGATATACAGGCCAATATTACACTGTATGTGTGCTAGTGATATACAGGCCAATATTACCCTGTAAATGTGCTTGTGATATACAGGCCAATATTACACTGTAAATGTGCTAGTGAGATACAGGCAAATATTACACTGTATGTGTGCTAGTGATATACAGGCCAAGGCTGTTGTATAACCATAACACAATAATCTGATTGCTGTATAACCATAACACAATAATCTGATTGCTGTATAACCATAATACCATAATCTGACTGTTGTATAACCATAACACAATAATCTGACTGTTGTATAACCATAACACAATAATCTGACTGTTGTATAACCATAACACAATAATCTGATTGCTGTATAACCATAATACCATAATCTGACTGTTGTATAACCATAATACCATAATCTGACTTGTATAACCATAACAAAATAATCTGACTGTTGTATAACCATAACACAATAATCTGATTGCTGTATAACCATAATGCCATAACCTGACTATTTTATAACCATAACACCATAGCCTGACTGTTGTATAACCATAAGACCATAACCTGACTGTTGTATAACCATAACACAATAACCTGACTGCTGTATAACCATAACACCATAACCTGACTGTTGTACTACCTTAACACCATAACCTGACTGTTGTATAACCATAACCTGACTGTTGTACAGCCTTAACACCATAACCTGACTGTTGTATAACCATAACACAATAACCTGACTGTTGTATAACCATAACACCATAACCTGACTGTTGTACAGCCTTAACACCATAACCTGACTGTTGTACAACCATAACACCATAGCCTGACTGTTGTATAACCATAACACAATAACCTGACTGTTGTATAACCATAACACAATAACCTGACTGTTGTACAACCATAACACCATAGCCTGACTGTTGTATAGCCATAACACAATAACCTGATTGTTGTATAACCATAACACAATAACCTGACTGCTGTATAACCATAACCTAACCTTAATAACTGGACCATTTGTATAACTCTTAACCCTATCCAATAGCTTGAATGTTGTATAAATGGATAAAATCTTCATGCTTTGTGCAAATTTATTCCCTTTATCCAAAATGCATGCATGGGGTCCAATTAAAAACATCGGTATCGGAAATCAATTTAAACAGTTTAATTATTAGTTATTTTCTTGAAATGTTCGGCAATATTAGTTTAGGTGAAAAGATTTGAATAATTCATGGAAAATTTAGAAAATTAGAGACATCCACACTTTATCTCTCTCTTGAATCATTTACAGAGGTATCAAGAACACATGGCTTGAAAACATTATAAAGATTTGTAGAGGATTATTATTTGTATGTTGTCATAGGCCTCAAACAAAAATTTTAAAAATACAAAATTCAGTATTCTCTTCCATATAACGGAGATATTTTGTTGTTCTTCAAGCATTGTGACCTTGCATCTGTTATGATTGGCTGAACAAATAATCACTCTAAAGGCCACTTTACTTGTCCTTGTATATGGATGATATGCATCTGATTGGATGATCTTCTTCCCAAATTAGACACAGGATTTTACCCAATATTTATCAAAACTTGATTTATCAGTTAATATGATTAAATACTGTAAAATCACACATTTTAATAGGATACTATTTTTCTGAATTTCCTTTTTTTTTTGAATGCTAAGACTCAACAGACAAAAATCTGCCACTAATGACAAAGCCCTGCCTCAACAGAGATCAACAAAAGTTATTTGATATCAATTTTATTTCTGCTGTCATTAGCTTTTTACACGTCATTTTATATTTACTCTTTCAAATTATGCATTTAACTGCTTCGATGGTCTAGTGATTAAAGCATCCACCGCAGAAGCGGGAGGTCGTGGGTTTGAGCCCCGGCTGAGTCATACCAAAGACTTTAAAAAAATGGAACCAACAGCTGCCTCACTGGATGTTCAATATTAAGAGGTTAGTGTTAGGACTGGTCGGCATGGTGTCAGGATAATGTGACTGGGTGGGAGATCATGCTACATGTCTGCAGCATGATCCCTCAGTGCTACACATCACTATAAACTGCCTCAATGCAGACATCGTAGTGATATGACTAAAAAAGTGTTAAAAGTTATTTCAGTATCAGAAAAAATGCAAGCAATAGCTGCAACAACTATAACCATTACACCATAATAGTTAAACAATAATAACCATTATACCATAATAGTTAAACAATTGTAGCCATTACACATAATAGTTAAATAATTGTAGCCATTACACATAATAATTAAACAATTATAACCATTACACCATAATAGTTAAACAATTATAACCATTACACCATAATAATTAAACAATTATAACCATTATACCATAATAGTAAAACAACTGTAACCATTACACCATAATAGTTAAACAATTATAACCATTATACCATAATAGTTAAACAATTGTAGCCATTACACCATAATAGTTAAACTGTAACCATTACACTATAATAGTTAAACAATTATAACCATTACACCATAATAGTTAAACAATTGTAACCATTACACCATAATAGTTAAACAAATGTAACCATTACACCATAATAGTTAAACAATTATAACCATTACACCATAATAGTTAAACAATTATAACCATTACACCATAATAGTTAAACAATTGTAGCCATTACACCATAATAGTTAAACAATTATAACCATTACACCATAATAATTAAACAAATGTAACCATTACACCATAATAGTTAAACAATTATAACCATTACACCATAATAATTAAACAATAATAACCATTACACCATAATAGTTAAACAATTGTAGCCATTACACCATAATAATTAAACAATAATAACCATTAGACCATAATAATTAAACAATAATAACCATTACACCATAATAGTTAAACAACTATAACCATTACACCATAATAATTAAACAATAATAACCATTAGACCATAATAATTAAACAATAATAATCATTACACCATAATAGTTAAACAATTGTAGCCATTACACCATAATAATTAAACAATAATAACCATTACACCATAATAATTAAACAATTATAACCATTACATTACACCATAATAGTTAAACAATTGTAACCATTACACCATAATAGTTAAACAATTATAACCATTATACCATAATAGTTAAACAATTGTAGCCATTACACCATAATAGTTAAACAATTATAACCATTACACCATAATAGTTCAATTATAACCATTACACCATAATAGTTAAACAACTATAACCATTACACCATAATAGTTGTCGCAGCTATTGTTTGAATTTTTTTATGATATTGAAATAGATGATTCTTACGTGTGCTCTTTGAGGACTTTCTCCACCTTCTTCTTCTCAATATTCCAGATGAATACTGATCCATCTGCTGACCCAGCCATGGCATAACTTGCATCAGGACTAAAATAGATGAAGAAACGAATAAATAAATATATCATGAAAATATGTAAATCTGGAAAATGTTCAAAAAAGTACAGTACCCAACACCGGTCTAATGGCATTTATCAGATATAAATAATTGTTAGCTATATTAATAATAATAATAATAATAATAATAATAATAATAATAATAGTAATAATAATAAATTATTTGTATTATTATTATCTAACAAGCGAAGCTAATTAACATACAAAATGCATCTAACCACCCTTGAGGTGAGACAAGGATGCCTTCTATCACCATTCCTCTTCCTGCTGGCCATCGATTGGGTCATGAAGACATCAACAGACCAAACAAGAAACGGCATCCAGTGGACGCTGTGGAAACAGCTGGACGACCTAGATTTCGCTGATGACCTGGCTCTCCTCTCGCATACCCAACAACAGATGCAGGAAAAGACCAGCATTGTTGCGGACAACTCAGCCAGCCTGGGCCTCCACATCAACAGAGGAAAGAGCGAGGTTTTCAAGACAAATGCATCCAGCAATACACCCATCACAGTGGAAGGCGATGCGCTGGAGGAGGTGGATAGCTTCACCTACCTTGGCAGCATCCTGGACAAGCAGGGAGGAACGGATGCAGACGTTAAGACACGCATCGGCAAAGCAAGGGCAGCTTTCCATCAGCTGAAGAACATATGGATATCAAGGCAGCTTAACATCACCACTAAGATCAACGTCTTCAACACCATCGTAAAGCCGATATTGCTGTACGGATCAGAGACCTGGAGAACCACCGCTACCACCATGAAGAAAATCCAAGTCTTCATCAACACCTGCCTCAGGAAGATCCTCAAGATCCGCTGGCCAGAAAGAATCAGCAACGACGAACTGTGGCAGAGAACGAAGCAACAGCCCGTTGAGGATGACATCCTTCAGAGACGCTGGCGATGGATTGGCCACACCCTCCGCAAACCTGCTCCCAACATCACCAGGCAAGCCCTCACATGGAACCCTCAAGGAAAGAGGAAGAGAGGAAGACCCAGAAACACCCGGCACCGTGATTTGGATGCAGACGCAAAGAAGATGGGCAAGACGTGGGGACAGCTGGAGAGACTCGCCCAGAACCGAGACACCTGGAGGGAGCTGGTTGGCGGCCTATGTCCCAAACGGGGCCACAGGCGGAGATGATGACCCTTGAGGTACTTAGCAATATGCAATTTCTTTGTCTGTGTATCATAAAGTTCTAGTTTTGAATGTTGTATAAGAATGACCAATGCTGAAATTTGAAGACCTGAAATAAAACCAGAAAAGAGGGAAGAACATAATGGGGAAAAAACACCAACAAAGTCAAACACATCAAATAAGTAATACATTGTGATATACATTGTACAGATATACAATGATGACATACACTCACAGATACACAATGATAATGTTCAATGATACACAATGATGATGTTCAATGAACAGATATACACAATGATGATGTTCAATGAACAAATATACACAATGATGATGTCCAATGATACACAATGATGATGTCCAATGAACAGATATACACAATGATGATGTCCAATGAACAGATATACACAATGATGATGTACAATGAACAGATATACACAATGATGTACAATGAACAATATACACAATGATGATGTCAAACAGACTGATATACACAATGATGATGTCCAATGATACACAATGATGATGTCCAATGAACAGATATACACAATGATGATGTCCAATGAATAGATATACACAATGATGATGTCCAATGAACAGATAGATATACACAATGATGATGTCAAATGATACACAATGATGTCCAATGAACAGATATACACAATGATGATGAACAATGAACAAATATACACAATGATGATGTCAAACAAACTGATATACACAATGATGATGTCCAATGAACTGATATAAACAATGATGATGTCCAATGAAAAGATATACACAATGATGATGTCCAATGAACAGATATACACAATGATGATGTCCAATGAACAGATATACACAATGACGATGTCCAATGATACACAATGATGATGTCCAATGAACAGATATACACAATGATGATGTACAATGAACAGATATACACAATGATGATGTCCAATGAACAGATATACACAATGATGATGTCCAATGAAAAGATATACAAAATGATGATGTACAATGAACAGATATACACAATGAAGATGTCCAATGAACAGATAGATATACACAATGATGATGGCAAATGATACACAATGATGATGTCCAATGAACAGATATACACAATGATGATGTCCAATGAACAGATATACACAATGATGATGTCCAATGAACTGATATACACAATGATGATGTCCAATGAACAGATATACACAATGATGATGTCCAATGAACTGATATACACAATGATGATGTCCAGTGATACACAATGATGATGTCCAATGAACAGATATACACAATGATGATGTTCAATGAACAGATATACACAATGATGATGTCCAATGAACTGATATACACAATGATGATGTCCAATAAACAGATATACACAATGATGATGTCCAATGAACTGATATACACAATAATGATGTCCAATGAACAGATATACACAATGATGATGTCCAGTGAACTGATATACACAATGATGTCCAATGAACAGATATACACAATGATGATGTCCAATGAACTGATATACACAATGATGATGTCCAGTGATACACAATGATGATGTCCAATGAACAGATATACACAATGATGATGTCCAATGAACAGATATACACAATGATGATGTCCAATGAACTGATATACACAATGATGATGTCCAATGAACAGATATACACAATGATGATGTCCAATGAACAGATATACACAATGATGATGTCCAATAAACAGATATACACAATGATGATGTCCAATGAACAGATATACACAATGATGATGTCCAATGAACTGATATACACAATGATGATGTCCAATGAACAGATATACACAATGATGATGTCCAATGAACTGATATACACAATGATGATGTCCAGTGATACACAATGATGATGTCCAATGAACAGATATACACAATGATGATGTCCAATGAACAGATATACACAATGATGATGTCCGATGAACAGATATACACAATAATGATGTATAATGAACAGATAATAATAATAAGGACTTTGTATAGCACCTAATCTTTAGAAGCTCTAAGCGCTTTACAACATCTGTAATGATATGACTACATAAAACAAAACCAAATTCGATGAAATTAGAAAACATAAAAAATACAGAAAATATATCTTTAAGGTTGGAAACTTTATTAGGTCTTTAAGTTTATTCTTGGAGTCAAAAAAAGGTGAGTTTTATGAGCACTCATGAAAAGAATCACTGTGTCTTTGTGTCTAATTTCAATGGGCAATTCATTCCATGTTGCTGGGCCCTGGTATGCAAACGAACGTCAATATGACTTCATTTTCATAGTGGGAATAATGAGTATACGATTGTCAGAAGAAGAGAGTGTGTGTGTGTGTCCATTATTTGGATTTTTTAAACATAGTTTTTTTTATAAAAAATTCAGTCATTTTGCTACGATGTCTGTAATGTCACACATTATGGTGATGGCAAGCTATGGGGCATCATGGTAAAAACATGTAGTATCGTGTCCCACCCAGTCACATTATCCTGACACTATGCCAATGTCCCACCCAGTCACATTATCCCGACACTATGCCAATGTCCCACCCAGTCACATTATCCTGACACCAATCCAACCAGTCCTTGCACTAACTTCTTAATGCAGAGTGATAAGCAAGGCAGCTGCTAGTAGTAAGTACCGTGTTTTTTTTCGAACCTGCAACCTCCCACATTCAAGGTGCATGCTCTAAATACTAGGCAACTGGAGCAGTCTAAGTTCTCTGAGATGTTACCATAATAAACAAAATTGTACAGTGCTCTCTCTAGCTTGTTTTAAATAGTTTATCAGGACTTTATGTATGAGGAATGAGAATTTTTTAATAGTTTTCAGTCCTTATATTTTAGAAATTAATATTTGTTGTACCTTGCTAACTTGTTTCTATTATTTCTTTCGTCATCCATTTACACTAAGTCTCATGTTTAACATGTTATTCTAGATTGTTTAATATGTAAATGAGAAGTGTCCAATGCAATATTAACATTTGGAATATTAATAAATTTATTATTGGACAAAAAGAAAAGTGAGATCCTTAAAGAACTTTTCCCAATAAAAGTTGTTAAAATCTCTGTATTTTATTTTATTATGTCAGTTAATGGTGAATTTGAGCAAATTTCTAATGATACAGATAGGAAGGTGACAGCCTAAATGCAAAACATGATCCAACAAATGAACAAACAAGAATAAGCAGTCCAATTATGCTTGTTTATAAGTTGGATACAACTTCAATATGCAAAGACCCAAATCTGCTGTTGCAAAATGCTCGTTTATAAGTTGGGTACAACTTCAATATGCAAAGACCCAAATCTGCTGTTGCAAAATGCAAAATGCATGCTCAGATTGAGATCTGTGCAGTTTACCTGGTGTAATTGGTAGAACAAACAACACAGATCTCAATCTGCCAGAACATTATGCAATTGCAGATCAGGGTTTATGTTGTTTGCAGTTGTTTCTAACATCTATTGCTGGGTATAAAAATTTATATACAAACCTGAATACAGCTCTAGACCAATCACATGACACTCGAAAAGAGTCCGCACTGAAAAAGAATATTTAATCATATTATTTAATGTGAAACTTAATTCCCCTGTATAAACAAACATGGAACCCCTTTATTTAATATAAAAAAAATGATTTTAATGAAACTATAAAAATAACTGGACTACAATGAATTTAAATAAAGGACTCAACTAGAAGTGCTTTGTGTTTAAAACTAAAATGTAGAATTTCCCCCATCCTACACAATTACTGTCAATATGTGACTCTGGTAATTGATAGAAAGAATGGACAAATATAGGAAGGAGAATGGATACAATTTTGTTGGGAGTTTGATATACCCAAAATGGAATAAAACTTTGTTAGGAGTTTGATATACCCTGAATGGAATAAAACTTTGTTAGGAGTGTGATATACCCTGAATGGAATAAAATTATGTTAGGAGTTTCATATACCCTGAATGGAATAAAATTATGTTAAGAGTGTGATATACCCTGAATGGAATAAAACTTTGTTAGGAGTTTCATATACCCTGAATAGAATAAAATTAGGTTAGGAGTGTGATATACCCAAAATGGAATAAAACTTTGTTAGGAGTTTGATATACCCTGAATGGAATAAAACTTTGTTAGGAGTGTGATATACCCAAAATGGAATAAAACTTTGTTAGGAATTTGATATACCCTGAATGGAATAAAATTATGCTAGGAGTTTGATATACCCAAAATGGAATAAAACTTTGTTAATAGTGTGATATACCCTGAATGGAATAAAACTTTGTTAGGAGTATCATATACCCTGAATGAAATAAAATTATGTTAGGAGTGTGATATACCCAAAATGGAATAAAACTTTGTTAGGAGTGTGATATATCCAAAATGGAATAAAACTTTGTTAGGAGTTTGATATACCCTGAATGGAATAAAACTTTGTTAGGAGTTTGATGTACCCTGAATGGAATAAAACTTTGTTAGGAGTGTGATATACCCTGAATGGAATAAATTATGTTAGGAGTGTGATATACCCTGAATGGAATAAATTATGATAGGAGTTTCATATACCCTGAATAGAATAAAATTATGTTAGGAGTGTGATATACCCAAAATGGAATAAAACTTTGTTAGGAGTTTGATATACCCTGAATGGAATAAAACTTTGTTAGGAGTGTGATATACCCAAAATGGAATAAAACTTTGTTAGGAATTTGATTTACCCTGAATGGAATAAAGTTATGCTAGGAGTTTGATATACCCAAAATGGAATAAAACTTTGTTAAGAGTGTGATATACCCTGAATGGAATAAAACTTTGTTAGGAGTATCATATACCCTGAATGGAATAAAATTATGTTAGGAGTGTGATATACCCAAAATGGAATAAAACTTTGTTAGGAGTGTGATATATCCAAAATGGAATAAAACTTTGTTAGGAGTTTGATATACCCTGAATGGAATAAAATTATGTTAGGAGTTTGATATACCCTGAATGGAATAAAACTTTGTTAGGAGTGTGATATACCCTGAACTAAGTCTACAAGGTTTACCCAACTTTTGAAAAGCATATACATATAACCAAAATGAAGCCAGTTTATTAAATATATTCAAAAATCGACAATTTCATCAATCTGTACTTTAGCCTTACTTCTGACAACTTTATATATGGAAGCTACAGACAATGTGCATGCTGTCCCTCATTCAGCTTGACATAGTTTTATTTGCTGTACATCTTTTACCTATTATTATGACAAGAATCAATTTGTATGATATAGTTTTGGTAAATATCTTTAACAGTTTATGTAAAACATTGTTATATTTACAGGATTTAAAAATTGATATGCTACTGAACATACTACTTGAACATTCCATCAGCTAAAACTGATGTACCACAAACAGGTATATTTAACAAGTTGTCATATATTTACCCAGTTGTCATATATTTACCCAGTTGTCATATATTTGCACAGTTGTCATATATTTTCACAGTTATCATATATTTACCCAGTTGTCATATATTTGCACAGTTGTCATATATTTGCACAGTTATCATATATTTACCCAGTTGTCATATATTTACCCAGTTGTCATATATTTGCACAGTTGTCATATATTTGCACAGTTATCATATATTTACCCAGTTGTCATATATTTGCAAAGTTGTCATATATTTGCACAGTTGTCATATATTTACCCAGTTGTTATATATTTGCACAGTTGTCATATATTTGCACAGTTGTCATATATTTACCCAGTTGTCATATATTTGCACAGTTGTCATATATTTGCACAGTTATCATATATTTACCCAGTTGTCATATATTTGCAAAGTTGTCATATATTTTCACAGTTATCATATATTTGCACAGTTGTCATATATTTGCACAGTTATCATATATTTACCCAGTTGTCATATATTTGCAAAGTTGTCATATATTTTCACAGTTATCATATATTTACCCAGTTGTTATATATTTGCACAGTTATCATATATTTACCCAGTTGTCATATATTTGCAAAGTTGTCATATATTTTCACAGTTATCATATATTTACCCAGTTGTTATATATTTGCACAGTTATCATATATTTACCCAGTTGTTATATATTTGCACAGTTATCATATATTTACCCAGTTGTTATATATTTGCACAGTTATCATATATTTACCCAGTTGTTATATATTTGCACAGTTATCATATATTTACCCAGTTGTCATACATTTGCATAGTTGTCATATATTTGCACAGTTGTTTTATATTTCCATAGTTGTCATATATTTACCCAGTTGTCATATATTTAAAAAAAAAGTAAAAAGGTTTACAAGCAGTAAACTGAACTAAGCCATTTACATGTGAAACATTGCAGGTATATCTTGAATATTGGGACTCTGAAGAGCCAGCTTTGGGCTTCATTTTGTCCTTTACATTCCAGCAAACCTTAGAAACTGGCATGCACATGTGATTCCAGAATCAAACTACAGAGATATACAGGTAATACTAACTTACCACAATGTGTGAGAAACTTGGTTATTTCGAAGGTCAATAACTTTCAATGAATCATCTCTGCAACAACATAATAAACTACCTCTGTCTGAAAAAACAAAATTCAAAACTAAACTGTACAAATTCAATTTAGATCATAAATTTACAGGCATTTAAAATTACACTTATTATGGATGCTTACTAGGCTTCAGACAGCAATGTCACATCACAACCACTTACCACACACCACTTAGCACGTCTCTCAGTCCATTCCAAGCAAGTCTTACGAAAGGGAAATATCTAGTAAAAAAATATACCAAGAACCTACAACCACATTTGCCTAATGTAATCTTACAACTCAACTTTGTTGGTTTAAATCAGTTTAAAATGGATCTTACATTCATTTTATTGAGTGTGATGGGGAAGAGCATGAACATTCATGGTGGTGAGTTCACAATACAGAATAAAGGGAGCTGACTCATTTAGTAAGCGCTGGGCAAACTGTGCATGACTTGTCAGTGTGTGCTTATTATCATAAGCTTAAACCTGATGATATTACATTTCCCAGTTATAATTATCTAAGTGCACAGTACAAACATTATGGTGAATACAGTGAGTACTTATGAGTGTTCTCTGGTGATACGTCCATCCAAATATTTCAAAAGACAGCTTCGGGAGTTTTATCATAAAAGAAATACAGCATAAAGTACATGTTAAAGAAAATGATCATAATTGTGGCAAGTTTATGCAATTGCTATAACAAATTTGAAGGTTATGCAAAATGCATGACAGAAAAAAATCAAGATTTTGAAGTAACCAATCAATCATCCCCTTGGGGAGTTATCTGCAACCAACAGAAGTACTTTCTGGGGAAAAAATGTACATGCAAGGGACAAAATCTGGATGTTATAAAAAAAAAAACAAGTTATGAACAATATCCAGCACTGGAATAATGCATAAGAAACATTTTAGCATACAATAATTATGATATCTGCCAATCATCTTATTTTTATTTAATTTTTGCAATATATAAATAAAAATTTGCATATAACAAATATTTGTCTTGGACTGGTGTATAACAGCATTTATTGTTCTTAATTTGTGCTTTTATGAAAGCACTTGTATTCCTCCACCCCTAAGAACCAATAGTTACTGTCAAGTTAGACAAGAATAGATTTATATTATTGAACTTTTGTATTCAGTATAAATATTGATATTTTTTACTGCATGGAGAACAATGACTGATTACTGGATATCATTGACAATAGATGACCTTGACATAAGGAATTAAAGTCTTTTTGTGACCTCTTTCCCTTGGAATTGCTGTAAATCATGTCAAATTTTCATATCACAGCCAGCTTCTAACAGATAGTAGACATGTCTGTGCATCACATGCAGTATGCTACTGAAAGATGCCTAATGACATGATGACCATTTTGACATGACATTTTTGAAATTTATAACATGATCATTTTTAACATGCCTAACAACATGACGACTATTCTGACATGCCTAATGACATGACCATTTTAACATGCCTAATGACATGACCATTTTGACATGAAAATGACATGACCATTTTGACATGCCTAATGACATGACCATTTTGACATGAAAATGACATGACCGTTTTGACATGCCTAATGATATGATAGCCATTTAGAGGAACTCATGATTAACTGATGACAATATTCTCCATTGCTGTTCAATAGTATGCAGAATTATAATTAATCTACTCTTTCGTAAATTCTGATGAGAAGATGACAGACATTGGTAATCAAGAGAAAACAATTATTCTTTGATTAATACTTACCGATCCATTTTCTATTAAAAAAATTAATGTAAATTTTGAGGTTGATCTATCTTTGCTTAAATCTGTCTGAAAAAATATTAAATAATGATTCAAAGAAGTGTTCTGAGGTATAATGTGTCTCCCCTACCATATTTACTCACTTATAAGTCAAATCAAATTGCTTTATTGCTGATGTCACCATCATTACTGTGCCAAAGAGAAACCAAGCTTTCAGATGAATACAACAGTAACTCGTACAGAAAATTTATTAAATTAATGAAATTACATAACACAGCAATCACTGCCAATAATGAGATATCTACTGGTACTATTTTTATTTTTTATTTAATTTTAAGAATATAATTTAGTGATCAGTTTGTTTTGCTCCAATGGTCTTAGCCAATATTCATTACTATCCTTTTATTATTTTGAAAAAAAAAAAGATTTATTTGGATAAATGTATACCCTACTAGTAAGACTTTTGTCATGGCTGACTTCTTTCTTGTTTTTCTTGTTGTTATTGCTGTAGGAGTGTATTGTTATTGTTATTGTAGGACTACAAAAGATCTAAAGTATCTGATTCAAAAAAGTAGCGGGGAGATAACACAGAATAATGCACGAATAATATGCCACACTGAAATGGTTGGTTTTCATATTCCTGAATTTGTCAATAGTTCAATCTTCATAATTCTGGGATGTAGCTACATGAATCTGATGTGCTAGTTATGGAGTTAAGATGAGCTTTTACTTCTGGTTGCTCCTTATGCATTGCAGTAAGAGTTTTGTTGATGTTATCTGCTTTCCTGTCAATGGCTGTTGATACCATTTTGTTGGCATCATTTGGAGTCAGGAATCAGTCTGAGTAGGAAACACTGTTTAAACTGAATAAACAGGAGGATAAATAATCTGCAACCTGATTATGGGAGATGAAAGTGGTGACACAACCGAGTCAAGAACATTGATCTCCTCAATCTGAATATTTGTCGGAGTGAATATTATGGCCTTGAATAGACATCTGCCAGTTACTGTAATCTCTACAACTGTTTGTTCCATGCTGACTGCATTCTGGTGATGCCAATGCCATTCCCGATGCCAATGCCATTCCAGTCATGCTGGTTGCAATAGTCTTTACAGTTGTTTCCTCCAAATTTATTTGACACAAATTCAAAAGTTATCATTCACGAATTCTCAGAAGGGTTACACAAGCATAACTGTTCACTTTTAAATGAATAGTAAAGATAGAAAAAAATAAATAAACAGATCTTTCAGCTGATGTACTCAATTTGTTGAAACTATTTTAATCATGAAAAATAAATTGCTATTAGGTAAAAGTTGTAACTACTTACAGCACCCTCCTCCTGATGTCATAAATAATGAAAGAAATAACAATAAGTTCAACAATAAAGATAAAACTATAAATAAAGCAAATGCTGTGAAAGAGAAAGAGTACAAATGGCAGGTCAATTATTTGCATCCTTTACCATGAAACAAACAAATTATCTGTCTTCATTTGATCATTTTATAAATAAGATGGCATGCTTAAAGCATAGCTGTAAACCTTTGCCGGTGAAAGGTCACACAGGTGAGCTAGTGTTCAATATAATGAATTGTCTTAAGTGAATCTGTAAAAGAGTTTAGAAAATATAGGCAGCTGAAAAACTTAAAACATTGACCAAAAATAAGGACTGTGACCTTGATCCCAAAAGTTGGTGGTGAATGGGTGAATCAGCAAATTATTTTCTTTGCTTCATAATGATTCATACCAAAATATGAATAGTAACCAATATGGTGGCTACTATATGCAAAAGAAAGCTTAAGAAAACTGTGGATACTACTGCTGCTGCTTTTCCGTTAACATGGTAATGACAGTTAAGTAAATTTACAGAATTACCGTTACTGCATGGGTCAAAAAGTAATCACTAAATGTAAAAATGTTTTTATCACAATGCTGACACATATTTTCAACTGACATACTAAAAAAGACACAAAATGACAACAATTGCATCAAAATTTGGCAGCACAATTTTAAACCATGTGATCGTCACATAACCACATTTTTGTGTAAAATACTAGTGCTGTATAAGAGATAATTGTTTTTGTTATTCATGCTAACAATTGTGTGAATTGGAGACAGAGATGGAACTGGAATCACATGACAAATTTTTTTAAAATTCCAGAAGAAAATAAATTGCACTATATTACCTGGTGATAAATGTAAAGAAGATATTCTGCCTTGGAGTGTAATTTCATTTGTTGTGTTCTCAGCCCGTGAGTCCCAGAAACGTAAGCGTCTGTCAAAATGACCACTAATAATGTTAGTTCCATGAAGTGTCACTAAATCATTACAACTTGACCCTGCAAATATCGTCTTTACACCTGTAAACGATACAAAATATTTCTAAATTACAATTTGTATTATACAGTCAAACCCATGTAAACGATACAAAATATTTCTAAATTACAATTTGTATTATACAGTCAAACCCATGTACACGATACAAAATATTTCTAAATTACAATTTGTATTATACAGTCAAACCCATGTAAACGATACAAAATATTTCTAAATTACAATTTGTATTATACAGTCAAACCCATGTAAACGATACAAAATATTTCTAAATTACAATTTGTATTATACAGTCAAACCCATGTAAACGATACAAAATATTTCTAAATTACAATTTGTATTATACAGTCAAACCCATGTAAAAGATACAAAAGAACCAGAAGAAAAAAAAACAATCATAATAAAAGCAAGTCTTCAAAAACTCATAAATATTTCTGTATTAAATACTGAAAGATATAGTGTACTATAAATAGCATGTCTGCATACTTTAGCAATCATACAGACAAAAGCTAGTATTTTAATGCATTTAAATTACTCAAAGCAACTTTAATTTTAGGCATTTAGTTCCAAGTTTGCTTCTGCCACATGTTGGTCTTTGTTTTATAATGACAAATTTGATCAATGTAAACAAAGCTATCAGAATTTATTCTATATATTGCACATATTAAAAGAAAGCACTTGATCACCATGACAATACTGTATATACTCACCTATAAGTTGAGTCAAACTTCAAATAAATATCCAGATCTGATAAAGCTTATTGCACTGACAGATCAGGGTCTATATTGTTTGTTACTCCTAACATACTGCACAGACCAAGATCTCCTGGCACATTATGCAATGGTAGATTTGTGTTATGTGTAGTCTGCAGTTGGACACGACTTATAAATAAGTATATACAGTACTTTTATTTTTTGTTTTACCATAATTATAGTTTAGTATCATTAGAACATAACCTGATTTTTCAACCAATCATGTGTCTCTCTGGTTTGATAAAGCACTATGGTTAACAGTAATAACATTCCTCTTGGCCGTCAGCTTCACTAAGTTCTAAAATTAGTTGCTGGATAAAAACTCTGCTGTCTGTAATGAGGTATTAGCAAATCTAAGTCAGGGGACTGGTTTTAGCAAATCTAAGTCAGGGGACTGGTATTAGCAAATCTAAGTCAGGGGACTGGTATTAGCAAATCTAAGTCAGGGGACTGGTATTAGCAAATCTAAGTCAGGGGACTAGTATTAGCAAATCTAAGTCAGGGGACTGGTCTAATAAAAAGTGATTAACAAGAGTGAGACAGTGGAGAGATGCTGAATTATAAAAAGAACACAATTGTTTAAACATGTTTAAACATGTTTATGTACGGTGTTATCAAAGTTAAACATCATAAATAGCAATTATTTTAGTACCTTAAACAATTTTATTAATTGTCAATGTTGTATCAGTTTCAACTTCATCACAGTGTTCTGTTTCCATTAATTTGTACAGATATTCTCTGTTGCATGTTTTTCTGAACTGTCTCTTTATTGTCTTTTCATTTTTTTGGGGGGGGGGGGAAAGGACAAATAATTCTTATACAGTTTCATAAGACATCTGATATTATTGCAAAATCCTTCCCATTGTAGAAATAAATGCCATTGCTTAACTCAATGACCATGTCAGTGGAAAAAATTCATGCATCCCACATATTAGCCTCATCAATAGGAGTTATGGATAACGTTTGATATAAGTTACTTCAGTTTTGAGTCTAATGATTTTCTAAGCTCAAATGAAAACTGTCATCATCCTTTAAAAGTTTTTAAATGGTATCCACATCCATTATGCAAATGTAATTGAAGTCTGGCAACAATTTAAATTAATGTGTATTGGGTACCATCCTCCTGTTTTATCTTGACTGGAAATCTTTGCATCCAGTAATTAAGCATCTCAATACTTAATTGAGATGCATCCCCTTCAAGAACTGTTTGAGAGACATAATACCTGTATTTAGCACATTCTTTCCACACAGCAATAGCTCAATGGTTCATTTGGTGTGTTGTCTTGGGAATTTTCAAATATTGGTTATGCAAAGTCTCTGATTTTGTCCAGCATTCTGAATATTTAACTTTTGTGTTGGAATATTCATAACCTGTCTCAAAATCAGAACATTTTGTAAATCAAATTAAATGCTCAGATTATCTGAGTTTCTGCAAACCAGACAACCCCAAGTCATTTGCCATGCTCATAAGGACAATGCTCAAAATCAATGCTGGAACACCTGGTTTAAAGAGTGTGTGAAATCATTAGCAACAACCGTATCAACAGCCAATGAAAAATTAGGTTATGTTCAAAGTCAGCCTATATTAAGAGAAATTTTAGTGGGAAAGAAGGGGCTCATTTGCTCTGCCCCTTTTTTAACCACTAAAACTTCTCTTAATATGAATCAACCATAACTAAAGCCCTGCTGACAACATATCTTGCCTTTTGGGGAAAACTTGATATTCTAATGTAAATTTCAAGATGTAGCAGAAGCAGGTGAATAGGGTAAACCAAACCAAACACTCTCCAATTGGGGATTTAATTTTAACTCATCAAAATGGGATAAAATAATCTCCAATCAGGGACTTGATTATTACTCACCATAAAATGGGTTAAAATAAACCAAGCATTCTCTAATTGCGGTTTTGGTTATAACTCTATGTAATGGGTTATATAAACACAGCACCATCTATTGCAGAGTTTATTATCACTAACCATGAAATGTAAATGTTGAGACAACAATGCACAAGGCATTGCTTCCAATCAAATAGGAGTTATGGATAACGTTTGATATAAGTTACTTCAGTTTTGAGTCTAATGATTTTCTAAGCTCAAATGAAAACTGTCATCATCCTTTAAAAGTTTTTAAATGGTATCCACATCCATTATGCAAATGTAATTGAAGTCTGGCAACAATTTAAATTAATGTGTATTGGGTACCATCCTCCTGTTTTATCTTGACTGGAAATCTTTGCATCCAGTAATTAAGCATCTCAATACTTAATTGAGATGCATCCCCTTCAAGAACTGTTTGAGAGACATAATACCTGTATTTAGCACATTCTTTCCACACAGCAATAGCTCAATGGTTCATTTGGTGTGTTGTCTTGGGAATTTTCAAATATTGGTTATGCAAAGTCTCTGATTTCGTCCAGCATTCTGAATATTTAACTTTTGTGTTGGAATATTCATAACCTGTCTCAAAATCAGAACATTTTGTAAATCAAATTAAATGCTCAGATTATCTGAGTTTCTGCAAACCAGACAACCCCAAGTCATTTGCCATGCTCATAAGGACAATGCTCAAAATCAATGCTGGAACACCTGGTTTAAAGAGTGTGTGAAATCATTTTAACTCATCAAAATGGGATAAAATAATCTCCAATCAGGGACTTGATTATTACTCACCATAAAATGGGTTAAAATAAACCAAGCATTCTCTAATTGCGGTTTTGGTTATAACTCTATGTAATGGGTTATATAAACACAGCACCATCTATTGCAGAGTTTATTATCACTAACCATGAAATGTAAATGTTGAGACAACAATGCACAAGGCATTGCTTCCAATCAAAGAACTTTTCAGTGAAGGCTGAAACATGAAACGAGACCTACTTTTTGGAATAACACATACCACAATTTCCACAAAAAGTTCATCAAGTGAGATTACTGGAAAATCTAAAAACAAAGTTCAATGTCACTAATAGATGAAATGATGTCACAATGACCTACCTAGCATAAGGATCAAGAGATAAAGCCATTTTGCACAAAATAACCTTCATATGTTGCCCTACTATAAAACAACAAATGAAAACAATCCAAATGTAACTATTTACTCAACACTGTGTATGACACACCTACTAATGCTCTAGGTAAAAGTCACAAATGTATGGTCACAGAGACCCACTTTGGCAGAATAGTAAGTCTTTTCAAATTAAGCAAGTAGTTCCTACTTTGGCAGAATAGTTTAAGTCCCTTCCCAAACTAAGCAAATACATGCTATAAATGAGTGACAGAAAAAGTGACCAAAACTAATGAAAACTGATTCAAAGTATGACTGAGAATGGCATACAAATGAACTGCAGATGAGTTAAATATTTTATCCTCTTTTATAATGGATGATATAAACATGACGTATGATGAAATAAAGCATTGGTTTTGTGATACCAAGGATGGATATGTTTAAAACTCTGAACCAATAAAGCAAATATACAATTTAAAAAAATTTGATTTAAACTTTAAACTGTGAAAAAATGTGTACAATCAGTGATACTTTAAAATTCATATTTCCTTGCTATAAATCATAATTAAAACCTTAAACAAAAAGTTAAACCTAAAAAACATCGCAGGTGTGCTTTGATGAATAAGCTTAGGAAAATCTTCATCACAAAGAAGAGCAAAACAACAATAATGAATATTAAGTTATTTCATTATCAATGAATGTTTCTTTTTATATTGACAGCATATCAATTTCTTTTTGCATTTTAAAGTTGAAATATACATAAATGACAATCAAAAATCACAGCAGAAATTTAGTGTAGTATACCTAAACATTTTGCTTGATTTTTATTTTAATTTTTGTTAGTTCCAAAAGTTTGCAGGAAGGAGATTTAGAAGGCTTAATGCTGGAAAGTGTTCAGTCTGATGCAAAGAATATGATAGATTATTATCACACACACACACACACACACACACACACACATGCATATGGTTCCTGTTAATGTAGAAAGAAAAGAAACACAAATACTGCATACAGTAAATTATTCACCCGCCCCATGCTCAATAATCCTCTACCCCTAGATAAGTTTACTTTTATAAGTTATCCTGACCTTTGCGCTTTTGACATCAAAATCAACAGGTTTTTTTCCTTATCCAAAGTGCTCCACAAAGTTAATCTGGGTATGTATTGCTGAACTTGTGTTATTGTTTAGACACCATTTTATTCTTTCACTCAGTGACCTTGAAATATGACCTTTTCTTCTCATATCTAATTTGCAAGCCGAGCACTATATTTTAAACTGTAGATATGTAAAACTTGAGTTCTTTGTGATGAAACTAATTTTATTCTTTCATTAAGAGTGACCCTGGACCATGGCCATGGAGTTTTTGACCCCAAAAAATTTATAGCTTCTTCCTGATCCCATATGTAAACCATCCAGAGTGTTTGGTTACTGGATGTTGGACAACTGGAATTTTTATGCAAAATGAAACGAGAAAACATAGATGGATGAAACATCACAATATAATACACTCCACTTTATGCCAGGCATTTAAAAGCATTACTCACAAGCTTTGCTGAGGAGATCCCAAATTTTGATTGTTCTGTCATGGCTACCCGACACCACCTTACCCGATTCACCTAAAAATTTGGCTGCTAGAACCTTCCCACTGTGACCAGTCAATGTATGCTGTGCAAAGGGGAGAAAAAAAGTAGATATGTGTGAATGTGACACTGATGCCCATATCAGTATAAAATGTAACTAAAGAACACATTTAGATAAACCTTTCTGTGGGTAATAATTCTTAATGTAAAGCCTTATAAAAATGTTTTATCTTTAATTAACAACAGATAATAAAAAAAACTTAAAACAAAATGTCTTGTCTGAGGTATTGTACAGAGGCACATGGGTAACACCATATACCTCCATAGATATGGCACGGAAATAAAATGTCTCATTTACCTTACATGAGGAATGGGGGGACATATGCATATGGCTAGCAGTGTATATCTTTTCCATAGATATGACATGAATAAAATTCAAAGATAAAATGTTTTATCAGAGGAATTGGATGGGACAAGACAGACAGAAATAGGCAACACCATATAACTCTTACATAGACCTAACAGGAAGAAAAAATATTTTTATATACAATGTCTAACAAATGTGATAAATCGATCATTGACACTACAACTTTTGGACCAAAGAGAAATATCATGTCACTGCCTGAACTCATAAGACTTCAAGAAATGCTGGTAAGCACGAACAGGATCTGGCATGTTTGCTTCTCTCAACATTTTTATCAAAGTGTGAGACAGCTAGTGCATGGAGACTATCAAATCATCCACTGTCAGCAACCAATTATTTCTTACAATCTCAACTTGCATCATTAGGATAAAAAAAACCATTCATTCAAAACCTGAGATGGTTCCCGTCCAATGAAAAGGCATGTTAACTCACTCACCCTGCATGTTGAATCTATAGCTATCTGCAAAAATGTGATTTTGTTTGACAGTAGCTTCTGTGAGGTTCTGGATAAAGGGTTGAATTTATCTGAACTGAGGAATGTTAAATCCATTTCCAAAACAGGGTGAGGATAATGGTGTATTCAAACCAAAATCAGCTATTAGGTCATGGCCAATATCAACCTGTGCAATAATGACAGAGCTCATCGAATATCATGCAGCAGAAGCCTTTGATATTACCTGGGGCTAACCCTTTCTCCTTGTACTCCCAGGATAAAAAGTTAGCCATGTGAGGAATTGAGGAACTAAAAAAATGATATTGCTGACTTTGCAATGGTCCCTGATTACATGCAACTTTTCTTCATAAGCCTTAAAAGTGGAGGCTTTTCTTGTTCTTGTGATTCCCTCCACAATATAGTTTAAATTCTTTTCTTTGCAAGGCTACCCTGACAAGATCTAGTTGTTAAGGAAGTTGATCCAGTTAGTGATGTAACGTCTGTGACTGCATTTAATCCAATGTGAAATTAAGTGGATCATTGACCTAGGATGTGTTAGGGGCTATCAGAATCATCAATAGTTCTGAATCCGCAACTCCTGTATTATTTTCATTACTAAGATCATGGTGGGTAGGCAAAGGCCCACAACTCCACCCATCTCACTGGAATCACATCCACAGCCCAAGTTTCTGATTCTGGAACTGTATAAATAAAAAGGGCTTATACTGCCAAAATTTTAGCATTGTGTTGTTGTGATACAGGACAATGTATTTTATATGACTTAAGGTATATTGGGAAAAACTGTTGAAAAAACCCCACAATACTAAAGATTCAATTAAAAGTCAAAGTTTCATATGTCTAATTTTTTTTAAAAATCCTCTAAGTGATCGGGAAGCATTCTTATATGTTGACAAGACTGAGCTACACAAAAATGGCTAATGTTTAATTTGTATCTTCTCAATTCCGACAGCCTTGGCGACTAGGACGAAATTATATCAGCAATGTGGCAGTCAAGTTCATCATCCCGCCTCCACATTACAAAAAATGACAAGGTCATCACTAGACTGGACATATTTCTTTACAGATTTTTTTAATAAAAAATGTTTTTTTTCATTTGGCACCAGTTTAAGCAGGACTATATTACCCAGGCAGGGGTTAAAGTTCAACCATTTTCTCATGAACATCTATTCTCCTAAATATTTTAGTGTGGGGAGGCTTTCAAACTACAGATGTTGAAAGAGTTGAAAAATTCAAAGTAAGGCTGAATGCAAAAATTTTGTAGTATACAATTTATAGATATACTGGTTAATTAGCATGTACAATAATATAAAGTTTACAATTTTACCTCACACCCATGAAAAATAAGTATAAAATCTGGAAAAAAACATCACAAATTAGCAACTACCACAGCTAAGGGACACTACTCATTCTAGGAACTACCTATGTCATTTGTTATAACGAACCATCCAACTTTATATGATTTTACTTATTTATTCATTGTTTGGAAAATATGTAAATAACAAAAGCTATGAATTTTGAAAACTGATATACTTTTGTTCAGCTGTACATTGTGCTATCTTTTAAATAAATTCAGTAAGTAAACATTCAAAGATTTTTTCAACAAATTCAAGGACTTGTATAAAACAAAAATGTCTCAAAACATGGAGTTTTTAATACAGCTCGTGAATTCAAAGAATTTTCATAGCTGCACAAACAATGCCTTGCAATGAAGGGGTGGCACAAAATCAGTTTCTACTTCAACTCATGCTCTGACATCAAGTCTCACAGATTCATTCAAGTTTGCACCATTATTCATGTTTCATCAATCAAACGAGTTTTCTAATCATAACGATAGTACACTCCACTTATTTTCTCAATTAATTTTGCTCTATTTTCATTAACTATGAATTTTAGCATAACATCTCTTTCTCTTCTTTTTCTTTTTCTACATGATCACTTACCCGCAATCTTTGATCAGTGAGAGACCAGACTCGGCTGGCAAAATCATTTGAGGCAGCTAACAGCATACTTTCCTGATAAAAAACAAAACAACAAAACTTTTATTTTACTTGCAACTATTAGATTTTGCATGATGACTACCTATGGTTGCATACTCCTAAATGTTTAATTTAATGATAGCTAAAACTTAAACAAACATCCCCATGTTCATACTAAAAGTCGAGGTAGTCATGTAGGAACATTCGGTCGAGTTAAATTAAATATTAGCTGTCTTAAAATTTAACAGTAATAAAGTTTATCCAAAGTCGATTCAGTTCTGACTGTTGAACACTGTGCAGCTTAATGTAATATAAAAACATTAGAAAAAAACTGCTGATTAATTTGGACTTTTTGCAATTGTGGCTAATACTAAACTGGATCAAGAAAACAGGATGTTGGATCTAGTAAATTATAACAAATAACAGGATAGAATAATTTTATCAAAAACAAATCCAGCTTTCATTGTGACAACACAGTGCGTGACACTCAATCCAGTTTGTACTGAATCACACATATTAAACTGACCTATTTCAAAAATGTCCATGTACTTTAAATAGACTTCTGTTGTACATATTTCTATATTTCTTTGGGGACAAAGGAATAAAAACAAATTAGGATCAAAATAGTGTGAATAATTGCACTTTAAACGTCAGTATAATTAAATTCTAGAAAACAACCATTTCTGAAATAGTACCAACTACCTACATGGCCTGTATGACTTGTACATTATATAAATACATTCCAGTCACAGCTATCCCCTCAAATAATATTTTGATGATGGATCAAAAACTATTCCATTAAAAAGAACATCACACAGGAAAAGGAAAGTTTAATTTGACACACAATCATAATTTCCCCATAATGCCAATCACATCGAGGAATACAAACAGCATGTTGACACCAAACATAAGATATACTTTTGTTCTTCTTTCCAATGCTGATATCTCCTGTTCTGTAAAATATTAATGGTGTCATTTTTACTGAAATTGATGATGTTTAAAAACTCAGTGTATTTTGTTTTAAGTTCCTTTCGCACATTTAAATTTAAGCAGTGATGGAAAATTCTATTAATAATCTAATAATAAATGGCAGTTGATCTCTGAAAACAGTGAAATAGGTTTAATGTTTAAATTCTTACTATTCTCAACACATTCAGGACACAATATATGTTAAATATACATTTTTCAAAAGGGACGTGTTTTTGAAAGAAAAATATTCCACCCCCGACCTTCTAAAAGGAAATTAAAATAATTCTAAAAAAAAGAAAACAAAGTAAAACAGAATTAAAAAGATGTAGAAATAATTCTCACAACTGCTATGATGGCATGAAAATCTAATGATGTCATCTACATCTAAAAACAAAAACGGCAAATTTCACTTGTGTACCTCATATAGATTCTACTACAATGTGTTATGCCTGCCTCATCTTTAATAATTAAAATAATGCAGACACCAGTAGAATATGGTGACACTCATGAATACTGACCAACAGCTCCCAATGACCTGGACCAAACTAACAGTGCAGTGACCATTATATTCTAATCTGACTTACCATAACCTTGACCAATGACCTTTAACATAAAATATACAATTAAAGTATCCAAAGAAAAAGCTATCCACAGTCTGGTCATGGAAACAATTTAGACCAAAGGTCATTCTGCAAAATCCAATTTTTATTTTGCAACAATGACCATAACCTTTGACCTTTTGAACCCAAAATCAATAATTTTATCCATGCCAAAATGCAAGCCTTCCACAACATTTAGTAACTGTACATGTTCTTGTACTGAAATTAAACTGTAACAGATGGACAACATAAAATACTATAAATCCATGAATTTAAGTATTAAACAAAAAATGTACTTCTTTGGTACAAGCAGTAAATTTATTACCCCAAAACTATCTTTTATTAACAAGGACCCAATGTATTAATCCCAGATCACCTAACTTTGTTTGAATCCTGTTGCTATGAGTCGAAATTCATTTAGCATAGGATGTATACCAAATAACCACATTGTGACCAGAAATACTTAGTTTTGTATTTATCAAACATTTGGATGGAAAAATATTACTTCTTTTGTGAAGAATTTTATCAATTCAACATCACATTAGACTCCCAGGCTGAAATAAATTTCCCAAGATCTTCAAAATGCTGACCAAGATGATTACGCTTCTGTATATTTATCCATTCACACTCGGAAGAAACAAACAAATTGCAGCTTGTCTCTAAGATGCACACATGCATGAATTACATTTTTTTTAATTCACCAACCTCTGCATCAATGTCTATCGATGTAATTCCTGCATTACTGCCTAACAAAATTCCTTTACAGTTGCTGTAATCTGAAAAAGATCACAACCATTTAGAGAGATCATATATCAGTAACACAAAGAGACTATTAGTGATTTTTTAAAAATCTCACTCCAAAAATACAAATGTTTTTGCAAATACATGTACAAGAAAACTCCATTATTTTGACCAGGTTTACTCAATAATCATTGATTCTACTTAACAAGGAGTGTGGACTATTAGTTTCAAGAATTATGTAGTCAAATTGTCTCAAGCAACTGTCAACTTGTTTCTAAAATATGAGGTTAAAGCTTAACATAAGCATATGCTGTTGATGTCATAAACAGCGTCTCTGTCCAGAATTTGTATATACTAGAAGAGTTAGATCCGGTTGTTCAGGCTGGCAACTCTCCATTCTCTACCAATTCTAGTACACAGCAAAATTTACAGATAAGCCAGTCTGAGACCTATTTTATCCAATATAAAACTGGCATGCATTGTAGTACATTTTGAGAAACATGTTCCAGGCAGATTTTAGCAGTTGCTTCCCTAAGACAAGGCATGACAGAATTCTGAGAAATACATGCTTTGAAATGGATATTTTTATGCAAGTTTTAGAAAAAGGATATACGATTATCATCATAATGTATGGTGTGGGTTTTAATGCCTGAATAGTGAGTCTCATTATTTTGGTATCTTTACTCTAATACTCGTTAGGGTAGTGAATCTCAGTCATTTGGCAGCCTTGTTCTGTCAACAGTTTGGATAGAAAGTTTCAGTTTTCGGACAACCTAGTTCTGTCAACAGTTTGGATAGAAAGTTTCAGATTTTTGGCAGCCTTGTTCTGTCAACAGTTTGGATAGAAAGTTTCAGTTTTCTGACAACCTAGTTCTGTCAACAGTTTGGATAGAAAGTTTCAGATTTTTGGCAGCCTTGTTCTGTCAATAGTTTGGATAGAAAGTTTCAGATTTTTGGCAGCCTTGTTCTGTCAATAGTTTGGATATAAAGTTTCAGATTTTTGGCAGCCTTGTTCTGTCAATAGTTTGGATAGAAAGTTTCAGATTTTTGGCAGCCTTGTTCTGTCAACAGTTTGGATAGAAAGTTTCAGATTTTTGGCAGCCTTGTTCTGTCAATAGTTTGGATAGAAAGTTTCAGATTTTTGGCAGCCTTGTTCTGTCAATAGTTTGGATAGAAAGTTTCAGATTTTTGGCAGCCTTGTTCTGTCAACAGTTTGGATAGAAAGTTTCAGATTTTTGGCAGCCTTGTTCTGTCAATAGTTTGGATAGAAAGTTTCAGATTTTTGGCAGCCTTGTTCTGTCAATAGTTTGGATAGAAAGTTTCAGATTTTTGGCAGCCTTGTTCTGTCAATAGTTTGGATAGAAAGTTTCAGATTTTTGGCAGCCTTGTTCTGTCAACAGTTTGGATAGAAAGTTTCAGATTTTTGGCAGCCTTGTTCTGTGAACAGTTTTGATAGAAAATCCCATTTCTCTATGCAACATACTGTAAACTTAATAATATACTAGTACAATTATGAAATTTTACAACTTTATGGATAAAAAAGTAAGATATTTTCTGTACATTCTCATGGAAGCACTGTATATAATCTTGAGTTTTTGTTTAATAGCAATATAAGATTTCTCAAATGCTGTAAATAGATATGTACTTATATGTGTATGTTCTACATGGAATTATTTTTTACCATAATGATGACAAGTCATGGGACAGGAAAAATTAATTTTATTTTTGTGTTCCAAGAATTATATGAATCTAAAAAAGTACAACCTTATTGGCATCCCAAACTCATAGAATAAATTGGCAAGAATGCAATATGCCATACAGCAGTGTCCAAGCTCTTATTTCAATTAAAATGTCAGTAAACAGTTTATAAACTATACATTTATGTTATTATTTTATGTGTACATATTATATTTCTCTCGCATTAAATAAAACAAAGGTAAAGATAATTCCTATTTCATAGCTTTTATCGGGAGAATGAATATAGACATATTAAACAGTTCATATTGTACATATCCGTACTAAAATCCTTGTACATTCCTAAAAGTATCAAATGTAGATTTTGCATCATTCATCATTTTCAGTCCTAACGCTAACATCATTATGCTGAGTGTCAAGCGAGTACAATTTTGCAGAAGCTGGAAGCAGTTAACAAGAGTTGCAACACAGACAAACAAACCAACCTTACATTGTCTAGCATAGTTGTGACACAGACAAACAAACCATCCTTACATTGTCTAGCATAGTTGCGACACAAACAAGCCATCTTTACATTGTCTAGCAGAGTTGCGACACAGACAAACAAACCATCTTTACATTGTCTAGCATAGTTGCGACACAGACAAACAAACCAACCTTACATTGTCTAGCATAGTTGTGACACAGACAAACAAACCATCCTTACATTGTCTAGCATAGTTGCGACACAAACAAGCCATCTTTACATTGTCTAGCAGAGTTGCAACACAGACAAACAAACCATCTTTACATTGTCTAGCATAGTTGCGACACAGACAAACAAACCAGCCTTACATTGTCTAGCATAATTGCGGCACAGACAAACAAACCATCCTTACATTGTCTAGCATAGTTGTGACACAGACAAACAAACCATCCATACATTGTCTAGCATAGTTGCGGCACAGATAAACAAACCACCCTTACATTGTCTATCATAGTCTTGGCCATTGTCAAACCATTGAGAGAGCTCCATGATCGCAACCATGAGGAAGTAACAAGAGATCGGGTATTGAGTTTGCCTAGAAAGATTCTCCAAACTGGAAACAATTATTGAGTCAAAACAACCTGAAGGAGTTGGACAAATAACTTGTACTCACAAATGGGATACACAAGGTAATGTGTGCACAAAGTAAACTTTAAAATATATATAAAAACGTCCAGTGAAAATGTCACCTTGCTTAGCTGTTTTCATAAGGTTAATCACTGAAAAGGAAGGATTATTAAGCTCTGAACATAAAACTGCAAATAAATCAACCGGGATAATACAAGTCAGGGACTGTAAAATTTGCACACAAAAAATAGGTCACAATTGCTAAATATCTGAGAAAAAAGTTTAAGGAAGGCTATCTGAAGCTTAATAGAAAAGAATCCAAGTTCAATAACCAAACACAATATGTGAAAAAAAAAGATGGTGTGCAACCTACTTATCCATTATAAATTTAGCAAAGCTCTGGGTATGGGCATGGTGAATTTAATGTTTCATATAGGAATAAAATTGATAAAGGGTGAGTAAAAAAACCTATAATTATGATATAACAGGAAAATATAACCAAAATATCTACCCTTATCTTGTAAAAAAAAACCAACTATAATTATGATATAACAGGAAAATATAAACAAAATACCTACCCTTATTTTGTACAAAAAGCTATATAATTATGATAAAACAGGAAAATATAAGCAAAATACCTACCCTTATTTGGTTTAAAAATAAAGAGCACAATCTGGTTTAAAATGCTAACACCATGTGAAGGGGTAAAAAGAATCCAATAAAATGCCAAGCCATAAAATATGTGTATGGAGTAAATGATATAAACTCTCAATAAAGCTTAATTAAATAATGATAAAGTTCAATCAGGGTATAATTCTAACATTTACGAGGAATAACGCACACAATACATGCAGTAAAAAACTCATCAACCCATGAAGCGGTGACTAAATCTTGTAAACGACTTTGGATATTGAAGATGTTGACTGAAATGCACATAATTTATTTAGGGTTACAACTCCTGGGTTATGGCCCAGAAATGGAGTGTTGAGCCATGATATGTGTCAGAAGATAATAAAGCTATGCAAATAAGCTGATGTAAATCAGCTATGTCTACTATGGCATTAGGTAAAAATATATAAATGTTATGTAAAGCAGCTATCTCCACATTGATGTTAGGTCAATATAAAGATAAAATATTTATGCTATTATGTATACAGATGTATCTCCAATATGGCATCAGGTCAAGCTGAGACTCAAACTCATGCAGACAGAGGTGAGATGGTAGTGATCTGTAACAGTGAGGGCTTTAGACCACTCAGGGCCCCAACACCTCTGAATATGTGCTAAGTATGGTATCCATAGCAATGAGGACCACATGATTATGCAGGTTCATCCAGCTGTATGAGGGCAAGATTCAACAGACAATATCACATTAGAGAGGCCACACTTATAGGGAAATTAGGCTAGCATAAAGAAATGACAATTGTAAAGAAAATTAAAGACGGCCTTATTTCTCGTGGTTCTCAATCCGCTTGTGATTGTAAAACTGGGAATGGATTAATGATAGAGAACAGGGGGTGGGGGTGGGTGTACTGCCTATTACACATAGCTAACATTAGGGTATTAATGGTTAAATGGTTTGATTTTTTTTTTGATTTTTTGTCTGAAGCCAAGACCAATCCAACAATTATAATCAAAAAGAGATGCTGAAACAACAGTTTTTTAACATGAATACTGGTAATGTGTTGACATTACATTTCACTTAAAGCTGAAGAACGAAACTAATAACAGATAATTGATGATTTACAAGTATTATTTTGAATTTAAAATGTCTTATAGCATTCCTTAGTGAACATGACAGCACTGTGAATATATCATGGGCATGTACTCACTTTACCAAATTTTATAAATATTTAAAGAACAATCAAGTCGGCAATATGTAGGATTTATTATATCAATGAAAAGAAAGTACTGATTATCATGTACATCAAAACAAATACTGGTAAATCAAAATATCAATGGAACTAAATGGCTAAAATGTGATCTGGGTCAATGAGATATGATAAAAACTATGAATGTAGCAAAGTCTGTTCTAATTTTGTTTTGGAACAAATGATATGCCTTACATAAATACAGTAAATAATAAAGGTTTGACTGAAAACATGTCATGTGACTCCTGAATTGTAAACTCTTTAATTGTCTTCTTTCATTTCATATTAGGGAAATCAGGAATTGCATACACTTACAAATGATTAGAAAATAATTTCAACATTTTTAATATAAAAGCAGTCATACTGGTTTATAAGAATTTATTGAAAGTCAAATGAACAAGAATTGGTACAGCTATGTGAACAGTTTACAATTTTGCTGATTATGTCTCATAACCATCATATTACAGGTACTTCAAGCAATTTCAATGACATAATCCGTATTACAAGGTTCAAGTTGACTGATCTTTCTCCACTGTCACAAGATAATAATACCTTAAATTAAAACAAAATCACTAAAGATAAGGTTTGTTTGTTTGATTAGGATTTTTAATGTAGCTTTAACAATTTTTCAGTCATATCGCTATGATGTTTGCATGCAGTGAGGCAGTTTATAGTGATGTATAGCACTGCGGCATCATGCCACAGATATGCAGCATGATGTCCCATCCAGTCACATTATCCTGACATCAGGCCGACCAGTCCTAACACTAACCTCTTAATGCTGAGTGCCAAGCAAGGCAGCTGTTAAAGATGAGGTACTTACTACCAGAGTAATCCCAAAGTTTTATTTTTCTGTCAGCTCCCCCTGTTGCAAATATAGTTCCTGAGGGACTCCACTGAATTGCATTCACTTCACCTTCATGGGCATCCTGAAATGAAGCAAAGTAGTGGTAAAAACAGAATGCATATTCCCTCATTGTATCGCCACACAGTATGTGTTTATATACCACAAAAACCAATAACATTTGCAAAATTCATCTTGAGAACTAAGAAATTCTAATCAGTAAGTTATATTTGTTAAGCAGTCTGAATAATTGTGTTGACCTTCACCAAGATATCAAACAAAATGCATTTAAAACGAAAAGCAAGCGAACAATGTGTCTGCTAGACAGAGATGCTCACCAGCCCCCTATTCCTTTTCAATGAGTGGTACTAACTAATAGAGCAAAATACCATGTGTGTGTGTGTGTGTGTGTGTGTGTATAGATGAAAAGGTGTACAGTGTATGCATCAGACCTATAATTTAATATAAATTTCATTTTAGCCAAAAGAACCTGTCCAGCAGATTGAGAAAATAACTAGTCCTGCTGAATCATTATTAGTTCTTCTTATAAAACTAGAAACAAAGACTATAAAAAATACAACCCAACATGATATTTACTTGGACATGCAGACAACTGCTAATTTTGTCTATGTATGCATTAAATGTATAAACAAGCAAAATAAAATCAGAGTGGATAGCAAAAAAGAAAGGGACAGAACTATACAAAATGTGATAAATAAAACACAATCACATTTATGGTGGGGATAGAAAAAAACATTTAAAAAAAAAAAAAAAAAAACACCTATAGCCAAACACCAACATTTTCATGGATGTACAGTTATAATATCAGATCTAATTGGAATACTGTTATGACAGGGAGGCATTATGAATGGAAATGAATGGATCAATGAGTGTATATTGAGAAAACATCACTCTATTTTTTCTACCAAATTAATGCCTTCATGTCAAGACTACAAGTAGTTTTTGATACTCCTATCACTTCTGACCTTCCAACGATTTGGATTTTTAACTTAGCTTTAACAATTTTTTCAGTCATATCGCTACAATGTCTGCAGTGTGGCAGTTTATAGTGATGACCAGCAGACATAGAGCATGATGTCCCACCCAGTCACATTATCCTCACACCAGGCCAACCAGTCCTAACACAAACCTCTTAATGCTGAGTGTCAAGCGAGGCAGCCGTTAGTACCAATTTTTATAAGTCTTTAGTATGACTTGGCTGGGGATTGCACCCACAACCACCCACATCTGAGGAGGAGGATCTAACCACCAGGCCACAGGAGCAGTGACCTTCAAAAGAGACAGTAAGCTAGAAATATATCATTATGTATAACATAAAAGATAAAAGACAATGTAGTCAACCAGGGACCAAAAATCAGTTAAATGTTTGAGAAAAAATGTAAATCTGAATTCTACCTTGGTGATGGTTCTTTAAAGTCTAAATCTAAATTTAGTTTTGATACAAAATTTATTGAGTGGAAACAAAATATGTTTCTGACTAATAGCTGTAATACAAATAAATATGGGCAACATTACAAGCCTCACCCAACCCCTCAAACAGAATAGGACAGGAGCATTTGAATGCTAAAATCCTAAAAACCAATAAGTAATTTTTTAAAGTCTCACTACAACCACTGATTGGGGCCCCAAGTGGCCGAGTGTCCTAAAGCGCTCTCCATTATGGTTCACTGCCATCTCACCTGTCTGCGTGGGTTCAAGTCTCACATTCAGTGAATGTGGGTATGTGAGAAAGCTTGCCAGTAGCTTCTCATGGGTCGGTGGTTCTTTCCAGAGGTTTTCTCTGGTTCTTCCTACAAACTATTAATACTGGCCGCCATGCATTGCCAATTGTGTGCTGAAAAATGGCGTTAAACCCTATAACAACAACAACCACTGATTTGTTATTGGCAACCTTTGTAACTATTGTCTCTTATATGAATATAACTTGTTTGTTTTGTCCTTTCAGATAAAATACTTACAAATTTACACTGAGCTACACTGGGAAGTGATGCTATTAAACACACAGGTGGAATAAGAAACGGTGAACTGAAACGATAAAAGGACATGAAATAAACTCAACTAATAAATCAATTATACTGCCTTCTGAAAGTCCCTTGACACTGCTAATTTCTGCTCAATATGAATAATAAAATTGTTACAAATAACAGAATGGAGACACTTTGAAAAGGTCTGTTTAATGGAAGGTGTTTAATGGCAAGTTAAATGCATAAGCCAGCATAATTTAAGAAAGCCGCATGAAACTGATTCTCAAAGGAGTCAAAATGCTCAAAATAAATATACTTTTAACATTTCAAAAGGTTTTATTTTGCCAATATTTTTTATTTAGCTTGATATTATCTGGAAAGCTAAACATTTTTTCTTCAAAGTGTGCAATAATAACTACAGCAATAACTTATTTTATGGCAATTCAGTTTAATATGTTTTCTTTTATAAATTGGGTTTTGGTATGTACTGGAGAACTCTGCCATTTTAGGCAACTGCTGACCACATTACAGTGACAATTATCAAAAGTTAGATAATGTGTGCGTGTGTACAGGTGGAGAAAGGAACAAACAAAATGCCAGTAAAATATTTTGTATATATAACATTCATGTTTTTGTCATCAAAATGTCAAAAGAAATCAGTCAGAAATAAAGTATGGAGTTATTTGCCATATAGAACATTATTATGTATATCTATGTTGTTTTCTTATTCATGATTACAGATTTTAAGTGTCCTATTGTTAAAAAAAACACATTACATAGCTACTTTTTGTCTATGATTGAAGATTGTAATTTAAGATAAGTATCACCTCTTAGGTAAACATGTTTACTTGGATCTGAGCTCATTGTTTATTCCCTTGGAAATTCCTAGTCTACCTGATGCTTGTCATGTTCTTTATTAAAATTGAAGTAAAAGACTTGTTGATAACTTAAATTGTTCAAGATATAAACATCATCCATTTCTCTTACTGTGTCTTAGGTTATAATATGAAGGTTCTTTATTCATTCCTATCTTAACATATGTAGTTGATTTGGTCTTTTAGTTATATTTATTTATTTAAATTATTCACTAGAATTACAAAGTGCTCACTGATACTTTTGAACTAAATCACTACTTTGGGACAATTGTGAATTTATTTCAAGATGTTCTGGATTATATCACTGTGATGCATCAAGACTGTTGCACACTGCCACATCTATTTGGTACATCAGCACATTCATTCATGGGAAATTTCATTCGGACCACCGATGAATCCATTTGGGATTCTCTATACTTTTGGATTGTGATAGAAATTTTAGGACCATGTGGGATTTAATTCACAATGCTGTAAGTTAATTTTACATTTTCACTTTGTATTGTAAGGAAATGAATTATTTGTTGAATTTTACTAAACCTATTTGTTTTCATTCTTTTCAGTTACTTAATTCAAGACCAAAGAGTTGTAGCAGCATGATAATGATGAGCATTGTAATGGTACTTTTTTTTACAATAAGACCAGTCTATGGCGTGTCCTCACTGTTTATGATACAATCATCCTGAATATCCTAATGATAAATGTCTTTGACTTAAAAAGAATCTATAATATAAATTCCTGGCATTTACCTCGCTCAAACATCACAATATCTAACCTATGATTTGCTGGTAAGACAATCTGATATTTTACAGGTCTCAAGTTTACAGTATCATGTAAAGAAACTAACTTGACAATATATGAACCATTTGACTTAGGCTTGAATCAGTCCTTGACAGTCAATACCAAAGTGTCATTCTAACTGTAAACAGGTCTTGATAGTCAATACCAAAGCGTGTCATTCTCAACTGTAATAAGTCCTTGAATGTCAATCCCAAACAGTGTTATTCTAAGTTGTAATCAGTTGTTCAATTGTCAATCTCAATGTGTCATTCTAAGCTGTTATCAGTTGTTCAATTGTTTATCTTAATGTGTCATTCTAAGCTGTAATCAGTTGTTCAATAGTCTATCTCAAAGTGTCATTCTAAGCTGTTATCAGTTATCAGTTGTTCAATAGTCAATCTCAATGTGTCATTCTAAGCTGTTATCAGTTGTTCAATAGTCTATCTCAAAGTGTCATTCTAAGCTGTAATCAGTTGTTCAATAGTCTATCTCAAAGTGTCATTCTAAGCTGTAATCAGTTGTTCAACAGTCTATCTCAATGTGTCATTCTAAGTTGTAATCAGTTGTTCAATAGTCTATCTAAATGTATCATTCTAAGCTGTTATCAGTTGTTCAATAGTCTATCTCAATGTGTCATTCTAAGCTGTTATCAGTTGTTCAAAGTGTCATTCTAAGTTGTAATCAGTTCAATAGTCAATCTCAAATTGTCATTCTAAGCTGTTATCAGTTGTTCAAAGTGTCATTCTAAGTTGTAATCAGTTGTTCAATAGTCAATCTCAAATTGTCATTCTAAGTTGTAATCAGTTGTTCAATAGTCAATCTCAAATTGTCATTCTATGCTGTTATCAGTTGTTCAATAGTCAATCTCAAAGTTTCATTCTAAGCTGTTATCAATTATTGATGGCCAATACAAAAAGTGTCAATTACAAATTGTGTCATTATAAGTTATACTCAGTCCATAACAGTCATTCCCAAAGTGTCATTCTAACCTGTGATTAGTCCTTGATGTTCAATCCCAAAGTGTGTCATTCTATCCTGTGATTATTCCTTAATGTACAATCCCAAATCATATCATTCTTAGTTTAAAGTCCTTAATGGCCAACCCCAGAGTGTGTCATTTAAAATGTAATTAGTATTTGATGGTCAGAGTGAGTCATTCCATGGGTATAATTTATATTACTCTGGATACTTAACAAATAAACTTATTGGCTCCGTTTTATCAGGTTTCTGGCAAATACAATTTAGGTCAATTGTGATACCATTATTAATAATTGTGGTATTTTAACTTTGTTCATTAATTTCTTTATGACATTTTCTGGATAAAATGATGTTTTCTCCCAGCTGTTGAATCAATTTTTCTGACAAACAATTAGATATTAATTAGTTGAGAGAAAAAACTAAAGTTGCAAAGTAGTGAAAGTATATTGATTTGCATGAATAGGACAAACTGGTAATTGATAAAGATATAGGTGATAAATATGAGGACTAGATTCAACAGTCATGTTCAACTCTATTTAAATATACCGTATATACACACTTAAAAGTATAGTCAAACTACAAACAACAAAGATCCTGATCTGCTGTAGCATAATGGGCCTATAGGATATAGAGCCTATAGGAAACACAGACCATGTACTGGAAAGCAATTACCATTTGTTATGAAGTAATCATCAGTCTGCACAGTCCTGACAGTGGTGCAGTAAAGGCATGACAAACTGTTGGGCAATTATATGACACTGTTGCAAAGTCAATTTTGGAAACATAAAGCTGTATAAACTTGAAGAAACTGTGGAACAAAATATTACTGTACTCATTTATCTAAAATCCCACTGTGCAATGAATTAGAGAAGCAACCCAGTGTGCAATTAATGACAGAAAGAACTCAAGAACAATATCAGATGTACCGATACATGCTTTCAACAGTAACTTAAGCAATTCCAGCAATAAATCAAAATAACGAATGCGTATTGCATAATGTCAAATACAGTTGCAACCACTGAAGAAATATCTAAAGATTTTGAAATAGGTATTTTCTGCAAATCAGCAATTTGTTTGCTTTCATTTGGTCTTTATCTGCATTTCATTTACAGTGCATCATCTTTTCAGTTTTTCTTTCTAGTCTAAAATGCATTCTTATTTCATATTTATCGATTCCACTTCTTTCGTTTTCAGTCTGAATGCCTTTTCCAAGGCTGAAATTTCAGTTTCTGATAGTGCTAAATGGAGTGTGTGTTGGGCATAACTCTTTACTTTTCATATTTAGTCAACAAACTGGTTTGTTTGGTGAAGCGAAGCACTGCCAAGCTTGTCATTCAGCAAGGTGTTACTTCAGTAGGTTTGTTATTCAGAGAGTTGTGACATCACCCAGTTGTCCATCACAAGGTGTCATGCACTATACAAATTCTGATGAAATTCTAAACAGTTGAATTCCTTAAAGGTTTCCATGAAGACAGCCTTTTGTAGTCATCTTTGTTAATTTCTTGTGGCTTATGCATTTACATATTTTCCATATATATATATATATATATATATATATATATATATATATATATATATAGAGAGAGAGAGAGAGAGAGAGAGAGAGAGAGAGAGAAGATATAAAGAAAAGCAACTCTTATGAGTTAACTCCCCTTGCTACCACATGTACATAAAACTGTCAATACAGTATTTGTTACATTACATTAGGATAACTTTCTTTGTTACCTCTGAATCCAGCCCTTGTGAAAAGACACCTTTCTGTCTACATTTTATAGAGACAAAGGGAAGCAGCTCTTTCAGGTTAACTACACTTTCTACCTGCTAGAATGCTCCAAAAAACCATTTATTACTTTTGCTGCCATATACTAAGACATCCTCCAGACAATTCAGTTAAATTCTATCAAATTTATACTATTAATTTAATCTCCCATCTTCATTTTCAGTGGTACCAACCATAATGCGCCAGCCTGCCAGGCTGCAAAACATATACTGTCTTTGGTACACCATTCTTACTGTTCACTGATTGGTCCAGCTGTATAAATGAGCTATGTATGTTAATAGTAATCATGACTATGATATATGTAACTGACATATTGGCTTACAAATTGACAATTTCTATTAAATTCATAGCAAACAGTTATCATTTATGAAGCTGTCTGACCAAACCAAACCAGCATTCAATAATGCATTCTGTACCGACACTATATCCAATGGGAAAATTGATGATACAAGCTGATGATATTCATCATCATTTCCCATTGATTACATTGATAAAACATCTGACAATGGTATGGACAGAATTAAGTTCACAGCAGTTGTTGAGTGAATCTATGGGACTCTGTCTCTGTTTGAATGCCATCTGTCATCTTTAATCAAATCTACATACTAGGTCAATGCCTTGGAAAATATGGATGATGATGGTAAATTGTCATCAAAGAAAACTCTGCCACAATTGTTCAAGATTATTAAGCCTCTCATTGAGCATTCCCAATCACTGTAATGCAAGAGCTTCTGCCACAATTGTTCAAGATTATTAAGCCTCTCATTGAGCATTCCCAATCACTGTAATGCAAGAGCTTCTTCATGGTGAGCCAGTCACATGCAACTTTCTCACCCCAATGGTAAAAAGTCATGTTCATTGATATTTTCTAGAACCATGTCGAAATATTGATTAACACTATATCAAAGTTAGCCAAAAACATTGTATTCCTTAACTTGACTTTGCCACAACTGATTTTTTAAAACAGTTCCTGCCTTTCAAATCTCCACATCAAATTGAGAAAGCATGAAGTTCAAGTTTCACCTTTTGATTTTCAGCACAATCTGCGACTGTTGCCAGATCTTGATGTGGTAGTTATCAACAATGGTAGGTTTTCCTTCTTTTCTCTTACCTTTCTGCTTTATAAGTGAATTATAGGCAGTGGTATTTTTCCAGGTAGGCAAGATGTTTTCTGCCTTGCATTCCACTGTTTAAATGTTCAATTCATGAAATATATCGGCCATATAAGCTAGGTTGGAACACCAACACTCGCTGCTCAGTACTTCATCAAAATCCTTCAAGTTTTCATGAGAACAGAACATCAGTATCTCCTCTCTCACCTTGTAGAAACAAGATAAAACTTTTCTGCGAGACAGCCATCATACGTCCGTGTGTTGGACGAGTGTGACATGGTCAGCTTCCATGCTTTCACAACATTTAGGCAAACTGGCGACATTTCAGAGGTCTCATCTGCATATAATTAATGATTTCAACCACCATGTCCAGCACAGACTTTAACTCGGCTCCAACTGTTTTAGCAACTAGTGCTTCTCTGTGCATGGTAAGTTCGTCTCACATGACGCGGTACTACCTGTAGCTTCAGTCAACTGCTCCCGAGTTTTAGTTTGGTCATCAGCTGTTGCATTGTCTAATTTTCTCTTCTTAATAAATTGATCCACAGTCACGCAAAAACAACAGTGTTATGAAAATTAATTTAAACGCTAACCACTCATTAGGAAAACAATGGAAACAGTAATTAAGTTGATAAACAATGACTAATTACTGCACAGTTCCAGTACTGCTAAACGTGGTCCCTGGTGATTTTGGCTATTATGTTTATATTTTTCCTGGC
This sequence comes from Unio delphinus, assembly GCA_029339505.1. NCBI lineage: Eukaryota > Metazoa > Mollusca > Bivalvia > Unionida > Unionidae > Unio > Unio delphinus. The sequence goes on from JAQISU010000306.1 coordinate 9,917,345, forward strand.
CACCGGCGGAATCCCTGGCTGGCCCCCAGGGAACCCTTAGGTTCCGCGGAACCCTGGTTGAAAAACACTGCATTAGTGATATACTTTCACGCATGCCCTCAGATGGTCCATCTGAGGCATCAGACAACTCCCTTCCAGTCACAAATGGAGCAACCATTCTCACAAAATGATGGATGATACAATCAGTGTCAGAGGGTCTGCAGATTTTAATATCCACTCTTTGTCTCTATACCTTCATGAAGGAGCTACCACGTGATACAATGAAGGGAGGGGGGGGGGTGGACACAAGAAATTCAAGTTGGTTTGCTTATGAGTGGTGTCAATGAAAACTGCCCCCCCAAAAAAGGCTTCTAATCATGAAATTGAAACCTGCAACAAAGAAGTGACTAGTACATGATCAGTCTTGACATGTCCAACATGTACTTCAATATACTTTTTCATACAGCCTCTATCTAAGCTCAAAGTCAGACCTTCTCAACATTTTATTCATCTAGGTAAGGAACTCATATTAACTTGAAGTCTTTCTCCCAATTGCATTGATAGTATAACTCGTGCATCAGAGAAAAGATAAAAAAAAAAACAAAGTGACAAGCTTCCTACTATAACAGCTCTTTTCTCTGCACAATGTGGGGGGTGGGCCTGTTACAATGCCAGTTTACTAATGGACCTGTGATGGTAAGTGGAGTACAAAAGTTCTATGTATCCACCTCTTGGAAATGGAAGTTATTCTCAATGCCTTCCACATGTGGGTGGTACATATCCATGATAATGCTGGACAATTTCCTCTTGTGGCAATATGCCTCAGCAAGGGTCGGAACAATCACTGACCTATGCCTCACAGCTGAGAAATACCTTTATGGTTACTCCCAAAATCAAGTAATATTTGAGTCCAACACATATCATATCTGGCTCAATGTCATGGACAAGTATTTACCAACGGGAGAACAGACTTGTCCTTCTAGGAACCTTCCATCAGGTCTGTGCCCTTTATGGTGCCAAAAACATTTATTTTTCATTTTTCCACAACCACTGAGGCATGGACTGTACATGCTCTTTTAATGACATGAGAGGTAATGTGGCATACACCTTTTCTTCATCAGTCTTTTTTGTGTGTAAAAATAGTTAATGAGATGCACAGGCTGCAGTATCTCTGATTTCCCCAATAAGATGCAACACCCTGGATCAATCACCATTTCAACTTAGCAAGAGATACACCTAGATGAATCATAGTAACTTAGTTCGATCTACCCAAGCTGTCCAGATCAACACCAATCCATCTATGTATAAAAAGTTTCATTCGATGGGATGATTTTGGCTACATCAAAGTAATCTCCAACATGAGGCTGAATTTTGATATATTAGTGCACACAAACACTGAAGCAGCTATTATACATGACTGGTATTTTATGACAAACCTAATTTCAATATGTAGAGTCAATGAACTACATATGATATTTGAAGATCCCAAAAATATTCAATTCTGTTCTGATGGTTCAAGCATTCTAATGACATAACCAGGTTCCTTCGTAATAATTGCTTGCTGCCACTAGCCAAACAGCAGAAACAATTCATTCCCTTTATCAACCTGTTAAGAGAATCAAAGAAGCAGGACCCTTCATGTACCCACAAATGTTAGCCAAGATACAAGGACAATATCCACATCAACTGTGAAAGACTTCTCCTACCACTGAAAGCAGGAATGCTAGACATAACTCCTAGAAGAATTGGCTGCTTAGCTAAAGGAAATTATTAAATCAGTGTAGGTACTCTGACATGATCAGGAACACAATGAAAATTTCAGCTCAAAAATTATGAGCAACATACATGAGCCAGACCTTGAAGGTAATGTCTCAATCAATATGGTAAAACCTTGCTAATGAGAGAAATGAATTTCACTGGGTTGGTGGTAGCTGCACAGACAGTGACCAGTCCCCATTCATGTCACCATAACCTTTGACCAAGACATGAATTTGCCACTTTTGCTAGATTCACCTGTGAAACGTTTGATGTGGGACTATAATCAATTGTGGAATCCCAGAGATCACTGGGTGACATGCTCAGTAATTCCTTCAACTCATACCTGTTCTCCTAATGTAATGTGAGGTAATGTATTTGACGAAAAAAGAAAATGTTTAGTAAATTGCATTTCTCTGATAATACCAGATCATTTAACAAATAATCCCTCCCAACCTTTCCCATTATTGCATGCATCTTTTAAAGTGTCACACAAGTATATAAAAAAAATGGTTTAAACCAGAGATAATGGTAGACACTTAATGAAGTCAACCTGTAAGAGTTGCTTTCCTATATAATTTGACTGAAAGCTGTTTTTATTATCATTTTGGGAGGGCTGGATTGTGGGGGGCAAGAGAGAAATAAAGAAACTTATCTAAATGTAATGTGATCAGGTGTGCATTATTTACTTTTAACCAGAACTTCACTCATGCATTAATTAATGGAATCATGCACCAGTTAATATAACCAAGGACCAATTTAACACAGAATTATTGGAAATCTAACAAGTCATATTATTTCATATAATTTTAAAGTCTTTACCAACACGTGATAGCTATACTAAAAAAAATGTATGGACTCATAACTGTCAATATCAAGCATTCAAACATTTTTTTTATATGAAACCTTGTACTATGAACACTGATGATGCTGAAAAAAGCATAACTAAAGTCACAAGTTGGTTGAAACTGCACACCAAATAAACCAAGATCTGCAACCAGATAATGTGCTATCAGGCCTGGATCTATGCAGTTTATAAGATCTCTTCACCAGGTCTAATAACATAGACCCTGATCAACAGAATTGTTTGGAAACTGATTTATGGTCATGTATTGTATATATAATCTGGCATGAGTGTAGCATTTACTTACCTGTCAACTGGAACTTCTATTGTTTTTGTGGCTGCATCTTTTAAATCTCTTTCTAATTTTTCTTGCTTTTGCCTGAAACAAATGTTCAGCTGTTTGCACCTTTATTATTTAAAGCACATTGAATGGATTGAATACTTATTATTAAAAAAATCATGATTAGTCTAAATATAAATAATTATGAACAAATCACTTGTCCAGGACAGACTAGTGGCTCATAAAACAGCACTATTCAGCATATTCTTTCAGCTTGCCCATACCCTGCAAATATGATGTGCCACTACTGAGCCACTTTAGTTTTTATTTACCCATGTGAACACATTAACCCATGGCACTTCATTTATGGGGCAGGAGGCAATAGCCTACTGCTAAACTCTGTAGCATCAAGGTCATGTATGATACACTAAAGTGGGTGGTATTATAGAATGGTAGACAGATTTAGCTCTACAATGATACCAAATAGTCTGGATATTATAGTTGCAATACAAAATAGAGGATAAAACCTAAATGTTTGGACCCTTTTTTTCTTCACTTAAAATTCGTCATAATCCAATTTTGTGTCCAGATTAAGACATTTTTGCCTCAGATACAAGGCAGACCGATCTGAACTGCAGCACACAGACAGGTAAACCTGTGCGAAAAGTAGGATGAGGTGGACATTTTTAATAAAGAGTGGTCTCCATATGAAAATGATGGTTCATTAAAAGCAATAAAAAGAAAAGAACTCCTTTTCCTCTTCTGTTCATGCGTGAGCAAACTAACCAATGGAAAACAATATTTTTAACTCAACTAGGCATCAGGCTAATGGAAAATTGCTTGGAAGTCAATATATTAGAATATATTCAGAAAGTCCCCAAAATGTGTTTCCAACTCACATTTCATGCGAAAACAGCAAAAACCTCCAGGGGTTAATGTGTTATGTCCTCTTGCACTGACGATTCCACCAATATAGTTATAATTCAACTTGGGTAAGACTTGCCTTTTCAATGAAAACTAAATTTATGTGAGATATTAGTCAGCAGGACATTGTTTAAAAAACAACATAAGCCCAAGATTTTATTTACTTCATCTTATGACTTTCTTAGTAACAGTGCATTTGAAGTGTGTTTTTCAAGTGTATCTTATATTTTTATCTAACTTTGTGGCATGTCCCCTGCAGGCGCAAGTGCAAAATTTTATTTAGGTGAAAATCTGTAGAGATACAATGAGTCGGACAGCATGTTATTTTGTGATATTCTTTAACATTATCTGTGAAGATTCTGGTTCAGACTATATGGAATTTACATTGTTTCCTCCCAGAAATAGACTAGTTAATGCAAAAGCAATAGTAAGAATATTACTCATATTAAAATATTAGCTTTGTTCGTTTTATTTTAATTCTTGAAAAAAATTACAAGGCATTTTATATTATTTCAATACACGTGTATCTATTTGGTACCCAGTAGAAGAAATTATCATTCACTACCTTATTTTTATATCTTGAGAGATAAGTAAATATATAGAAATGAAAAAAGCTAAGCTATTCAAATGATTGTAGTACTGAAAACAAAACAAAGAATAAAAAATGATTAGTATATGAAAATTAAATTGTATACATATTCAAACAGATTTTTGTATTCACACCTTGTCTCATTTTATCCATGTATAATTAATCCCATTAAACAACATGATTGTAAAGTGCTATAAAATTTGCTTAAAATACAATTACTTATTAAACTCTACATATATACACTATTTAAATCCAAGTTCTGAAGATAACACTTCACTGATTTTCAGACGAAACCAATTAAACAACATCATGTCAACCAAATCTGCTGCCACACACAACTGTTTTTCAGGTAAAGAGATCAGAAATTGATGAACAAAACAAATACAGCTTTCTGAAAGCTACAGATATTTAGGTCCAAACTTTGACACGTTTTTGCACAAGGTACAATTATCCATTCAACATGAATCCACTTGAATAACAAGGTCATATGGACCCCAAATAAAGGAAGATAATGATTGTTTGGATGTGGAAGCGAACCCTCCCAACTGCTGGGGTGTCCTAGTCACCTCATGTCCTTGACTGGATTTCTTACCATTACGGGCTGATTCATTTGTTCAACTGATCACTTTATTATATCAGTGTGAGATTTATATACGCCTCTGTTGCTGGTGACACCGATGCAGCTGATATAGCAACTTGTAAGGTGATGTGTCTAGTATTGTTGTGACTTATGGTTGTAGTAGCTGGGTGCTGAAATCCCCGAGCCAAGATTTGGATAAATAGAGAAATATGATTTAAAGAGGGGGATTAATAAATGACTATCAAACTGTTGCAAATTTTTATTTCAATTTATAGAATCTTATTTCTATAAAGTTAATTTCTGTAAAGCACACAATATTGCCATAAAGTTGTATTAGACCAAGAGCACTTCAGTTTATGAGATCGATCGTCTTTTCTTTTACAGATTTTTCAGCAGTTAATGCAAGATATTCCAGTGTCAAAATGTGTGATCTTTACATGCCACACTAACGATTGGCTCCGTAAACAATTTGGCATTGCATTATACACATTGGTAATTCATTTTGCTGTTTAGCATTTGCATACCAGAGTGTTTGCATCATAAATTGTGATGCATCCAAAGCTGGGGCATCATTTTGAAGGTAGTAATTTCCTCATCAAAATGGAATTTTCCAGCATAATGACTATAAGCTGAAACATCCTAGTTTACAGGGTAGGGAAAATAATAATAAATTAAGTTAAATATGCCTGTACAGTAAAACCCGTCTTGAGAGACCACTGCTATGAGAGACCACCTGTCTTGAGAGACCAGAATCTCCATTCACATATATATTCATTATATAGTGTTATGACCTGTTATGAGAGACCACCTGTCTTGAGAGACCATTATTTTTGGACAGAAGGGGTGGTCTTTCCAGACATGTTCTACTGAACTCCCATTTTGACCAAGATGTTGATCCCCACCAGCAGTTTATTTGTTTGTTTGATTATGATTTTTAATGTAGCTTTAACAATTTTTCAGTCATATCACAATGATGTCTGCAGTGAGGCAGTTTATAGTGATGTCTAGCACTGGGGGCATCATGCCACAGACAGGTAGCACGATGTCCTACCCAGTCACATGTTCCTGACACCAGGCCGACCAGTCCTAACACTAGCCTCTTAATGCTGAGCGCTAAGCGAAGCAGCTGTTAGTACCATTTTTGTAAGTCTTTGATATGATTCGGCTGAGGATCAAACCCACGACCTCCCACGGCACATGTTCTAACCACTAGACCACCGGAGCAGTTCCTACCAGCTGTAGAGTATGTATATGGTATATCCAATAAAGTTCTCTATCTTTCCTAAAATAGAGCTGCTGGAAAGCTCTGGATCAGATTTAATAATTTCTAAAAAGGACACTAATTTTCACCTACATCTTGATTGTCTCTCGTAACTGTTCAGCATACCAGTTGTGTAAATGTAATTTTAGATCTTACTTTTTGGTACTTATTCATTTTCAAATCTAGCTTTTGAAGTTGATCTATGTGAGGCACATTATCCTGACACTAGACCTACCAGTCCTAACACTAACCTCTTAATGCTGATGGTTAGTACCATCTTTGTAAGTCTTTGGTATGACTCAGCCAGGGATAGAACCCATGACCTCCCGCTACTGCAACAGACGCTTTAACCACTTGGCCACTGGAGCGGTTCAAAACTCCAGAAGAACCACCAACCCACAAGAAGCTACTGGCACATAACCATATTGGCTGAATCTGAATCTCGAACCCATAGGTTAATTTTTTTTGTCTATTCTTTATTTTGGATATCTGAAGAGATTAATCTATGAAATTAAATGCCCACAAATATGCAAACTTCGACAGGAAAACACCCAAATTTAAATACCCACAAAAATGTGCTTTTCGTTATATAATAACATGCAACTGAGATCCCAAAAAATAATCGATATGGCAGGAGTATATATGTTTATGGACTAAGATGCATCAAATATATCATGCACAGATCCCCGCTATATAGCTAAGAAAGATCAGACTTTAAAAAAATGAGTCTTGCTACAGATGCTAATAACACATGTAATGTCAATGTGATATCATCAAAGACTAGTTTACGCTGGGAGTTCCATATCTAAGCTATATGTTATCTACTACTGATACAGTGAAATAAAATTGTTATGCAAATTATGTTTCTCCAAGAATACATTCCTATCAAATTAAATTTGATATGTAAGCCTGCTACCTCCAGAATCCAGTTCTACTGAAACACAAATTATTCATCTTTCTGTCTAAATCAATTAGACAAAAAGCAATAACTTGTCCCCATTTCCACCAAATCCTATCAACAGATGTCACTAGTTTTAAGTCAACTACCATTGAGGATGTTTAGAAAGCTAGGTGGTTGGAAGGTTTTAAGCAATCAGATAAAGTAAGTATTCTTAAAGAATTACTTAAAATACATCACCTGATCAAATTAACATTAGGAATATTGGCAGCAGGACAAGGGAATACTGGGAATCAACCTATACCTTGAACATCCTTCATGGGATTAAATTATTTGACTCCATATGCGAATGGTAACTATCTCTCCTAATTTTAAATTGATACAGCCTAAGGTCCCATGATCTGTGTGACTCCTAATATTTCCAGTTAAGATGATGATCATTAAATTCTTCTTACTAGCAAATCCAGCAAAGCTAGCAGGCCATGCTGGCTTTACCTGGGTATGGAAGTCATACTGCCACAGTACCTTCAGATTTAGAGTTTGTCTCTGCAAAGCTAAATATCTGAGATAGAAATTTGAAAAATTTGATTCTGTATGCCAGCTAACAGCTTCTATTTTGTCTAAGATTGAAATGTTACATTGACAAATCTGAAGATAACAGGCATGGCTCTAATTTCATGAGATGAAGTACTCATCAGACAACTCTGAAAGAGTTATTTGATTGTGCTATGATTTGGATCTTTGCACATCAAGTAATGGCAACTGCTTGTGACTTGTACACCAAAGAGAGGGAGCACATGATGTCAAACATAATGCCAGTTGAGATTTATTTGTTTGTTTTTTATGGTTTAACACCATTATCAGCACAAGTTAGGCTATACTTGGTGGCCAGTATTAATGGTGGAGGAAGAACCCGGAAAACCCCGGAAAGAACCACCGACCCATGAGAAGCTACTGGCAAGTTTTCTCACATACCCACATTGGCCAAATCCTAGACTCAAACCCATGCTGACAGAGGTGAGATGACAGTGATTCGTAATGGACAGCACTTTAGACCACTCGGCCACTCAGGGCACCCCCAGTTGAGATTTACAGATGCAGTCAAAGCCATGAATAAGTAAACTGCCTGGTTACTGACCTGAAAAATCTGCCATTTCCTTCCAGACATGTTCATTTTCCGATTATTCTGCAAGTCAGAAAATTGCCAATGAGGACAAATCAGACACTTAAGATGTGGGGACAACAGTTCAAACCAGCATCGATATGGCATGAAACACATTCTTGTCCACTTTATACAAGAATCTGGTGGACAGGTGAGCAGTCAAAAAATTCTTATTTAGAGCTGGCCAAGCAGTACAGCATGATGGGAATACCTCTGGTACTTACCTGTCAGAAAAGAAAACCGTAACATTTACCCAGATCACAGAATCTTCCAAACAGTCAATCATTAATCTCACTGATTTTTGCTTACTGGGAAACGCATCTGTAAAGATGGAGTATCTTCCTCACTGTCAATATCTTCCAAAGCTTCATGCAGGATGGAAGGCATTCTGAAACTGACAACACCTGGTACATCTCTTCAATGGCAGCCTTAAAACTTAGCTCAGTTCACCACATGGCTTTATATGAGTAAGGCTGTTGTTCAGGAGTGTGCTTACAAGCACTGTGTGCCATGACCTGTTCTGCCTCTATCTCCAGATATACCATCCGTGGTTGGAATAGATGACAAAAAGCAATCATCTCTATACAAGTCACGGTAACTGTAGAAAAGCAGTGAGCCTGCTCTGTCAGATGAAAGTGTTGTACTAGCTGTGAGTACGGTCAGCATGGTGACCAGTCTTGATGAAGGATGGTACTAGAACTGGCCTAGTGGTGGGCATGCCCGGACAGACAGATCTATCACAAAACTCCATGTCCTACTATGTCTGTGTAGCTGTCCAAACACAGCAAGATAGTTGGATTTTATCACTAAAATCCCTGTCATAATTTGTCAATGTAGCCATACAAAAACAGCATGGATTTTATCACTAAAATCCCTGTCATAATTTGTCAATGTAGCTGTACAAAGACAGCATGGATTTTATCACTAAAATCCCTGTCATAATATCTCTGTCATAATATGTCTGTGTAGCCATACAAACACAGTAAGACAGATGGATTTATCAATAAAATCTGTGTTATGTCTGTGCAGCCATGCAAAGACAGAAGGATTTATCACTAAAATACCCATAACTGTGTAGCCGTACAAGCACAGCAAGACAAGGATTTATCACTAAAATCCCCATAACTGTGTAGCTGTACAAACACAGCAAGACAAGGATTTATCACTGAAATCCCCATAATTGTGTAGCTGTACAAACACAGCAAGACTAAGATTCATCACTGTAATCCCCATAACTGTGTAACTGTACAAACACAGCAAGACAAGGATTTATCACTGAAATCCCCATAACTGTGTAGCTGTACAAACACAGCAATACAAGGATTTATCACTGAAATCCCCATAATTGTGTAGCTGTACAAACACAGCAAGACTAGGATTCATCACTGTAATCCCCATAACTGTGTAGCTGTACAAACACAGCAAGACAAGGATTTATCACTGAAATCCCCATAACTGTGTAGCTGTACAAACACAGCAAGACAAGGATTTATCACTGAAATCCCCATAACTGTGTAGCTGTACAAACACAGCAAGACAGATGGATTCATCACTAATACCCCCATACCTGTTTTGTGTAGCCATACACATGGTAGGATGGACAGATCTATCTTTGCAATTGTGAAGAAATTATGCCATAGACCTTGTGAGACAGATCTTTCAGTAAGATCCATGGACAGAAAAGGCATGATGGGTTTGAGAGTCAGCTCAACTGGCAGATGATTGTGAATGGCAATACAGCAACAATAAATAGATCCAATGGATTTATTTAAAAAAACATGCACCCTGATGTACAGGACTGAAGGCCATCCTCAAACATGCGAGGGGATATATGCCTCCTGCGGTACCCTCTCCCAATGTATTATTATTACCTGTAGGAATCATGCAGGGAAAAAGGGGCACAACTGTCCCAGAGTGCAAAAACTGCATCAACATCTCTTTTCTTTGTTGTTGGTTGACTTTTACAAAACCAAGGTCCATACGCTCTGGGACCATATGGTGCACACACTGTAAAGTATTGATGAAGTACATTTTGTGCACACAAGGCATGATTTATGCATATATTCCATGATTTTGAACTTACAGCATTTATTAAACTTTCTTTACAAGTCTGACTGAAACGACAAAACAAAACACAGCAATGTATTAATTAACACTGCACAGTGTTACACAAAGTTGAGGAAATTAAAAATTCACAAAAATATTGGCAAAAATAATATGTACAACATACAGAGGAATGATTATTGCTCAATATAAATTCAAATTTCTGAATGGATATTAAAAATTCACATTAATTCATGGAAGATTTTTCATCCGATGTTAACTATGACAAAAAGCTTAACAACTTGCAATATAAGGTGACAGCAAGGAAAGGTAATCGGTGGGAGTTATTGCCCTTTGTATACTTTAGACAAAACAGATGAGTCTTCTTGTAAGTAGGACTGGATTCAGAAGGCAGCAGTCTTACATCCTAATGTTAATGTGATCCGTGAATATATTTAAAAGAGAAATGTATATACTGTTTTATGAAAGTTTACACTTGTCTCATGCATTAAAGGATAATTTCTTGCATAATCTAAGATTTTATCTCAGAACAAATTACATAATATGAAATAAAAGTATAACACAGAAAAGCACATGCATATAAATGTCGTAAAGTTTACAGAATGTGTCAGACTATAAAGGAATATAGTGTTTGCTCTATGTGTCAGTAACTGTAAAGTGAATATTGAATAATTAGTCTCCTCCCCTGTTCATGTGTGTCATACAGGGTACAGAAAGTTAAAGGCACAGTGTTCCTTCCAATTACAACGAAAAATGAGTAATCGACCTCTTGTCTTATATAAGTGTGTCATAAGTGTTAAATGTATTGGCACATGATAAGGATATAGTGTTTTCTCCAAGTCACAGTGGATGTGCAATGAACACTTAATCAGCATCCTGTTCTGTGGCTGTTTGCTTCTGGATAGGTTAAAAGCCTGGACAGTAGCACACCTTAGGGATAATGAAAATTCTTCACAAGTGTCTGTAGCTGCACAGTGCAATGCTACTGTTGGCTCATGGCAGGGTTCTGTGGCTGAACAGGTACTCTGAATAACTGACAATCACCTGTGTAGCTTATTTAGACATGATTCAACATTTGTTCCAATATACTGTACTTGTAAGCCTTGTTTTTCAAATGGATTAAGAATATACACATAAAGATGCAAGGAAATATGTCATACAGGTCATGTGCCTTGTTAGCTTGCTTGGTATGCATGCTATGGTGTAGTAAACATTCCTGGAGGACTCTGCTTTTGTACCCAAACCCCAGCCTATAAATGTAACTGAAGCACACATCTCACCTCAAGAACAAGTCATTTTCTTCATTAATTCTGTCTGCATCTTTGGCTTTCAGTGCTAACCATCGATCCACAAGTTCCCTGTTTTCCTCTTGAGCTTTTCTGTATTTTTCTTCCAGTGCTGTGAATGCCAACTGCAAGGCTTGATGCTCATCCTTCAGCATCTGAGAAAACAGAAAATACAGTGACCCCTCTTATAATGCTGTCCATGTTATAAATGTGACAGTCTTATAATAAGGTATAATAATGCTAAAAACAGGAGCAATCCAAGTGTACTGTGGTGTAAACTAAACGGTCTTTAAAAGGGATACAGTAATGATATCATCTGTGGGAGCCATACAAGTGTACTGTGTTAAAAGCTTGGGCATTTTATAGTAGGGTTTTCAATAAAAATCCACCAGAGCCACAGAAGCTTACTGTACTACAGATGAAACACGATAATGCTTTCCCAATAAGCCATGCAAGGGTATAAAGAAGTTAATCTTATAATGGAGTAAAATAATAATGCTTTCAACAGGAGCCATACAAGTGTACTGTGTTATAAATAAGATGGTCTTAAAATGGGTTATAATAATCCTATAGACAGAAGCCATACAAGTGTATTGTGTTATAAATGAGATGGTCTTATAAAGGGTTATAATAATACTATCCACAAAAACTATGCACGTGTACTGTGTTCTAAACAAGATGGTCTTATAAATGGTTATAATAATGCTGTCCACATGAGCTATACAAGTGTACTGTGTTATAAACAAGATGATCTTAAAATGCGTTAAATGGGTTATAATAATAATAATAATAAGAAGAAGAAGAAGAAGAAGAAGAAGAAGAACAATATCCACAGAAGCCATACAAGTGTGCTGTGTTATAAACGAGATGGTCTTATAATGGGTTATAATAATCCTATCAACAAAAGCCTTACAAATGTAATGTGTTATAAATGAGATGACGGTCTTATAATGGGTTATAATAAAACTATCCACAGAAGCCAAACAAGTGTACTGTGTTATAAACAAGATGGTCTTACAATGGGTTATAATAATCCTATCCACAGAAGCCATACAAGTGTACTGTGTTATAAATCAGATGGTCTAATAAAGGGTTATAATATTATCCACAGAAAACATGCAAGTGTGCTGTGATATAAATAAGATGGTCTTATAAATGATTATAATAAAGCTGTCCACACAAGCTATACAAGTGTAATGTGTTATAAACGAGATGGTCTTATAATGGGTTATAATAATCATATCCACAAAAGCCATACAAGTGTAATGTGTTATAAATGAGATGGTCTTATAATGGGTTATAATAATACTATCCACAGGCACCATACAAGTAAACCGTGTTATAAACAAAATGGTCTTTTAATGGGTTATAATAATCCTATCCACAAAAGCCATACAAGTGTAATGTGTTATAAATGAGACGGTCTTATAATGGGTTATAATATATTGCTATCCACAAAAGCCATACAAGTGTAATGTGTTATAAATGAGATGGACTTATAATGGGTTATAATAATACTATCCAAAGAAGCCAAACAAGTGTACTGTGCTATAAATGAGATGGTCTTAAAATGGATTATAATACTATCCACAGGCGCCATACAAGTGAACTGTGTTATAAACAAGATGGTCTTAAAATGGGTTATCCTAATTCTATCCACAGAAGCCATACAAGTGTACTGTGTTATAAATGAGACGGTCTTATAATGGGTTATAATATATTGCTATCCACAGAAGCCCCACAAGAGTACTGTGCTATAAATGAGATGGTCTTATAATGGGTTATAATAATGCTATCCACAGAAGCCCCACAAGTGTACTGTGTTATAAATGAGATGGTCTTAAAATGGGTAATAATATCGATATCCACAGAAGCCATGCAAGTATATTGTGCTATAAATGAGATAGTCTTAACATGGCTTATAATAATCCTATCCAGAAAAGCCATACAAGTGTACTGTGTTATAAATGACATGGTCTTATAAAGGGTTATAATACTATCCACAGAAGCCATGCAAGTGTACATTGTTATAAACAAGATGGTCTTATAATGGATTATAATAATGCTATGCACAAAAACTATACAAGTGTACTGTGTTATAAAGGAGATGGTCTTATAATGGGTTATAATAATACTATGTTATATACCCCAAGTACCTTATAATTTGGTATGAAATATAAATATGGGTATGTTGTAGTTGGTATAATGTATGCCAATATATGAGAAGGTGTATTGTATATGAAATCATATTATATCAGATTAACTGTTTGAAATAAGCACTCAAAAATTTAATATAAAAAATGATTAAATATATCAGGCAGAGCCATACCTCTGTTATAGGAGAGACAGTAATATACTGACTCAAAGATGAGAGACTGTACCCATGTTCAAGGAACGTGTACATACTAACATGGATATAATTGCAAATTAGAGAACTTAACTATTCAGCAGAATAGAGACCCATAACTATTTGGCCGAATACAAATACGAATACAAATAGTGACTGAATGCTCCAAAATAAAAAAAGTTTTTCAGCAGTGTTATAGTTATGCATCTTGATAATGCTTTATATTTTAATTAATGAACAGCAAGATTTAAATTTTCAAATGTAGTTCAACAGTTGTTGTTTGTCAGTTGATTCTACGAGGACCTCTCATATCATCCAAGGGTTGGAGGGGCAAGCTCTTTTCTGTGCATGCACAGGTGGCTGATGAGGCCAACCACTACATGGGATGTTCGTTTGCATAAGTGCAAAAGGGACAGGGGTTGAGTGAGACATCTCCAGGAGGGTTGATGGCACATGCTTTTCTGGCTTGCCTCTTCAGCTGCTAGATTCACACAACTTGTGCATCGAGAAACACCAAGTGACTCATTTGTTTGCTTGAAGGAATCAGGGTTTATTTTATGTTGAATGCTTTCAATGCAGCTTTCATATTGTCTTTGAAATGTTTCTTCTTACCTCTGTGGGATTGCTGTAGCTCACCATAGAAGTCTCTTAGGCTGCCGGTAGTCTGGCATGCGTACAACATGTCCTGCCCAGCATAGTTGGCACTATATCAGGATGGTGTGGATGCTAAGGAGACCTGCTTGGCAAGTATCTCAAAATCTGGAACCTTGTCCTGCCACTTGATGTTGAGGATTTTCCTGAGACTTTTGGTGTGAAAGTGGTTCAGCTTCCTGGCAGGGTGTTAGTATACCGTCCACGTTTAACACGCTTGAAGTAGTGTGGGGAGCACAACTGCCCTGTATACCTTTAGTTTGGTCTGAATGCTGACACCTCTTCTAAAATTGATATTGGCATACAATCTGCTGATAGTTGTGCTGGCTCTGGCAATCCAAATGTTCACTTCATCGTCAGTAGTGATGCTCTGTGACAGTGTGCTGACAAGGTAGGCGAAGCGGTTCACTACACAGAGTTTTCGGCCATTGACAGTGATGTTGGGCTCAATCTAGGGCTTTCCTGGGACCGACTTACACAGCACTTCAGTTTTCTTGATACTGAAAGTGAGACCAAAGCTTGTGCAGGAGCATGGTGTTTGTCATAACCTTGGTTTTCACCTGAAGTCTCCTGGGATTTAATAGCTTTCCATCTGTATGGTACCTCATGCCTTTCGTCTCTGAAAATATTAGTCAGCATGGCGAAGAACACTAGAATGAACAATGTCAGTGCCAGAACACAAAACTTCTTGAAGCCATTGGTTACTGGGAATGGCTCAGATGTATCTTCATTGTCCTGGACTCATGCCTGGGGTATTTCTGCATCGTCTCTGTTCAGTTCATTGACCTCACTCTCTTGCCCAATACCTGCATAACATAGTCAAGACGGATGGAGAGTTGAATGCAGTGGATTACCAGGATGTCATATATGTCTCATCAAGCTCTTAGCATTCCATGGTACTTTGCTGGGAATTGCCTTTCTGCCTGTTGACCAGCTGGTGGTTCCTCCTGGGTGTATGGGGTGTCCTGCGAGACGTAACACATCTGGCTTGCTAAGCAGTCATACTCTTTCGGGGGTAGCTCATCCAACTTGGCACTCAGCTCTCACCTCTGGTACAAAAAGAAGCTGTGGCATGTGCAGCAGCCACATCCTAGAAAATGGCCTCAACTGGCTGGCTAAACCAGGCTGTAGGGTGCCTGACAAGACTAAAACCTTTGGCGAGTTAGGCTTTGCGTACCTAGCATGCAAAGACTGGATTCAGCAGCCTGCACAGAGGAACCAAGTCCAACAGTTACTGCTGCATGATGAATACATTAGCTTTAAAATATGATTTTCTCACCAATGTATTCCAGAGGAACTGTTATCTTAAACTTAGGGATTAATATGAATGATATTAATAAAGGACATATAAATGTACAGGAAATTAAATGCAAAATGCAAAACAGATTAAGTATTACTCATGCTTACATCACCAGAAAATAATGCACATGATTTACCATATATACTGACTTATAAGTTGAGTCAAACTGCAAAACAGTAAAGATCCTGATCTGCTGTTGTATAGTGCCTGCATATCAGGGTCTTTGTTCTACTGGTCATTCCTAACAAACTGCAAAGACATAGATCTGCTGGCATATTATGCAATGGCAGATCTGAATCTGTGCAGTGTGCAGTATGACTCATCCTGTAATCAAATACATACAGCTGGAAATTCTAAAAGAGAATAATTTAGAAAATGTTATGTTAGTAAATTATGCTATTTCTTTCCATAAAGACAGGAAAACTGGAGGTGGTCTCTTAGTTTATGTCAGAAGTGGTGTTATAGCTAAATGATGTAATGTCAAGTCATTATGAATTCAGATTTCTCCTCAAAATTCCAAACCCGTTCTTATTGGCTTCATATACAGGCCACCTACATTCCATATAAACTAGAATACAGATTATGAATCAGAAATTTCTGAATGATGATGAAGAATATTACATTCTTGGCAATATAAACAAGAATTTACTCAAATGAACAGATACATCAAAATTACAGGTTTTTTAAAATATATTTTAACAACATCAACTCTCTGATGGACTAGGAACTGATTCCGTGGCAATAACTGAATAAATAAATGATATTTTAGATATATAGATAGACTTGACTTTTAAGTCAATCAACATGCACCATTAAAACAAAAATAAAACATGACCATCAACCAGGCCGAATTGCTTCTGAAATACTGGATGCTAATAAAAGGAGAAACGAACTTGAAAGCTTGTCAAGAGTATAAAATATGGAGAAAAAAAGTAAAATTGTAGGAACTTAGATATCATATGACAGGGCTGTAGTACCAGAGCATGCCACTTCTACACACTTTGGCATCACATGACTGCATTGTTCTACCAGAGCATACCAGTCCTATATAATGACATCATAAAACATGGATATACTACCAGTGCATGCCAATTCCACACTCTGACAACACATGACTCTGTATTAGATCTATGGGTAAGTAATCAGTTAACCTGACTCTATATTAGATCTATGGGTAAGTAATCAGTTAACCTGACTCTATATTAGATCTATGGGTAAGTAATCAGCTAACCTGACTCTATATTAGATCTATGGCTAAGTAATCAGTTAACCTGACTCTATATTAGATATATGGGTGAGTAATCAGATAACCTGACTCTATATTAGATATATGGGTAAGTAATCAGATAACCTGATTCTATATTATATCTATGGGTAAGTAATCAGATAACCTGACTCTATATTAGATCTATGGGTAAGTAATCAGTTAATCTGACTTTATATTAGATCTATGGGTAAGTAATCAGATAACCTGACTCTATATTAGATCTATGGGTAAGTAATCAGTTAATCTGACTCTGTATTAGATATATGGGTGAGTAATCAGTTAACCTGACTCTATATTAGATCTATGGGTAAGTAATCAGATAACCTGACTCTATATTATATCTATGGGTAAGTAATCAGATAACCAGACTCTATATTAGATCTATGGGTAAGTAATCAGTTAACCTGACTCTATATTAGATCTATGGGTAAGTAATCAGATAACCTGACTCTATATTAGATCTATGGTTAAGTAATCAGTTAATCTGACTATATTAGATCTATGGGTAAGTAATCAGTTAACCTGACTCTATATTAGATCTATGGCTAAGTAATCATTTAACCTGACTCTATATTAGATCTATGGGTAAGTAATCAGTTAACCTGACTCTATATTATATCTATTGTCTGATATATTTATACCTGGTTGGTGGCCTCCAGTTCTAAGATGACATTTTCTAGATGTCTGAGTTCAGATTTTAGACTTTGCTCGTTTACTGCTGCATTTGTCAACCTGAAATGTGAGACAAGTGTGGACAAGTATAAATGTGCCAAGGAGGAATATACATTAATATAAATTGATACTAATATTTATACTTTACTTATAAATGGAGTATTCCATACAAAATTTGTGGTTTAAGGTCATAAAACATTACCAAAGTAACCATCTTGTTTTAGGGCAGGGTCTTAATTTGTTTGACAAAATAGAATTGAATGCATTCCATTAGTTTTTTTTTCTCTTTCACTTTTTATATCTTTTTTTAAATTCAACCAACATGCATACCGTATGCATGCTGGAATAAACTTGTACACTTTGGTCAAATGGTTCACAAAATATGGCTGTTGATCTATTACAGAAAAGGATACACACAAAACTGGAGTAAATATATCTAATTATTGCTGAGCTTATTTACTGACCCTTTACCCTGCTTCCAAGTCATATATGTTCTAGTCCTGGGGAATCAGATTTAAAAATGTTGCTTTTAGTTTCCTATATATACTGGACTCTTACCATTACATACACTTATAACTCAAGCCAAATGGCTACAATAAAAAATCCTGTTCCACCACTGCATCTTGCTACTGCAGATCAGGATTTATGCTGTCTATTCTATTGATTACTCTTAATAAACAGAACAGACTTAGATCTGTTGGCACATTATGCAATGGAGAATATGGTTCTGTGCAAATTGAAGTTGGACTCATCTAATAAGCAAGTAGATATGGTAGTTTGCTATACAGACTGGACTCTAATGTTTTTTTATGCAAGTGACCCTGGGCCTTCATTCTGAAACAGCTAATGATAGATTTTGCAGACCTTGTACTGTTAATAAAAGACAAAGTGAAATAGCAAGATAGAGTTCTAATAAATTCATTGTAAATTAAAATGCATACCTTGTATAGGAAATGAAGAAATATTGATATCGTCTGATTTAAAGAAACACACAATGGTAATTGAACTATATGTTTTCAAGATGTTTAAATAATTATTATTTTATAAAAGTGGTGACAAATATTTCAGGAGCTATGCCAAAACTAACAAGAAGAAAAAGCACCAGTGCTGCTTGAGAACAATTAACATAGCATATATTATATCAATGTTGATGTTTAAGTTTGAATACATGTACAAAATACTCAATGTGGTAAAGACCAATTAACTTGGTTGATATTATGCAAATGAAAATGTTTAACTTTGAACACATGTACTAAAATAATGAATACTGTAAAGACCAATTAACTTGGTTGATATTATGTTAAGGTATGACAAGTTCTGAATACTTTAACTTTTAATACAAGTAAAGAAAATAGTGAATATGATAGAGACCAATTAACATGGTAGTTACATGAATGTATATTCTTTTTAAATGCATGAACAAAAATAATACTTGGAATCTTTGAGCTGAATTTCTCGTTCTTTTTCCTGGATGAAATTATTCAAGTCTATTATCTGTTGTGCATTCTGAAAATAAAATGAAAAAAGAACCATGCTCAAATAAACCTCATGAAAACAGTTTTGAATGGTGAGTGAAATGAGATGAAATCAAACCACCTCATTAAGATCAATATTCTGACAAAATAATTGCTGCAACTAAAATGTATGTATGGCTTACTTATCAGAAGTCTTCTGAGGATTTTATGAATCATATCACATGTACAGTATTTAGGCATTGAAGCTGACTCTATATTAGATCTATGGTAAATAATCAGTTAAACTGACTCTATAGTAGATATATGGGTAAGTAATTAGTTAACCTGACTCTATATTAGATATATGGGTAAATAATCAGTTAAACTGACTCTATAGTAGATATATGGGTAAGTAATTAGTTAACCTTACTCTACATTAGATATATGGGTAAGTAATCAGTAGTGTTGTTCAGATTATCGATTATAATCGATCATCAGTTGGTTGAGCAAATCAATAAGATAATCGATTGTGAAACTCCATAATCGATTGTGTGCAAAGGGAGACAACTTTTATGTGCATGCAAAGCACAAAGGTTAGTAAAACTCCCAGCCACTAAAGTTGACCTGATATTTATTATTCCCTTCACAACTACAAATAAAAAACTTATGATTCATAATTAGGAATATATAGTTATTATTACATGGTCAAGTTGTTAAATTGTTGAGTTAATAAATTTAAACACACTTTGTTTATTTGTTTCAGTTAAATTGCAACATCTTTTGAAGTATTTATAAACAATGACAAACAAGAAAATCACGTCCTTCTGAATGAAATAATTTCGGCGGATTGTACCAGTATTTCATTTACATATGACTGATCAGCCATAAAAAGTTGCGTTCATTTAACAAAGTTATAGAACAAAAGTAACACACAATGTAATATTATTGTCAAGTTAAAGAATACATGTCATTAAAAGAGATTACTCCTGTACATTTATAAACATATTGAACTCTTGATCAAAGATATAACTAACAAAAATTTTAATTTGCTCTTAGTAACCGATTCTAATCGATGATCAGTTGCTTAAGGGGAACCGATTATCGATTATGAATTTCTGACCGATTCCCATCACTAGTAATCAGTTAACCTGACTATATTAGATATATGGGTAAGTAATCAGTTAACCTGACTCTATATTTGATCTATGGGTAAGTAATCAGTTAAACTGACTCTATAGTAGATCTATGGGTAAGTAATCAGTTAACCTGACTCTATATTATATCTATGGGTAAGTAATCAGTTAATCTGACTCTATATTAGATCTATGGGTGAGCAATCTGCTAACCTGACTCGATAACCTGACTCTATAATCAGATAACATGACTCTATATTAGATCTATGGGTAAGTAATCAGTTAACCTGACTATATTACATATATGGGTAAGTAATCAGTTAACCTGACTCTATATTAGACCTATGGGTAAGTAATCAGTTAACCTGACTATATTAGATATATGGGTAAGTAATCAGTTAATCTGACTCTATATTAGATCTATGGGTAAGTAATCAGTTAACCTGACTATATTAGATATATGGGTAAGTAATCAGTTAACCTGACTCTATATTAGATCTATGGGTAAGTAATTAGTTAATCTGACTCTATATTAGATCTATGGGTAAGCAATCAGCTAATCTGACTCTATATTAGATCTATGGGTAAGTAATCAGTTAATCTGACTCTATATTAGATCTATGGGTAAGCAATCAGCTAATCTGACTCTATATTAGATCTATGGGTAAGTAATCAGCTAATCTGACTCTATATTAGATCTATGGGTAAGTAATCAGTTAACCTGACTCTATATTAGATCTATGGGTAAGTAATCAGTTAATATGACTTTATGTTAGATATATGGGTAAGTAATCAGTTAACCTGACTCTATATTATATCTATGGGTAAGTAATCAGTTAATTTGACTCCAAATTATATCTATGGGTAAGCAATCTGCTAACCTGACTCGATAACCTGACTCTATAATCAGATAACATGACTCTATATTAGATCTATGGGTAAGTAATCAGTTAACCTGACTATATTAGATATATGGGTAAGTAATCAGTTAATCTGACTCTATATTAGATCTATGGGTAAGTAATCAGTTAACCTGACTATATTAGATATATGGGTAAGTAATCAGTTAACCTGACTCTATATTAGATCTATGGGTAAGTAATTAGTTAATCTGACTCTATATTAGATCTATGGGTATGCAATCAGCTAATCTGACTCTATATTAGATCTATGGGTAAGTAATCAGTTAATCTGACTCTATATTAGATCTATGGGTAAGCAATCAGCTAATCTGACTCTATATTAGATCTATGGGTAAGTAATCAGCTAATCTGACTCTATATTAGATCTATGGGTAAGTAATCAGTTAACCTGACTCTATATTAGATCTATGGGTAAGTAATCAGTTAATATGACTTTATGTTAGATATATGGGTAAGTAATCAGTTAACCTGACTCTATATTAGATCTATGGGTAAGTAATCAGTTAATTTGACTCCAAATTATATCTATGGGTAAGAACTGTTATTCTGACTCTGGCTTCACATACATTTCTCAAACATCATCCTATCATTCAGTTTTGAAAAGTTTCTTATGAAACTCAACAAAGCAATATAATTAAAGACAAATTGTAAGTAAAGCAAAATGCAATAAACACATCAGTCACCTTAAGGCCAATTTCTATTTTAAAAAAAGACACCCAATGAATTCATTCAACCTGAGGGGGTATCAACTATTTTTCCTTGAAGACATTATAGTCTGAACTGAACAGAACAGAATGCTTAACATGTACTCAGTTAAAATTAACTACTGAAGAAGAAAAAGTGTGCAAGATATAAACTTTTGGAGCAAAATGTATTTCTACTATATACTCACCCACATCTTCACTTTTTGTAAGCAATAATAGTGCTTCATTTTGTCTGCTTGCCAAGACAGATGTTTCACAAGAGTGGTCTGGGATAAAAGGAACTGTACTAAATTCCTTCATTCTCAGTTATTACTGAACTAGTGTAGTGGATGCTAATATTCTTCCAAGGATGTAATTACAAAAAAAATACTTGGACGGAAGCGCCCATATTATGATTGGGTAAATGTTATCAAAGAAATCTTTTACTCCAAATATTGGTTTCTTCCTCAAATTCATTACACTCAGTCATGATACAGTAGGAGAAAAGCTTAAGAAGTTGAGAGTTACTTCCCCTTGCCAAGGCTTCAGTTCTGGCTCTGCTATCCGACTGAATATTAAGCAGACTCAAGCCTTGTGTAAGATACAGAGTAGGGTTAGGATAGGTCAACGAAAGGATGCAGCAGTCTTGAGAAAACATTTTGCTTCTGCAAATCCAATAGAAATAGAGCCACATGAAATATTACACAGCTGGGAAGGTAGCCTATTGAACTCCTGATATAGGTTCCAAGATGATGCATTGAAGTCTTTCAGAAGAAAGGCCTCTGACACAAAAGCTGAAAAATGTTACAAAATTCCATAACATATCTTGAAAAATGTTACAAAATTCTATCCCATAGCTTGAATGATGTTGTTCCGTAAGCACTTTTATTCAAATGCTATGCTGGTTGCAACTGCTCATAAGCTAATATGAATGGCAGCAACAGAGAACTGGAATTATGACGTAACGTCAAATGTATTTTCAAGCACAGAAGAAATACAGCAAAGATATTTTTCATCCTGTGTTGTGTATATCCTGAGCATATTCAGTTATTAATTTCTGTAGCACATATTTTCTTCACAGTCATCTAATCCTTATTTACCACCTTTCATCATATTTCTAACTTTTGCACCTGAGTAAGTGTACTTAGCTGACATGGTTTTTATTCAGTACTGCTTTGATAATGCAGGTATTCAATTAAACTTTCACAGATGGGATAGGAGGGCCAGCATACAACCCTCCTTTACACCCATTGTTTTTTTTATACAAGAACTGGTTCTGATGACTCTCCGCGGCTCATGACACATGTGAGCTTGCCATCATGGAAACATAATGATGAATTTCCAGGTATACAAATTTTGCCATATCTTCCAAAGGACTCTTGGGCTGACTGTTTCAGAGGCTTTTATCTGGTCAATGAATGTCAAGTAAAGGTTTGAGTTTATTTCCTAGCATTCTTCCTGGAACTGATGAGCTGCAAACATCATGTCTGTGGTCTCTTGTCCTTTTCAGATGCCACAAGGAATCTCAGGTAGGAGTTTTTGATTCAGCAAATATTTTGCCAGTGACTGCCTGCAAGATGCCCAAATGGCTGTCACAGATTTGTTGCTTGCCTTGTACAATGGAAAACAGATGCATCCTTGTAATGCTGGAGCAAAGTTCCTCTAGTCCACATTGACTGAAAGAAATGTGCTAGGCTTAAAGCAAAGAGGACACAAAGAAATGGAATATATCACATAAATTTTAAAAACTAAAAAATCACAGAGAGAGTGAGAATAAATAGAAATGAAAAGCAAAATAGGCAGAGGGAACTCATTAAACTGAGACAATATAAGTAATAAATAAACTCATATGGGAGTTTAAAACAACTCTCTCTCCCTTACGTGTATACAAAACATGATGGAAATAACATAAATTTACCTCACTTTTCTTCCGATGTAACTCAGTTAATTCTTCCTGCTGACGAAATAATTTCTGCTCAAATGCCTGGGTCATTGGTGTACCACCTCCTCCTCCACTAAATAAACAGAAAAAGAACATATGAAGAGATGTGGATAAAATGATATAACAGAAACCTGAGTATGAAGAATATTTAGGAGACTATCAAATTGTCTTCATCAGCAGGTGCTCTTTGTTGCAGATCTTATGTATGCCTGCTAAGGACCCTAACCATATATACATATCTGATTCTTATTATCTACATAATACATGTATACCCATAATAATGTTCCATATTATACTACCACTTTCACATACAGCCAACAAATCTGACAAGAATATATTTTTCCCACTCATTCCTACATCTTACCACCATTTCACATGCAGAAAAATTTTGCATAAAACTGCCATTTCACACTAACTGGCCCTGATATTTTCTTACCTGACACTTCCAGCCCATATTAACTCAGCTACATGTATTTAACAGGTTCATCAAGCAGTATACCTGGCTTAGTACGGACACTTTCACTTTTCACAATAATGCTAAACTCGGAACAAGGAATATGAAGGAATCTTGAAACTAATATAAGCTTGAAGCAAAACTTAAAAGGCATATTAAAGGACTTTTATTCAACCAGTTTTATACATCAAATCGCTATCACTCAAGACTTTAACTTCAAAATTTATTATAAATACAACTGTCACAAATTTATACTAAATCTATGTGCTGCCCCATTCCAAGGTACAATGTCTCTGATGTCAGCAGACTGTATTCCATTGATACAATGATATCTATATTTTTGTGTTACATTTGGCAATTAACACAAATTGAGATCAATTGAATCTAACTGTTTGCATTCCATTTTATCTTTTTTTATTCGTCTGTATGTCTATTTAACTATATACACCACTCCTTCAATAATTCATGAATTGATAACTCGATAACCCACTTATAACAAGGGATCAGACATGGATCCCATTTTATAACCTGAAAGTAAAAATATGTATCTCCATTTGTTGAGCTTAAAGAAAATTGCAATCAAAAGTGGCCACTGAAACTTCCATATATTACTTGTTTTATCGTCAAAACTGGTATCAACATTATAAAATTATCAACTTTAAATTAGAAGTCATTTATTACGTTACATTTGCTTTCGCATTACTGTGATGATTGTTGAAACCAGTTGGAATACCAGTAGTTTTAACAATCTTTCAAATGCTAGACAATAATGTGAGACAAAAAAGTAATTTACACAGAATGATTAATGCATTTATAAAAAGCGGTTTCAGTAGTCATAAAACGGCTAAATTCCTAATTCCACCCTCACTTCCATGATATTTTAAAAATATTTAGCAGATTTGTTTTCATCCCTCAGTAACTCATGCCCTCACTGATAGTGCAGTCCATCTTTTTGGACCACACTGAGAGTGAGTTATCACAGGAGAGGTGTATGTAGTTATTTACTAGTTCAGACCCATTAAGTTAGTAACTTAAAATAACCATTTCTTTCTTTAGATAACTGTTGGTGACTTTATGAATTTAAAAAGTACATATTTCTGTACATTAAGTACATATGGACATTCTGTGTTACTTACCCACTCTCTGCTTTAACCTGAAGGATCATGTTCTCCTCCCGTAATTTTTCTGCCTCTATTGTCAACTGTATATTTTTAGCCTTAAGGGAAGAAGCGCTATCAAACAAACGGGTATCTGAAACAAGAAATACAGTGAAGTTTCAACTGACCATTGGCCAACTATCACTCAATTACTGCTTATTGTGATTAATATGGAGTCAGTAAACAATGACCTTTCTACAGCTTGTTTGTCCTAGTGGTCTTGGTGATCCGTGTGGATAAACCCTTGAGTGTATGACATCAAATTTTATGCAAAATACTTTTGTTTGCAGTTACTGTCGATTCAAAAATGTATATGCACTTCCAAAACAATGTAAGTAAAGATGTCTGCACCATGATCTGTGGAAATCAAAGATACTTATAGGAATTTTACTTTTTTTTTAATTCAAAGAAATCTTTTAAAAAATATGCTCTTGACGAGAGGGGTACCTCTGGCTTCTCTTAAACAGCATAAATTTATCCCGACATTATTAACAAAAGCTGATCTTATATGTTAATTTCCAAATGACAACCAATGCTATTTAAAAAAAAGAAAAGATGCGAAAACACTGAATTTGAAATGTGAACTATGTGTTAGCATTTAAGCATCAGTGTTTCCCCTCAAAAGCCTCCTTGGTGTCAAAATTGGGGGTCAGACTGAGTAAAAATCAAATGTTGGAATCCAAACTGGGGGTCAAATTAAAAATTTGGGGTCTCTGAAGCGCAGATGAGGATAAAGGGAAACACTGAAGCATGTTCACGAAGTTGAATATACACATCTTTGAGCCATGATTATGGTTAGGACCATTTAATATTATTACACTGAAATGCAAACTATGTGCTTATAATTAAGATACATTACATTATTTATATAACAAAATTTAATTACTGAATTAATACATTTTATGAATAAAGGCTAATGCTATGGAAACATGACATGGTAACAATTATTTCGAAAAGTAATATATTACAAATGGGTGTGACTTGATTATATATTAAGGTGCGACATAACTTTATATTTGGGTTAGAGCTGTACCGATGTCACTTTTTGCCAATTATGCTGATACCGCATATAGCCAATTATTAGAATTGCCGATACCGATTATGAGACCGATTATTTCATTATCACAGTATATACTCCCGTATAAGCTGAATAATTTAGGAAAAAATAAAGGCCTGGAATGTGGGGGGGGGGCAGTCTGCTTTTCCGTGGACCAATGTCTAAACTTTACCATTTTTAGATCTTTTTGTTAACTACTGTAACAGATGTAAATCTTGTGACATGAAACAATCATTTTTTCCATGTAATAAGACATAGGCAAGTTAAACAAAATAACTTTCAGTGACCCGACAGTTATTAAACTGTTATAAAGTACTATCATTGATTTAAAAGAGAAAAGTTAATACTTGTCTGCAAAGAGTGACCTGTCGTCAGTGAGTAGTATTTACACTTTGAAAAAAAATGGAAATTTTGAGTACATGAAGAGAGAATCAATGTGAAATACACTTGCATATTGACAAATCACATTCTGGTTACCTTTGTGTAATAAAATCCACAATAAAATATTGCACCAATCACATCCTGATATGAAAAGCAGTACAATATTCAATGTCGGCATTAGCACATGGTAACTGGTTGGACAGCTGTTATTTACATGCTTCCTGTACATGTACTTAAATTGGCCTTGATATTGGTCAGTCTCTTCCCACCTTATTGAAGCTAACAATGGGATGCCTGACGGCAAAATCAACTAATTGTTGAACAAAGTATGGGTTTGAACTGGCAGCTTGTCGACATAAATGATTAGAAAACAAAGGATTTGTTCAAGCTGGGAGCAAGGGCTTCTGTCAACATGTACATTTATATTTTATCTCAACGTCGACATAAGCATGACAATTTGATAGTAATAGTAGACCAAGTGACTGGGACATTGTTTTTTTTTTTTTGTCAACATAGGCCGTTTGTCGATATAAGTGATGTCAATATAAACAGGTAGGACTGTATTTAATTCTGATTTAAAATTCAAAGCTATGTCAAGATGAATGTTATGACTGAATTTATATTTTGGAAATTTGTTGTTTTGTTGTTTTTTTTACATCAGCACCGATTATTTCTGCCGATACCGATTATACCGATTGTTCTAATAATCGGCCCGATTATGAGTACGGACGATTAATCGGTACAGCTTTAATTTGGGTACAACATAACTTTAATATTGTGCGACTTAACAGGTGCGAGATGACTGATAACTTCTATCTTTATTAGTTAACGGGCTACTTTCATTTTCAGTCTAGTTTTTCCTTATTTGGAAACATGTAAATACAGTAGGTTTTTTATCACATGCCAAACTTACTGAAATATATAATTCTACATAAGTGGTAGAGTGTCAATGAAGTCATCTATTTTATTTGTTCCGTTGCGATATATACTTATAGTGTCACTTCGTAGACGTGAATTCGCCAGGGTAGCTGTTTTCTTTACCAAAATATCAGTTTTTCGAGATAGGTTTCAAACGTTTACCTCATGAACTAGTGTTAAATTCTTGAAAACGTAATTGTAAAGAATATTAAATAAAAGCACGTTAGATACGGGACTATACTACATATTCAATGGATCTGAGACTAAAATATACGATGTCACAGTTGCCTCGAAAATAGGTTCAACAATGAAATTGCGGAATGTTTGTCCATATTTTAAGTTTAATGTTTATTATCAACGTCTTACGTTCCCACAGAACTGCAGATAATATTACTTACTGGCTTGTATTAAAGTTTCAAATCCATGTCTCTCTCGCTTGTTCCGATGTTTGAGTTGAAGAAGTATATTTTGCTTCCAGGAAGTTGAGCCAGGAGTCGCCATCTTCGTAACAAGTATCGAATTACGCATGCTTTTAGACTGGTGCAGATTCTGCGTTAATGCTTCTTTTAAGATTGTGCAATGGTACAGAATATCTCAGAAAAACTCCGTAAACAGTACAATCGTTTTCGTGCAGTTAAATAGTATGACACCAACAAACAACAAAAGCAAGAAATTATATGACAGCCATATCTAAGTATTCGATTACTTAATAATGGTTAAATAAACCGTTTAATACTGAAAACATGTTGATACAAAATGACAGAAACAAATATATCAGTCGTAAAAATGAAATTATATCGCAAACCAATGTTGGAAAATCATTGTGGTGGTGAAGATGTACTTCCTAATTTTACAACTCTGAGTTCTTGATTTTTTTATTTTTTTATTTATCCAAGTATTTTCATGAGATTTATCAGCGCGCAATGCATCTTCGACAACACTGATATCAACCGACACAATATCATTTAACACGAGAATCTGCTTCTCAGTTTGTCCTGGAATATCAACTTCGATATTCTGTCTTCGTGTATCCGTAGGCCTATAATACAATGGCACTGGAAGTGTTGCAAATTATTCTTTGTGTGTTTCAAATAACTTCATCCGAAGTGTGTCTCTGATTATCTTTCTACTTGCCACTATCTAATCGTTTGGTTTCCACGCTTCCCAAAAATCATTTAATGGGGTTTTATGAAATTATTTCACGCGCTATTTCACACTGGATTTTATCCGGTTGTAATCTAATTAATTTCTTGAACTCTCTTAATTCTGTATAAAGAGATCTATGATCGGTATTAATTTCTTCATAATAATCTACAAAATTCTTCAACCAATCACGTGGAGACAAACCGACAAATGGCGGTGGTTGACCATGATCGCCACACATTATCACAGCTGTATTTTTCGGTAACAACCACCCGAGAAACATTTTTAATATCTCTAACGACACTGTGCATATCTCATGCAAAATTATAATTTCAGGAATATATTTCTCGCCCATTCAATCAGGAGTCCATGCGTCACCTTTCCATCGAAATAAACTGTGTGATAAGTGCAAGCATTACCTCCTCGCTGTCATCTCTCTTGCAAGCCTGTATGTTGGTGTTAGCACAATCATGTTTGATTTTCCTCGAAATAATTCGATCACACGAGTCGTCTTCCCTGACCCACCACAACCGTTTAAGTAACTGGTTTTATATCTACATTTTGGATCGGATTATGAAGGGGCTTTCGATAGTTCTGATATCTGATTATTTTTTATGTAATTGTTTTCAATTGTAACATCTGCTGATTTAGAATAATCGCGCAACATTTCTTTTTGTATTCTCCATGATCCCCAACACTCGTCGGAATTTGTAAATTCAGCCACTGTTTCCTTATGTTTTATTTCTGTATAAAATGAATCAGTGGCGACTCTAACTGCAGATTCAGGAAATCTATTTATCATCGAAAGTGAATTGATAGAAGCATAAGTCAGCATACAAGCCCTTAGACGTACGTACTGAAGTAATTCTCCGTCTATGTAAGTAACAATTGTACCGAATTTTGTTCCATCGGACAAGAAAGCTTCTTTACGATTGACATATATACCTCTGTATGTTGCATCCGCGATTATAAAATCGTATTCAGCATCATCTAGAATTAATCGTGAATAATGTTGCTTGTGATCATATGATCCACCCTGGGTGAATTTACCAATTATTCTTCTACAGAGATCCTTTGCGTGTTTAGTTCTGACTTCAAAGATCTAGTTGGATGCTTTAATAATATTTTCTTCGTCGAGGGAAGGAAATTTTTCTTTGTAATCGTTAATTATACTATCTAGACTATCGGGTTGTGGTAACCAAATTTCAGTCTGCGCGTGATATGATATAATTGCTTCACTGACAGTCAGCGATATCAGTATTTTACAATCAATGATATACCGTAATAACACTATTGGTACCCAGTGTTTTTAAGATATGTGTCTAACAAACCAAACATAACAGATACAATGAAGTCCTTTAGCGAATCTGAATGATACTACACGAGCAATTCCGGTTAGATCAAAATCGGGCAGCGTCCCATTAATCGCAACTCGTGTCATCGAGTGGGTGGGATGTTTAAAATACCCAGCGAACTCTCCATACCCGAGAAAAATGCATGGATAACACGCAAAAATATCAACCGAAAAAACACTTTTGGGATCATATTTGGTATTCCATAATCCACCATGTCTAAACTCTATACAACTTGCTTGGACATCTGAGAGAAATTCAGCTCTTGTTGGTTTCCAGATTTTTCTTTCTCGCGAAATGAGCTGCAACTGACGAGATTGTAAAACAATTTGTTAGTAATTCCTCGTCGTTATCCGTTGAAAAACCACGAGCTAGTTTTCTCATGTCGTCGTGAAGAGATTCAGTACGGTATATTTAAACGTTAGGTCTTACAAATTGATCGAATTTACACTCTTCGTCTTCACAACTCTGAAATAACCACACTAACACAGGATCGTTTTTACTTTCCGTGTGAATAAAATCACACAAATTTTTCTCCTCAGAGAACTCCACGGGTAGATATTTTATTTTTCTAACTCGTGGAAATAATGTTATTGCGTTAGACCACGCATGTGCATTATGATCAACAATTTTGATTCGAGATCCCCTTGATTTATATTTCGTTTCGTATAATACTTCTCCTGTTATCGTCGCTACGGTTATTGGAAATTTTAATATCTTTTCTAGCTCAACTAAATTTTGAATTGCTGCCCTATTATCTCGGACTCCTAGTGCACATTCACTTATTTTTTACGTCTTAGATCTGTCAACTTGTTTCCACGCAACGCATTTGCAATATGCTCTATTATTCGTTCGGCTACACAATTTATTCCTGACGAAGTCAACGGCGACAATTTCATAGGTTTTAATTTATCAACACTCGGCTTTTCATTTTTCGGATAAATCCCATAAATAATCACTGTCATGGGATAAGCGCACTCGTAATACGGTTTGTCAATTCCAGTCAATACTCCTGGTTTGTAATCCTGACTCACAGTGACAATCTTTTTATTTTTCAATACAGGATTAAATTTGTCCCGTATAATCCAATTTCCTGTTTCTGAACGGATAATGAATTTCACTCTAAAATAATACTTTCTATAATTAAGATGTAATATTATTCCTGCTGCTTTTTGGTCGTTCATGGTAGCATCAACACTGCCATCAATTAGAAATGTTGACCAACAATGAAATGCTCCGTCGCGCTTAGATTCGTTAAACCCCTCATGGATTTTACCCAACATGCTTTTATCGCCTATTAGACCCTTATTTGGTGCATCTACGGATACTCTATCGAGATTGAATTTAACATTTTTCCAGGGTTTTATTTTGGATAATCTATCAAACTCCTCCATATTATAATTAAAACAAGTATTTAAATAAAGAATTTATATATAACGAATCACTGTAAATGGCTTATGATAGGATCAGTAACCGTTTGTTTGTAGCAAATCGTGAAGAAAAGAATTCTGTGGACATCATTCACAGAGTATGCGACGATGAAGCTTAGGTCCAAAACCCTGCATACGATGTGGGGTTGGGGTGCGAGGTAAGTCGCAGCTGTGTCTGAATTGTGGTGGTAAGCGATACAGGGAGCTTAAGAGCTATTATGATAAACGAATCAAAGACTCTAACCCTGATCTTGACTCTGTCAAGGACAAAATCATAAGAACAAATCAAGACTGCATTGATAGATTCTCAATAAATAATAATTAAACCAAATAATCAATTAGACAAATAAAATATATATGTATATAAGTGAGCCAAGAATTTTAACTACATCCCGTGATCATCAATTATGAAAGCGTCTCGTAATGGTGTAGTCAGACACCGCAGGCTGAAAAAGTAGGGTTTGTTGATAATCATGGATATCTTGGATTTACTGCTGGGGGAAAATATATCTTAATCACATATTCACATATGAGTTTTTCCACGGATTGATCAAAGATGGTCTTGTAATTGATCATATTGATGGATGTAAAAAAATAACAAATTGCATAATGTTCAGGGTATTACTCAGAATGAAAATACCAAACGAGGTTGTACTGGAATATACCTAAAAATTGCAGGATCTGTCAGATCTATAAATACTCATACGCGCGAAGAACAAATATTTCAGTCAATGAATACAGCTGGTAAGTATTTTGATAGTTGTATGCCTTCGGTACGAAAAGTAGCAGAACATGTATATGTCCGCGCTTTCCAAGCGAACTGGAAAAAAGAATTCGGTTAGAATATTATATAGAATGAAATATCCTAACACCAAAGGGACGTAACTCGTGTAGTAATGTGTGTATAACACCAGAGGGAAGTAACTCTTTTGTTGTTGTTACGGAAATAATAATAATGTCCGCGAGTATTGGCAAAATAATAAAGAACGGATCAATAGCATGGATAAATGAAGGATTTGATGCTCAAGGGAATATTATTGCAAATATGATAGCGGGAAGTGGCCTGACAAAGTCATCGAGATCGCGATTTAGATCGAGAAATATATAATAAAATGTTAAAATATACACTGGATCCGGCATTGGATTTAGATGCCCCAGTTCTCAAAAAATGATTCTGTACGCGATTATCAATTTTATTCCTATAACTCAATACAACCAAATAGTCGATCAAGAATCGAACTTCAGATTCAAGATACAAGCAAATCCTTTCTACCCACTGAAGCATTTATCGAAGTAGAAGGAGAACTTGCAACAAATGTTTCCACTGATACGCCATATGACGCAAATTTGCCAGTTGGTTTTGTCAATACTGATATTATGGCATTATTTAGTAGCGCTAGATATATGATTGATGGAAGAGAGATTGATCTATGGAGCATGATGTGGATGTTGCCACAACAATGGTGGGGTTAGCAAGATATTCTGATGATTATACAAGATCGGCTGCACCATCTATGATGTTCGCTAAGGATATTACTAATAATGATGATCATAATCAGTATATTATAAGACAACCGATACATCTTGCTGATACTGCTAATGTTGATGCCGAAAATATGATTATTAACAGTAATCCTAATTACAACCTAGGGTTTGCAACACGCGTATCAATGTTGCAAGGACCGCGTAGATTATTTTCATCCGCGATTCCACTATCTCATATTTTTGGATTTTGCGGAAATGTTAGAAGGGTTATCTTTGGAGCGAAACATACAGTAGTCCTCAAAGAAGTGATGATAATGATGCAATATGCATGGTGCTGGTGTTGTTGATGTTAAAGTAAATATAATTAAACCTTCATTGTGGATGCCAGTAATGACTCCATCAATCACCACAGAGGAAAAATTAATATCATTTATGGATACAGGTGGTAAATCATTGCCATCATGGCTAACAACAACAACAGATATTATGGAGACTTTTGTTAACGGTATATTTACATGGCACATGGCATCAAAACAGAGTGTTTCTGCGCCGCTGTTGGCATCGCCGCTGGGATGGCACTAAAGAAGGCGACTGAAAGCGGATATAAAAAAGAGACGATCAGTAAAAGGAAAGGGTCTAAGACTACCAGGAACTCTGTATTCATGGTACAGCGGAAACGACATGAGGCTGCCAGGGACGGTTTACTAACTCCGCTGTCAAATTTTAATTTACTCGATGCTGCTAAAAAATTAGCGATAAAAAACTTTAGGTGTGTTTTTATGCGAGATCAATTACCACAACAACCAAACAGCACAGAAACTGGTATCATTAATCTCGATAACGGCACCGGACCTGGAACTCACTGGGTTGATCCGTGTGTAATTTTTTATTTTGATTCATATGGGTTAGCACCACCTAAAGAATTTATGTGTTATGTACATCAATTAAAATCTTTTCAACACAGAAAATGACCGACCCACCAAAATGCGGCCTAGAAGTATTATATGTTCTTAGTGCTATATCATCATCAACTAAACCACCCCATAAAACCGTACACGAATATACGGGTAATCGCTTTTTAGAGAGATCTTAACATATAATGATTGATATTCGGGGAAGATCTCATTCAAGCCTGAAAAAATCACCGGAGAAATATCTGCAAACAAGAATGTAAAAAATCATAATTGAGTACGAAATATCCGAGATGTTAAACCTCGCAAGTGTGGATCCAAATGAAATAGTCGTATTTCAAGACAAGCAAGGGAAATTGAAAACTAG
The DNA here is from genome assembly GCA_029339505.1 of Unio delphinus. NCBI lineage: Eukaryota > Metazoa > Mollusca > Bivalvia > Unionida > Unionidae > Unio > Unio delphinus. The sequence continues at coordinate 9,951,994 of JAQISU010000306.1, forward strand.
TGATATTTCCCTGAATAATATTCTTGTTAAAATAAATGGAGTAACCGAAACCGAAACCGAAAGTTCACTTGCATTGTTTAATTCCACTGGTAAAATACAACCCGGAGTTCTTTTACAAACTGAGGTAGATAGTATTAACAATCGAGTAAAAGATTCCGGTGATACAATGACAGGTGCCCTCGACATGAACTCAAATAAAATAACCACACTTGGTGATCCAACACTCGATACTGATACTGTGACAAAAAAATATGTAGATGATTAACTAACGACGCTGCAAGCTGAGCATACAACCACAGATGATAAACTTACAACGCTGCAAGCTGAGCATAAAACCACAGATGGCAAACTTACAATGCTGCAAGTTGAACATAAAACCACAGATGATAAACTAATAACGCTGCGAGCTGAGTATGATGTTCATGTACGTGCGTTTGCAAACCTCCGTAGGAATTTTAGAAAATCGGATGAAATCATGGATAATTTCTTTTTTACTCTGATAAATGAACCAATGAAACTTTCTGATATTAAAACAACTATTCATGCAATTAAACAAACACAGGATAATATCATTAGTGATTTTAATGCTATCGCGACCCGGCTTGATAAAATCAACATACCACATAAACAAAATATTAATACCGTGTACTCGACACATCATGGATCTTTCGACTGGACACCTCAAAAACATAACTAATATTACCGCTGAAATCAGAGGTATCTACAGATTGACCCTGCTATCAAGAGTACAATTTAATTTGTCATCGGGTACATCTACGGGAATAAATACTGCAAGTGCAATAATAGATGAGGGTGCCATTGAAACATTTACAATAACCTCTGTCAGTGGTAATTTAGCTCGGGCATCAATGACATACTACATAGAATTTGTAATTGATTTAAGTAAATAGTATAATGAATGTCCAACAATATCGATATGATCAAGTCCGTGAGTTTCAAACTCAACTAAAAAGTTAATTACGATTATACCGCGAAGATTAAAAAATACCGCAGGCGAATTACCAGAGTTGATATTATTGTATATTCGGTTTCAAGTGTAATTGCTGGAACGGGTATATTGTTATCAGCGATAACAGCACTGGCACCTGTAGTTGTCACAATTTGTGTGTCATCGGCGTCAACAATTACAGGGATTCTTAGCATCATCACACAAAAAAAATCCACATCCAGTCAGAATAAACTACACGAGTATAAAATTAAGTTACATATTGCTTCAGCCGCGTATTCCAAATCATCGTCACTGATATCATCTAGTCTCGATGATACAACAATATCAGATAACGAATTCTCCGTGAAGATGAACATCTACCACAGCGCAATATCAAAATTAGAAACATAGCACAACAATAACAACAATAATCACAATGTCAATGTCGCCAATGACATCAACATTAACAATGGAATTACTTCTACGAATAGCGACAAACACAACGCCGCAAAAGACAACCATAATTTTAATAACCTCAACCGACCCTGAATTCAGTATGATTTTCCCAACTGCGATTCCGGTTAAGGAGATAGCGCTGGCAAAATATTATACCACAGTTTGCCGAATATTAGATCAAAATCATTTGGTGGTTTGCAACCAAATAATTCATTGGTGTTTGCGAGTAAAAATAAACAAGACGGGACTCCAGATTGGAATATAGTTTCCTTACAATCTGGGTCTTACTAAATCGAACAGATCAGTAATGAATTACAGCGTAGAATAAAATCCATTATGGAAAGAAAATCGAAAATCGCTATAACAGTTCATGAACCAACATTATCATCCGCGATTGAGATAAACTCACCTGGATATGCTGTTGATATCTATCAGAGTTCTATAAGAACAGTGCTAGGATGGCCTGAAATCCCACCTCAGGCACCATCTTATCAGAATCAATCAGAATCTTAAAAATCTGATTATGTCACAGACGAAAAATCATATCATGATACCCCCTCCCCCATAAATCATGAGCGGGAATTTTTGACAAATACGGCTTTTTACAGTAATGGGACTTGGGGTTTTGATAGAGGATGGGCGGGTGGTTGGATTGAATTGAATCTTTCTGATGTATCTGAATATTTTAATTTCCTTAATAAAGGACATAAAAAGTATTAAATAAATTATGTCAGAGTTTTCAAGAACATATTTTTGATTTATCGTCGAAACTCTAAATTATCAAATACACGGAAATACTAAATCGAATTGTATGCGATATGGAACTGTTTAATCTACGACAAGGAGTATTAGATGCTAAAGATGGTTCTGAGAGAGTAGAATTTGCAAAGAAGTATAAAATACGTGCAGAAGATATTTCAGCATTTAAATTTCCCGTGTATAACGCAGACAAATTAAAAAAATCAACCAATGATCTCCTCGATGAGTATTTCCCACAAATACTCGCCGCATGGAAAAAAAAACCACAACCACAACAACCATCCTCAAACATAATAATGACCCAGACAAGGGTGCTATGCATATTGCTCCTGCTAATGTTAATATATCCTCTGTGATTGCAATAAATCTAGAATGTGATGCTATTGATGGAAGTTACCAAATAAATCTCGAAAAATCAAATCAAGCCCAGCAGGGATACATTTTATATTCGTTTGTACCAACGGCTCCACCCGGATTTTTAATAATTGAAGATCCAACAAATCCGGTGTATATGCGATGTCATAATGATTCATTAACGAGAATTAATTTTAAACTCACTGACCAGTCCAATAATTTGATTGACTTAGGAGTAGAGACTTTACAAATTAGTTTGTACGTAAAATCGTAAACAATTTTCATCCTTAAGGATTTTCATTTTAAGACTTTTACGTAAAAGAAACTTCGGTTGAAACCAAAACTGTCATTTTTTTTTCATTTTGTCTGAACTAGTTTCGGTATCCGTAGAGGCTTTGAAAATTTTATCTATTTACTCTCTCCGTAGAGGTTTTACTTTTGTTTGAAAACTTGGTCTGTTCACCCTTCTTGCTGCTGTTGTAGACTGTGGTATTAGATGCTAAAAGTGTCCTCTTATTGCCACCATAATGTCGTCCATATTAATCAACATAATTATATGTACAAAAGAGGTTAGCCTGGTACTAGCTATATGTCGACAGGGTAAAGGGCTGAACCAGTTAATTAGTATGGTGACAGGCTGATTCCCGTTATGACTAAAATACGCAATGGAAAAAGTCATGTGAAGTTTTGAAAACACAACGGTTTCTGTATTGTATTTGTTTGTCTTAAAAATGTTGTGTTTTTCTCTTCTTTGAAAAAGACCCATTAAGAGTTGAAAGAGCTTAAACTAGTTAGATACTAGTTTTGCACTGTTCGCTGTCAGTTTATTATTATTATTATTAGTAGTAGTAGTAGTAGTAGTAGTAGTAGTAGTAGTATATATTTCTCACCAATGCGACAGATAAATCTAGCTGTTTTGCTAACCTTACTTGTCTTATCTCAGTCTAGTCATATCAGACCAGTCGTCTCAGTCAAGGTGTCCACGCGCTCAGAACTACTTTCAAAAAAGTAATCCATGTTGTCTTCTGCTTTGCCTGACATAGTTGTTCTAAAATCAAGCAACAACACATGTATAACAAAAATAAAGTAACTAATAAAGTAACTTAAGGTCAATACATCTTTGAGAACAAACCATACAAAAACATTTCGAGAGAGACAAAGACACACACGCATACATGTCGAGCTTTTTGGTATTACCCCTAGCTCAGTACATTTTCAGATCAGTGTCATTAAATGTAGCTAAGCAACCTAACTAGTTTTAAATACTTTGTGTAAAATAAATTATATACTGTTAGTTACGTTTAATGACCCTAACCTAAACATTGACTGTGCTACAGATAGATAAAATTCTCAATATTGTGTGAAATGAGCTATGACAGAAAACACTGATCCATAAATATAGAGTTCAGACCTATACACTTCATTGCTTCTCAACTCTCTTAACAACCTTGGAAAACTTAGTAACAGCCATAGAAAAAAGAGAGGCCTGTAAACAGAACTCGACACAACCCCATCGTCTTCGCGAGATATCCGGTCTGTAAATGAAATGGATTATTTCTGATTTTCTTTTGATAACGCGTAAACAGATTGCCATTCTTTATAACAACACATCTTACGTTATGAAAGACGATCGAACTTATATGATCTGTCTGTGATCAGACTTTGACAATTTCGATTTTCAATAACGTACCTGATCCAGTAATTGACAATTTAAAGGAATGTCAAAGATATAGTGCCTCCCACCTTTGAAGATCTGACCTTTGTCAATGACTTTGAAAACGAAGTGAGGAACCATAACTGTCGAATAATTTAGTATATTGTGAGCAATTGCAAAATCACGAGACATTTAATACAAGAAAAATATTCACATTTCAAACTGTTTCTTTCATCAGCTGCACATATCCTTTGACATACCCTTTTATATGCGTCGAATCCAATCACTTTCCACTCATGTACACCATAAAAATAAGCCAGATGGAACTCCTGATTAGACAATTGTAGGAATACCGAAGGGAGTTATCCAATCAAGCAACTAAACAAAATCGAGATGATTTTTCTAGTAACAAAACAAATATTATACAGGAACCAGAGTGTAAAAAAGATTTTAGGGAAAATGATTTATTCTATACTGGATTCTGTGATAACAAAATTTCATAAAAGCTTGATATATTTGGTGAATGAATCAAATTTTAGATTAATTGTAAACGAGGAATATATTACTATTTTTTTATGATATTAATCCCAAGCTTTTACAAAATGTAATTGTTAGTATTACAGAATATTATTCTAATGAATTAAAACAACACATTATCGAAACAATAGAACATCTAATTAGGTTATAGAAGATATTGAGTACATTAATTAGCGAATTCGTGCTCAAGTAATACGTTATAAATATTACTATAATTGGAGACCTGTTTCCAAATTCACTTTAGATAACGTATATTTTGATCACTATAAAATAACTAATCATTACCAGCATTTGTAATACCATCACATGTAAACGATGAAATAATGAAATTCATTAAGGATCCTACTAATGACAACTTTCTTAAAATCGTTGAATCATGGAAAAAAATAAATCTGCCAACAGGTATTCTCACACATAACAATGATCCATATTGCGTCATATATCACCGGGAATGGTAAATATAACATCAACGATTACAGTCAATCTTGAATGTGATGTAACTGATCACAGCTATAAGAAACCGGACGTCACCCAAAACGATAAAAGCTTCAGAATGACACAAAAATTAAATAAATAACTAGAAATATAATATTATGCGTTAACAAGCAGGAGAAGTACTTAACTCTAAACTCTACCTTTAAGGATATAATTGACAGTTATCTTTCTTCAGCAATACAAAAACGTTATTTTTTATTTACAACTTTTTGAAAACGCCGATTTCGTAATATTTTGTGCAACACATCGGATTGAATATCAAAATGTCTAACAACTGCATTTATCGGAAATATTATTTATTTCCTAGTCTCTGTATTTATTGATTTAATAACTTTAGGAAATTTATTATATTTGCCAGTTCCACCACATGCAGAATTCTGACTCAATATAATAATTTATAAATTAGGCAAATTTATTATTAGGTTTTTCACCATTTATGTGACCGACCACAAGACCTTCTTTGATTATCACCCGAAAACATTCGAACACAAATCTGTGACAAAGATACATTTTGTTCTTTCCAGCACTAAATCTTAGTAAACCCGTATTATCAACGATTTTGACGGGATTTTATATCGGCAATGTCTAATAATACCATCACAAGACGATTCATAATTCTTGATGATAGTATGTCTCACAAATAATCCTTGCTCTAGTTATATATGATACTATTTGTCTAAATTGTTATTTTACAAATATCGCAAAATATTTTACTACGTTTCATTTAACTTAGTTAATATTGTCTTTGTTTTTTCTTCTTCCAGATATCTGTATTTTTTACCACCATACTGTACACACAACTGTGTTTTGTCTCTAACCCGATCACACCTTTGACACGGTATTCGTACTAGAATTCCACTACGTACGCTTTGTAGAACCTATCATTATCCACTTGCACCATACTAAGAGAGAGAGAGAGAGAGAGAGAGAGAGAGAGAGAGAGAGAGAGAGAGAGAGAGAGAGAGAGAGAGAGAGAGAGAGAGGGGGGGGGGGAGGAGGGAAGAAGGGAGGAAGGGAGGGAGGGAGAGAGAGAGAGAGAGATGAAAAGAGAGAGAGATTATCTAAATTAAGCCTCGAAATCTAGATTTGATCTTGACAGAAGAACACCTGACTTACCAAAGCAATGTTTGATCCAACGATTATTGGATTGAAAGTATTCGTGCCGCCTAGTAAGAATTTCACGACGTTGGTACATAGCATGTGTGGTTAACATCCAAAAGTATCTGACAATGTCATCGACAAACGTGTCGATGCCACAATGAACGACCAACGAGCAGCAACGATTTTTAATTATCTCAATTATAAAATATATATTCTCAAAAAAAAAATGTATCGCATTAGCCGAGACAATAAACTTGAATTATCCGTGACAAGCGTGACCCTATCCTTGCTAATAAAACAGTTGCCATATTGAGCCAAAATTCCAAACGAGGAATATTGACTGGTATTGACAAACCGTATTATACACGAGCGTATCCTATAACCGAGATTGTTTATGGTATATATCCGATGAATGATAAACCCAGCGTTGATGATTAAGCGCATACATACAATACTAAAGTAATACTGGATAATTATTTTACTGTTCCATCATTTGTAGCTAACTTTGTCAGAGTCAGGAAATCTTGGAAACTGACACGGTTGGAATTCCTTTAACAAGTTTGAAATAATTATGTCGAATAATGACAAGGAGGACTGTGGAATGCTAAATATGACCACAAGGACGTTCTCTCAGTTGATATAGCAGCTTGTTATCCAGAAAGTTTTCTTGGTATGAAAGAGTGTTCTAGGTATCTTAAACGATTTGGACATCACACACACGAAATGACCAGAGTATCGATAAATGGACATTTCCCTGATTTTTTCCTGACTGGGCAAGGGCTCGATTAAATCGTTCAACAATTAATCGTTCAACAATTACCTGATCACGATGAATTGTGGTATGTCCTCGTCTAATTTTGACGTCATGATTTTTAATGAGATGATGCTGCACCAAGAACATTTTTGCCAACCAACCTGTCAACCTGTAGCACGTGTGGCCATCGTAGACCGCCTTGTGGATTAGATCCTCGTTGATAAATTCGTTCAAACGTAGAAGCAACTTCCGCAACCGTTTTTGTTAATAAAGGCCTTGCTTATATATATATATATATATATATATATATATATATATATATATATATATATATATATATATATATATATATATATATATATATATATATATATATATATATATATATATATATATATATATATATATACTAGCATAACCAACGATAGTTAACGCATATTTGTATGTTAGTCGACGTCTTCCAATTTTAATAGTATCATGTGATAAAAATAATGTATCCGCCATATGAACTTCATTAGGAACGCTGACATCAAAATGTGCATACTGAATGTATTTAGGCAGTGGTAGATAAAATTGCCATATCGCATATCGTGCTAACCAATCTGCAGAAACAACACAATTAACATTTACTGCATCAGCGAGTTTATTAATCATTGCTCTACCCTTCCAATATCCACTTGGGCTATATTAAATCGAGTTCAAACGTAGAATCAACTTCAGCAACCGTTTAAGTTAATAAGGGTCCTGCTACCTTATATATACTCGCATAGTCAACGATAGTTAACGCAATTTGTATGTTAATCGACATCATCCAATTTTAATAGTATCATGTGGCAAAAATTGTATATCCGCCATATGGACTTCAATAGGAGCGCTGACATCAAAATGTGTAAACTGAATTTATTTGTCATGCTAACCAATCTATTAAAACAATACGTGTAATATTTGCTTGAAGTGGTAAATTTCAGTCGATCTATTAATAAACCATTAGGTGAGGCCAGATAGCCATTAGTAAGATTTATGATGACAAGCTATGCCAAAGAGGGATATGTATAGTAGGAGGCGACCGTTGTACTAATTAAACGTTGTTTACACAGGAGCTAGGCTGACCGCTGGCGACATTTTAAAATTTCATTTATTACGGAAAGTGTCAGAATTGAGAAAATGCAGAGATTCTGTTACTTAAAACCAAGCATGTCATATTGACCATGACGTAAGCGAGAAAATACATTTGATTCTGATTGGTCATAGTTAAATAAGGGGTGTGTTTTCACACAAAGATCTTTAGAACATAATATCGCACTAGCTAAATTAGAAACCAGTCTTTAAAATTGCTCTGTAAGAGAGACAAGGTGAGAATTACTTCGTAAAGACTCTTGATGTTATCTGAGAGAAATACATTCGTTAAGGAAGCGTGGTCGAAACCCGTCAAACCCACGGTTGAGTGACACACCAAAAACACAAAGGTATTGTCACAATATAATATATATTCTTGATGAAATTTATATGATGTTTGCTTAGTTTACAGGTCTGCATAATTTCGTTTGATACATTTGTATAATTGATTTAATGTGATACATTTGTATAATAATGTGTTTTGTATTATGAATCGGAAGTACTTGCTTGAATTCATTTGATACATTTGTATAATAATGTGCTTTTGAATTATGAATTGGAATTCTTACCTTAATTCTTAGTTAAGAATGACGTAGTGTTAATTTATGTCGAAAAATATTATGCTGAGTTACGGATAGGGAGTGTTACTTTACTTCTTTAATTTATCATATTGTTTGAATAATGATTGTGTTCTAAGAATTTAATGTTTACGTTAGTAAGGGGTTACCAGTATACATGTGAATTCACCGAATTTTGATTTAATAGATGATTTAGCGACAGTGCATACGATTTATATACTGTGGAAAATTAAGGCAGAGTAAAAATTCAATGTCTCGCTGTGTAGTACACTAATGTATTAGGTAAAGGCAAAACGAATTAACAATTGGTTTAACTACATTCATTTGAGGATATGTGTAGTTAATTACTAGCCGTAAAGATGTTATCACTGATAGAAATATCTGATTGTTCGAACCAATAATGGAAGTCTTAACTGTAACCATTGTAACGAGAGACTTAGGCTGTTTTAGTTTTCTTTTGAAAGGAAGAAAATAGTTGGGTTTTTTTTTGGGAAGATCGTGACGTTACGGGGATAGCGACGTAAACCATGGGAAAAGAAATTGGGAGAAAAGGAAATTGCAGCGTACGCATGATACAGTGGACAAGTCCGGAATCAACTGGAAACATCCACGAGTGCAGATTATCTAGAGAGAGGGGGACTTCTAGAACAACATTAAATTGAACAGTGAACGAGGATCAAATAATAGCAGGTTATGAAAGTCAAACAAGTCATTGACTTCGATTGTACCATTCCATCCTATGATGATTTATGCTAACAGTAATAGAACTTCTAATTTGTTTCAATTTTTTCAAATCTTATTGTAATTCGGTGAAAGTTGTATTTCTAAACCGCGTGTATTCCTACTGAAAGGAAGTTTCATAAATGTGTATGTATTTTATTAAATTGTTTACTTATCTTTACGGTGGCTCGGAGTTGTTTGTTCAATATACCTGCTCAGTTTACCATATATATTCTCATACTCGAACCGCGCAATTATATCAAGGGCGGTAATCTCTTAGATAACGAGTATCAAAAGGGAATGGGTTGGAGTTATTATTATTATATGTTGTACAATACCCCTTGACAAGTGAGACTTAACACTTACCCTTTGACAGGTGGGGCTTGTGTAATACTATACGAATAACGCTTATAACCCGCGAGTAACCTGACAATATGCTGCATCAGCGAGTTTATTAATCGTTGCTCTACCCCTCCAATATCCTCTTGAGCTATATTAAATCGATTCCATTATAATTATAACAATGTCTTCGCTGCGAGATTTATTTTAGTACAGAATTCATTGCATGAATCAACTTATGCAACATGTCATTATTGTAAATCATTACTTTATAAGCTTTAACGTGAAAATGACATGCATTATCAATATCATTTATTGGATACTCCTCGGGCTTTGGCTGATCGTGGTCATCAAATTGGATATCGAATAGAGTCAAAGGACCACAATAGTTATATCCAAGAAGATGTTATTCTATTTGGCATTTAATACATAGAGTTTGTGGCACTTTTCCTAATGAAGTATCAAAGCCTATTTTCCAATACTTGTCAAGAGAGATATATTTATATTTTTGTACAACACTTCACACACTTGCCTGTGACCGCGAGTTTTTTTTTGTTATAAGTGTTTTTACTCCAGTTGTGGGGGTGGGAGCTCTACATTCTACACAAAATCCATATTATTTATCATATTTCTATAACATAGATATCATGAATTTATAGTGATAAGAAAACAATAACCAGTAAAACATCATCCAGAGCTACCACATTATACTCGAATGATAATAATTGGTCCATCCGGGTCTGGTAAAACACAATTGATACTTATTTTAATAATGTGATGGCTCAAACGAGATAAGTTGAATTTAGTAGCTCCGTCAGTTAATGTTCAGAGATGCTACGAGGTATTTAAGAATTTTAATGAAAATGCAAGATTGTTAAATACCAACACCAGTGTTGGCGGTGATGAGTTTATTGTCGATATTGATGAAGTCCCATCTGTTGATGAATTCGATGGATTTATTAATCCTTTTGTAGTATACGACGATGTAATGCTGGATAGTCAATCTAATCCAGCCTGAATATTTTCTCAAGGAAAACAAAAACACACATATGTGATTTATGTTACTCATCGATATACACAAATACCAAACGTGATCAGAGACAACTGTAATATTTTAGAGTTAATAGAGTTAATATTTATTGGAGTTAATTAATATTCGTCAGACATGGTGTAGCGGAGACGTGGATCTAATAAAGTTGACAAATTTCTTTTCACATGAACAAACTACCCCGCACGGATTTATAACAATACTTTTATATGATTCTAGGTTGCTATATTGTGTAGGTCTTGATTAAATATTTGGGTAAGAGACTTATATAATAAATTAAAGCAGCCGAAAGGGCACGACCACTAATAAGAGTCATGGTAAACTTGCATGCATACTTTTTAAAAGACATTAGGACAACGATACATGAACTTATAAAATAACCCAACTAACTCTTCGGTCGAGTCTTCATTTGGCGTTATTGGCTTTATACTTTATTTTCATAAGAAGCCTTAATTTAGCAAATGTTCGCACTCGCTGCTGTTTACATATATGTCGCTTAGTTACAGATTTCTTGTCTTTCATTAGCAAATTTACTAGGTCAGATGAGATTATTGAACTCTAGAATTGACATAGTAAATTCTATATAGTATCATGTTGGCTAAATATGTAGAAGTCAAAGTCCTTAACGGTCATGGTGATACAAAAAATATATCCACTTTTAACGAGCACCAGTAACTTGATTTGGCTAGCTTTATGAGTGAACGACATTGCACACAATGCCCTCTGTCGTCTACAAGTTTAAGCTGTTTTAAATTACTTTTAAATATCATTTGATAAACAGGTGAACGAAATAATATTAACAAGCCATGTAACGTTAGCAGGTGCAATGTTAGAATATTTAATTGGAAGTCCTTAAATGACCCCTTAACTATAACATTGATAAAAATATTAAATAATGTTATTTACAGAAATTAAACTTAGGTGAGATCACATTGATTATAGATCAGGTTTGTAAAGTATCTTGTTTTCAACCACACAAACAATGAACGGGCCACGCTCACTTTTTCATGAAAAATGTATGTTATGCTTTATGTAGAATCCGTTGTCCATGAGTACTTGTTATCCGATTGGACTAATTAATTAAATCATCCAGGTGAAATGACTTTTCACATCCAGCTCTCTTTTGACCGTAATAAAATCAATATTTGATAACTATTGGTGCTAATTAATAATTCATTATCGTTCAACTAAATAAAAGTCAATTTTAGATTACATTTATGTTTAATTGAAAGTCATAAATAGTATCTTTCATGATAAACAATCACAATGAAAAAAATCAATAACATAGAAACCTTTCAAGCGTGGAACATGTTACAAATCAATTAACTTAAAAAGTTGCATTATAATATATATCAAGATTTGATAGTGTGTAGTCATAACCCCTTTCAGGTCATAAGGACAGTCCATTATCAAGTCGTGCTTCTGACAAATTATGTCTATATTTATGTTCTCTTAGGCTGTAATATAGAGGAATCGACCGATTACCATTATTTTTTACTTGATTTATATGTAAAGATGAATTGATATTCTCCTTTTCACAAATGATGTTGATTATGGTGGTGGTAATTATAACAGGAGCGAAGCCGGGTAGGATTCGCTCCAGCGAAATCATTAAACATAATTAAATCAATAAGATGTATTTTTATAATACTTATGGTCAATGACTTAGTCATGCGCACAAAGTCGAACAGTAGATAAAACAAAAGCAAAATGATGCCCACAAAGTTCAACAACTGATATTAAAAAAATAATATCGTTCCTCAAAGTAACCGACCAAAACGTGGACTTTCAATACAAATAGGCACAACTGATCCCGTAAATGAATGGATATGATCGACGTATGGAACTATACTTAAAATAATTCATATATGGAATTATAAATACGTATGGACGCCATATGGATATATCAACATAACATTATGACGATGTATATTAACAACTATGGTGATATTGAACTAGATTGATTCAAACGCAGTACGTATGATAATATTCATATCATTGTACTCAGGCCAGGTCAAGTGAGATTTCTGATTCAAATAGTGAAGAAACAAGCACATCTGGTCCACTCCACCTGTTCTGTTCTTATCGCTGAGTAAACCGAATCCGTCCTTCGGACCAATGTCGTCTACCTCAGGGTCAGGGTTATACAAATTCCATGAGTTCAATGACTCTCCGTGAACTGCTTAAAATATCACGATTAAGCCGTTTAATACACAAGATACGGTTAAGTACGAATACAATGATATACATCTCGCATGCGCGCATATGAATTTACTTCTTTATGCATTGAATTATTTCACAAAAATGACTGTGCGAGATTATTATTATAGCTGTGTTACCGGCAAGAAAAATGGATTATAAGAACTCGAAAACTAACCATCACTGAATACGTGTAATATAACTGAATTCAGCCCGTATGTTCAGTCATGGTTCAATTTAAACAGACTGTATTCTATCCAATAAAATGTCGGGTCTTGACATAGGTCTGACTCGCTGTAAGATCTTAAATTTTTTCTGAAACACATAATGTATACAGGTCTTTATAATTTTATTAAAACTTTTCTTTCTTGTTCCTCTTTTATGAAGTTATTTCCGATCTGTTCCAATGCCTTATTTGAGAGTATGATTTCTTGATGAGCGTTACTGATACCTATCGATTTATAGAAAATGGGATTCTCCATTATTAATGTAATAACTATATTAGTATCAGACAAGTAATATCACTAATGGAATGCGGCCTGAGATTTTGATTATTCCACAACGTGTGATTTTGCCAATTTATTATTATTAAGACTCGCGAGTAATTAATTTTCATATCTTTTCATTTCATTTCTAGTTTTGTGTTCATTAGCAGGTTAAGCTACCCAACAAGGGTTGTTTTTTTAATTAAAAAAATCAAATTAAGGTTGGCGATAATTGTTTATAGTGATAGGGGTCAAATTGCCAAACAAAGTGTAACATCAACTCTGACACTTACGACGGTAGAGGAGCGGGTTCTATCACAGAGTCATTCCCAACCCAACTTCGTAAATATCAGGATCCGCGTGTTACATTGTACGACTGACTACTGCTTTTATTTATTGACTTACCTTCCTTCCAATCCCAATATCCATTTACATTTAGTTCCAATTTATTTTGTTACCAACCGCAATGAAGATTTTCATCTTGGACAATTTTGAGTATCCATCTCTAAGATAGGGGTCAACATAAAAGGATCGCACTCTTGTGGAGATCTAAATCATTAGGGTTTATGAGCATCCTTGCTTTTTGAGAGATTTAATTCCTTTCATTTTGTGCTCATTCTGCTGTTCAACTGGCAAGTGACTAAAACTTAGTTGATTCAACCAGGATACGTGATTTTTGAGCTTGTGAAATATAACGCACTTCAGACGACACGTCAGATACCATTTGATCCGTGTGTTCGGTGTTTCCATGTATGAAATTTATCTGACGTCTAAAACTTAGAGACACAGCAGTTGCTTATAGAAAACCGGCGGCATGACATACCAGGATCTAGCGTACATGCAAAAAATATTTTCCACTAGATCAAATCTAGTCAACAAAAGAATGATATCAATTTGTCAAAATTAATTTATTGAATTTTCAAAATAAAATAGAACCACACCAACGTTTGTATTTCATTTTAAATGCATGCAATGTGTATGCCTTCTGTTTCGTGTTTACAAAGTTTAATAGAAAAAACCCTAAGGGACTATTCCTGTTAACTTTCACATGATAAAACCTTTACCAAGCTTCCATGTGTTCTGCTTTTTTGCACTCTCTTTCTTTCTATCAATTCAGCGTAAAATATGATTAAAAATTTGTTCATACACATTATTAATACTTTTAGGAAACGTAACACTTTAGAATTTATATGTAATATATTTCCTTTAAAGCCGACGACAATTCAATCGGCAAACGTTGGCGTCTACATTTTCACTACCAATATTTATATGATAGCAAAGAGCTGCAATGGACAAATATATTGATATCATCAATTTCTTCATTTTTCTACACCCACCCACCCACCCACCCACACACACACACACACATGCGCGCATTCATACATACATATATCTTTTAGAACATTATTGTATCAAGTTCTTCATTTTACACACACACACACACACACACACTTTCAGTGACTGCAGTGTGTGTGTGTGTGTGTGTGTGTGTGTGTGTGTGTGTGTGTGTGTGTGTGTTAGTATTTATGTCTCTGTTTGTAGCTTTGCTATATTTGGTTGATTATTGGTTGCTTATGTGGAGTCGGTTTGGAAGACATTTCACAAACTGAATATTCACGAGACTTTATTGTAGCAGGGATTATTTAGTAAAATTAACCATGTCAAATATCTTAATATAGGGAGTTGTTGGATTTTAAGTAATGTAATTAGGTAAGTATTTTTCATTCGTTCCCCAATCACATTAAGTTAGGAGAATAGGTAATGGGGGGAATGCTAAACGTCCGATCACTACCTCAGGTATTTATCATGGGTATTATGGCTTGATTCCCCATGCTAACGATAACACGTTCTCCTAATTAGATAAGAAATAAGCAACACAAAAAGTTGATCCGTGCCCCTACATATGGTTAACGAGATAATTATTTAAATCTTAACTACGAAATTTCACAAGCAACCGGAACTACCAGAATGAATACTTAATTTTGCGAAACTAGATTTCTGAGATAAGTTCTCGAGAGGTTGACTTTGAATGCCAGCCAACAGCTTTTACTATATCTCGGTTCAAACTCGAGGCTCGCAGAGATCGGTCTAATATCATAAGTGGTAATCTTCATCAGGCGAGTCTTTTTTGGGATATCTCAGAGTACGTTAAGCGTATAACCAATTTCAGCAACTAGCAAGGGCTTGAAGGGTGGTTCCAAGTTTTCACTTAAAAAAGATGTGCCTGCACGTGTCGCAATGTGTCTCTGTGCTTTATAAATAGTGCTTGAGCCTTGCATGGCAGCTGTTCTCAACCTATGGAAAAGCGCAAGCGAATGACAGCTCTTTGACTACCGACAGACGGTATTTTAAAAAAAAATGTGCATACAAAACCAGGTTGTGTCAAGAGAACCACCTAACTATCATATCTGAGACGAAGAAAATTCGGGTCTACGAAAATGGTATTTAGCTCTCTTAGAATGCATGCTTAAGTTAAAGCTATCAGTAAATATGTTTTGTATGATAGTAAATTTTGTAAAGTTAGAGTTATAGGTTCGAATTAATTTGAATTGAGTCATTTAAAACCAATGCCATTTTTAAAAAAAAGTGAAGGATTGAGATCACAATTTACTAAATTATTCGACCGATCTTGACCAATGTCAGATATCACGTCTATGATGATACCGAAATGTGTCTGATATCATGGAGCAGTAGAATTTGATAGTAACTGGGACCAAGTGTTTTCCCTCGAAGAGCCAGATATGTTATGTTATTGATATGACACCAGTCCCTTATACACCCCACATTCCCTGGATAGCCTCAAGAGCGCAGGACCTTACTCTCGATATTCTTTACATATATAAAAGAAGCAGCAGGAATGGTGAGCCCACATCGTAATAGAGGCATCTATTTGCTAAACTAACACTTCCTACAAAACCGAAACCAACATGACAAGAAAAGCTTCGAACTAACCAAGAGTTTCTCCAACGGGTTATTGTTTTTTTCCGTTATTTTTTCGATATTGTAGGTAGTGTTAGTTTGACAAATGGACACCTCTATTTGAGGTCGGTTTTATCAAAATATTTGATCAAGCCCGATTCGATATCTTGATCTAGGATCATATAATTTTATTGTTATAAAACCGTATGGGGTTGCCTGAGCACGACTTAAAAAAATATGTTTAATTATTTATTTCCATATCACTACTATACTAGGTCTGATAAATATTTATTAATGTATTCGTATCAACTCCATTAAACACAGCAAGAATATTAGAGTTATCTATGATTACTTTGGGAATTTGTGTATATCTATGAGTAACATAAATCACATTACATTTTCATATACTACTTAATAATTAATACTACCATGAAAATCATCAACACTCGGTGCATCATTGATATCAGTGATAAAATTAATAATATCATCACCGCGCTCATCCAATGATTTTGCATTTTCGTTAAAATCTTTCAACACATCGTAGCGCCGCTGATCATCTACTGATGGTGCTATCAAATACAACTTGTCTCATTTTAGCCATCTCATTATCAGATTAAGTAACGCTTGCGTCTTGCCACTCCGATATTGACCTATGATAATCATACGAACATAATTTGGTAACATTGGATGGTGTTTAACATGTTGTCGCGTTTTTGTCGCTGAAAAAATCAATTACATTCATGTTATTATAAATAAAATTATGGATCTATATTGTGTTAAATGTAGAGCGCGTACCCCGACAGATGCACTAACAACCATCACAACAAAAAATAATAGATCAGCGTTTACAGGCAAGTGTAAACGATGCGGTACAAAGAAATTTAGATTTAAACCAAGTGACATATCGATATTTAAAAAATAAAGTAGAGATGATATTGCAGCAAAATTGGCAAAATTACCGGGGAAAAACATCTTCCAGGATATAACTACTGCGACCCTGGAACTTGATTTCATGTCAGACTTGACAGCCTAGACCAACCAAAAGCCGGCGAGCATCCGATAAATGCTATTGATCGAGCTTGTCATGCTCATGATGTGTCTTATAAAAGTAACAATCTGCAGAATATACATGTTACAGATATAAAATTAATTCACAGGTTCAACTCTATTACTAACAAATCATTCAAGGAATCATTAGCTAACTGGTTAATAAAAACCGCGATGAAATGTAAGCTTGTTTTAGAGGCTGGTAATTAATATTATTATGGAATCTATTTATTATTCCCCAAGGGGATACTGGAGAGGTAAATAAGGAAATAATAAACTTGACGAAGCAACAGTCAAACGTATTACTGCAGCAAATTGGTTATCAAGACAGGTAATATGGCAGATTTACCTTCCACCGCATTAAAAGAATCGAATACGCGCATTTTGATATGAGAGTTCCAAATGAAGTTCATCAGGCTGATATTTTATTCTTACCACATGATACTTTGAATACACAGACATACAAAGATGCGTTAACTGTAGTTGATATTGCAATCAGATACATATAATCAGAGCCGTTGTCAACAAAGAAAGCACCAGAAGAAGCTTCTGCGTTTTAACGAATTTATCAACGAGGAGGTCTGCGATGGCCAAATCTATTACAGGTTGATCAAGGCAAGGAATTTCAAGGTGTAGTATCATCGCTGATGAAGCAACATTAGGTCACCATCAGCCGAGGACATACTGCAATAAACCGTGGTCAGGCAATTGTTGAATGATTTAATCTAACACTCTCTGAGCGGTTATTTGGATATCAATACGCGAAGGAATTTATTCAAGACAAGAGACCTCGTGAATGGGTTGCAATATTACCAAGTGTGATAACCGCGCTGAATAATGAAATTATTCGAACTATCAATATGAAACCTTTTAACGCGATCACAATATATATATATATATATATATATATATATATATATATATATATATATATATATATATATATATATATATATATATCCGCAGAAAATATTTTTTTGCAAAACATACTTCGAAATGTGACTGTAAGATATTTGTATGAGCCGGGTGAACTTGATGGTGGAAAAAATAGCTACTGATCCTATTTGGAGTGTTAACACACACACAATATATAATATAACAAGATCCACCGGTAGACCTGCAATCGATAGATTAGATTCAACTGCTCCTCGGTGTGGATTTATACGTGAACAGTTGCAAATGATACCCAAGGATACAAAATTATCATCGCGATCACTTAATTAGCACCTCTGGGTCTATTGCATTCAAGACAGGTCAGCATAGTATTCTCTATTTTCACGTGTATCACCGCGAGTGCTATCCTTCCTATCTACATTACATTTTTGTGGATTTTTATCAGAATACTGCCATAGCAATAAACAATTACAGCTCGCACAGTGATTATTCTACTGTTGTTTCAGCAACATTATAAATTCAGCATGCATATCAAATTCTCTATTATTATATTTTTGGTCACTTTGTTTATAACCAGCGAGTTTTTTGTCTTACTATATCATCGCTAACAATTTCGCTGCTGGTGTCAGGAAAATTTAATATAACCCTCCGAAGTTGATTTATTCTTCTAACTCGTGACACTGCAAAATATATTAAATTTGACCACTCGATACGATCATCCACGATCCAAACAATTGTATCAGAGATAGATAGTTAACCCTGAGATGAGTGTATCGTCATTGCGTATCCTAGCGTCCAATGACATTTATCCGCTAACGCATCTTCGACAGCACAGATATCAACTAGAACAATGTCATTTAACACAAGAGTCTGTTTCCTTGACTCTTCTGGAATTTCAAATGCAATATACTGTTTTCGTGTGTCAGCTGTTCTATAGAAATCACGACACAAGTAGCCCTGGAAACTTTTCTTTATGTGCGTGAAATAGTTGCTGCTGTAGTGTGTCTCTGACTATCATTTTACTTGCCACTATCAAATCGTTTGATCTCGACGCTTCCCAAAAATCATTTATGGAGGTTTCTGAAATTATTTCACGCACTATTTTGCACTGGATTTTATCTGACTGTAATCTATTTAATTTTTTTAACTCGATTAACTCTGGGTCAAGCGCTCTATGATCTTCAGTTATTTTCTCATAGTAATTTGCGAAATTCTTTACCTATTCTTTGGGAGACAAACCAACAAATGGTGGTTGACCGTGATCGCCACACATAATCTCTGTATTTTTGAATAACAACTAATCAAGAAATGTTTTTAATATATCCAACGACACTGTGCATATCTCATCCCAAATGATAACCTTGGGAATATATTTCTCTCCCATTCGATCAAGATTCCATACGTCACCTTTATACCGAAAGAAACTGTGATAGGTACACGATTTCACACCTCGTTCTTTAATCTCTCGTGCAAGTCTATGTGTAGGTGTTAGTACAATCATATCTGAATTCTGTCTAAATAATTCGATCACCCGTGTTGTTTAACCAGACTCGCCACATCGGTTAAAGTAAACAGTCGTATGTCTACATACTGGATCGGATAACGAATATAATTCTGATATTTGATTATTTTTCAAGTAATTAACAGTAGCATCTGCGGATTTAGAATAAACATATAACATTTCCTGTTTTATTCTCCATGCCCCCTCCCCCATGGTTCATCAGATTTTGTAAAACGATCCACTACTTTAATACTACTTGCTATTGATATAAAATGATTCCGTGGCGACTCTAACTGCGGTGTCAGGGAGTTTATTTATCACCGATTATAGGTTTATTGAAACATAAGCCAGCATAGATGATCTTAGATGTGTATACTGCGGCAATTCATCGTGAATATAACTGACAATTGTACCAAGCTGTGTTCCGTCAAAAAAGTAAGCGTTTTCTCGACTGACAAATATATTTTTCGATGTTGCTTCCGCGATTATAAATTCTTATTAAGAGTCATCTATAATTAGTCCTGCATAATGCCGCTTGTGATCATGTTGAGTAAATTTACCGATTATTTTTCTACCTAGATCCTTTGCGTTTTTATCACTGATTTCGCATCAACGCGTAAAAATCTCCTCAGATTGTTTAACAATACAATCTTCGGCGAGATCAGGAAATTACTTCCTTGTAATCGTTAATAATTGTATCAAGGCTAACATCATCAGGTTCTGGTAACCAAACCTCAGTCTGCACCAGATATGATATGATTGCCTCACCGACAGTCAGCGATATCGGTTCTTTACAATCAATCATAGATCGTAATAACACTATTAGTGTCCAGTATTTTTCAGAGAAATGTCTAAAAAAAAAAAACACAGAAAATCGGATGGAGTCGTTTCGCAAACTCGAATGGAATTACGCGAGCGAAGCCGGTTAGATCAAAAGTGGGTAGTGGTTCATTTCTTGCAACTCGTGTCATCTCGTGGGTGGGATGTCCAAATCATTAAAAATATTTAATACACTCTCCGTACCCGAGAAAAATTCTCGAATAAAACGCAACCATATCAACCGAAATAACATCCCTGTAATCATATTTGGTATTATATTATCCGCCGTGTCCGTATTCGCAGCAACTAGCTTGAAAATCCTCGAGAAATTCAGCTCGTGTTGGCTGACACAGATTTCTCTCTCTCTGGCAATGTGGGCTGCAACTGACGGAACGGTTCCATAATTTTTTAGTAATTGCTCGGTATTCTCTGTTGAAACTTATCGCGCAAGTTTTCTCATTTCTTCATGAAGAGATTCTGTACGATATATTTCGTCGTTAGGTCTTACAAACTGATCAAATTTTTCATCTTTGGAACTCCTAAATAACCATATTGACACTGGATTGTTTTTACTTAACTCGTAAATAAAATCAAACCTGTTTCGCTCAGAGTGCTGTGGATAAATCTTAGAAATAATGTTACTGCATTAGTCAACGCGTGGGCATTATCATCAATGATATTTATTGGATCTCTTCCTTTTTTATAATGTTTAAAATTGTACAAAATCTCTCCTGTGATATTTTTACCTATTATTGGACATTTTAATGTTTTTTTCTAAGCCTGATACATCTCTTATTGTAGCACCGGTATCCTTGACTAATTCAGTCCATTCCTTTATCTTTCTACGTCTTAGATCTGTCAGACCGTTTCCACGTATGGCATTTTTAAAATGCTCTGTTATAGTTCAGAGGCACAATTTAAAGATGAACATTTCATCGGCGCTAGATTATCAATACGGATTTTTTCATTTATCGGATAAATTCCATAAATAACCGCGGTCACAGGATACGAACGCTCATAATATGTGTTGTCCAGACCAGTTAACATTCCTGGTTTTGAACTTTTAAACACAATGACGTTTTTTTTAGCAAGGATAGGATCATATTTATCACGTATAATCCATTTTCTTGTTACTGCTTGAATAATAAATTTTATTCTGACAAAATACTTTCGATTATCGAGATAAGCGATTATACTCGTCGCTCGTTTATCGTTCATTGTAGCATCAACACTATTATTGATTCGGAATGCTGACCATAAGTAGGATGTGTCATCGCTTATAAATTCCTTCTGGGCATCATGAATTTTATTAATAACATTTTTATTCTTTGTATCAACAATACCTTTTATTGGAAAGTCAACAGAGATTCTATCGAGATTAAATTTCGTTTCCCAGTGCTTGTTTTTTGATATCTCTCAAACACGTCAATGATATAATTAAAACAAGTATTTAAATCAAAAATATTATATATATATAATGCTCCAAACAAAAAATGAGTGCAAATGGTTGATGATATGGTATGCAACTCCTGGTAATAAATTGTGCATAAATGAATTTTGCAGATATCATTCACAAAGTGTGCGACGAGGAAGCTTAGGTCTGAAACCGTGTGTACGATGACGCATTGGAATTACAGGAAAACACAGCTGTGTGTACACTGTGGTATTAAGCGATACAGAGAGCTTAAGCGGTATTATGATTAAAGAAATAACGTACTTTTGACTCCGTCAGTGATAAAAATATAAGACCGCCAGAAAATTATAATGCTAGATTCTCAAGTAACAATCTAGGCAAATAATGATTTAAAGAAATAAAATATTTTATATAAGAATTTGTAAAGCATTTCACGATCAAGAATTATGAGGCATCTCGTGATGGTGTTGTCAGAAACTGCCGATTGAAAAGACCAGTGGGTGTTGTCGATAATACTGGTTATCTCAGATTTTCTGTTGGAAAGAAAGGATGTTATTGTCATAGATTCGTAAATGAAGTGTATAATGGAGAAATACAGGATGGCCTTGTGATCTATCACATTAATAATAACAAAATCGATAATTATTGTATGTAACCTTCAAGCTATCACACAGAGCGAAAACTATTACAAAAGAACTGAAAAATATAACAAAACATTTACGAGGAGGCCCGTTAGATCTATCAACAGAGAGACCGGCGAAGAATTAATATTTCAATCATTATCATTATATGCCACCATAAAATATTTCGGCATTTGCACAGCTTCGATTAAGCGTGTTGCATATATATATATATATATATATATATGTGGATTTCATGTCATATTACGGAAATAACTCCACCGCGTATGTGTAAGGCTAGTATAGTTGCTTCCTTCGATCTCAGGGATTGCGTAATGTTTTGAAATCGCTTTCTTTTTTCTCCAGAAAATAAAATCTGTTAAGTAGAAATGAAATCAAGTTGTAGTATATTTTGCAATCTAAATCTACTGTATATCTTTTAAAGGTAAATGTATTATTTTCTCCAATTAAAGTTAATTGTATTATTTTCTTAAAATCAAAGGTAACTGTATTATTTTATTACACTATATAATAATTTGAAATAAATATCAAATCAGAAGGTTCGGTAGTGCATTGCAAACGCGTCTGATCAGAGATTCGAATCCCGTAACAGGCATATTGTCAATGGTTGTGTAATAGCGGTTTTTCTACATATGTGGGGGTCCGCCCCAAAGCTCGAAGTTCAACAGAAAAAATATAGACTCTCCCACGCTGTCACCACGGTGTGGTGCTGTTTTGCACCCCGGCCTTGATTTTGTGGGGGTGGGTGTGCAAAATTCTGTTGAATGTAGAGAAGAACTCCGTATGTTGTGCCATCCTTAGATTTAAGGTATACTGTAAATGCTTTATATAACTGACATATTTTCTTATTCTGATACGGTATTAACTACTAAAAATAATGAAAATTACTAACAGACTGACAAATTAACTAATTCTGATAGGGTAATTGCTAGTAAAAATCGTGCACATCGACCGATTTGCTCATTCTAATAGGGTATTTACTACCACAAATAATGAAAATCGTCCGCGCTGAGGACATTTACTACTAAAACTAATAATTTTGTGCGGAAATTTATTATTATGAATCAGAATTATCTTTAAGATTTTATATCAAGAATTATTTGTAATTTCTCTTTAGATAAATCAATCAGATTAGCGTTTTGGTCTGTAAGTTTGAAATTCATTCTAGTTTGTAGCTAATTAAGACATTGGTTCTTGCACTATCAAAATACCAAGGTCAAGGTGAGGAGTGAAAGTATACAGAATATATCCCTGCTGTGCCTAATTTGATATTCCTGTGTTAATCTGATAACTTCCATCAATTGCATCACAAACAAGATTGGCTGCGACCACCGAAGTTATATTTACTGTTCCTGGTTATATGTCTATGACCACCGTATGGATCATAGTTGTATCTGAGAATATTATCCGCTGAAGGTGTTTCTTTTTCTCCATGCGGCGAGTATTCGAGGAAAGCTTTTATTGACAAGATCGCTGAGTGAATTTCTTTAGTTCATTGGTTGCAAGTTCAGGTATCACAAATGTCGGTAATTGTTGTTCGGTTAGTTTAAAATAACTGAGGAATACATAATATGAGGATTCTCTGGTTCCACAGCGTTTATAATACTCTGCATGAAAGCTGATAATTGGGAATATGCAGCCGTAGCGGTATGTAATTTAATTATACTCTCGTTTAGTTTATTCTGGCATATTTTTTCGCAATTATATTAGCAACGCCAGCTATTGTTGTTGTCGCTGAAAGACAAATTGTTATAACTACTGGTACTGATGTCATGATTGATAGCAACAAACTAGTTCAGGCAATAACAGCTGAAACCGAATACACAATTATATCAACTATGACAACGCGCCTGCAATATTTTTTAATTTTTGTATTGTGTACTCGTCAGTAAGATTTTTCAGTTTAGTTTGCAATTCTTGCACTTGATTGCATCTATACTGTTGGGAGTTCCTTATATTATTTACTTAAATCAATTACAAATTCTACATACCATTTGAGTTATGCTGATGCTAAATTACCACTGATGGGGGTTATTGTAAATGTTTCAGTGAATCCATTTTCTATTATTGTATTTTTGCTATTAACACCAGTATATGTACTTGATGATACATTAAACTGCAACGCTGAAATCAAGGTTAATCTAAAGAAACCTCGAACAGATGCGGTAACTGTAATGGTGTTTCTTTGAGGTATCCAGGTGAGAGACACATATTGTACCGAGTACACGGTTTTGATAAATTGTTTATGCTTTACTTTAATGGTATCAAGCCGCTCGGTGATAGCAGGAAAATTACTAACGATATTATCATGTGTATCTTTAATCGTCTCGATATTCGTCTTGATTTCAGAACGTTTCATTGGGACCGTCAGCGAAGTACCAAAGAAAGTTTCTGCGGCTTCGTCTATTTTTCTAACATTTATACCGAGACTTTCAAAACGCGTTTACATGAACATCATATTCGATCCGCAGCGTTGATAGTTTATTGTCTACGACATCTAAATATTTTTTGTTACCGCGTCCTCCTCAGATGTGTGATCACTAAGTGCCGTTATTTTATTCGAGTTCATGTTGAGTTCGCCTGTCATTGTATCACCAGATTTTTGTACTAGCGCGCGAATATTATCTAATACAGTTGGAAAAAGAACTCTGGGTCTAATCTTACCAGTGGAATCAAATAACGCTATGGAGTTTTCGTTACTCCATTAAGTCTAACATAAATATAGTTCAATGAAAGATTACTCGCTTTTAATTTTCCGTTTGTCTTGAAATATAATAATTTCGTTTGGGTCCACATTTGCAAGATTTAGCAATTCGGATAATTCGTAGTTGATGATTTTTTTCTTCGCATTCTCGCGTGATATTCCTTCAGTGTTCTTTTTTGGTCTAGAGATAGACCTTCCGTAAATATCGACCATTATAATTAGATTAATTCTTTAACTAAAAACTTTGGTAGATTTCCAACGCTGACTTGTATAATCATGTACAGCTTTATGAGGTAGTTCAGTTATTGTCTGTGTTAGAAGCGTTGAGTACCAAACTGGAGTACTTCTACTGGATTAATATATTTTAAAAATTCTTTTGTTGGAGCTAACCTATACGAATCGAAAAAAATAATTCCACGTGGATCAATCACGTATGCGGTAAATTGAGATCCAGGTCCGGTAGAATTATCGAGATTAATGATTCCGGTTTAAACGCGTTTTGGTGTGTAAGGTAACTGGTCTCGCATAAAACATCTCTGAAGTTTTTTATTCTTAATTTTGTAGCAGCATGGATTAGATATAAATTTGACAACGGAGTTATTAACTTGTCCCTTATGAATAAATACTC
Organism: Unio delphinus; assembly: GCA_029339505.1. NCBI lineage: Eukaryota > Metazoa > Mollusca > Bivalvia > Unionida > Unionidae > Unio > Unio delphinus. The sequence continues at coordinate 9,978,105 of JAQISU010000306.1, forward strand.
TTTGGTAATCTCAGGCCGCTTCCATAAGTGAAACGACTGCCAGGTAACTTTAGACCTTTTCCGTTATTTTTAAATCCTTTCCCTGATGCTTTCTTTAGTGCCATTCCTGCCGCTGCTCCGACTGTCCATAACGCCGCATATGTCGTGACTGCAGGGGAGGCTGCGGCAATGAATGGTGGTATAGTCGCGAGAAGTGGAAATATATCACCTGATTTAACAATATTGGAAACAGCACTCGCAGAGAGTAACATCTATTTGTCGCTGAGTATAACAGCTATCGATAAGGGATAAGGGGGGCTGGAGCAACCGGAAGAGTTATACGAGCTCGGAAGTGTATATCAACAACACACTCTCTCTCTCTCTCTCTCTCTCTCTCTCTCTCTCTCTCTCTCTCTCTCTCTCTCTCTGGTTAAATCAAGATGTTCCAACGAAAAGTAATAAATTGGATATCGGTTTCTAAAATATAATTGCGATATTTGACCGGTATCGATATTCAGATCACGTCCCATAAATGTCAGCAAACGATGATATCCGCACTCTATTTGATTTTGTCCGTAATTAAGTAAAATATCCTCGGATGGTTCTTGTTGACCGTTTATTCTTAACGAAAATTCAGAAACACCCAGTTGATCAAATATAATATGGCTGCGTGTTTGTGAATTTAATCGTGTATAATCCTGAAGTGCAACAAATATATGTCGTGGCGCAGAAACACCCTGCTGTGATGTCATATGCCATAAAAGTATACAGTTAATAGTACTCTGAATACTATATTTCGTAACTGTTATCAATGATATTAATGATTTAACACCTGTATCCATAAATGATAGTAAGTTTTCCTCTGCGGAGATCTATGGAGTCATTACTGACATCCAAAATGTGAGTTTTGTTATATTTACTTTACCATCAGCGACACAAGCACCTCGCCAGATTGCATCATTATCATCACCTTTTCTTACGAGGACTACTGAATGTTTAGCTCCAAAGATAACCTTTCTAACATTTCTACAAAAACCAAAATATATGAGACAGTGGAATTGCACCTGGAAATAATCTACGTTCACCTTCCAACATTGCTGCGCGTGTTGCAAATCCTAGTTTGTGATCAACATTATCACCTTCTATGATATCAAAATCATTACCTGGTCAAGCTACATGTTCACAATCTACTGGTTGTGGATTAGATGCAGTATCCTGTGGTGTTCACAATTTGATATACTGAACATTATCAGCGTTATCAGTAATATCCTTAGCAAACATCATAGATGGACCGGCTGATCTTGTGTAATCATCAGAATATCGCGCTACATCCAGTATTGTTGTGGCAACATCGACTTCCTTCTGAGTAGATTCAATCTCTCTTCCATCAATCATACACGTAGCGCTTCTAAATAGCGCCATAATCCCATTGTTAACAAAACCAACCCGTGTTTTTAATGCATATGGTATATTATCTGCAACATTTGTTATAAGTTCTCCTTCTACTTCAAAAAATGCTTCAACGGGTAGGAAATATCTACTTGTATCCTAAAATTGAAGTTGACTTTTTCCTTGTTGATTTGGTTGTATTGCTTTATAAGAATAAAACTGATAATCACGGACTGATTTATCTTTGGGTACCGGTGCATCTATATAAAATGCTGAGTCGTGTGTAGATTTGAACATTTTATTATATATTTCTCAATCTAAATCGCGATGTCGCTGACCTTGTGAAACCACTTCCTGCAATTACATTTGCAGTAATATTTGTACTTGATCAGATCCTTGAATTATCAAGGCTGCTAGGTTTTGATCTGCGGCTTGGTTTATTATTTAACTGACATTCGCAGGCATGATTTCTGTAGATGCCAGTTTCATTGACGGTGGTTTTCGTCGTATTAATCGTGTTAGTCTTTCCGTGGCTGCAGAAAACGCCTTACTGGGAATATTACCCATATCACCAGGATAATTTTCACGAATAACATTATTAGCTTTCATTGATTATTATTTTGCGATTGGTGCTATTTTAGAAGCCATTCTTGCAAATAACCCTTGAATAACATTACCAAGACTCCTTAAATTGTTATATAAACAGGTAATCGCGAGTTTACTACTCTGACCATAACAGGTTTATGATGGTGCAGACGTATGATCATCTTATTTATTATCGCTATATCTAATCGCTGTGATAACCATCAACGAGTTCATCGATATATTTTCGATATACTCCAATATCCATGATACGGCCTTAAAGTAATCGTATACAAATATAAGCGACTTCATTAATTATTTCCGATGAGTTATTTCAAATCGTGCTCCTCCTATGAGAATTTATAATCGTGCTTTGTCGGAAAGAATATTATTATGGCATGCAACAATACAACTTCATCGAGAAAATTCACTACCAGTAACACCAGGCGCATCATACGATTATTCTTTCTCATTTCTAGAAGATTTTGATTTTTTCAGAGGACAAAGTTCATATGGCGGTGGAGGAGGAAGTTTAGGCTGCGCTACGGTGATGCTCAATCTGAACATCTATGTCCAATTCTTATATTTTTCTCCTGTATGTCACATATATTGGATCAGTCTGAAACTCGATCTTTCTCATATTTTATTCGATATATCTACTTATACCATTGATCTTTGCCTACAGATTTTGCATGTTCGGGTTTTAAGTATTTTTCTTTATGACTAAAACCCGCAAGTGGAAAACCAGCTAGATCCGTCGGATCATCTAATTTTTAATCACACTAATTGCATCATTAGTACATTTTTCAGATAGTGTAACTTCTTCCAAATCTTTCTCTTTAGGCGTTTCTTCTCCAGTAGGGTCAACAGCGGAAGATCTAATAAAATATTTTTTGTTTGTTTAGTTCTTTTGCTATTTTTGCTGTTTGCACAGCAGATTGTTTTGACACCGGAAAAAGATCCTCTTTAATAGCAGTTGTAACTGTTTCAGTTGCTTTTTGTGACAGGTTTGAATAATTGTTCAGAATCTTCTGCAAAATCAACTTGAGATTCTTGTCGTTCTTGTAGTTATTTCCTGACAGAATCACGGACGGTTATAAGTTTGTTAATCGCCGCTAGTCTTTCTCGTGCCAAACAGATAGTTAATGATCCTTCTAACATTATTGATATATGATATGATTTAATTCGTAGCAGCAGAGGGTGTGTAAACTCAAATAGAGGTGTCCATTTGTCAAACTAACACTTCCTACAATATCGAAAAAATAACGGCAAAAATAAACTCTCGGTTAGTTTTAAGCTTTTTTGTCATTTTGGTTTCGGTTTTGTACGAAATGTTAGTTTAGCAAATAGATGCCTCTATATACTAGAATACTGGATGGATTTTAAACAGAAATTGTGAACAAATTAGTATTCAAATAAGTACCTCCACCAAACTCTCTTTGTATCGCTGTCACACTTTTGATGCTGAAAGTAGTATTCACATCATAAAGTACTTTGCTGCTACTAATTGACCTTTGTGACCATAAAAGTAATCATGTACAGAGACAGATAGTGGGGAAAAGATGAAAAGCAGGATGATGATTAAATGAATCATTAATGAATGATTGTATATATATATATATATATATATATATATATATATATATATATATATATATATATATATATATATATATATATATATATATATATATATATATATATATATATATATATATATATATATATATATATATATATATATATATATATATATATATATATATATATATGGTCAGTTAGATGGTGCTTTATAACCTAATTCCACACAAATTGTACATTGGTAAGATTCAATTATCTCAGTAGTTTTTGGCAATATACATTGCTCATTTTTCGCTTACACAGCAACTATCTTCGTTACATATAATAAATAAAATTACTTGTTAATATATTTTAGAAACTTACTTTAATATAAATGAATAAACATTACTTTAATACAATTTAAAGAAAATAGCAATCTTATTAATTTTACTAAAAAATCAATCTTAACATAATTACTTCAGAATAGGAATTATAACCTATACTATCTGTAGAACATTTGCAATACTGAGACATAATTAATAATAAAGAGTCGTCTAATAACACTGATATCAGCAACTAACTGAGGACTGCCTGGATTGAACGAATTGTGTTAGTTGTTGCTATTCAAGATAATGAGATAAATTAATTGGTATACAGTAATAGGTCAAACATTGCTATATCAATTGGCCATTATGAGTACAATGACAATGACATAAACATTATAATGCAATAAGGTAGAGGATTGGGAATTAAATATTCCTGACAAGGACAAAACTCCGTAATGCAATACCAGTGGAGGAGTTGGAATAAAAATGCCTGACAACAAGGACATACTTATGTATTCATCCTGAAAAAAAAACATTACTCGTACATGACAGGCCATGATCATAGATTGATGCTATGTATGTCGTATCAATGGGGGGGGGGGCTTTCGTGAGGGTGGAGGTGGAGTCGGAGTTCACTATTACCTACGTCCCCTATTATAAAATATGCTTGATGGCACAAATCGAGGAAGAAGGAAAGATAAGGTAGGATAAAGAAATCTACTTCCGACAGGAATATCAAACTGCCTGTCAGATGACATGAATTATATCGCAGCTGATACATCAGGTCAGCTGGTATTTTTGGCTTGTGTGCTTTTCAATGTTTCTGATATACATAACGCCAGACCACACACTTTGTGTTAATAAATGGATTAGATATTGGTTTCCATGAGAACGAAACAAAAAATATTTATTTCTATTGCATAAATATAAGGATCTGTTTTCATCATTTGCACCCATTCTTCATATTCCGCAAGTGTACAGTGTTCAAAAAAGTTCGCATATTTTGTTGAAGTAGATAATGGAAAATTCTTCAAAATTGAGTACTTCTTTACATCACGCGTGTTCGCAGTGTTATTAACTTCAATCAGTTTGAGTGTTGTGTTGAAGTCGATACCAGAAAGCTAATTGGAATAATAATTAAGCAAACTACATTCTCCATCATTCATATTTCGTGATATTACTTCGTTTGGGCAGCTCACATATCGTGTGTTTTGCTGAACATGATATATATGGGAATGCGGTGGGTAGATATGGGATATTCAACATGATATACATGGGAATGCGGTAGGTGGATATGGGATATTTAACATGATATATATGAGAATGCGGTGGGTAGATATGGGATATTCAACATAATATACATGGGAATGCGGTGGTTGGATATGGGATATTCAACATGATATATATGAAAATGCGGTGGGTGGATATGGAATACTCAACATGATATACATGGGAATGCGGTGGGTGGATATGGAATATTCAACAAAATAATATTCTGATGTTTTCTAAATTTGCATGTTACTCGTTTCAGCTTGCAGATTTGGTTCAACTTTGGTGAGAAAGTTAATTCGGAATATCCATTAAATTCATTTATATCACAAAATTCCACTCTGATAGATGCTTTGTGTGACTCCTTCGTTTTTTGTTTTTTTGTTTTAATTCGCCATTTGTACTTATTGTTTCTTGATTTGCTCGAGTGGTTAGTGTTAGGACTGCTCGGCCTGGTGTCAGGATAATGTGGCTGGGTGGTAATTCATGGTACATGTCTGCGACATGGTGCCCCAGTGCTAGACATCACTACAAACTCTAACACTACAGACATCGTAAAATGACTGAAATGTTTTTAAAGCTACGTTAAAAACCCAAATCTCTCTTTCTCTCTCTCTCTCTCTCTCTCTCTCTCTCTCTCTCTCTCTCTCTCTCTCTCTCTCTCTCTCTCTCTCTCTCTCTCTCACACACACACACACAAACACACACACACACTTGATTTACATTGTTTCACTTTGTATTTGTTTGCTTACTGTAGGATATGCCATTTCATTTGTTGCTTTTGTTTTGTTAGTTTCATGTACTTTGTCGTTTTATGTGTTAGCTTATCGTTTCATTTGCTAGTTTATTGTACAACATGTTTCATTTGCTAGTTTATTGTACAACATGTCGTTTCATTTGCTAGTTTATTGTACAACATGTCGTTTCATGTGCTAGTTTATTGTACAACATGTCACACACACACACACACACACAAGCACACACACACACACACTTGATTTGCATTGTTTCACTTTGTATTTGTTTGCTTACTGTAGGATATGCCATTTCATTTGTTGCTTTTGTTTTGTTAGTTTCATGTACTTTGCCGTTGTATGTGTTAGCTTATCGTTTCATGTGCTAGTTTATTGTACAACATGTCGTTTCATTTGCTAGTTTATTGTACAACATGTCGTTTCATGTGCTAGTTTATTGTACAACATGTCACACACACACACACACACACACACAAACACACACACACTTGATTTGCATTGTTTCACTTTGTATTTGTTTGCTTACTGTAGGATATGCCATTTCATTTGTTGCTTTTGTTTTGTTAGTTTCATGTACTTTGCCGTTTTATGTGTTAGCTTATCGTTTCATGTGCTAGTTTACTGTACAACATGTTGTTTCATTTACTAGTTTATTGTACAAACATGTCGTTTCATTTGCTAGTTTATTGTACAACATGTCGTTTCATGTGCTAGTTTATTGTACAACATGTCGTTTCGTTTGCTAGTTTATTGTACAACATGTCGTTTCGTTTGCTAGTTTAGTGTACAACATGTCGTTTCATTTGCTAGTTTATTGTACCATATGTCGTTTCATTTGCTAGTTTATTGTATAACATGTCATTTAATTTGCTAGTTTATTTACAGTATGTCGTTTCATTTGTTAATTTATTGTACAATATGTCGTTTCCTTTGCTCGTTTTTTTTATACATTATGTCTATACTGCCTATACTCTGAAGGAATTACAGTTAGCATAACCCTCGAGCTCTCTAGCATTCAGGACACAAGACATCAAATTGTGTTTTAATTTGTAGGCGAGAACTCTCATCAAATAAGGGTAAAAAGCTGTAATAAATAGAAATACAACTATTACAAAATATGAAATTACTACATCTACATTAAATTAAAGAAACGTAACTGTAGTACTGAAACAATCAACATATATCGAAAGTAAGAAGTTCCGTATGTCTTTCCATCCTTGTGTCGAACTGATTGTCATTTAAAATCAGCATCCATATCCTAAATTAAATCTACGAATCATAATTCACAAAGTTACTCACACTGTGGTGGGCTTCATATTCAACAAAAAGAGCTGTGCTAGGATTTTGTACAATATGTCGTTTCATTTGCTAGTTTATTCTACTATGCCATTTAATGTATTCATTAGTTTATTGTATACAAATGTCCTTTAATTTGATGGGAGTTTTTTTTTCTTCACAATATGCCGTTTCATTTCTTGGTTTATTATACGACATGCCGTTTCACTTGTAAATTACTATTACTTTTCATTTATTTTATTTGCCTACACAAATGAATGCAAGCTGTGTAGATTTTAGTAATGCAACGAATATGAATGATTAAAGGCATTGATACATGTGATAATGCCATTTCCTGCTAGCTTTTTAGCTAATACATTAACTTGCACAGTGGACCAGGCAAGTTGAGCAAAGTGAATTGAATATATGAATATTTCGTCTTCCTAATCATTATTATTTAAGCTTGCATCAGTACCATATACACTTATGATGAAAATATTATTCAAAGTTAGAAATCAATATAGTTTACAATACTGACTGACTTAATTATTGACATACATTTAGACACTATTATGGGGTCAGTGTGGACAGAAGAAACGTCACTATTAGTATCGTAACGGGTGTATGGGGCCACGCTTACTTATTACAATTAATAATGCAGAACATTCCTGCATTCTGTGTGCCTTTTTCTTGATACCGAGTTTTGCACCCTCGTGCATCAACGTGATAGCTTTGCTTGTCAATGGTTCACGGTTTTGGGGAGCCCTGGTAGGAAAGAATAATCTCATTTATGCTCATTATGATGCAATTCAGTTTCCAGCTCGGAACTCCGTGACCTTTCCCACACGCATGCATCTACACTATCTAAAAAAATAAGGGATGATATGTCAATTCTAAATCTTTTATTTGACACATTTTGTATTAGTAATATCAGGCTACACATTAAAAAAAATTGTTTAGTACTATAGGATTCTTATCAAGCAAGGTTAGGTTTATTTCTGAACTTGTTTTGAAATTATTGTGCCCGTAATATGTTTTGTATATCTTATCGTGTATAACGTTATTACGTTTTTATGGTCGCGTCATATAAATAGTACACGGTATTGGATATGTTTTCAGCTGCCCAGTATCTGGAGTGTCCAGTATCTGGATTGTTCGGTATTGTCATGTGTTGTCCAGAGCTACTAGAGGGACCAGAGCGTTCCAAGTATCGGAGGAATCTAGGTCTTCGTGGTGCAAGCTGTAAAGCCAACCACAGTAATTGTAGCAGCTGTGAAGCTGAACTCAGCAGCCGTGGAGCTTAATTAATGTGTTCTGACAAGGGAGTGTATCTCCTTGTATGTAATATTATAGCCGTGGGCTAATTTTGGGGTTCGTAAAACCCGTTGTATCTTTAGGGACTGTAAAGATAAGTTATATATCTGTCCTTTTCTTCATTTGAACAATTTCACTATGAATGAATTCATTTTACTGCATGAGTAAAGTTATACAGTGTTTGCTATCTGAGTAAACTATATCCATCTTTCCAATGTTGAGTCACTGTGAATCATTCACGCCTTGTGTTTGTCTTTTGTAGAGTAATTTATTTGTAGTTTTCTTCATTATATTTGTGCGTTATTCTGTTAATTAATCCAATATTTGGATTAAATAATATACACGCACTTATTAATTTATTTACTCATTCAAGTCATTCATTATTAAACGTTGTATTTATATCATCGTCAAAAGTGTTATGTTGTGAATTCGAAAAATCCCACCCGGTTAACTTGTTACACCTAGTATGGCCTTGACTTGTCCAATGAGTTTTACTCTGATAAAGAATTACATAATAGTTGTTTACTGATTCTCAGTTATGGTTGGAAACTTGGCCAGCATTTGATACAAAGTTTATATGAGTATTGTTTACGAAAACTTGAACTGAATTTCTGGAAAATGATGTTCTGGAAAGTAACAAATCCATTAAATGTTATTACATTACAATAACATATAATATAATTTTAAACAGTGTAAACTACCAAATAAACAATTAAATTAAATCAAACATAAATTAAATCAAATATACATAACATTTATATGTTCTTAGTTATGATGGCCTAATCAGTGTCTTCTTCCCCCAACTTAGGGAGGTCAGTTAATCATCCAGTCTTTCAATTTAGCGAGACAAAAAGTTCTCGTCATGTTTAACTTATTCTCACAATTGATTGATATTTATGTGCGCACATGAACTTACAGCCCTTAACATTATTATTTGATATTTAGCATCAAGAAAAATTGTTTTTTTTCTTTTAAAATGTAAATAATTGATATAAACTTGCATGCTAAAACTTGTGAGTTGCCGTACCCGTCTCATTTTAAATCGGACACAAATAAATTTCAAGTTTCTTTTTCTTCTTCTGCAGGTCTCAAGTTATAGCTTCAAGATAGCTTTGGTCTTTCGAAATCTCCCAATAAGGAATGGACGAAAACTTAAATTGTATATGCTAAAAATTGTGCCCAGTTTAAGAGTTCAGCAACATTTCACATTGTAATTCCTTAATATAAATTTCAACGTTTTAAAAAGGCAAATTTAATGCAAGAATTTATTTGATTAGGAAGATGAAAGAAAGGGTATAAAACAATTGTATTATTTTCAGTAATAAGTGATTATTCTGTTGGTCTATTATCCCCTTAAGAAACATTTTCAAATATTAAATATCAATTTCATTTACTTATTCCCTTAATCAAAACTGTTTGATAATCAGAGCTGTAAAAATAACATTCTCATCTTGTATTAGCAATGCAAATATGTAACAAAATTTCATTGAGTATTTTCAAGCTCATTCAGTACTTTTTCTAGCATTCTCAAAAGTGCTCATTTAATCTTCCAACCTTTTTAACCTTCCCTCTGCAGTTTGAAGTCTTCTTCATTCACTTTTCAATACATATCAACATATAACTGACTTTGATATTCAAATGCTGGCGCCTAAGGTTTTGTCAGTGGCAGATGCTCTTATCTGCTCGGGAAATGAACGAACACGCCCATACATGAGAGGGAGTAAACCCTAAAAGAAACTTCGGAGTGGAGATCCTATGGCAGTTGGACGATGTACTACATCCCCTTCTTGCAACTTCTTGGTTACGAGAGGGATCGGCTCCACCAGACGACTTTTGCCCAAGACACACTGATAATGCTGAACAAATTATCATACCAGATCGGCTGCCGTTGTCCGCCAGGACGGAGGTGACAAGTGCGCTACTGGTACTTTGCATAAAATCATAGAGAAAGAGACAACGTTGCCATCACCACCTGGATATTAGAACTCTGGAGCAAACGGAAAGACTCCAAGAGTCTGACACATGAGATGGAACACTACACACAGCACATACTGGAACTCTGAAGAAAGATGGAAAGCCCTAGGAGAACACCAAAACTGAAGATGGGCATATATATATATATATATATATATATATATATATATATATATATATATATATATATATATATAGTGGAGAGTTGGACAAGTCCATAAATGGCGTAGACTTCCTTGTAAACTAAGCCATTAAGAGATGTGTGCTTGAATGTAGCCCCATATCTAGCAGAATCATCTGCATTCGTCTGAAAGCATCTCCCTGTAACATCACAATTTTTAAAGTATATGCGCCAACTAGTTATCATCATGATGAATAAATAGAGGAGTTCTAGGACAAACTCCAGGGTATAATAAACATGGTAAGTACAAAAGACATCCTCATAATCCAAGGAGACTGGAATGCCAAAGTTGGCAAAGATAATCTTAAAGACTGGGATGATCATTGTGGACCTTCTTGCAATGAGCTTACCAGTGAAAGAGGGAAACGGCTGCTCGAGTTCGCAAGCTACAACAACTTGGTACTAACCAACACCCTGGGCCAATATAAAGCTTCACGATGTTGGATATGGCAAGCACCCAATGGAACCCATCATTGCCATATCGACTACACCTGTACCGATCTGGCATCAATAGAGCAAAAACAGGAATGTTCTCAGGTGCTGATTTTGGGAGTGATCACGACCTCGTCATTATGAACTTCCGAGTGAGGTTGAAGAAAATTAACAAGCCAAAGAAAATCAGGCTCAAATTCAACCTTGAACAACTGATGGACCCTAACATCTACAAGTCATTCCATGCCACAATTGGAGGAAAATTTGCTCCATTCCTTGTGATGGTTGTTGATGTTAAAGTGATGACAGATACTTTCAACACAGTCATGACAACATCTGCCAAGGACATAATTGACCTCCATCGCCCAAAGAAAAACACTGGGTTATAGAAGAGATTTTGAATCTCTGTGATGCCCGAAGAGACCTCAAAAACACCAGACACACAACAGGTGCAGTTGAGTATAGAGAAATAAACAAGAATATCAGGACAAAAAACTTGAAGAAAGCAAACGAATATTGGATTGGATAAAAGTGCGCCAAAACAGAGAGCAGTCTGATAAAGAATAACAGCAAAAAGGCGTTCCAAATTGTGAAAGACCTCACCAGACAGAAGCAACCAAGAGTCAGTACCATTCAAGACGAAAATGGAAACTGCCTCACAGAAGCAAATGACATTGCAGACAAATGGACTGAGTATTGTAAAGAACTATATAACCATCAGGAGACCCAGAGGTGCTTGAAGTTCCAAACCCCACAAATGATGATGATTTTCCCATTCTCAAAGAAGATGTTGAGTCAACAATAAGAGCACTGAATCATGGGAAGGCATCTGCAGTAGACAACATCCCAGACAAAATGTACTCACAATATTAACAGGACATCTATCAGGTGTTCATATATTTCAAAAAGGCTTTAGACAGTGTGGCATGAGGCATTGTAGGCCACAATGAAGAAGTACAAGATGGGTCAAAAGTTGACCAGCACCATCAAGCGTCTGTATGCCAAGGCTGCCAGTGCAGTAATTTCTCAAGGTTCTGTGGGGGACTGGTTCAAGACAACAGTTGGAGTACGGCAAGCTGTCTCCTGTCACCCACGCTTTTCAACATCTACTTAGAGCGCATCATGAGCGAAACCCTGAAAAACCACTGTGGGACAGTCAGCATTGGAGGCCGTAACATAACTAACCTCCACTTTACTGAGGACAGTGATGGGCTGGCAGGCAGTGAAGATGAGCTTGCTACCTTAATGAAGAACTTGGATGAAACATCTTCCAGATTTGACATGGAGATAAGTGCCGAGAAGACAAAGCTGATGACAAACAGTGGCAAACAAATCTCAACTAAGATTAAAGTCAGAGGACAGGAACTGGAAACAGTGGGCCTATTCAAATATCTTGGTTCCATTATCACGAAAGAGGGATCAAGAGCAGAAATTTTGTCACAAGCAGCACAAACAATGGCATCTATGTATATATGGTACTATTGACACTTTATTAGATGAGAAAATGAATTAATAGATATGTTTCGGATTTCATATGCTTCGTACATAGACAACATTCATTTTACAACTTTAGTCAATCTTATACAAATTGGAGAAGGTGATGAAGTGTAGTGAAGGGATGTAACGATGAGAAAGGCGACAGAAAGTCCAGAATATATCCAGAGACAATGATGATGTTGTCGTTCCGTGCAGGACATTATATAAATGCAAGAACATACCTCGACACCGTCTGCCAACAGGTATTGGGCGATCGCTCTGTATGCGGGAACAAAGTGGAGAAGATAATGAAAGACGAGTTCAATTTTAAGGTGATAGCTAAATGTATATATTTATTGCTCTAGTTGGCATGTGCCTGGGACGAGAGATTTCGACGACTCTTAAGGTAAGGATATCTTTTTTTGTCTCGTTCGATGTAGAAAAAGAGTGATACATCTGAGTCAACTTTTGTATATATTATTAAACTTGGATTATATTTATTTTGTATTGTATACAGAATAAGTGTGTGTGTGTGTGTGTGTGTGTGTGTGTGTGTGTGTGTGTGTGTGAGAGACTATATATCTATATATATATATATATGAATTGCTAAATTAAGTTTACATACTGTGAAGGAAAAAAGATATTTACATGAACAATCTTTTCTTCTAGGCACTTTGGAAAGTTTTTTTCTCCTTCTTTTCTAAATTGATGAAATTTATTTTGATTAAACCAATATTTTTTCTATGTTGTAACTGTCAATTGAGCGATAGACGTGAATGGAGTGAAGAGTGTTTGTATCTGCAAATTTGAACGCATATATAAAATGCTTCTCTAAAATAGCTATGAAAATAGGTCTTTGTTACTTCTCTTCACACCAAAAAAACTTACAACAATCTGGTAGTTAAATCTAATTATTTTTTTCCAAACAATAATGGCGTTTTCCAATAAAATCTTGAAATATTCATGAATTTCCAAACTAAATGAAGCATATTCGTTAAATTAATTCGGCAAAAAATTGCATATCGAAGTGTCATAGATTTGTATTTATGTGTAACTACAATACATATGAGAACGTTGTATTGTAAAGTTCTTAGTTCTGTATCCAGCGTACATTTAAAATGCACATCGTGCATAAAAAAACGGTTGTCTTTTTAACATATGTCTTACAATATTTCATGTGTTGGTCCTTCTATCTGATATTTATGTACAAAATTACATACTTTGTTACTTTTCATGAGCTTTTACTTTGAATGTTCCTGTTCGCCTATTTTTTTACATATTAGCTCGTTTTCGTAGAAGCTTAACCAATCATTTTGAATAAAAGAAACTAATATTTTATTATTTTTTTTAAAATTGATGATATTTAGTGAGTCATGTTTACTTATTTCACTGATATTAAACACTCTTTTTTTCGTGACGGTATGTATGTATGTATGTATGTATGTATGTATGTATGTATGTATGTATGTATGTATGTATGTATGTATGTCCTCAATCCTCAATGTATTTAAATCTGGTTTCTATCCAATCTCAGCATACCAAGTCTTATATGTATTATTGTGTCGTTTCAGTTATATATAATGTAATTTAGTTAGTGCTACTAAAAATTAAAAATGGTGAAATATAAATGTAAAAGAAATTTTCTACATGATTATAGATAAATACAATATTGATGAATGTAGTACTGTACAATTATTGACTGCCAAGCACGCGTCTCCTTATCATGAAACTATTGACCTTCTTCCCTAGTGGTCGTGTGCCAGGGGCTTGACAAAACGTCAATGGCTCTCACGGTAAGAATCATAAATATCTAATTATATTACACTGAGATAGACGTCGGTACGCGTGTACTAATGCTTTGAAGGAACTAACAGGTTGATCTCTTGTGTGTCCATCACGTATGGCTAAAGCACTGAACAGCTGTTCAGAAATATAACAAGTTGCACATTTCATACATCATCATGGTTTTATCGTAGAATGGGGACATAATAGTACAACTTACCCTAAATCAACCTTGAATTACAATTCGAATCACATACAGATTAGTGATTCGGCTATAACAATTTTTTTTAATGCGTTTACAATAAAGTTGTAAACGTATCGTACTTGACCTTCATTTTATACGTAAACATGCCATTTTCATTCGTTGAAATGATTTCTTCGATTGTATGCAGGTAGCTTTAAGCTTTGCCAACAAATTGACATTTCCTGAATTTCTTTAGGTTGAAAGATACTTTCGCATATCTCTTACCAAATTTTTTACTCTTGTGTTTGAACTGTCAGGGTACAAAACAGAAACGAATATACATTGATCTTCCATAAGTGTTAATTTTGATTTTCTTTTCGAGACAATAAATGGTGATTTTTCTTTATGCATGTAGAAGTTTCAAATGCAGTATAGAACTTGTTTTGTCTATTCGTATATATTTGATTACGTCTTTTCTTTTCTGTACAGCATATTTATATCTACTGAATGTGTATTGTTATAAATGGGGTAAAGTAAGTTACAGTGGAGTGGAGTATCTGCCAACATTCTTAACCGCGATTGAAAACAAGAGTTCAAGCTCAAATTCCTACGCCTACTAACTCGGTGTCCCCATGGTCGTAATTAGACTCCATGTTGACATGAACTCTCGCACTAAGTGTGGGTTGCTTTGACCTACTTACTTCTGTGTATTCAACTTACATTTACAGATTAATAAATGATGCAGCATACGCCCAGTGGGTGGTTATATATTTTGGAGGTTTTTGTTCATAAAAAATAAAACAGTTTGCAGCAGTACCAATAAAGTAGTCACTATTATTTCTCCTATTTGCTTTCGCAAGTAACACTAACTATGGACAATTATTTTCTAACAACAGATTTAGTTTATAAGAGTAGGACGGAAAGGTCGGCAACGATAGATTTATCTAGTATGGGTGGTGTAAATTAGATGCCATTGGAAGTTCATTCACCTACAGTACAGTTAGTGCGATCATTTGACCATAAAATGGAACGTGACTGAATAATCCAATAAACTGTATGCGATAACATACCTGGTAACTGTTTACAATGATTCGTGTATAGCCTTTAGGAATATTATTGAAACGGTATTTGCTTAATCAAAATATACCCCACAATCATCCACTTTACAAACAATGCCCTACCCACCACATAATTCATAAGAAAGCCAAGCCTCTTCTACATCAAGCCTAATTTTGCAATTAGTTTCAATGCCACAAAACCCGATGCTCCATCATTCAAAGATTAACTGACATTAAAGTGAAAAAGAAATAACTTTTCAAAAATAATTTTACAAACCATTTCTGACCATGAAAAGTGAAACCCTTAACAAGTTCCTGGACGAAAGTCCATTGTTCGTATTTTGGGTGTTAGCACAAAACCGGTTAGGGCCCTTTTTAATGCATTTTTGCATGCTATTATGTCATGAGACTCATTCAGTTTAATGAGGATATATATCATCATTCGTACTACGTCCTCGTCGCAAAAGTAGGTCAGGGTGACTTACATTTAATGCTTTACTGCCAGAGTCATCAAACTATTTAATCTTATGCATCCCTTTTAGTACAACTATACAGCGTCAGAAGATCGGTGAGACCAACATGTAACATTTAACTGGCGTATGTTAAATCTTTACTTTATATACTAAGCAATAATGTTGTATTGTGAATTTGGAAACATGAGGATACGTCTTGCTGAGTATTCCACCATCATGTTTTTTTTTAATAACCTAGACCCATAATTAACATTACCGTCTTTCTCTGAATGTGACGTTTTTATTGTTCATGCTTCGGTCATTCATCATATGTCGTTTCATGCAGCTTATTACCACCGGTTTTGGGTGCATTTCTGTGTATCATATTCTATAATGAACTTTAAAATTTAGCATGTAATTTTATGAGCATTGCTCCTTCGTTTCATATTTCATCATTATTGACATCAATATGTATTCTGTTCTATATTAACTTCTTCGTTTCGTAT
The DNA here is from genome assembly GCA_029339505.1 of Unio delphinus. Lineage (NCBI taxonomy): Eukaryota > Metazoa > Mollusca > Bivalvia > Unionida > Unionidae > Unio > Unio delphinus. The sequence continues at coordinate 9,994,599 of JAQISU010000306.1, forward strand.
TTCATCATTATTGACACCAATATGTATTCTGTCCTATATTAACTTCTTCGTTTCATATTTCATCATTCTTGACACCAATATGTATTTTGTCCTATATTAACTTCTTCGTTTCGTATTTCATCATTATTTACACCAAAATGTATTCTGTCCTATATTAACTTCTTCGTTTCGTATTTCATCATTATTGACACCAATATGTATTCTGTTCTATATTAACTTCTTCGTTTCGTATTTCATCATTATTGACACCAAAATGTATTCTGTCCTATATTAACTTCTTCGTTTCGTATTTCATCATTATTGACACCAATATGTATTCTGTCCTATATTAACTTCTTCGTTTCGTATTTCATCATTATTGACACCAATATGTATTCTGTCCTATATTAACTTCTTCGTTTCGTATTTCATCATTACTGACATCAATATGTATTCTGTCCTATATTAACTTGTTCGTTTCGTATTTCATCATTCTTGACACCAATATGTATTCTGTCCTATATTAACTTGTTCGTTTCGTATTTCATCATTATTGACACCAATATGTATTCTGTCCTATATTAACTTCTTCGTTTCATATGTATTCTGTCCTATATTAACTTCTTCGTTTCGTATTTCATCATTATTGACACCAATATGTATTCTGTCCTATATTAACTTCTTCGTTTCGTATTTCATCATTATTGACACCAATATGTATTCTGTCCTATATTAACTTCTTCGTTTCGTATTTCATCATTATTGACACCAATATGTATTCTGTCCTATATTAACTTCTTCGTTTCGTATTTCATCATTCTTGACACCAATATGTATTCTGTCCTATATTAACTTCTTCGTTTCGTATTTCATCATTCTTGACACCAATATGTATTCTGTCCTATATTAACTTCTTCGTTTCGTATTTCATCATTATTGACACCAATATGTATTCTGTCCTATATTAACTTCTTCGTTTCATATTTCATCATTATTGACACCAATATGTATTCTGTCCTATATTAACTTCTTCGTTTCGTATTTCATCATTATTGACACCAATATGTATTCTGTCCTATATTAACTTCTTCGTTTCGTATTTCATCATTCTTGACACCAATATGTATTCTGTCCTATATTAACTTCTTCGTTTCGTATTTCATCATTCTTGACACCAATATGTATTCTGTCCTATATTAACTTCTTCGTTTCGTATTTCATCATTCTTGACACCAATATGTATTCTGTCCTATATTAACTTCTTCGTTTCGTATTTCATCATTCTTGACACCAATATGTATTCTGTCCTATATTAACTTCTTCGTTTCGTATTTCATCATTATTGACACCAATATGTATTCTGTCCTGTATTAACTTCTTCGTTTCGTATTTCATCATTATTGACACCAATATGTATTCTGTCCTATATTAACTTCTTCGTTTCGTATTTCATCATTATTGACACCAATATGTATTCTGTCCTATATTAACTTCTTCGTTTCGTATTTCATCATTATTGACACCAATATTATGCACATAACCAAATTGCGTTTGCCAAACGATGCGTCCATATTTTCAGCGGAAATCAGAGCAATAGACCTTGCTCTGAAATTTATTGAAAAAGCGCATTTAAATAACATTATTTTCTGTGACTATCTTTCAGTACTTCAGTCGCTACACCATAGAAAACTGGATAATCCATTACTAGTCGATATTCTCGTCAAAAACTCTGAGCTTAGTAAGTCCTACAACATAGTATACTGTTGGCTACCTAGCCATATTGGTATTAGAGGTAATGAAGAAGCAGACCGGGCTGCTAAGATGGCTCTATCCCAAGAACCATCGGATTTTAAATTACCTTTTACTGATTTTAAGCCTTGTATCAAAAAGTACCTCCGTCAGAAGTGGCAGGCGTCATGGGATGACGCAGTCAATAATAAACTTCATGCCATCAAACCAACCCTGGGAGAATGGACTCCTTCCTACAGAACTATCCGTAGGGAGGAGGTTGTCATTGCAAGAATCAGAATCGGTCATACATACATTACCCACTCCCACATACTGAAACGTGAAGATCCACCAGAGTGCGTTTCTTCCAATGAGCCATTCACTGTTAAACACTTTATGACCGAGTGTTCCGACCTGGAACCTACGCGTGCTAAATATTATAATGTACATGACATGAAGGAACTTTTTGATACAATACAAATCACTTGTATTTTAGATTTCCTAAAGGAAGTAAATCTCTATTTTAAACTATAACTTGTATGCCATTATCTAGAATATTTTTAATGCAAATATCACCTCTTATTTACAACATCTTATCATCAACATACACCATTTACATCTCCCGTTGAATCGGGAAGCTTCATATTTTCCTGTCACCAACATCTTACCATTTTATATTTAACTAGTATGGTTTTTTATGTCGCTGGTCGATGTTAAACCTTTCTTATTTTTGAACATCTAACCTATTGTATGGCGCTAAATAGCCTAAAAGTGCTGGTGCGCCGTTAAAATTCAAGCAAACAAACAAACAAATCAATATGCATTCTGTCCTATATTAACTTCTTCGTTTCGTATTTCATCATTATTGACACCAATATGTATTCTGTCCTATATTAACTTCTTCGTTTCGTATTTCATCATTCTTGACACCAATATGTATTCTGTCCTATATTAACTTCTTCGTTTCGTATTTCATCATTCTTGACACCAATATGTATTCTGTCCTATATTAACTTCTTCGTTTCGTATTTCATCATTATTGACACCAATATGTATTCTGTCCTATATTAACTTCTTGGTTTCGTATTTCATCATTCTTGACACCAATATGTATTCTGTCCTATATTAACTTGTTTTTTTTTCATATTTCATCATTCTTGACACCAATATGTATTCTGTCCTATATTAACTTCTTCGTTTCGTATTTCATCATTCTTGACACCAATATGTATTCTGTCCTATATTAACTTCTTCGTTTCGTATTTCATCATTCTTGACACCAATATGTATTCTGTCGTATATTAACTTCTTCGTTTCATATTTCATCATTCTTGACACCAATATGTATTCTGTCCTATATTAACTTCTTCGTTTCGTATTTCATCATTCTTGACACCAATATGTATTCTGTCCTATATTAACTTCTTCGTTTCGTATTTCATCATTCTTGACACCAATATGTATTCTGTCCTATATTAACTTCTTCGTTTCGTATTTCATCATTATTGACACCAATATGTATTCTGTCCTATATTAACTTCTTCGTTTCGTATTTCATCATTCTTGACACCAATATGTATTCTGTCCTATATTAACTTCTTCGTTTCGTATTTCATCATTATTGACACCAATATGTATTCTGTCCTATATTAACTTCATCGTTTCGTATTTCATCATTATTGACACCAATATGTATTCTGTTCTATATTAACTTCTTCGTTTCGTATTTCATCATTATTGACACCAATATGTATTCTGTCCTATATTAACTTCTTCGTTTCGTATTTCATCATTCTTGACACCAATATGTATTCTGTCCTATATTAACTTCTTCGTTTCGTATTTCATCATTCTTGACACCAATATGTATTCTGTCCTATATTAATATTTTCGTTTAATATTTCATCATTACTGGCATGCAATATGCTCTTTGTCCTATATTAAGTCGTTCTATTCTATAGAGATAATATGTGAGTGTTGGAACTTCTTTAAGTCATACCAATATATTATTCTCAGTGACTTTCTTTAACATTTCTCATAAAAGTGTCTCTTCTGGGTGGATAGTATGTCCCAATCCTGAAACGTTATAATTAGGCACATTCTTAAAACCACCTGAGTGTTTATGTCAAGGCACTTTTTGTTACAATGATATCCAGAATAGAAGAGTTCTTGACAAAAGTAATTACAAAATGGACAATATATTTAGTGTTGAAAACAGAACAAGAATGTACCAGACCTTTTCAAAGAGGCAATATGGGATATGTCTGTAGTCTTGGAAGTAGGACAAAGATAAAAAGAAAGTATCCAGCGGTACAGGACCCCAGTACCACTGTTAGCATCAGGATCGCCCATTAATTCAATAGCCTACAGAAGAGCTTGGGCGGCAAGATAAACAATTATATGCTTCAAATTCACTCTTTTGGCTGATACGAATAAACAGGAAATATGCATAAATGTGACATGTTCTTTATTACTTTGGTGATGACTGTCGATTACTCCTAGGACAGACCCCAGGTCTGAATACATCTTAATTATGATGCTTACATGCCAGAAGTTGAATTTAGTAATGCCAGATCAAAATGCCAAAGTGAAAGATCGTTTTCCGAGTTACGAAGAATAAAAAACATATATACACACTAGCAAGACTCAGGAATGCCTCAACGCAACCATGACAATGTACGTACACCAACAGGTTATTACAGCATGGAGATACTTGATATCCCAAAAGACTGTGAAATTCAAATAAATACGCCAGGCATTTGTTGGGAAGTTTTCATTAGTAAGTGAAGTGTTAATGTACTAATGTAACTGTATTGTTTTATTTAATTCTTTTAATCATTGATGTTATGATTTTATCTATTAAATTACTCTTTTATAAAAAAAAGGCTGATTAAGCTGTAATTTGAATATTCTCAGAATGCTCTAAAATGTCCCCCCCCCCTTTTGAAGCAGGAGTGTGAAACCCCCTCCAAACCCACCCCCTTTCCAACGCAACATCATTGAACACAAGCAGTTATTTCGAAAAGTTTCACATATAAATATGCTTAATTGGTTGTGAAATGTTTTTTTTCCATTGCTTATCAAATTGGTTCAGTTTATTATAACCTCAGAAAAAAATACCAACAAGTGTGTAGATTATAGAGGGACTTGAAGGTCTCTTAGGTGTGGTGTTGTTAAATATTTAATCTTTTTTAGAAAGTGGGGTAATAATGATATATGTGCCATCCACATATTAGTCATAAGAATGGGTTATTTTAAAACAAATTTTAAAATCTGATTGTAGTAGTAACATATAACCCTCAGAGTCGGTTAAGATTTGATGCCAAGTCTTCCATCTGCATATACTTTCTTTGGCTTGAATATATTCTACATTTCAGTCTCTGTGGCGCAATGGAAGTCACAAGTGACGATAATTATTTATTGCCTTCTCAAATAGGTTATACGATTCTGCGAATCTAAAGTTTTTTCTTCATTAGTATTGTAACCAGATTCTTCTCCACGTGAGGAGAAAACGTCGTGTGTATGTCAATGATTTTCAGGCATTTGTTAATGGTTTTCAGGCATTCAAATTAGAAAAAACAAAGAATTTATAAGGAGGAAAGCATTGTCTTCATACAATTTGTCACAATGAATATTATATGTGCATGCTGTCATTATGAGAGTACATCAAAAGGGCATGATGCCATAGCTGGGCATAACATATGTGAAATTTACTCAAGGCTAAATAGCAATGTGTGAACTTTACCCAAGGTTAGATAAAAATGTATGAAGTTTACTCAAGGTTACATAACACTGTGTGTAATTTACTCAAGACTAGATAGCAATGTGTGCAATTGGCTTAAAACTAGATAGCAATGTGTGCAATTTGCTCAAAACTAGATAGCAATGTGTGCAATTTACCCAAGGTTAGATAAAAATGTATGAAATTTACTCAAGGTTATATAACACTGTGTGCAATTCGCTCAAGACTAGATAGCAATGTATGATATTTACCTAAGGTTAGATAAGAATGTATGAAGTGTACTAAAGGTTATATAAGAATGTATGCAATTTACTCACAGCTTGATAACAACGTGTGCACTTTACTCAAGACTTGATAGCAATGATAGATAGATAGATAGATAGATAGATAGATAGATAGATAGATAGATAGATAGATAGATAGATAGATAGATAGATAGATAGGTAGGTAGGTAGGTAGGTAGGTAGGTAGATAAATAAATAGATAGATAGCTATATAGATAGATAAATATATGATTTGTGCTCTGATACAGCCTCTGATGTCAACGATACTGTTATTCTTGCAGATAACGGGAAAGATCATCATAAACCTATTAATTACCTCTCTATATACTACAGATAACGGAGATTAATTACCTCTATATATACTACAGATAACGGAGATTAATTAACTCTCTATATACTACAGATAACGGAGATTAAATGCAAATGTTGATACACACAAAAGCAAAGATGGTAACAAATATTTGAGATCAAGGAAGTCTAACCGTTTTTTTTTTCTAGTTCGAAGTACATCACCAGGGAAATAGTTGATTAATTTGTATATTTAAGTTAATTTCTTAACCACAGTGACACTTTGTTTGGTAGAAAAGGGAGTCACTCTGCATCCAATTAAATCTAATGCTGAAAGTGTTTACGGTAGCACGTATAATTATTATGTATCAAAAGTCTTTTGTAGGATCACAATACATCCTAAAAAAATAAATCGTTATTTGAAATATCAGCATCAGTTACACTCTCTATTTCGAGGAATGTTATTTTTTAAGAGCACTTTACATTTCCGGGAAAAATTACTTGAATCAAACAGTTAAAATGAAACAATGCCAGCATAACGAATTTTTGGACAGAACAATAATATTATTGATCCTTCTAAGATTTTAAAGTACAAATAAATACTTTTCCAGTAACAAGATTATATAATCATGTACATAACCTCAGGTCACAATTTGCATTTCCGAAAACAAAACTGTTACCCAATTGAAAATAACCTTCTATAATGATCATAATGTTTACTAAATAAAACATCTGTTATAATGAAGTGTTCTCTTACTAAAATTATGATATAAAATCTAAAATATTTCAGGTAGGCCATGCATATTTAGAGATGAATTCCAATAACCTTGGCCCATACTCAAATAATTATGTTACTTATATTAATAATGATCTTAGTATAATACACATAGATAAGATTTTAGCTGCGTAATAATTGTTTACAGAATAGAAAAGTCAATAATTCTGGTCAAATCCAACATACAATGTTACATTACCAATAGCATATAATGAATACAAATACATTAACTAATAATCAATATAAATTAAACTGCAAGTAGTGTATGGGGATACTCTAGCGTCAATGGGAAAATCCTATGTAAAACAGCTTGGGAACATCTAGCGTCAAGGGGAATTTAACATGGTGGGGACTATCTAGCGTCAAGGGAAATTTAACATGGTGGGACTATCTAGCGTCAAGGGAAATTGAACATGGTGGGACTATCTAGCGTCAAGGGGAATTGAACATGGTGGGTCTATCTAGCGTCAAGGGGAATTGAACATTGTGGGACTATATAGCGTCAAGGGAAATATAACATGGGAAATAAAACAAGGAAAAAAGGGGTGGCAATGAAAGCTACTATCTTTTCGAGACTTATGAGTGGCCCTGAAAAGAGCCTTTGGATATTTCTTCTTCTTTTATTTTCTGCCATTGTTCCACCACCTTTTGATTTTACCAATGATTCCCGTTTTCTTCTTCTTTTCTTCTTCGGGAATCCAGTCAGGATGCCCCATAGCTCTAAACTTCTCTTGTATCTTTATCCAATTGTTATTTAATCTTTCAAAGTCCTCTTTCTTTTTTTGGTTTTCATTGTCCTTTCTTTCCTTTCTCTCCTTACTCCAGTTATCTTTGATCTTCTTCACTTCTTCTAATAGTTCCTTTCTCATCAGTTCTTCAGCTTTCTTGAGCGGGTCCAAACCCTTTTGGACATGGGGGTACTCTGTCAAGATATTATCCAAAAAACACTTGACGTTTCCGACAATATCTATTACTTGCTTCAATGTCCCCACTCTAACATAGGGTGGATTAATGCAGCCTCGTAACTTTTTGGCTTCTTCTTCTAGCATTCCTCCTAAGAGCTCCCTGGCTATTTTCAGTCTTTTTGCAAAGTCCAAACTCTTCGCAATCTTCCATTTATGATGTAGTTTTTCCACTTCATATTCCCCGTCTAATATCCAGAAATAGCTGTGTCTTAAATTGTTGAATAAACTTGATGCTTTTGCCATCTTCTATGGTTATTCCGTGGAATGGTTCTAATGTCAGTCACTTTGAGTATATATATATCTTAAGCACGGACGTGAAAGTAAACACCCCCTACATTCACTTGTCATATTAGATACTATCCACAAATCCTACTATATACTATCCAAAATCACACCCTATACTAACCACACACACACGGGGAAGCAGCCAAAACAAACCCTATTATATACTATCCAAAATCACACCCTATACTAACCACACACACGGGGAAGCAGCCAAAAACAAACCATACTATATACTATCCAAAACACACCCTATACTAACCACACACACACACACACACACACACACACACACACACACACACACACACGGGGAAGCAGCCAAAAACAAATCCTACTATATACTATCCAAAATCACACCCTATACTAACCACACACACGGGGAAGCAGCCAAAACACACCCTATCATATACTATCCAAAATCACACCCTATACTAACCACACACACGGGGAAGCAGCCAAAAACAAACCCTATCATATACTATCCAAAATCACACCCTATACTAACCACACACGGGGAAGCAGCCAAAAACAAACCATACTATATACTATCCAAAACACACCCTATACTAACCACACACACGGGGAAGCAGCCAAAACACACCCTACTATATACTATCCAAAATCACAACATATACCATCTAAATAGAGTCAGTGTTTATAATCACACTACTCCTCTCTCACACTCATTGGCAATTGACATAGTATTTCTTTTCTAGTTATTTGGGTAGCCCTGAGAAGGGCTGTTTTTTTTAACTTCAAAATGCACCTGGCTAATGCTGGCATCTCCCAGGTCTAGCCCCACACACACATCTCCTACTCCAATCATTCTCCCAATTCACTCTTGTGACTGGGAGTGCAGAGGGAGAATGAGTGGCTTCACTATCCCAATCTTCTGTTTGAGGGATAGTGAAAGTCTCTTCATTTCTGCCTCTATTCCGCAACCGTGGATGAGTCTGTGGTTGTTGCGTCTGAGGCAGTGGGGGCTGAACCTGTAGTGGACGAACTGGTTCTGGTGGTGAAGGTGTCCTCACCATGGGTTTGACTTCACTAGTCTGTCTCATCATGCGGTGAGGTAAGATGGGACTTTTCTTCTCCTCCTCTTCTTTCTTTTTTCTTTCCTCCTCTTCTTTTTCAATTTTGGCCTGCTCTGCTATGACCTCCATAGCCAGTTCGTCCAGGAGACGCCTAGCATTCTCCAGATGCATTTGAAGCTCTCTTAACTTTTGAACTCTGCTCATCTTCTTTGATTCACCAACGATGGGTAGCCAGACTGATTGATTGATATGATGCGTTTAAAGTGAGTCGTCCCGAGGGCTCTTATCACTGTTTTATCCGTCAAAAGACGGTTATTTACTTTATCCTGAGGGTGGGAATGGAGCCGCCACCCTGCAGGCATTTATGTGTTCATGGAACACTATTTACTTGGGCCGTCACATCGGAGTAGCTATTGAGCTACTACTGTGTGATTGTAGGGCCACATACAATATGAGTGGGAATAGTTCCAGCACACACTCATATTAATTCATACTGTTTCTGGTTGGTTGTTCAGGACGTGTTAAGCACGTGTAGTTGCTGCGGCAGGTTTTTGTGGGCGAGGCGAAGTGCCTGGCAAGGGCAGCTTCTTTGGACGTATCCTATCCCTATTTATATACTCTGTGCTGCTTTTGAGTGTACAACGTTTATGCAACAGTGTTTTATAATGTTGAGTGTTCGATGTGTATATTGGTGTAGTAGTTTGGTATGTGCAACCTTGTGTTGCTGGGCCTGATGATCTGGTCTTTGATCACCTAATATATACTATTTGGGGTTCTGAGTAAACCATATTTCTTAGGTAATTTAGTTAGTTTTGCAGCCTTGTGCTGCTGGCCCTGATAGTCTTGGGTTTTTGACTACCTTATAAGTTCTAATTTTGCGGGACCTAAATTATGTTCTTCCCTATTTTTTATTTGATGTGCGACCTTGTGTCGCTGGACCTGATAGTCTTTGGATTTTTAGACTACCTTAGATGTTCTTGATTTGGGGTCTCTATCATATTTCTCTACCTAGTTAAGTTGCTCCGTTCTCGGTGCAGCTGCAGGTTCTAATTAAGCTTTTGTTGTGGTTGATACTTATGTTTTTAACACTGTGCACTTGGTTGTACTCCTAATGAGAAGGTATCTAGGGAAAGTGTCTAAAGAGGAAAGAAGAGAAAGTATAGTGTTGTCCTGCATTCTTACTGCCTATGATGTTTGTATTTTTACTTCATCTTATCCTTTTTTAGGTGGGATTTATTTGGTGATTTTTTTAAGTTTTTATGACCTGTTTTGTGTTTTTAGTTCTTGGTTCCCCTTTTTGTTTGAATGGGACCCTATTTCCATATTTGTATTGGCCCCTTGGTTTAGTTCAGGTATGTGGTTCAGTTACTAGGTAGTAGCCATGGGTCCCTGCGGGAAATGTCCCGGGCCGTTAAGCGACACGTCAAGGATTGTCCATTTCCACACCCAGGCACCTCCCCACGACCGGTCCGTGAGGCGCGGCGGCCAGGTAACAACAAGGGACCTCTGCCGGAAGTATCCGGGGCCGTTAAGCGACACGTCAAAGGTATTCCTTGTTGAACCCAGTTTCCACACCCCGGTCCTGGCCGTTTCTTGTTTTCCCTGTCCTAAAGGGGCTTATTAGTGACCCTATTTCCATATTTGTATTGGCCCCTTGGTTTAGTTCAGGTATGTGGTTCAGTTACTAGGTAGTAGCCATGGGTCCCTGCGGGAAATGTCCCGGGCCGTTAAGCGACACGTCAAGGATTGTCCATTTCCACACCCAGGCACCTCCCCACGACCGGTCCGTGAGGCGCGGCGGCCAGGTAACAACAAGGGACCTCTGCCGGAAGTATCCGGGGCCGTTAAGCGACACGTCAAAGGTATTCCTTGTTGAACCCAGTTTCCACACCCCGGTCCTGGCCGTTTCTTGTTTTCCCTGTCCTAAAGGGGCTTATTAGGGATTTTATAGGTAAGTATTAGGGTCCTGTTTTGTTGTTTGTTGGGGTTAGGAATTTAATGGATACGTTATATATTCCCTATTTTTCCTATATTTAGTAGAAATTCCAATATATTCTTGTGTGTTATTAGAATGTTTGGATTTGTAATATGTATAATTTCTGGGTATGTATATGGGGCTTTTATATTCTGCTGTTGTGATCTAAATTTGTCCCTTTCTTGTTTGGTTTTACTGCAATTGTTGAAGATATGATGTAGATCTTCCGGGGTATGACAATGGTAGCAGTTTATATTATGTGGAAAGGGTCCTATATATTTTCCCATGCTGTTGGCCAGCTTGGTTTTTCCTAAAGTTATCCTATTTATGATTGTCTGCTCTTTAGGAGAGCCCTTGGGCGGTTTTTTGTGTCTGGTGACTTCCTTAACAGTAGTGTACAGCACTCTCCCTTTTGTACTATTGTCCCAATCATGTTGCCATTTTTTATCTATTTGGGTGTTTATTATACTGTAGAGTTCGGGTGTGCTATAGTGCAGTGGCTCGAAGTTCGGTTCGTGTAGTTTTTCCTTAGCTAGTTTATCGGCCATTTCATTACCCTTAATTTCGATGTGGGATGGTATCCACATGAACTCTACAATAGTATTTCCGGAATTTAGTAGTTTTAGTTTGGCGTTTATTTGAATGAGGAAATCTTCCCTACATTTGGTGGTGTTTGTTTGAATTGAAGATAGGACGCTAAGCGAGTCACTAATAATTACTGTCTTATTAGGTTTGAATTCTTCAATCCATTGTAATGATTTGAGGATGGACCAGAATTCAGCTGTGTAAATAGAGCAGTAGTCTGGGAGACGTCTGCCTATTTGTATGTTGAGCTCTGGTATGACCATTGCAGCAGCTGTTCTGTATGGGTTAGTAATTTTAGATCCATCCGTATAGATTTTGGTATATTGTTGGTATTGAGTATTTATAATGTTTAAGGCTTCTATTTTGAGAGTTTGTTCTTGATTTTGTTTATTGCCTTTTTCTGTGAGGGAGGTGTTGACTTTAGATTGTACGTTGTTCCAAGGTTCGTGTTCGTACACTACGTTATTATTTAGAGGAGTTAGTTCGACTGGTATTATTGTCTTTAAGAGATGATATTGTTTTCCCATAGGTAGTTTTTGTTTCAAGCTTTTCCTGATTGGGATGTTGGTTTGGTTTATAGCCAGGAGGGTGGGGTGTGTGGCGGGGTGGGTGGACAGCCGTGCCACATATCTTAAAAGGAGCTCTTGCCGTCTCAAGTAAAGGGGCAACTCTCCCGTTAAGACATGTAGCTCGGCTGTCGATGTTGTTTTTAGTGCTCCGGTACACTTTAATAGTGCTGATCTTTGGATTTGATCTAATTTTTTGAGTTGTGTTATGGGTGCCGATGAGTAGACTTGGCAGCCATAATCTAGTTTAGATCTTACCAGAGCTCTATATAATTTTAGGGATGTTTCTTGGTCAGCACCCCAATGTGTGCCTTTTAGGCTCGTTATCAGATTTAGATCCCGACTACATCTATTAACTAAGTCCTCTATATGGTATGCCCATGTTAGATGTTGGTCATAGTACATACCCAGAAATTTTGCAACCTTAACAAATTTTATTTCTTGGTCCTGTATTGTTAATTTAGGGTATTTGATGTTTCTTCTATATGGGGTGAACAGTACGGCTACCGTTTTTTGGTGCGATAGTTTAAAGCCCCATTGATTAGCCCAGTTTCCAATATTGTTTAAGCTGGTTTGAAGTTCAGAGATGTTTTTGTGGTTGGAGGGGTTGCCTGCTCTCCATAGGCCACCATCGTCAGCAAATTGTGACAGTTCAACTTTGGTAGTCGCCAAATTTTTATCTAAGTCATTTATCATGATGTTAAAGAGGGTGGGGCTGAGTACACTGCCTTGTGGAGTTCCATTTTCAAGTGAGTGTTTCTCAGAGTAAGTTGCCCCTACCCTAGTTGTAATTGTGCGGTTTGCTAGGAAATCTTGAATAAAATTAAACATTCGTCCAGTAATGCCATAGTTATTTAATTTGGCTATAAGGCCCTTGGTCCATACGAGATCGAATGCTTTCTCGAGATCGAGAAAAACCGCAATGAGATTTCTGCTCTGTTTTTGTTGTGAGTTAAATGCTAGTTTAATGGCAGTTTCAAGTCTTACAAGTTGGTCTGTGGTGGAGCGCTTGTTTCTGAATCCACATTGATTTTCTGAGATGAGGTTATTTTTAGTAAGGTGTGACTTGATTCTGTTGTTGATGATGGTTTCCATGATTTTACAGATGTTATTGGTTAGTGATATGGGCCTATAAGAGTTGACATCATGGTTGTCTTTATTAGGTTTTAAGATAGGTATTACTATCGCATGTTTCCATTTTTTTGGTAGCTTTCCTGTTTCCCATATGTTATTTAGGAAATTTATTATTATGTGAACTATATTAGGTGGTAATTGCTTATATATTATATACCCTATTTTATCTTCCCCAGGTGAAGTTTCTTTTTTGGTTTTAAGTGCTTGGTCCCATTCGTATTTAGTTATTTTGTTGTTTAAAGGGGAGTCCTTGGGTCCCAAGTCTTGGAATATTTTTGGGTTCGCTCTTTCTTCGATGGCTCTATGTAATTGGAATTCTTTAGTATGGTTGCTGCTTTTGCTCATATTAGTAAAGTGTTGAGCGAATAAGTCAGCCTGTTCTTTATCACTGTTTGTGTTGCTTAATTTGGGGGTATTGTTGGTATTTTTACCTCTAATCCTTTTGATCTTATCCCATACTTGTTTAGAATTTGTTTTGTGGTTTAGTGTACCACAGTAGGCTTGCCAGGTTTCCATTTTGGCTTTTTTAATTAGTTCTTTTAATTTCTGAGTGTGAATTTTGAATTCCATAAAGTACGTGGTTAATTTGGAGCGTTTGAATTTCCGGAGTGCTTTGTTTTTAGCCTGCTGTGTTGTTTTAATTTCGTCATTCCACCAAGGCACAGTGAGTTTTGGTGCCTTATAGTTAGTGGTTGGGATGCTGTTAGTTGCAGCTTTGTTAATGACATAATTTATGTTTTCGTAATATTGGTCTATGTCATTTGCTTCTATCTGGGTAGTATCTTCTTCCTTTAGTATTTGTTTAAATAAGTCCCAGTCTGCTTTTTTATAGTTCCACCTGGGGTTGTTTTTTTGCACCTGTGACTGCACCGTCATTTGCAGGGTGGTGATGACTAGGAAGTGGTCACTGCCCATGGGGTCAGTTTGATCCACCTCCCATCCCGCCACTTGTGCGAGTGTTTTTGTGCATAGGGTGAGGTCAATGGCGGACAAGGCACCGTTTATTGGATTTAGGCGTGTTCCGGTGCCATTATTTAAAATGGTCAGTGTTGATGTATTGGCCCAGGCCTCAATCAACCTGCCCCTAGTGTCCGTCATCTTCCCCCCCCACAGCTTATTATGTGCATTGAAATCTCCGCATATGACAGTGCGCTCACTGGTGATTATGGTGTTTAGGGCTAAGAATATTTGTTCATTGCTTAGGGCGGTATCTGTTCCTGGGTCATAAAAATTGATGATTTGTATATCATAGTTACCCATTTTGAGTTTTATTGATTGTACCTCTACATGTGAGTTTGTTATTTCTTTAGCTGTGATAGGTACAAGTTCTACAGATTTTATGGTGTTTTTTACATAAATGGCTAGTCCTCCCCCCGGTCCTTCTTTTCGTGATTGGAGGTACCCTGGGGCGTATCCCACTATATTGGGCAATGTTTTGTTTTTATTTTTAAGCCTTGTTTCTTGAATGCAGAGGATATCTGGTTTGTTTTTGGTGTTTATTAGTTTAAGTTTTAATTCATTCATGTTTGTTGATATACCTCTGGCATTCCATTGCCATATAGAAACATTACCAGTAGTTGTGTTAGCCATTTCTACTGGGGTCATTTACTGTAATTAGGGTCTTAATTTGGTCTTTAATTTGTTTTAGGATTTTAAGTAGTCCAGGTTTATTGTCGGTTTGGTGCAGTATTGATTCCATGATTTGATTGATTTGATTGATTTCTACCCCTAATTTGTCTTTTAAGGTTGGCTTACGTTTAGGGTCTATTGTTTTCGCTCTATGGAGTTTATGTTCTTTCCTTGCAGTGCGGTAGTTAACCCTGTTACTTTCCATGTATTCAATGATTTCTTTCTCTCGAATTGTAGCCGGGCATAGTGGGGATTTCACTGGGTGGGTCCCTTGTAGCCAGACTGATTGATTGATATAATGAGTTTAAAGTGAATCGTCCACTTGGGCTCTTTTCACTGTTTTATCCCTCAAAGGAGGGTTATTTACTTTATCCTGAGGGGAAGGAATCGTGCCACATCCCCTGCAGGCATTTATGCACTCATAGAGTGCTATTTACTTAGCCATCACCACGGGGCAATACATGTACTGCCTCTGGGTGTGACTTCGGCCGTCACCACGGGCAATAATTGTACTGCCTGGGTGAATGTAAGGCCATAAGCCATAGGCCATAGGGTGGGTAGGAATGGAACCTACTCACACCCACCCCTATCATTCTGTTACCTACCGATCTGCAAGAGCAGTGGAGCGAGAGAAAATTAGTTTTCTCATATCGCTTATGTCGGCGTAATGTGGTCGTGCAAGCACGAGAAATTACGGCAGCAGGGAGTAAAGGTGATGAAAGCCAAGCGCTCACCTGTATATCAAATTTAGTCCAGTTATACTAATGGACAACCTAACAACCAATAATGTGTAAGCCACCTGTGCAATTTACCAAATATCTAAGTTATAAAAAATATTGATTAACCATCCTATCAAAAATAGGGACTAGTACTAAAGCGTACATACGTAAGTCCCTATTGTATTTAACTAAAGTGTCTAAGCGACACATATAAGTGTAGTCAATGGTAGGGGATTTTGGTTATAAATTTGTTACGCAGTGCCAAAAAGGTCAAATTAGTCTTTTCAGGGCCATATAGTTAGTCGAAAAGGGAAACTCTAAGCCAAATGAGTCCCTATTATCATTCAGGCAAATGAAAACCTTGCTAGTTATGCTGTCATCTTTTTCTCCAAGGGGTTTCTGCGGTGCGGTAGGTCAGCCAGTCCGTACTTTTCCGTGTTCCGTACTTTTCCGTCCCGGCTGGTTTTCCTGTTCCCCCTTGGCTGTGCAGTGGAAATTGGGTTAAGGCATTGCCACGTTTCATTCCTTTTGGCTCCCAGCTCAAACCGCGTGCCCACCGTTGATGGTTATGGTGGTGCACACTGGTCGCCATCTTGAAATCCACGTGGCATGGTATCCGTTTTCTGCAAAGTCTTAGGTTTCCCTCTAGCAGCACCGCTGTAGTCTGGTTCAGTGGGGTGATTTCTACCCCGGCTCGGTTGCCCGTCACCGTAGTGGGTAGACACCTAGGGTAGCCAGACTGATGAGTGCTTCTTTATATATAGTTCAAGCGCGGACGTGATGGAAAACACCCCCTAGATCCAAAAATCTTACAGTATCCCTATCATTACCAAAACACGCGGACGTGATGGAAAACACCCCTAGATCCAAAAAACTTACATTATTCCTATCATTACCAAAAAAAAAAAAAAAAAAACAAGCGGACTTAAAAGAAAACACTCACTCACTTTTTTACTTGATTCCTATCCATTATACATTGAACAATTTTTTTGAAAAAATACGTTGTGCTTATAGACGCACTTCAAAACAAAAGTAAAATGAGACAGTGATTATAGACTCACTTCTATTTTTTTCTAACTTCCTCACATACCATAAGCAAATTGAATAATTAATTCTTTTCGAGAATATTGGGTAGCCCTGAAAAGGGCTGTTTTTTTGTGTTTGTGTGTACGAGGAAGGATGACAATCTTTTATCGTCTAAGATTGCGTCCTCGTTTGGCTACACGATAGGGTCTGCTTCTTCGGAAAGAGAAAGAGAACTCTTTCGTGTCCACACGACAGTCGACAAAACTTCTGTCTGGTTCCTGCTGCTGTTGTTGCTGTTGCTGATGCTGCTGTTCTCTCTGCTCTCTCTGCTGCTTTTGAAGTCGATACTTCTCAGTCCATTCTTCTTTCTCTTTTTGAATTTCCTCTCTGAAGAGTTCTTCTATGAGGTCTTCCGTTACTTGTAGCATTCTTACATTCTCAATCTCTTCAGGCTTTGGCATCAGATTGTGTCTGATACGATGCAGAGTGACATAAGCTTCGTTCAGCTTAGCTAGTCTTGAGCACATCTTCGTAGTAGGATGAGTCAAACAATGGATGGCCAGACTGGAGACTACCCCTGCTTTATATGGTTCAAGCGCGGACGTGATGGAAAACACCCCTCTTCGGTTTAGGGTTTTGAAACGTTTAGATAGTTTGATGTGAGGGATAGAAAGAAAAGTCAAAGAGCATTTATATGAATACAAATGTAAAACAAACGACAGACGCATTGGTTTTCAAAACACAACATTTTTATTCAAATAACAAACATTATTTCAAAGAACAAACATTATTTCAAAGAACAAACATTTTTTTTCTTCCATAACACCAATACATTATCTTTGACATGGTTGACAACGTTGTGAATTAAATTGAGATTTCCACTGTTGGAAATCATTGGGCGATTGATGTACACTACGTTTCCTAGCTAAAGACAACAGATAACCATAATGGTCACAAAACCATCGATCTACTTTGTCATCGTTTCGAGACGAATGACGATCAAAATAAGTCACTAAATGTTCTAAAGAATATCCAAGACTGCGATGATGCAGATAATAGATACAATATTGTCCACACACCATAGAATCTGTGCTTTGTAATTTCACATTATTGAATCGTGTCGTCTGAGCATTTCTTCTCATAAAGTCAATGATATCATCTTCGAAAGGAGGCAATCCATACGAATCAAAATACTCCGCACAACCCTCTTGAGGAAAGTAGACAGCTACCCAGTGAGTTCCTGGAAGATGACTGTCATCTGTGTTGATGACATAAGCTTGATTCTCTTGAGGTTTGCGATGAGGTAGTTCATCTTTAGCACACACGACAGGATTCCAAGAAGCAGTGTACGAACTACGGTTCAAAAGATAATAAAGTTCCCAGGTATCCATTTTTTGTTGTGTAGCCTTGTTTTTTTCTCTCCTTTCTTCACAGGTGATGATAAGTCATCAATTCAATCCAGACTTTTTGTTTGAAACGGTCTGACAAGTAACTGATGGTTTGCTTCGTCTCTTTACTTTTGGCCAAGAGAGCTTCGATGCGATCGATTTCTCGAGCAAACAATGGAGGAGAGGAATGATCACGTAAGCCTTTATACCACTGAAGTAACACGTCTTCTTCGGAGATGAGACTCCAAGCTTCGTTCAGATAATTGTCCAATTTTTCTTCTTGACTCATCATCATACATTTATCGTGTTGAATTTGACTGGGATGATCGATTTGACATCCATAACAATCTTTTTTAATCAGGTCCCTCATTGTATCTTCCAAGTGTTGTGCAAAACAAGCCACTAACTGTTGTTCCTGTTCTGGCCATCTGGATTGCATGATCACTACCTCTTCTTTTTGGTCTTGGGGATCTGCTTTTTCTGTAACCTCCCATTCCATGGATTCTCCACTATTCAAAGAAGGACAAGGGTCTTCCATAATGTCTAATAGTCTAGAATGACTTCTCTCAAACTGTTGATTTCTATGGTATTATCGAATTCAGCATACAGAATGACATTTACTGTATGGGGAAGAGATGGGTGATCTGCTGTTGCTGCAAACTGAAGTTCCACACGCAGTTGTCCTGATTTTATAGGGTGGAAATGTCCCTCGTCACTGCCTTGGTCTGGAGTGAAATCAAAACCCCACAAAGCGTAACCTCCTGCATAATCGTCGTAGGAAATACCGTGACTGGTGTTGGTTCCTAACTGTCCTGTGGCTTCGTACAGCGACAAGTACGACCTCAAGTAATTCTTCTGGGCAAAGTTGGGTTCGAAGGGTCTGGTACACAAAGTTTTGCCATCGCGACTGACTTCGATTTTGGATACATTGTAGTGCTTAAACTCGAAAGGATTTTGAGTGTAGGCACCGTTGAAGGCTGCATTGCTGACGATACCGATGAATAAACGTTTGGGTAACTGTCCTTGGAACAGATGATCTTCGATCTTAGATCGGAGTCCAGCGGCAATGGTGAAAGTTTTGACTTCCACACGTCGTATCGGATACTTGGCTGTCGTTCTGCTCAAAGTGTGACTGATGTCATTTCCCACTTTAGGTAACACTTCCACACGACGCACGTATAATCTGGCTTCTTCGATCTTGGTTTTACAGTGGTGACCATCAGTAGCCATCAAATGGAAAGCAGCACTGCTACGATTCAGTCTCAAGCGAATATCTACTCCGTTCAGCAAATACTTCTCTTGAAACCACATGTCCAAATGCAAACGATCGCACAGTTCTAAACTACGTCCTTCCTTAATTTTCTTATGACGTTCGACAAAACCCTCATTGACAACAGTGCGTTCGTTTGCGATCAAGGCTGTTTTGTCAAACTTATCTGCTAAGTCAGGTTTCCATACCACGCAAGCATCTAAATGAGTATTCTTGGCTTCTTTTCCGTACGTCAAGAGATTTTCGAGGTACGCTCGGTAAGGGTAAGTATCCGTGCTACTGCTGACCAGTTTGTTATTCATGTACAAATCCACTTCGCTGAACAAGGAATGCATGAAATTGTTGACGGGAGCTGCTTGGGTATCGGCTGCTAGATTGGTGTCGTCCGTTTTGGTTACTTTCACTTTCAAATACAAGTAACTGTTGTTGAGATCGATGTAATCTTCGGGTTGTCCTTTGATTTCAAACTCGATGGGAGCTGAATCCGTCAAAGAGGAGACGGGATGAAATTCGACCCATTGAGCTTCTTGCATGGTCATCATCGTGGGTGGCATGGCAAAGAGATCCAGTTCCGACTTGGAACAGGCACAAGATTCTTGGTGCATCATTTTTTCTTTAGGTTTTTTTTCTTCACTTTTAATAATCAAAAATGTCTAAGTCTCGAGCGGTTCTTTTTTTCTTCGTCTTTCTCACTTTAGAGGTACGGAGACTTTTGAAAGGGTGTCTTCGTCGACGCTTTCTACCTTGTCCTTGCTGTGTCGTCAGGGAAGTAGGAATGTCAGACTCTGTCCCGTTCAGGGCATTTATAGGACTTTCTCGTCGACCCAAAAGCTCTTTACCCGTTTGAAGCAAGGTATTTTTGCCTGCTCTCAAAAAAGCTTCTTTTGGGTTTTGTTTGTCAATGAGAACATTGTAAAGAAAATCTTTGCCGTGAGTCAATGCGGCATCTTTTAAGGTGTGCAATCCTCGTGTCACCATTGGTTTCAAAACAGGGACCACGGAACGAAAGGCTGATTTAAACATATCTCCTAAACCATGTCCTCGTTGTCGAGTGACTCCTTGGTACACAGGATACATCACTTTTTCAGTGGTTGGAGAATCGTTTTTGAAAATGGAGTTTCACTGTGACTTTCCCTTTGGTAAATGGAATATTTTGTCCTAGTTCTCCTTTTATAGAAATGTTGACACTGTCGAAATACGACTTACTGACGGGTAAATAATGAGGATGTACAAATTCACGGTGAACGTGATTGGTATTTCCACCTTCTTCTTCAGCGGTAGTGTCAGAATTCACTTTGAAAGGAATGACACGCAGTAACGGCGCAGAGGTGTGTCCTACTACATTGTACTCCACCACATCGGAGTACACAAACATCAAGTTGAGACCTTGGTTCAATTCAATAGGGAATCGAAAATATTTTGCAAAATCCAAGTTACTGGTTATGTCTTGTATTTCTTTTTTCTTCGGGAGCATCTTGAGGTCTCCACCTAAAATATCAAACAATTCAGGACAAAAAGTAATGGCCATCATTTTCTCCTCTGAAAATGTCATCATGAGTCGACGAGACACTGAATAGTACTCAATGGTCACACTTTTTGGGGTTTTTGTGGATGCAAGGGACTCCATGGCTTTACCAAACACAACATTGAACCTGCTTGCAATCGTAGTCACTAAATGTTGACCACTAAAATAATAACCTGGAGGAATGACGAACTTATGAGTGGACAGGACATTAGTTTTGGATCCATCTGATTTCTTTTCGCCACCTTTACCTCGTGCGTCTAAGGCTCTTTGCAAATCCGTGTCATACACTTCTACTGTAAAAGTGTTTTGATTTTCGACGATGTTTTTTATTTGTGCCGGGTGTATTATTTCCACTAAAGCTACTTCCCAATGATCATCTTGATCCAAATGCATGGTTTGAGGTAATTTAGCCGTGTAACAGCACAACGTGTTGTTAGGAAACACCTCCATGGAACTGTCACTGGGTAACGTTAAGTAAAATTGGTTCATAGTGTGGTTCATAATTCCAATGTTGTTCTGTCCGAGGAGTCACTCGAGGTTAAAGGAGTATCTAAAAGAGGATTGTGATTGGAAGGGTGACTGCCAGGAGAAGGACTAACGTTGGCCGCCAGACTCCCAATAGTGTTACTGTTGTTCCCGTTGTAAGAGTATTTCAGGGAAGGATTGGGAAGAAGATATCCGATGCAACTGCTGAGTAAAATGGTCCACAATTGTTTGTCTCCTTGTTGCAAACTCAAATTAGCAATGGCTGCACCGATGACACAATACACCACAAAGATTTGACAGAAAAAAACGATTTGCGTTTTAGGGACACGTTCTCCACACCACACCCACAAGGGTTGCTTTTGTAAATCTTGCAGAGATGACGTGGGTGAAGGAGTAGTCACTGTGGTTGCTGAAGCTGTATTGAAGGGCATGATGGTCACTTCTTTTTATAGTCGATGACTTGGGCAGCGTCAATCCAAGAATCAAAACTAGGAGGATATCCTTTCCAACGTACTTTGACTTCTTTGACACGACGTTTTCCTACTTTACGAGTTCTTCGTTCGAGAATGCTTTCAATGTCGTACACGTCGTCTTCTTTTTTGGTGACACGTTGTAACTCAGGCAAGTAAAACGTTCCTTTTAATACTTCTCCGTTCATGTCTTCCAATTTATAGACGGTAGGATGACGATCGCGCACTCGTCCAGTCACACGAAACAATTCGGTGGTCCAGTTGGGTAAGTAACCTTTGTCGAAAGTGCGTTTGGTTTTGCCAATGCGTACCCAATCTCCCGTGGTTAACACTTCTCTACCTTTCTTGGGGACAGCCCTCGTCCGGGACGTACCAAACAGACGCTCAAAAACAGTGACTTCGTTGTCAGGTGTCACCTCTTGTGGGGCACGTCCAATGCTTCTATGGTAAGATTGATTGTAGGCTTGGACTAAGTGTGGTAAGACGTCGATGTACTTGAGAGTGTGTTGATGTGTAAAATATTTCCACATGCGTTCTTTCAAGGTACGTTGAAAACGTTCCACGATACTGGCTTTGGTTTCAGGATTTTCGGTGGTGAAAAAATGAATGTCACGTTTTTTTAATTCTCGTTGGAAAGCTTGGTTCAGAAATTCGGTGCCTTTGTCGGTTTGCCATCGAAGAGGGTGACGACCGCTTTGTTTCAACACCAGTTGCAAAGCTCGTACTAACTCTCCGCTCGATTTGGATGTCAATGGTACGACCCAGGCAAATTTAGAAAAGACGTCGATGACACAAAACAAATATTTGTAGCCACGGTTGTAGGTGGCTAAATGAGAGACATCAGCTAAATCGGCTTGCCATTGATGATCGATGCCTTCCACTTGAGTGCGACTTCTGTGAAATTTTCGTCGAATGGGTTTGTGTAAAGTGTACGTCGCTTGTTCTTGTAACCATCGTTGTACTGCTGGTAAACGGAGCTTTTTCAGGCGAGTTTTGGCAGCACGATACAATTTCTGAATGCCTCCGTAACCTGCAGGGTGAGCTGGATCGTAGTAAATGCTGGCTAAGACCTTCTCCATGGTTTTCGTTAATAAGGGACCCACTCTTCGAGGATATTGCTTTGGGCGGGACGAAATGCGGGTTGTTTGGAAACGGTTTTACGTGTCCGATGTGCCACAGGAGTTGACGTCGAGGGTAATGGTGGTGGCGGAGGTAATGGGATAGCTTCTTTGGCCTTCTTTTCTTTTCTCACTTCTGGTTTCCTTTCTTTCTTTTTCACATCTGTCGAAGAAGGAGTAGCCATCATCTTTTTAACCCAAGTTTTGAGTTCTTCTCGTGGGGGAGTGGGGGAAGGGGTCAACAAGGAAGCAGCAATCTTACTCGGAATGGGAGTAGCAGTAGGTGTTTGAAAGAGATCATGGGGTTCTTCTTCCTTGGGTAATGGTGGGGTAACGTCTGTTTTGGCTACTGTAGAGGGTAAAGGCGACGGATTATTCATTAGTGCCTTCAAATCGGACAGTGTGGGTAGAGCTGTTTGTTCCACAGCTTTTCGATGAAAGAGTTGTAGTCGTTGCAGAAGTTGACCGTACTTTTGCGATTTTTCGGTTTCGGACAAATCGTGGCGATGCAGCAAGGATTGCAATTCGTGTTGTAATTGGGACATCTCGTTCAAATCAGGATTGGGTGGTAAATGGGGGGTACGTTGTTCTTGCCAACGATGGTATTCCATCCATCGTTTGTAAGGAACTAAAGTCAGTTTTCGTCCTTCCATGGGCTTCCAAAGGTTACGTCTGAGATCGTGGTGCTTCATGGATCCCTTTTATCTTCTGGAAGGATCATACATATTGCTACCCATACCTCGGGGCCATCCCTTGGTGCATCCCTGGAGCCATCCCTTGGTGCATCCCTGGGGACATCCCTTGTGTCATCCCTTGTAAAAAACCTGGTAATATGCTGGATAGGATACCGGATTTCGCTAATCCTCCCAACACAGGAAGAAGAAAAGGTAAAAATCCTCCGCGTTGCACCAACATTTTTTTCTTTTGACGGACGGGTATTTTCTTTTCGACCATTTGACGAAGAACGTGTCGATGTTTGGCTAAGCATTTTTTCTGGTGTGAAGACAAAGGTATCGTGCCTTTCAAGACATTCAAACAACATTCGCACACGGTATCGATGACATCTTTGGAAGCCGTTTTAATGATTTGTTTTCGCATGGGTGGAGAGGCTTTGGACAGGACAGACAACACGTCTCCGTGTTTGACCAAACGAGGAGGTAGTCCTTTCCTTTTCTTTCCTTTGTGGGATGAAGAAGAATGTTTTGTGCGAGGTGACATCTTTGCTTGTTCGTTCCACAATGCCACTGACGTCCATGACTTGAAACACACCCTCTTTTATCTTTTTTTTTGTTGTGCCATCACTTGATTTATAAGTGGTATCACTTTTTCTGGAAAGAGATCATGGGGTAGGAAAAATCCTCCGCGTTGCACCAGCATTTTTTTCTTTTGACGGACGGATATTTTCTTTTGGGTCTTTGGACGATGAACGTGTCGATGTTTGGCTAAACGTCCTTTCCTTTTCTTTCCTTTGTGGAGTGTAGAAGAATGTTTTCTGCGAGGTGCCATCTTTGCTTGTTCGTTTCACAATACCACTAGTGTCAATGACTTGGTAGACACTCTCTTTTATCTACTTTTTGGGGAACTACCGCTTCGTCAAAAAGGTAACAATGTGTTTCCCAAAATTGTCAAAGGATCCTCCTTTTTGGTGACTCTTCTTTTTCTTTAAAGGTCTACGTCTTTGGAGGGAAGGACGTTGATGTTTGGTTTTAAAGCTTTTGGTGAGATGACGAGATTGTCTTGTTCCTTTTCCTTTTTGGACAGCAGAACGACGAGGGTAGTGGCGGTGGTGGTGTGCATGTTTTTGAGGAAGCATCCTTGAGTGTTCACCATCAGCACAGAAAAAATACTGATTGACGTCGTGGTTTTCAAGTCATATTTTTATACTGGAATGCGTCGCCACTGATTATCTTTGCGTCGTATCAACTTCATGGCAGGTAACACACGTCGTGAAGGAGTTCGCAATGGACTCAATCGGGACAGTTCTTGTTTGGACAAATCTAGTAAACTCTTTAACATGCCAGATCTTTCTTGGACTTTGACTTTGGGGGCAGGTACTTTATGAGCAGCTGCTACTGACGCTAAGGTGGACGAGGGTGTCTCCGGTGGAGGAGACGTTTTGGGAGACGCAGATTTCCAATGTTTCATCAAATTAGGAAAAACGGGTGTCAAATTGGGTTTGGCTGGCATCACCCGCAACGGAGAAGTGGCAGCCCCTGAGGCTACTGGCAACGTAGTCCCTGCCAAACGTCCTTGTAGATCTTTTCTTACAGGTCGTGGTTGACGAAGGTAAGGTTGTGTCCTGGCCGAAGTGCCTCTTTTGCGGGTGACCGCTTTTTTCTGTGGACTTTTCTTTTTCTGTGCTTTGGTCTTGGTACCCTTGTTCTTTTTCTTAGGGGCTTGTTTGGCTTTTTTTGTTTTCTTCTTGGGGTGAACTTTGGGAGTATTGGGATCCCATTTTAAAAGGGAACGAATGATGACACCTCCTAGAGAACCACTGCCTCCAGGTTTCAATATGATTTGCTTTTTGGTGTGAGTGTCAATGCGAGGATTGGCCAGTTGCGTCAAGGCTACTTTGTTTCTGTCAAAAAAGCGTTTGGTTTGATGTGGAAGGTGAATGATGCCTTGCAGTATTTGACGTGCTGTCACCGTAAACCATCGTAAGACTTCTTTGAGACTGGCTTCTAAGACGTGAGCACGTCTTTGTGGATTTTTTTCGCGACTGATGCCGTACAAGGCACGAATCAATTTGATGGGAAGATGAGACTGAAGGGACGTCATGTTGACGATGTATGAGACCAGGTCAAAGTAACCCAAGGTTTTTATAGATTTTTTTAGTGCTTCATAGTGTTATGTCGACGAGGAGGACGTGTACACGACAGGTCCTCCGTCTTGACACCAGTCGTGAAACAAATCGGTACGAAATCGCAAATAATCAGGGGTAGTGGGTTTTAAATCCACGAGTAAATAGGCGTGTGGCGTTTGAGTGGCATCATCGTACGCATGAGTTAGCCAAGGTGTTCCTAACTGTTTGGCTAAAACTTGCACTTGTGATTTATCTCGAGGACTTTTAAACAAGACCACGTAATGAGCATTGAGACTAATGGTACGATGGGCTTTACTTTGTTGAAATAAATTTTGCGTAATGTAAATGACACTGGCATTACGATGATGCCCTTTACGTGTAAACCATAGTTTAATTTCTTCTTCGTCTTCTCCTAACATGTCGTCAAAAATAACCCAATGAGTTTGACTAGGGTCAGACACGATCCCCTCGTCTTCTTTAGGAATGCCTGCTACAAACACAATGGAATCACCTTGACTTTCTTGCAAGAGGCTGTATGCCGATTGCCACTCTTTGTAACACCACACGATGCGTTGAGGTGGACGATCGATCAAATGATGTTTATGTTCGATCAAACGTTTGACAAATTCGGTTTTGCCTGAACCGCTCGGTCCAGCAATTAACATGTTGAAAGGATGACGAAGATACAAGGCTTTCCAACTAGCCTGATCTAAGTGTTCGTCAATGACTTTGAATGTGGAGGAGGAAGGAGTAGTAGAAAGAGTAGAGTGAGCCATAGTCGTGTAGTGGTATGTCAGTATTGACACAAAAACAGACAAGACAAGAGGTTTTTATACTTTTTTCAAGACACGTTTATTTCAATGCATGTTTAAATTCGAACAACACGAAAACATAAAAGCCAAATAGATAAATACAGGAATAAAATACCTAGGCAAACGATCAAAGTGGCATATAAACAAGTCACTGTACAACGTGGTTTGGGTAACGAAGGTGTCCTAGAGGTAGTATGTAATGTTCTTATAGTCTCCTCTACAGGGGGTATAGTCACATACGTGTCTTCTCTAAAGGGTCTTTGTGGGGGAATGTCCATGACAGTTCTGTCTTGAACAGATTGATTGTCCTGGGTGACAGATTTTTTTTCTTCTTCTTCTTCTGGTACTGTCACTAACACAGGTTTAAAAGTGACTTTTTTCACTCGACGATGCATTTTAGGAACACAACGCTTGGGCATAATGGGATACTTCGTTTGTCCAAGCCTCAAAATCCCAACTTTTCCAGTCACGTACATCTGTCCAATGAGGGTGTAAATCACAAGCTACACACACATCTTCGTACACTGCTTCCGTACGTAAAAGTTGACGAATCTTTTTTTCTTGGAAAGGTCGAGATGTATCCAGATGAAAACGTAAGGCTTTGAACAGAATAAGTCTCTCGTGGACATTTAAAGGAGTCACCATACTGTCTTATTTTTTTGATAGGTAGTGTTCGTAAAGTGTCCACAAGGAATCGGCAGGTAAACGAAATCCCAGAAAGCAAGTCACTAAAACACACACGACACGTCGACCCCAATTCATAGGGTATAGTTCTTGCAATAAGTGTTCGTAATCTTTCACTGTGTGAATCTTCTCATTGATATCCTTCCACGGAATCTGTTGGATCACCAATGATAAAGGTTGTGGCATGGTTGTTCTCTTTTATACTTCTTTAGGTCAAAGATTACAAGTGTAGATTCAACCCAGAATTAAACACAGAATTAAATTTGCTCAAAAAGCGAAAGTGATTAATATAACGTGTAATTTCGTCCCACTGCCATTCAGGGTAACGGTTAAGAAGGATCAAAGCATCTTCAGAGGTAAACGTAGTAAATTGGTAACAGAGCAAAAAAATACCCTTAATCCAGAGAAATCTAACACGTCGGTTAATTTTTGTCACTTTCCTCTTGTGAATTTCACGACACAAAAGTTCTACAGTCACCCCTTGAGATTTTTCTTTAGCAAGGCCTTGCCAAACGTCCTTGTAGATCTTCTCTTGCAATTCACGAGGCAATCCTTGAATATTATGTTTTATATTATATACTGGTCTAGGTGTGTTACACGACATGGAGTAGTAGTGTCACTTCCAATCACTAGGTCCCACTAAAGGTAGGTATTGACAATTCGGAGACCATCGAGCATGTTCCAGGTAAGCGGAATCTTTCTGTTCCCACTCGTAAATGGATACACCACAACTGAAACACTTGACTTTATCCCCTTCGCCCAAGTAGAAAAATCCGGCTCTGGCTAATTCTTCAGGAGTTGGTCCAGGCAGATATTTTGGCCATTTATCTTTGAAGGTTTGAAATCGACTTTTAAAGTGGCAGTATTCAGGCAAACTCGTCGGGAACGAATATTCGACTCTCCTCACTTCTGTTCGATGCAGGTACGGTGAAATTCCTAGGAGTCCACGATAACGTGTCGCACCGCTTTCGCATCCCTCAGGTTTGACACGCACAGCATCACTTTCCAGGGTAGATATAGGGGTAGTAGTCATAGCAACGTTCCTACGATATCCTGCTGAATCGCTAACGTCACAGAGCCTGGCATCACTACAATCGCAAGGTTTAGCATCGCACTCCACTTGAGAATTCCCAAATTTGAATGATGTCTGTTTAAATGGATTCATCTTCTTTTCGCTTAGCTGTGTTAGTCACAATGAACTATTGGTCTTGGACAATGTCCCTTTTTATATGCTGCCCGATTTCGATGTGACCGTACGGTAGAGTGAAGTGATTGGGAAGTCGTACTCTCTTTTGGTACACGATTTGGTAGACTTTTTCCAAAGGTCGGCTAACGATTTGGTGTGTGGGTAAACGGACAATCTTGTGCGGTTCGTGGGTAGTCACTTGAAACGTTTCATCCTGTCCCGACTGTAAGGCTTCTTGAAGCACGTCAAAGTTCACCACTTGACTGGTGCGATAATTAAGAGTCAATCCTTTCACTTTACATTTGGTGTGCATTTTTCCTTGGGGGTCTCGGTATTCGTAGCCGTAATTTTTAGGACCGCCACTTGCAAAACTTAGAATCTTGTCGTCGGGATGTTCATCGGTCCAGGCTCCTAAACGGTCTCCTTCGATGACAGGGTTACAATCGTTCGGTCGGTGAATGTAGATGCAACTGTCTGTGTCAAAATACAACACGCGATCTCCTAACAGTTCTAACACTTCGTACAATTTTAAGCGAGCGTGGGCTGTCACGTAAGCCGCAATGATGACATTTCCAAATTTGTCGGCTTCTACAAAGTCTAGTTCTTCTTCGTAATTGACTAAGATCAAGTCCTCACGAATGACGTCCACGTGTTTCATGACTTTGGTTGGGTCGTGAATCATCTGGAAGTAGCGAGACGGCTCGGACAAATACTCCGTCTTGGGTAAAGATGGACGTTGTGCCATTTTACCCCACAAACAATTGAGCATGACTTTGGCAAACGATCGCCTTCCTTCATTTTTCTCGATGTGGTCTAAAGTGATACCTTCCTGCTCCCGATATTTTTCTTTGAATATCTTTTGGTCTTCGGGAGTGTGACACCAGGAAGGATAGCCACTAGCTTCTTGTTTTAGTTTTAAAAAGGAATCCACGTAGTCTGCAAAAATACCTTTCTGTCTCTCGTCGCCCTTGCAGTATTGTTGTGTTTTGGGAAAGTGGTAAATTTCGTACACTTCTAACAGTTGGTATCCCATGTCCAGAGCTTTAAACAATTCCACACTCACCCACGTTCCTTTCAAGGTACGTTCTTCCTGAGTGTGATGACAAGGTTGGTCTTGGTTGCACGTTTCAGCACATGTGCGACACAAAGGAAACATCAGTTTTCCTTGGCAATGGTGAGGTAAAACGGGATGGTACAAGTCTGTGGGTGGCAAGACTTTACACTTGATCAATCCTTCGTACTGACGAATGTGGTCCAAGTCAATGTGTTCTGTCATCAATTCTGGATGCCCTACGGGAAAGTGACAATATTTACACACGTAAGGATACAATGAACACACGTCCAAGTATTTGATTTCTTCTTCTCCTTTCTCCTCGTCCGCCTGGTACAGCAAACAAGTGGCATTCGTTCGTCCTCCGTACAAACTATCCCGGGGGTTCAATGGGTCCACCCACTTGTAACTTTCTACGATGCGTTTAAACTCGGGATCGGTTTTCAAACGCTGATCGTACTCGTGTTCCCACATTTCCACTACCTGGTATCCTTGTTGTTCTAACTTCAAACGTCGTTGACACGTGGTCTGGTACAAATCTTCCATAGTTCGTTGTAAAAACTGATTTTTGATGTCACGCTGAGGGTAGCACATAGGACATCCGTGAAATAAGCATCCGTTAAACTCGTACACGATCTGAGGGTTTTCTAAGTCCCAACCATCCACTGAATACGTTCCAATAATCTTTTCGCCTCCTCCGTTGCGAGCGTGTTGGATCCATTTGTCTTCCTTGTCGCACAAGTAATGGAGCCAGCGCAGGGCTTTGACTGAGTATTGACGTTTAACAAAGTTCGTCGTTTGAGGACTGATGACCGCTAGAGTATTTTCAGGCATAAAGCGTTTTCGGTACACTAAAGAACACGCTTTGGCAATGGTACAAGCTTCTTTCAAAGGATCGATCCCTCCGTACTCCATGAACAATTCTCGAAATTTTCCACAGCAACGTCGTAAAATGTCCACGTCAGATCGACAGTACTTTAACATTTCTTCTTGAAAGTCAAAAAGGTCCGAGGCATGAGTCTGGTACCAAGCGAAGAAAGCTTCTCGTTGTTCGGTACGCATGTTGTCAGGGTCGTAATAGTGAGCCTCCGGCAAATGGGGTAGAACGGCATATTGATTGGCTTCGGTATTGAAAAAGTGTGGAAAATAACCTTTAACCAATTCTGTCATTCCAAACGTTTTAGGCATGCGACTCAATGGCATGGCCAAGTAACACATCGAATCTTTAAACTGTACTTGTCCTACTTGCATAGAAATGATTTTAGCTCCGTTCAAAGTCACTTGAGGTCGTTCGGTACATTGTTCCGCATAGTATCTGAGCAGAAATTGCCCATCGTATCCCGAAAAATTGTGAGCCATGACCGTAGCATGGCAATGACAATTACCGTAACGTTCGATGTCTTCTGTACTCCACGTTTCGTCAATGGGGTTTAAGATCCATCGGGCAAACTTGGCTAACGTGTTTGACCCTCGAAAGATTTTTTCACGTCCTCCAGGAATCTTGTTGCAGTGAGGGCAATAACTAAAGATAGGTTCTTGGATGCACTGTTCGCACGCACGGTGAGCTACGCAGAAATTGGGAATGTGAATACCGGTTTCTTGCATGCATTCGAAATCAAAAAAGATAAAATTCCCTTTCTTCTGGGTATCTTCTGAATGGGGTTGGTATTTTTGAATGAAGCATTCGTGTTCCAAGTCCACGATTTGGTGACAAATGTGACATCGTTTCTTCCCTCGACAAACGTGAAACTTGGCACTATTGGTACGTATGCCTTGTCCACAAGTAGGGCACAATCTCAGAAGTTGACAAGTGTTTTTCTGCTGTGAACCTTGCATCTTCAAATGTTGTTGGTAACAGGTAGGACTGACAAAAGTGCGCTGACACACAGGGCAATGCACTCTTTCTTTTCCTTGGTCCAGACAAGGTTGTGAGGCTAAACATCCCTCACATTTTGATCCACAATGTTTGTGTTGTTCTCGATTGTTATAACCATAGTCACATTTTTCACAGTAGTAACCGTATCCCAGGAATCCAGTGATACTGGTAATGGTATCAAAATGACCATCGTGATGATAGACGTGAATGTATTTTCCGTCTTTGAAATCGTGGCCTCGAAACAAAAGAGGTCCACGCACTTCTTGAGGGTGTACTTTCAAGGTGTAACGTGGAGCCAAGACGTCTTGTAATTGTTGCATTTCTGGAATGCCACAAGGAGTGTCTTTGGATATCCCCGCTTGCTGTAACAGGAGTTCTGCTTCACTTCGTTGTTTGGCTCGGTCCGATTGTTGAATAGTTTTCCAGGCTCTTTTCCATTCTACCGTGTCGTTCTTGTTGGCATACGTTCGTCCCACGACGACAGCACGGGCTAAACACATCTGGTCTTGAGGATTGTTAATTCGGACGAGACTTAGTTTGGTGCTGCGAAGGCTGTCGACCAATAATACTTTTTTGCGTCCTGTCCCCTGGGGAAGAGACACGTGGGTCATGAACAGTGTGGCTTTTCCATCGTCAATGTGAAACTTGTCATTGGATTGTTGCACATGTTGAATTTTGTCAATGACTTTAGAAGGTGTCAGTTCTGATGGACTAGTAAATTCGATCCAAACGGGAGACTTTAAATTATCGTGATGAATAGAAAGTCTCAAGCGATCGTCTTCTTTGGCTTGACATTGCTGTTTCAGTGCAGTTAACACAGAATCCCACACCTCAGTAATGAACCCTTCTGTATTCTCCAAAGGTACATTGGACTTGAAATCTTTAAACTTTACGGCATACGTGTAAGCCGTTGTTCTAAATTTTCGAGAGGAACGCTTTTCTGTCTCTCGAATGTGATAGTAATTTTCAGGGTTAACTAAGGGTAGTGTACTTTGCTTGGACGTCGATTGCTTAGGTGTAAATTCGGGCTCACTCATGTCATCTTCAAAATCACTGGCATGAATTTGAGCCAAGACTTCAGCTACTGTACTAGGCGATACATTACGTTTCTGTCTCTTACTGTCTTTTCCTTTCTCCACAGCATGATGTGACCTTTTCATCTTGTCTGCAAAAAGTCAAATGACTACCTTTTAAAGACCATAACCCCTATATATTCATGTTCGATCCGTGCATATATATATAAAGGGTTAGTGTCTAACGGTTCAGTATTCCTTTCACTCTCACATTGACCAGAACGATGGAAGAACCTACACAAGTGGAACTTCTCATTAGAGCTTTACGTGGGGTCATACGAAAGTTTTCGTCAGACCAACCGACAGCCTACTCTCCCTCCTATCGAGATAAAAGTCAAGATACTTGCTATATCTGTAAGAAGAAAGGACATTGGGCTACAGAATGTTCAGATCGTAACAAAAATAAAAAAGGCTACAATAGAGACAAAAGTCAAGATACCTGTTATTATTGTAAAGAGAAAGGACATTGGTCTCCAAACTGCCCTAAGAAACAACAGGAGCAGGAGGAGGAGGAGGAGGTGGAGGAAGAGGAGGAGGAGGAGGAAAGAAATTCTGAACAGGAGGAGAAAGAGGTACCCTCCTCCAAGGAAGAACCCCGTCACGTTCACAAAAACAAGAAAAGAAGACGAAACGAAAGTGAAGAGGAAGAAAAAAAAGCTGTGACAGTAAAGAAAATGAAAAAACAGAAAGAGTGAAACAGAAGAAAACCTATGAACTTTTTTAAAGTGGTCTTGTGTTATGTTATGTTGTGATATTGAATTGTGTCGTTTGTACTAGAATAAACTAAAGAGAAAAAACGTAAGTGTCTCTTGGTTTTGATTTGATAGTATAATTACCTACACTCACACATTCATTCACTCACACGTACATCATGGGTTTTTAAAAACATAAAGGACTTTTGAGTTTTCATTGAAATAGGCAATTGACATAGTATTTCTTTTCGAAATAATTGGAGTGGTCCTGAAAAGGACCGTTGGTGTTTTGTGTATTTAAAACAAAACAAACTCAGAAACGGGATGAAATCCTCTTGAGCTGTCTTAAGCCTTTGCCACGGCCAAGGCCTACTTCGGGACTGGTGGTTCCTGTCAATGATTTGGTAGAAATCACTAACGGTGGTAAGGTAGACGTAGTCACAGAGAGATCGGGTTGTTTCGCTCGAGAAGGTCTTTTTCTCTTCGGTCGTGATAAAGAAGTCTGATACATTTGTTTCAGACTCTTTAACTCAGCTAAAATATCTAAAAGTACCGTCGTAACCGTTTGATTTTCACTATTTTCTTTCTGTCCTTGGTCTTCATTCTTCTCCGTTGCTGCTACTGTTTCTTCCTGGTGTTTTCTTCTTGCTTCTTCTTCTTCCTGCTGTTGCATAAGAAAAGCTTGTTCTTCTACTTTCTGTTGTTGTAAAAATCGCTCCAATGCTTCTTTTTGTCTCTGCTTAAAATCATCGACGTGTCCATAAGAAGATACAGAAGGCAACGAAGGTTCCGGAATAAATTCTTGCGATGTTAAAAAATCCACAATATCCCAGTTAAAATCCACTTCTTCTGGATGTAGATTTGTCATGACTTTAGTAGTCACTGTTGGTCCATGACTTGCTGTCTCTACTCCTGTCTCACTCCAATTCATTGTCTTCTTACTGTCCGCCATGATTGACAACTCTCTTGAATCGATTGACTGCGCACAGGCGCTAGTACCTCTATATAGAAAAGGTGACGTCACAGACTGCTCTCTTCCGATTGGATGGCTGTGTCTGACTTTTGTAACGCACGTTTGGATTGGTGGATACACTCAATCCGTTTCAATCCGCTCTTCCCCTATAAATAACCGCAGTACACGGCATTCAATTCACCTGTTCTCATCAGAAGATGTGGACTAATGTTGAATCGTCAACCCTTGTGTCAAGTATGCTGTTTAGGACTGACATACCCATGTATGTCAGATCATCATGGAGTGTCATTGATAGGACGGAGACAGCCTATTGGAAGAGAAGAGTCTATGTGGAAAGACAAGGTTGCTTGAAGAGAGTTCTCTTCTATGGACCCACAGTAAGGAGAAGTTTAAGGAAGAGAAGAAGATCTGTAAGATGTCCTCTGTGTTAACAAGACAACGTTAACATTACACCTAACGGTCCTTTTCAGGGCCACTCATAAGTCTCGAAAAGATAGTAGCTTTCATTGCCACCCCTTTTTTCCTTGTTTTATTTCCCATGTTATATTTCCCTTGACGCTATATAGTCCCACAATGTTCAATTCCCCTTGACGCTAGATAGACCCACCATGTTCAATTCCCCTTGACGCTAGATAGTCCCACCATGTTCAATTTCCCTTGACGCTAGATAGTCCCACCATGTTAAATTTCCCTTGACGCTAGATAGTCCCCACCATGTTAAATTCCCCTTGACGCTAGATGTTCCCAAGCTGTTTTACATAGGATTTTCCCATTGACGCTAGAGTATCCCCATACACTACTACTGCATAACATTTGTTTGGAGTGGCCTATAGGATTCCATATAAAAATTAGGTAAATTCTATTCTGAGCTAGACTTAAGAAATCAAAATTTCAAAAACATATTACACTATGTTGCTGCTGGAATTTACACTTTTAATTGGCTTTATTTATTCAGCCAAACTTTGTGTTATTTAGGAATGAAAACTTATGATTATCAAACGTCATTCCCCTACATTGACTGGCCGAAAGATGTATTTTAAAAGAAAATATAGTGTCTGTAATGCCCTCTAAACGAAACCTTATGGAATATTTAAAGAATAATTTCATTTTCATCATTTTTAACAATACAACACGTAGTTTATTAACATAAGCGTTTAATTCTTTATAGAAAACATATTCCAAATATTACGAGGTTAGAGGAGTTGAAAAGGAAATGTTGGACAATTATATACAATCTATGTAATAAATTACTCCAGAAATAAATAATAAATCTCTTATTTTAAACGCTTCATGAAGAATCTCACTAGTAAACATATTATTTTCTGGCCTATTTATGTGACCTAGCCCAACCAACTGAAATTTACAGGATTATTTTAAAAACGCCCAAACCATATAAGCCACGGAAAAATTAGGCAATGCGCTCAACTAAGTCTTATTATTAAATTTTATTATACGTAACTGTCAACACATTCGTTAGTATCTCTTTATATATTCTATTTAACTACTACGCTCTTCAGATACTTGGGTTTCGTTTGCAAAATGTAACTAAAGTTATTCTGTACGGTTTACACCCATGAGCAAAATTATAAAAATTCATGTACATGTACCAGAAGTTACAAGTTACTATTGATATGCATAACACTGAAAACGCTATCAAATACCTTTTGTAGCTAAAATGTATCAATGTCACGATACATAAAAGGCTTACTATCACCTGTTCTCAATCAGTTGCATTAAATAAGTCAAAGAAACAATTATCAAACGTATTTAAATCTTTTTTCATAGAAACGATCAAATTATCATTATGAATATCAATATCAGAAAACTGTTCTATATAAATAGGTCCATTATTCACAATGAATTCATGGTTTTAAAATGTTATGGCATTTATATTGACAGTAAGTATAATATCATGACCTACAGATTTTTACAATATGAATTCACTTTGTATTTCGTCAGAAATATTTGTGGTAAAGAGAATATATATTGCAAATCTCTCATTGGGTAAATAAAGAAAACAGATAAAAAAAAAATGTTTGTAAGATTGCTAGTAGTGTTATCTAATTTATTCCAAGCATACATATTTCCTTTCTGATCTATGTATTTGTCCCAGGCATAAATATACCTTTAATATATTAATTAGCCCCAGGCCAATAATATATCTCCTTTTCAATTTATTCATTGCCCCGGGCATCCATATACCCATTTCATTGTATTAATTTGCCCGGGCATATATATCTCCTCAATCTTTTAGCTACTATTTAAAGCTTTTCTTTATAATCAATTGCAAGCCCTCCACGATTTTGTCTTTTGTAATTAACTTCCTATAACAGTGTATATATCTATACCCTGTAATTTAAATTAGAAATGTCCACCGACAATCTTTCCGATAAGAACATTATGCAATATCTTCATTAAAACATCCCAAAAGTCCTTCGCGCCTTCCGTGGTTAATCCACATGTAACCGAATATGTGATCCATCCTCTTGTCAGACTTAATTATTCCTCCATACCTGCTTACCTTTAAGTTTCAAGTGCTGTGTAAAAATGGTTGGAACGGTGTTTCTTGGGAAAACCTGCCCACTTTTGTTATGTTCTCTAATGGGCGGGTGGTTGCTGTTAAGGGAGAGTCTCGGGTGGAAGGACGGCTTTGCTAGCTGCGTACAGATTTTTTCCCATTTCAAAATATAAAGCGTCTTTCCCATTTGTGGAATTACTTTACTATTTTACTATATGCGTTTTCTTTAAGTTAAGCGAATTAAGTTTGTTTCTTTTTTTGTCTTTTTTATATTAGCATCTATCCAAAAAGGTAATTCCATTTCAAATAAATCCATAAACCAATTTGTTAAATACTGCTATTTCAACTGCTTTCATAGATTTGTCATTATCAATCTAGTTATTATTATTCCACTGTTTCCAGTTGCTCATTAGTACAAATCTTTTTATCTTGACATTAGTGTGTGTGTGTGTGTGTGTGAGAGAGAGAGAGAGAGAGAGAGAGAGAGAGAGAGAGAGAGAGAGAGAGAGAGAGAGAGAGAGAGAGAGAGAGAGAGAGATGATCATATCGAGCAAAAAGTAGATGGGATGGAAACATTTTGGGTGTATTTTTCTCAAGTTTGCCGGTACTCAGTTGCTTGATTCTTAATGTTATCTACCCATCTGTTTTATCTTATAACTCGGAATGCAGATGCGTGTTGTATATGTATATGCTGTATACGTTCTTCTTGATGGTCAGATGGTTTACCATATCTGATCCATTTTCTCAATCACAGTATCAATAAACACTTCGATTACGGGTCTCACCAATGGTGGAAAATTATCCTTAACCTTTGATGTCCCTAGATTATGAATGTGTGTGTGTGTGTATGTGTGTGTGTGTGTGTGTGTGTGTGTGTGTGTGTGTGAGAGAGAGAGAGAGAGAGAGAGAGAGAGAGAGAGAGAGAGAGAGAGAGAGAGAGAGAGAGTGCGCGCTTTCACAGACGCGTGAATGCATGCAAATTATACTTATGCATTAACTCCATATTGATGCACGTTTAAAACATTTTAGACATTTTTCACACCAGAAATGTTTCTGATCGTCCTATTGAATTGTTCAAACATTGATACCAAAATTTGTGTACATCTTTTCAAAGTCTAGATTTACATGCTTACAAGAATCATGTTTTCATATCATCTTAAAACTCAATGTCATCTAACCTAGTGTAATTGAATTACACGGTTCGGCAATACAACCTTCATCAAGATAAAATGCTTTGGTGCGTATATCTGTATATGTATAATGCACCATCTTTAATATCAAGGTCATTTAATATAAAACTTCAATACTCCGGGGACATAAACACAATAACATGGCACTATGTTTCCTGATTATAATAACGACTGAATATACTGGCACAATATGGATATAGACCATGTATTTTTAAAAAAACACGAGACAATGTTGAATTCTAATTCGGTATGACACATAATGATGTCGTAGATAACACCATTGATGGGGACACATTGTATGTACACTGGAATAAATACGTTTATCTTAATACATCTTACTGTAAAAAAAAATAATATTCATACCATCCATTTTAAAAATCCATTTAATATATACAATAAGAAACTAGTGCAATTCACTGATCGTATTGATAATAAATGTATAAAAACTGATGTCTTAGGTTGGTGAAGTAATAAAACCGTGCACTGTAGAGCAAGTGCTTCACACGCTGTATATAGACTCTCTCTCTCTCTCTCTCTCTCTCTCTCTCTCTCTCTCTCTCTCTCTCTCTCTCTCTCTCTCTCTCATAATTTTTTAATAATCTTTTCATATGTGCTTCCTTACATTTTCTGTTGTTATTTTGTTTCATTTTACTTGTCTCATTTGTGTATTGTTTATTGTTTCTTGATTGTATTGATATTTGTTGGTTCATTTGTACTTCATTTGTTCTATTTTAGTATTGATATTATGATTTCATATAAAGCTATTTCGTTTCACGTTTTGCTTGTTTCATATGGTTTTGTGTTTCTATTATTACATAAGTATTTAGTAAAAGTATTAAGATTTAGATTTTCTCTGAATTGTAATTAAAAGTAATTTTTCATTTAATTATATTGAAAGTAAATTTCCAATAAGATGTATATATATATATATATATATATATATATATATATATATATATATATATATATATATATATAGAGAGAGAGAGAGAGAGAGAGAGAGAGAGAGAGAGAGAGAGAGAGAGAGAGAGAGAGAGAAGTAGTAG
Source organism: Unio delphinus (assembly GCA_029339505.1). Taxonomy (NCBI): domain Eukaryota; kingdom Metazoa; phylum Mollusca; class Bivalvia; order Unionida; family Unionidae; genus Unio; species Unio delphinus. The sequence continues at coordinate 10,033,474 of JAQISU010000306.1, forward strand.
TATATGGGGGCACTATAGGGTCTATGGAAAACCCAGTCAAAAACAGCTTGGGGCACTATAGGGTCAAGATTTATAGGATCAAGGGAAAATCCAGTCAAAAACAGCTTGGGGCACTATAGGGTCAAAACAGCTTGGGGCACTATAGGGTCAAAACAGCTTGGGGCACTATAGGGTCAAGGGAAATGGAACAGGGTGGGCCTATAGAGAGTCAAGGGAAATGGAACAGGGTGGGCCTATATAGCGTCAAGGGAAATGGAACAGGGTGGGCCTATATAGGGACAAGGGAAAAAAAGGGCGGCAAAGAAAGCTACTATCTTTTCGAGACCTATGAGTGGCCCTGAAAAGGACCGTTATGTGTAATGTTAACGTTGTCTTGTTAACACAGAGGACATCTCACAGATCTTCTTCTCTTCCTTAAACTTCTCCTTACTGTGGGTCCATAGAAGAGAACTCTCTTCAAGCAACCTTGTCTTTCCACATAGACTCTTCTCTTCCAATAGGCTGTCTCCGTCCTATGAATGACACTCCATGATGATCTGACATACATGGGTATGTCAGTCCTAAACAGCATGCTAGACACAAGGGTTGACGATTCAACGTTAGTCCACATCTTGTGATGAGAACAGGTGAAGCGAATGCCGTGAACTGCGGTTATTTATAGGGGAAGAGCGGATTGAAACGGATCGAGTGTATCGACCAATCCAAACACGCGTTACAAAAGTCAGGCACAGCCATCCAATCGGAAGAGAGCAGTCTGTGACGTCACCTTTTCTATATAGAGGTACTAGCGTCTGTGCGCAGTCAATCGATTCAAGACAGTTGTCAATCATGGCGGACAGTAAGAAGACAATGAATTGGAGTGAGACAGGAGTAGAGACAGCAAGTCATGGACCAACAGTGACTACTAAAGTCATGACAAATCTACATCCAGAAGAAGTTGATTTTAACTGGGATATTGTGGATTTTTTAACATCGCAAGAATTTATTCCGGAACCTTCGTTGCCTTCTGTATCTTCTTATGGACACGTCGATGATTTTAAACAAAGACAAAAAGAAGCATTGGAGCGATTTTTACAACAACAGAAAGTAGAAGAACAAGCTTTTCTTATGCAACAGCAGGAAGAAGAAGAAGCAAGAAGAAAACACCAGGAAGAAACAGTAGCAGCAGCAGCAGCAGCAACAGAGAAGAATGAAGACCAAGGACAGAAAGAAAATAGTGAAAATCAAACGGTCACGACGGTACTTTTAGATATTTTAGCTGAGTTAAGGAGTCTGAAACAAATGTATCAGACTTCTTTATCACGACCGAAGAGAAAAAGACCTTCTCGAGCGAAACAACCCGATCTCTCTATGACTACGTCTACCTTACCACCGTTAGTGATTTCTACCAAATCATTGACAGGAACCACCAGTCCCGAAGTAGGCCTTGGCCGTGGCAAAGGCTTAAGACAGCTCAAAAGGATTTCATCCCGTTTCTGAGTTTGTTTTGTTTTAAACACACAAAACACCAACGGTCCTTTTCAGGACCACTCCAATTATTTCGAAAAGAAATACTATGTCAATTGCCTAATTCAATGAAAACTCAAAAGTCCTTTATTTTTTTAAAAACCCATGATGTACGTGTGAGTGAAGGAATGTGTGAGTGTAGGTTCTTATTCTATCAAATCAAAACCAAGAGACACTTACGTTTTTTCTCTCTGGTGTATTCTAGTACAAACGTTACAATTCAATATCACAACATAACATAACACAAGACCACTTTAAAAAAGTTCATAGGTTTTCTTCTGTTTCACTCTTTCTGTTTTTTCATTTTCTTTACTGTCACAGCTTTTTTTTCTTCCTCTTCACTTTCGTTTCGTCTTCTTTTCTTGTGAACGTGACGGGGTTCTTCCTTGGGGGAGGGTACCTCTTCCTCCTCCTGTTCAGAATTTCTTTCCTCTTCCTCCGCCTCCTCCTCCTCCTCCTGCTCCTGTTGTTTCTTAGGGCAGTTTGGAGACCAATGTCCTTTCTCTTTACAATAATAACAGGTATCTTGACTTTTGTCTCTATTGGTACCTTTTTTATTTTTGTCACGATCTGAACATTCTGTAGCCCAATGTCCTTTCTTCTTACAGATATAGCAAGTATCTTGACTTTTATCTCGATAGGAGGAAGAGTAGGCCGTCGGCTGGTCTGACGAAAACTTTCGTATGACCCCACGTAAAGCTCTAATGAGAAGTTCCACTTCTGTAGGTTCTTTCATCGTTCTGGTCAATGTGAGAGTGAAATGAATACTGAACCGTTAGACACTAACCCTTTATATATGCACGGATCGGACATGAATATATAGGGGTTATGGTCTTTAAAAGGTAGTCATTTGACTTTTTGCAGACAAGATGAAAAGACCACATCATGTTGTGGAGAAAGGAAAAGACAGTAAGAGACAGAAACGTAATGTATCGCCTAGCACAGTAGCTGAAGTCTTGGCTCAAATTCATGCCAGTGATTTTGAAGATGACATGAGTGAGCCCGAATCTACGCCTAAGCAATCGACGTCCAAGCAAAGTGCACCACCCTTAGTAAACCCTGAAAATTACTATCACATTCGAGAGACGGAAAAGCGTTCCTCTCGAAAATTTAGAACAACGGCTTACACGTATGCCGTAAAGTTTAAAGATTTCAAGGCCAATGTACCTTTGGAGAATACAGAAGGGTTCATTACCGAGGTGTGGGATTCTGTGTTAACTGCATTGAAACAGCAATGTCAAGCCAAAGAAGACGATCGCTTGAGACTTTCTATTCATCACGATAATTTAAAGTCTCCCGTTTGGATCGAGTTTACTAGCCCATCAGAATTAACACCTTCCAAAGTCATTGACAAAATTCAACATGTGCAACAATCCAACGACAAGTTTCACATCACCGATGGAAAAGCCACACTGTTCATGACCCACGTGTCTCTTCCTGAGGGGACCGGACGCAAAAAAGTATTATTGGTGGACAGCCTTCGTAACATGAAGCAAAGCCTCGTCCGAATTAACAATCCTCAAGACCAGATGTGTTTAGCCCGTGCTGTCGTCGTGGGACGAATGTATGTCAACAAGAACGAGACGATAGAATGGAAAAGAGCCTGGGAAACTATTCGACAATCGGACCGAGCCAAACAACGAAGTGAAGCAGAACTCCTGTTACAGCAAGCGGGGATATCCAAAGATACCCCTTGCGGTATTCCAGAAATGCAACAATTACAAGACGTCTTGGCTCCACGTTACACCTTGAAAGTACACCCTCAAGAAGTGCGTGGACCTCTTTTGTTTCGAGGCCCCGATTTCAAAGACGGAAAATACATTCACGTCTATCATCACGATGAGCATTTTGATACCATTACCAGTATCACTGGATTTCTGAAATTCAGTTACTACTGTGAAAAATGTGACTATGGTTATAACAATCGAGAACAACACAAGCATTGTGGATCGAAATGTGAGGGATGTTTGGCCTCTCAACCTTGTCTGGACAAAGGACAAGTACGAGTGCATTGCCATGTGTGTCAGCGCACTTTTGTCAGTCTTACCTGTTACCAACAACATTTGAAGATGCAAGGTTCACAGCAGAAAAGTACTTGTCAGCTTCTGAGATTGTGTCCTACTTGTGGACAAGGCATACGTACCAATTGTGCCAAGTTTCACGTTTGTCGAGGGAAGAAACGATGTCACATTTGTCACCAAATCGTGGACTTGGAGCACGAATGCTTCATTCAAAAATATCAACCCCGACCAGAAGATACCCAGAAGAAAGGGAATTTTATCTTTTTTGATTTCGAATGCATGCAAGAAACTGGTATTCACATTCCTAATTTCTGCGTGGCTCACCGTGCGTGCGAGCAGTGCATCCAAGAACCTATCTTTAGTCATTGCCCTTACTGCAGCAAGATTCCTGGAGGACGTGAAAAAATCTTTCGAGGGTCAAATACGCTAGCCGATTTTGCCCAATGGATCCTAAACCCCATCGACGAAACGTGGAGTCCAGAAGACATCGAACGTTACGGCGAGTGTCATTGCCATGCCACAGTCATTGCCCACAATTTCTCGGGATACGATGGGCAATTTCTGCTTAGATACTATGCGGAACAAAGTACCGAACGGCCTCAAGTGACTTTGAACGGAGCCAAAATCATTTCTATGCAAGTAGGACAAGTACAGTTTAAAGATTCGATGTGTTACTTGGCCATGCCTTTGAGTCGCATGCCTAAAACGTTTGGAATGACAGAAATGGCCAAAGGTTATTTTCCACACTTTTTTAATACCGAAGCCAATCAACATGCCATTCTACCCCATTTGCCTGAGGTTGACGACTACGACCCCGACAACATGCGCACCGAACAACGAGAAGCTTTCCATGCTTGGTACCAGACTCACGCCTCGGACCCCTTTGACTTTCAAGAAGAAATTTTAAAGTATTGTCGATCTGACGTGGACATTTTACGACGCTGTTGTGGAAAATTTCGAGAATTGTTCATGGAATACGGAGGGATCGATCCTTTGAAAGAAGCTTGTACCATTGCCAAAGCATGTTCCTTAGTGTACCGAAAACGCTTTATGCCCGAAAATACTCTAGCGGTCATCAGTCCTCAAACGACGAATTTTGTCAAACGTCAATACTCGGTTAAATCCCTACGCTGGCTCCATTACTTGTGCGACAAGGAAGACAAATGGATCCAACACGCTCGCAACGGAGGAGGCGAAAAGACCATCGGAACGTATTCGGTAGATGGTTGGGACTTAGAAAACCCTCAGATCGTGTACGAGTTTAACGGATGTTTATTTCACGGATGTCCCCTATGCTACCCTCAGCGTAACACCAAAAATCAGTTTTTACAACGAACCATGGAAGATTTGTACCAGACTACATGTCAGCGACGTTTGAAGTTAGAACAACAAGGATACCAGGTAGTGGAAATGTGGGAACACGAGTACGATCTGCGTTTGAAAACCGATCCCGAGTTTAAACGCATCGTAGAAAGTTACAAGTGGGTGGACCCATTGAACCCCCGGGATAGTTTGTACGGAGGACGAACGAATGCTACTTGTTTGCTGTACCAAGCGGATGAAGAGAAGGGAGAAGAAATCAAATACTTGGACGTGTGTTCGCTGTATCCTTACGTGTGCAAATATTGTCACTTTCCCGTAGGGCATCCAGAATTGATGACAGAACACATTGACTTGGACCACATTCGTCAGTACGAAGGATTGATCAAGTGTAAAGTCTTACCTCCCACAGACTTGTACCATCCCGTTTTACCTCACCATTGCCAAGGAAAACTGATGTTTCCTTTGTGTCGCACATGTGCCGAAATGTGCAACCAAGACCAACCTTGTCAGCACAGCCTGGAAGAACGCGCCTTGACAGGAACGTGGGTGAGCGTGGAATTGTTTAAAGCTCTGGACCTGGGATACCAACTGTTAGAAGTGTACGAAATTTATCACTTTCCCAAAACACAACAATACCGCAAGGGCGACGAGAGACAGAAAGGTATTTTTGCAGACTACGTGGATGCTTTTTTAAAACTAAAACAAGAAGCTAGTCGCTATCCTTCCTGGTGTCACACTCCCGAAGACCAAAAGATATTCAAAGAAAAATATCGGGAGCAGGAAGGTATCACTTTAGACCACATCGAGAAAAACGAAGGAAGGCGGTCGTTTGCCAAAGTGATGCTCAATTGCTTGTGGGGTAAAATGGCACAACGACCCTCTTTACCCAAGACGGAGTATTTGTCCGAGCCGTCTCGCTACTTCCAGATGATTCACGACAAAACCAAAGTCATCAAACACGTGGACGTCATTCGTGAGGACTTGATCTTAGTCAATTACGAAGAAGAACTAGACTTTGTAGAAGCCGACAAATTTGGAAATGTCATCATTGCGGCTTACGTGACAGCCCACGCTCGTTTAAAATTGTACGAAGTGTTAGAACTGTTAGGAGATCGTGTGTTGTATTTTGACACGGACAGTTGCATCTACATTCACCGACCGAACCAGTGTAACCCTGTCATCGAAGGAGACCGTTTAGGAGCCTGGACCGATGAACATCCCGACGACAAGATTCTATGTTTTGCAAGTGGCGGTCCTAAAAATTACGGTTACGAATACCGAGACCCCCAAGGAGAAATGCACACCGAATGTAAAGTGAAAGGATTGACTCTCAATTATCGCACCAGTCGAGTGGTGAACTTTAACGTGCTACAAGAAGCCTTACAGTCGGGACAGGATGAAACGTTTCAAGTGACTACCCACGAACCGCACAAGATTGTCCGTTTACCCACACACCAAATTGTTAGCCGACCTTTGGAAAAAGTCTATCAAATCGTGTACCAAAAGAGAGTACGACTTCCCAATCACTTCACTCTCCCGTACGGTCACGTCGAAATTGGGCAGCATATAAAAAGGGACATTGTCCAAGACCAATAGTTCATTGTGACTAACACAGCCAAGCGAAAAGAAGATGAATCCATTTAAACAGACATCATTCAAGTTTGGGGATTGTAAAACAAATGTACCTTTCCAGAGTGTGAAAAGTACTGGATGGATAAGACCTATGCATTGCAACGGAAGTTGTCCGGAAGGAAACTGTAAGTGTCCTTGCGGTATGCACTGTAATTGCGTTACAGAGTGCGATGGTGAACCTTACGATTGTAGTGATGCCAGACGCTGTGACGTTAGCGATTCAGCTGGATATCGTGGGAACGTTGCTATGACTACTACCCCTATATCTACCGTGGAAAGTGATGCTGTGCGTGTCAAACCTGAGGGATGCGAAAGCGGTGCCACACGTTATCGTGGACTCCTAGGAATTTCACCGTACCTGCATCGAACAGAAGTGAGGAGAGTAGAATATTCGTTCCCGACGAGTTTGCCTGAATACTGTCACTTTAAAAGTCGATTTCAAACCTTCAAAGATAAATGGCCAAAATATCTGCCTGGACCAACTCCTGAAGAATTAGCCAGAGCTGGATTTTTCTACTTGGGCGAAGGAGATAAAGTCAAGTGTTTCAGTTGTGGTGTATCCATTTACGAGTGGGAACAGAAAGATTCCGCTTACTTGGAACATGCTCGATGGTCTCCGAATTGTCAATACCTACCTTTAGTAGGACCTAGTGATTGGAAGTGACACTACTACTCCATGTCGTGTAACACACCTAGACCAGTATATAAGCCCTCTCTAAAACATAATATTCAAGGATTACCATACGAATTGCAAGAGAAGATCTACAAGGACGTTTGGCAAGGTCTTGCTAAAGAAAAATCTCAATGGGTGACTGTAGAACATTTGTGTCGTGAAATTCACAAGAGGCAAGTGACAAAAATTAACCAACGTATTAGATTTCTCTGGATTAAGGGTATTTTTTTGCTCTGTTACCAATTTACTACGTTTACATCTGAAGATGTTGTGATCCTTCTTGACCGTTACCCTGAATGGCAGTGGGACGAAATTACACGTTATATTAATCACTTTTGCTTTTTGTGCAAATTTAATTCTGTGTTTAATTCTGGGTTGAATCTACACTGATAGTCTTCGACCTAAAAAAGAAGTATAAAAGAGAACGACCATGCCACAACCTTTATCATTGGTGATCCAACAGATTCCGTGGAAGGATATCAATGAGAAGATTCACACGGTGAAAGATTACGAACACTTATTGCAAGAACTGTACCCTATGAATTGGGGTCGACGTGTCGTGTGTGTTTTAGTGACTTGCTTTCTAGGATTTCGTTTACCTGTCGATTCCTTGTGGACACTTTACGAACACTACCTATCAAAAAAATAAGACAGTATGGTGACTCCTTTAAATGTCCACGAGAGACTTATTCTGTTCAAAGCCTTACGCTTTCATCTGGATACGTCTCGACCTCTCCAAGAAAAAAAGATTCGTCAACTTTTACGTACGGAAGCAGTGTACGAAGATGTGTGTGTAGCTTGTGATTTACACCCTCATTGGACAGATGTACGTCACTGGAAAAGTTGGGATTTTGAGGCTTGGACAAACGAAGTATCCCATTATGCCCAAGCGCTGTGTTCCTAAAATTCATCGTCGAGTGAAAAAAGTCACTTTTAAACCTGTGTTAGTGACAGTACCAGAAGAAGAGAAAGAATCTGTCACCGAAGACAATCCCTCTGTTCAAGACAGAACTGTCATGGACATTTCCCCACAAAGACCCTTTCGAGAGGACACGTATGTGACTATACCCCCTGTAGAGGAGACTATAAGAACATTACACACTACCTCTAGGAGACGTTTGTTACCCAACAAAGAATGTTGTACAGTGACTTGTTTATATGCCACTTTGATCGTTTCCCTGTGTCTTTTATTCCTGTATTTATCTATTTGGCTTTTATGTATTTTTGTCTTTCGTGTTGTTCGAATTTAAACATGCATTCAAATAAACGTGTCTTGAAAAAAAGTATAAAAACCTCTTGTCTTGTCTGTTTTTGTGTCAATACTGTCATACCACTACACGACTATGGCTCACTCTACTCTTTCTACTACTCCTTCCTCCTCCACATTCAAAGTCATTGACGAACACTTAGATCAGTCTAGTTGGAAAGCCTTGTATCTTCGTCATCCTTTTAACATGTTAATTGCTGGACCGAGCGGTTCAGGCAAAACCGAATTTGTCAAACGTTTGATCGAACATAAACATCATTTGATCGATCGTCCACCTCAACGCATCGTGTGGTGTTACAAAGAGTGGCAATCGGCATACAGCCTCTTGCAAGAAAGTCAAGGTGATTCCATTGTGTTTGTAGCAGGCATTCCTAAAGAAGACGAAGGGATCGTGTCTGACCCTAGTCAAACTCATTGGGTTATTTTTGACGACATGTTAGGAGAAGACGAAGAAGAAATTAAACTATGGTTTACACGTAAAGGCCATCATCGTAATGCCAGTGTCATTTACATTACACAAAATTTATTTCAACAAAGTAAAGCCCATCGTACCATTAGTCTTAATGCTCATTACGTGGTCTTGTTTAAAAGTCCTCGAGATAAATCACAAGTGCAAGTTTTAGCCAAACAGTTAGGAACACCTTGGCTAACTCATGCGTACGATGATGCCACTCAAATGCCACACGCCTATTTACTCGTGGATTTAAAACCCACTACTCCTGATTATTTGCGATTTCGTACCGATTTGTTTCACGACTGGTGTCAAGACGGAGGACCTGTCGTGTACACGTCCTCCTCGTCGACATAACACTATGAAGCACAAAAAAAATCTATAAAAACCTTGGGTTACTTTGACCTGGTCTCAAACATCGTCAACATGACGTCCCTTCAGTCTCATCTTCCCATCAAATTGATTCGTGCCTTGTACGGCATCAGTCGCGAAAAAAATCCACAAAGACGTGCTCACGTCTTAGAAGCCAGTCTCAAAGAAGTCTTACGATGGTTTACGGTGACAGCACGTCAAATACTGCAAGGCATCATTCACATTCCACATCAAACCAAACGCTTTTTTGACAGAAACAAAGTAGCCTTGACGCAACTGGCCAATCCTCGCATTGACACTCACACCAAAAAGCAAATCATATTGAAACCTGGAGGTAGTGGTTCTCTAGGAGGTGTCATCATTCGTTCCCTTTTAAAATGGGATCCCAATACTCCCAAAGTTCACCCCAAGAAGAAAACAAAAAAAGTCAAACAAACCCCTAAGAAAAAGAACAAGGGTGCCAAGACCAAAACACAGAAAAAGAAAAGTCCACAGACAAAAGCGGTCACCCGCAAGAAAGGCACTTCGGCCAGGACACAACCTTACCTTCGTCAACCACGACCTGTAAGAAAAGATCTACAAGGACGTTTGGCAGGGACTACGTTGCCAGTAGCCTCAGGGGCTGTCACTTCTCCGTTGCGGGTGATGCCAGCCAAACCCAATTTGACACCCGTTTTTCCTAATTTGATGAAACATTGGAAATCTGCGTCTCCCAAAACGTCTCCTCCACCGGTGACACCCTCGTCCACATTAGCGTCAGTAGCAGCTGCTCACAAAGTACCTGCCCCTAAAGTGAAAGTCCAAGAAAGATCTGGCATGTTAAAGAGTTTACTAGATTTGTCCAAACAAGAACTGTCCCGATTGAATCCGTTGCGAACCCCTTCACGACGTGTGTTACCTGCCATGAAGTTGATACGACGCAAAGATAATCAGTGGCGACGCATTCCAGTATAAAAATATGACTTGAAGACTACGACGTCAATCAGTATTTTTCTGTACCACTGCTGAACACTCAAGGATGCTTCCTCAAAAACGTGCACACCATCACTACCCTCGTCGTTCTGCTACCCAAAAAGGAACAGGAAAAAGACAATCTCGTCATCGTACCAAAGGCTTAAAAACCAAACATCGACGTCCTTTCCTCCAAAGACGTAGTCTTTTAAAGAAAAAGAAGAGTCACCAGAAAGGAGGATCCTTTGGTAATTTTGTGAAAGACATTGTTACCTTTTTGACGAAGCGGTAGTTCCCCAAAAATTAGATAAAAGAGAGTGTGTACCAAGTCATTGACACTAGTAATATTGTGAAACGAACAAGCAAAGATGTCACCTCGCAGAAAACATTCTTCTTCACCCCATAAAGGAAAGAAAAGGAAAGGACGTTTAGCCAAACATCGACACGTTCATCGTCCAAAGACCCAAAAGAAAATATCCGTCCGTCAAAAGAAAAAGATGCTGGTGCAACGCGGAGGATTTTTCCTACCCCATGATCTCTTTCCAGAAAAAGTGATACCACTTATAAATCAAGTGATGGCACAACAAAAAAAAAGATAAAAGAGGGTGTGTTTCAAGTCATGGACGTCAGTGGTATTGTGGAACGAACAAGCAAAGATGTCACCTCGCAGAAAATATTTTTCTACACCTCACAAAGGAAAGAAAAAGAAAGGACTACCTCCTCGTTTGGTCAAACACGGAGACGTGTTGTCTGTCCTGTCCAAAGCCTCTCCACCCATGCGAAAACAAATCATTAAAACGGCTTCCAAAGATGTCATCGATACCGTGTGCGAATGTTGTTTGAATGTCTTGAAAGGCACGATACCTTTGTCTTCACACCAGAAAAAATGCTTAGCCAAACATCGACACGTTCTTCGTCAAATGGTCCAAAAGAAAATACCCGTCCGTCAAAAGAAAAAAATGTTGGTGCAACGCGGAGGATTTTTACCTTTTCTTCTTCCTGTGTTGGGAGGATTAGCGAAATCCGGTATCCTATCCAGCATATTACCAGGTTTTTTACAAGGGATGACACAAGGGATGTCCCCAGGGATGCACCAAGGGATGGCTCCAGGGATGCACCAAGGGATGGCCCCAAGGTATGGGTAGCAATATGTATGATCCTTCCAGAAGATAAAAGGGATCCATGAAGCACCATGATCTCAGACGTAACCTTTGGAAGCCCATGGAAGGACGAAAACTGACTTTAGTTCCTTACAAACGATGGATGGAATACCATCGTTGGCAAGAACAACGTACCCCCCATTTACCACCCAATCCTGATTTGAACGAGATGTCCCAATTACAACAAGAATTGCAATCCTTGCTGCATCGCCACGATTTGTCCGAAACCGAAAAATCGCAAAAGTACGGTCAACTTCTGCAACGACTACAACTCTTTCATCGGAAAGCTGTGGAACAAACAGCTCTACCCACACTGTCCGATTTGAAGGCACTAATGAATAATTCGTCGCCTTTACCCTCTACAGTAGCCAAAACAGACGTCACCCCACCATTACCCAAGGAAGAAAAAGAACCCCATGATCTCTTTCAAACACCCACTGCTACTCCCATTCCGAGTAAGATTGCCGCTTCCTTATTGATCCCTTCTCCCACGCCCCAACGAGAAGAACTCAAAACTTGGGTTAAAAAGATGATGGCTACTCCTGCTTCAACAGAAGTGAAAAAGAAAGAAAGGAAACCAGAGGTGAGAAAAGAAAAGAAGACCAAAGCTATCTCATTACCTCCGCCACCACCACCACCACCGCCACCACCACCAGCACCCTCGACGTCAACTCCTGTGGCACATCGGACACGTAAAACCGTTTCCAAACAACCCCCATTTCGTCCCACCCAAAGCAATATCCTCGAAGAGTGGGTCACTTATTAACCTAAACCATGGAGAAGGTCTTAGCCAGCATTTATTACGATCCAGCTCACCCTGCAGGTTACGGAGGCATTCAGAAATTGTATCGTGCTGCCAAAAGTCGCTTGAAAAAGCTCCGTTTACCTACAGTACAACGATGGTTACAAGAACAAGCGACGTACACTTTACACAAACCCATTCGACGAAAATTTCACAGAAGTCGCACTCAAGTGGAAGGCATCGATCATCAATGGCAAGCCGATTTAGCCGATGTCTCTCATTTAGCCACCTACAATCGTGGCTACAAATATTTGTTTTGTGTCATCGAAGTCTTTTCTAAATTTGCCTGGGTCGTACCATTGACATCCAAATCGAGCGGAGAGTTAGTACGAGCTTTGCAACTGGTGTTGAAACAAAGTGGTCGTCACCCTCTTCGATGGCAAACCGACAAAGGCACCGAATTTCTAAACCAAGCTTTCCAACGAGAATTAAAGAAACGTGACATTCATTTTTTCACCACCGAAAATCATGAAACCAAAGCCAGTATCGTGGAACGTTTTCAACGTACCTTGAAAGAACGCATGTGGAAATATTTTACGCATCAACACACTCTCAAGTACATCGACGTCTTACCGCACTTAGTCCAAGCCTACAATCAATCTTACCATAGAAGCATTGGACGTACCCCACAAGAGGTGACACCTGACAACGAAGTAACTGTTTTTGAGCGTCTGTTTGGTACGTCCCGAACGAGGGCTGTCCCCAAGAAAGGTGGAGAAGTGTTAACCCCGGGAGATTGGGTACGCATTGGTAAAACCAAACGCACTTTCGACAAAGGTTACTTACCCAATTGGACCACCGAATTGTTTCGTGTTACTGAACGAGTGCGTGGCCGTCATCCTGCCGTCTATAAATTGGAAGACATGAACGGAGAAGTATTAAAAGGAACGTTTTACTTGCCTGAGTTACAACGTGTCACCAAAAAAGAAGACGACGTGTACGACATTGAAAGCATTCTCGAACGAAGAACTCGTAAAGTAGGAAAACGTCGTGTCAAAGAAGTCAAAGTACGTTGGAAAGGATATCCTCCTAGTTTTGATTCTTGGATTGACGCTGCCCAAGTCATCGACTATAAAAAGAAGTGACCATCATGCCCTTCAATACAGCTTCAGCAACCACAGTGACTACTCCTTCACCCACGTCATCTCTGCAAGATTTACAAAAGCAACCCTTGTGGGTGTGGTGTGGAGAACGTGTCCCTAAAACCCAAATCGTCTTTTTCTGTCAAATCTTTGTGGTGTATTGTGTCATCGGTGCAGCCATTGCTAATTTGAGTTTGCAACAAGGAGACAAACAATTGTGGACCATTTTACTCAGCAGTTGCATCGGGTATCTTCTTCCCAATCCTTCCCTGAAATACTCTTACAACGGGAACAACAATAACACTATTGGGAGTCTGGCGGCCAACGTTAGTCCTTCTCCTGACAGTCACCCTTCCAATCAGAATCCTCTTTTAGATACTCCTTTAACCTCGAGTGACTCCTCGGACAGAAGAACATTGGAAATATGAACAACACTATTAACCAATTTTACTTAACGTTACCTAGTGACAGTTCCATGGAGGTGTTTCCTAACAACACATTGTGCTGTTACACGGCTAAATTACCTCAAACCATGCATTTGGATCAAGATGATCATTGGGAAGTAGCTTTAGTGGAAATAATACACCCGACACAAATCAAAAACATCGTCGAAAATCAAAACACTTTTACAGTTGAAGTGTATGACACGGATTTGCAAAAAGCCTTAGACGCACGAGGTAAAGGTGGCGAAAAGAAATCAGATGGACCCAAAACTAATGTCCTGTCCACTCATAAGTTCGTCATTCCTCCAGGTTATTATTTTAGTGGTCAACATTTAGTGAATACGATTGTAACCAGGTTCAATGTTGTGTTTGGTAAAGCCATGGAGTCCTTTGCAAACTCAAAAAACCCAAAAAGTGTGACCATTGAGTACTATTCAGTGTCTCGTCGACTCATGATGACATTTTTAGAGGAGAAAATGATAGGCATTACCTTTTGTCCTGAATTGTTTGATATTTTAGGTGGAGACGTCGAGATGCTCAAGAACAAAAAGCAAATACCAGGCATAACCAGTAACTCGGATTTTGCCAAATATTTTCGATTCCCTATTGAATTGAACCAAGGTCTCAACTTGATGTTTGTGTACTCCGATGTGGCAGAGTACAACGTGGTAGGACACACCTCTGCACCGTTACTGCGTGTCATTCCTTTCAAAGTGGATTCTGACACTACCGATAAAGAGGAAGGTGGAAATACCAATCACGTTCACCGTGAATTTGTACATCCTCATTATTTACCCGTCAGTAAGTCGTATTTCGACAGTGTCAACATTTCTATAAAAGGAGAACTAGGACAAAATATTCCATTTACCAAAGGGAAAGTCACAGTGAAACTCCATTTTCAAAAACGATTCTCCAACAACTGAAAAGTGATGTATCCTGTGTACCGAGGAGTCGCTCGACAACGAGGACATGGTTTAGGAGATATGTTTAAATCAGCCTTTCGTTCCGTGGTCCCTGTTTTGAAACCGATGGTGACACGAGGATTGCACGCCTTAAAAGATGCCGCATTGACTCACGGCAAAGATTTTCTCCACAATGTTCTCATTGACAAACAAAACCCTAAAGAAGCTTTTTTGAGAGCAGGCAAAAATGTCTTACTTCAAACGGGTAAAGAGATTTTGGGTCGACGAGAAAGTCCTATAAATGCCCTGAACGGTACCGAGTCTGGCATTCCTACTTCCCTGACGACACAGCAAGGACAAGGTAGAAAGCGACGACGAAGGCACAATTTCAAAAGTCTCCGTACCTCTAAAGTGAGAAAGACGAAGAAAAAAAGAACCGCTCGAGACTTAGACATTTTTGATTATTAAAAGTGAAGAAAAAAACCTAAAGAAAAAATGATGCACCAAGAATCTTGTGCCTGTTCCAAGTCGGAACTAGATCTCTTTGCCATGCCACCCACGATGATGACCATGCAAGAAGCTCAATGGGTCGAATTTCATCCCGTCTCCTCTTTGACAGATTCAGCTCCCATCGAGTTTGAAATCAAAGGACAACCCGAAGATTACATCGATCTCAATAACAGTTACTTGTATTTGAAAGTGAAAGTGGCCAAATCGGCTGACAACACCGTTGTAGCAGACGCGAACAAAGTAGCTCCTGTCAACAATTTCATGCATTCCTTGTTCAGCGAAGTGGATTTGTACATGAATAACAAACTGGTCAGCAGTAGCACGGATACTTACCCTTACCGAGCGTACCTCGAAAATCTATTGACGTACGGAAAAGAAGCCAAGGACACTCATCTAGATGCTTGCGTGGTATGGAAACCTGACACCGCAAATAACTTTAACGCCACAGCCACAGTCGCAGAAGACAACAATCCCTTCAATAAGGGTTTTAGCGAGCGTCATAAGAAAATTGTAGATGGTAGTTTAGAACTGTTCGATCGTTTGCATTTGGACATGTGGTTTCAAGAGAAGTATTTGCTGAACGGAGTAGATATTCGCTTGAGACTGAATCGTAGCAGTGCTGCTTTCCATTTGATGGCTCATGCCAACGAATACAAAACCATTATCCAAGAAGCCAGGTTATACGTGCGTCGCGTGGAAGTGTTACCTAAAGTGGGAAATGATATCAGTCACACTTTGAGCAGAACGACAGCCAAGTATCCGATACGACGCGTGGAAGTCAAAACTTTCACCATTGCCGCTGGACTCCGATCTAAGATCGAAGATCATCTGTTCCAAGGCCAGTTACCCAAACGTTTATTCATCGGTATCGTCAGCAATGCAGCCTTCAACGGTGTCCACGATAAAAATCCTTTCCAGTTTCATCACTACAATGTATCCAAAATCGAAGTCAGTCGCGATGGCAAAACTTTGTGTACCCGACCTTTCGAACCCAACTTTGCCCAGAAGAATTACTTGAGGTCGTACTTGTCACTGTACGAAGCCACAGGACAGTTAGGAACCAACACCAGTCACGGTATTTCCTACGAAGATTATGCAGGAGGTTACGCTTTGTGGGCTTTTGATTTCACTCCAGACCAAGGCAGTGACGAGGGACATTTCCACCCTATAAAATCAGGACAACTGCGTGTGGAACTTCAGTTTGCAGCAACAGTAGCTCAGCCATCTCTTTCCGAAACGGTGAATGTCATTCTGTATGCCGAATTCGATAATACCATAGAAATCAACAGTTTGAGAGAAGTCATTCTAGACTATTAGACACTATGGAAGACCCTTGTCCCTCTTTGAATAGTGGAGAATCCATGGAATGGGAGGCTACAGAAAAAGCAGTTCCCGAAGACCAAAAAGAAGAAGAAGTAGTGATCATGCAATCCAGATGGCCAGAACAGGAACAACAGTTAGTGGCTTGTTTTGCACAACACTTGGAAGATAAAATGAGAGACATGATTAAAAAAGATTGTTATGGATGTCAAATCGATCATTCCAGTCAAATTCAACACGATAAATGTATGATGATGAGTCAAGAAGAAAAATTGGATGATTATCTGAACGAAGCTTGGAGTCTCATCTCCGAAGAAGACGTGTTACTTCAGTGGTATAAAGGCTTACGTGATCATTCCTCTCCTCCATTGTTTGCTCGAGAAATCGATCGCATCGAAGCTCTCTTGGCACAGAGTAAAGAGACGAAGCAAACCATCAGTTACTTGTCAGACCGTTTCAAGCAAAAAGTCTGGATTGAATTGATGACTTATCATCACCTGTGAAGAAAGGAGAGAAAAAAACAAGGCTACACAACAAAAAATGGATACTTGGGAACTTTATTATCTTTTGAACCGTAGTTCGTACACTGCTTCTTGGAATCCTGTCGTGTGTGCTAAAGATGAACTACCTCATCGCAAACCTCAAGAGAATCAAGCTTATGTCATCAACACAGATGACAGTCATCTTCCAGGAACTCACTGGGTAGCAGTCTACTTTCCTCAAGAGGGTTGTGCGGAGTATTTTGATTCGTATGGATTGCCTCCTTTCGAAGATGATATCATTGACTTTATGAGAAGAAATGCCCAGACGACACGATTCAATAATGTGAAATTACAAAGCACAGATTCTATGGTGTGTGGACAATATTGTATCTATTATCTGCATCATCGCAGTCTTGGATATTCTTTAGAACATTTAGTGACTTATTTTGATCGTCATTCGTCTCGAAACGATGACAAAGTAGATCGATGGTTTTGTGACCATTATGGCTATCTGTTGTCTTTAGCTAGGAAACGTAGTGTACATCAATGGCCCAATGATTTCCAACAGTGGAAATCTCAGTTTAATTCACAACGTTGTCAACCATGTCAAAGATAATGTATTCGTGTTATGGAAGAAAAAAAATGTTTGTTATTTGAAATGTTTGTGTTTTGTGAGTTGTTTTGTTATTTGAATAAAAATGTTGTGTTTTGAAACCAAATAGTCTGTCGTTTGTTTTACATTTGTATTCATATAAATGCTCTTTGACTTTTCTTTCTATCCCTCACATCAAACTATCTAAACGTTTCAAAACCCTAAACCGTCGAGGGGTGTTTTCCATCACGTCCGCGCTTGAACCATATAAAGCAGGGGTAGTCTCCAGTCTGGCCATCCATTGTTTGACTCATCCTCCTACGAAGATGTGCTCAAGATTAGCTAAGCTGAACGAAGCTTATGTCACTCTGCATCGTATCAGACACAATCTGATGCCAAAGCCTGAAGAGATTGAGAATGTCAGAATGCTACAAGTAACGGAAGACCTCATAGAAGAACTCTTCAGAGAGGAAATTCAAAAAGAGAAAGAAGAATGGACTGAGAAGTATCGACTTCAAAAGCAGCAGAGAGAGCAGAGAGAACAGCAGCAGCAGCAACAGCAACAACAGCAACAGGACCCAGACAGAAGTTTTGTCGACTGTCGTGTGGACACGAAAGAGTTCTCTTTCTCTTTCCGAAGAAGCAGGCCCTATCCTTTTGCCAAACGAGGTCGCAATCTTAGACGATAAAAGATTGCCATCCCTCCTCGTACACACAAAAAACAGCCCTTTTCAGGGCTACCCAATATTCTCGAAAAGAATTAATCATTCAATTTGCTCATGGTATGTGAGGAAGTTAGAAAAAAATAGAAGTGAGCCTATAATCACTGTCTCATTTTACTTTTGTTTTGAAGTGCGTCTATAAGCACAACGTATTTTTTCAAAATAACTTGTTCAATTTATAATTAATAGGAGTCAAGTATAAAAGTGAGGGGTGTTTTCTTTTAAGTCCGCGTGTTTTGTTTTTTTGGTAATGATAGGGATACTGTAAGATTTTTGGATCTAGGGGGTGTTTTCCATCACGTCCGCGCTTGAACTATATATAAAGAATCACTCGTCAGTCTCAATCTAAGATGGATGAGAGTTCAGGAAAAGTTTCGAGCTATGGGACATCCTGACTGGATTCCCGAGGACGAAAAGAAGAAGAAGAAAACGGGAATCATTGGTAAACTTAAAAGGTGGTGGAACAACGACAGAAAATAAAAGAAGAAGAAGAAGTATCCAAAGGCCCTTTTCAGGGCCACTCATAGGTCTCGAAAAGATAGTAGCTTTCTTTGCCGCCCTTTTTTTCCCTTGTCCCTATATAGGCCCACCCTGTTCCATTTCCCTTGACGCTATATAGGCCCACCCTGTTCCATTTCCCTTGACTCTCTATAGGCCCACCCTGTTCCATTTCCCTTGACCCTATAGTGCCCCAAGCTGTTTTGACCCTATAGTGCCCCAAGCTGTTTTGACCCTATAGTGCCCCAAGCTGTTTTTGACTGGATTTTCCCTTGACCCTATAAATCTTGACCCTATAGTGCCCCAAGCTGTTTTTGACTGGGTTTTCCATAGACCCTATAGTGCCCCCATATACTACTGAGAGAGAGAGAGAGAGAGAGAGAGAGAGAGAGAGAGAGAGAGAGAGAGAGAGAGAGAGAGAGAGAGAGAGAGAGAGAGAGAGATTTTATCTATATATGTATACAACTGTATGCTACCTTTTAAACATTGCGCTTTGCGTGCAAGTGTAGACATCCATAGCATGCATTCCTCCTGTAAGGAAAGGCCAGGATATTTAGATTTCGTCGTGGGAAGCTGCTGAACAGGCAAATTGTGCGGCCCCGAGTGGCCGAGTGGTTTAAAGCGCTCACCGTTACGGAACAACGGAACAATGCCATCTCTCTCTCTCTCTCTGTCTCTCTCATTCTCTCTCTCTCTCTCTCTCTCTCTGTCTCTCTCTCTCTCTCTCTCTCTCTCTCTCTCTCTCTCTCTCTCTCTCTCTCTCTCTCTCTCTCTCTCTCTCTCTGCGTTGGTTCGAGTCTCAGATTCCGCAAATGTTGGAATGTGAGAAAGCTTGCCGGTAGCTTCTTGTGGGTCGGTGGTTATCTACAAGGGTTTTCCCGATTTCTTCCTCCACCATTAAGACTGGCCGCCATGTGTAGCATGTCGTGTGCTTAAAATTGGCATTAAACCCTATAACAACAACAACAACAACAACAACAACAGTCAAATTATTAAATCAATAATGGATGAGTTAAGCGAGATGATTCACACGTTCCTGTGGTAAAGGTCGAGAGCCTTATTCTGATCCGAAGTGAATGGAAAACGAAATTGTGTATAAATAGAGAGCAGAAATACTCATAATTACTTCGTTCCTCGAGTCAGAACAACTCTCTCTGTTCCTTACAGGTAAGAATCGTCTGTGTTCGCAAATTGCTTTAAAGAAAGGGTACATTTTGATATTTTAGATTTTAACGGTAAAATTCATATTTGTGCAACTATTTTGCGAGTTCTTTGTATTTGATACTATAATATAATGGAATGTTTAATTGTATTTGGGTATGTATTATTGGAAAAGATGTATTCTTCATGTTCAGATTTAATTTGGAAATAAGAGATTATTTCAGTAATAATGAGTAATGTTTAGTAACCTATTCCAAATTAGTATTCTATTTTAAATTTAATAAAATACATTTGTTTAAAATGATTGTTGTATTAATTACACACTACAGTATTTAATTTAATACTCATTGGCTATCATGGAGTTAATATAGATTTAACTATCTCCTACATTCTGAAACACTTTATGACCGAGTGTTCCGACCTGGAACCTACGCGTGTTAAATACTATAATGTACATGACATGAAGGAACTTTTTGATACAATACAAATCACTTGTATTTTAGATTTCCTAAAGGAAGTAAATCTCTGTTTTAAACTATAACTTGTATGCCATTATCTAGAATATTTTTAATGCAAATATCACCTCTTATTTACAACATCTTGTCATCAACATACACCATTTACATCTCCCGTTGATTGGGAAGCTTCATATTTTCCTGTTACCAACATCTTACCATTTTATATTTAACTAATATGGTTTTTTATATCGCTGGTCGATGTTAAACCTTTCTTATTTTTGAACATCTAACCTATTGTACGGCGCTAAATACCCTAAAGGTGCTGGTGCGCCATTAAAATTCAAGCAAACAAACAAACATTCTGAAAGGCAGAAATTACACAAATGTATGAAGTTGGTAAGCTCGAAGGAAACGTCTAATCTTATATGTGTTCCGTGTATTTTAAATATAATTTTGATATTTGAATGTTTGCTTGTTTCATTTGGTGAGTGTTTCTTTTGACATTTGCCTGTTTTGTTTGTTTGTTTGTTTGAGTGTTTCTTTTGACATTCACCTGTTTTGTTTGTCTGTTGGAGTGTTTCTTTTGACATTCGCCTGTTTTGTTTGTTTGTTTGTTTGAGTGTTTCTTTTGACATTTTCATGTTTTGTTGTTCCATTTGACTGAATGTTTCTTTTGATATTTGCCTGTTTTGTTTGTTTTTATTTGGTTGAGTTGTTTTATATATTTGCATGTTTTGCTTGTTGGAATTTCGTTGTGTATTTCTTTAGACATTTGCCTGTTTTGCTTGTTCCATTTGATTGAGTGTTTCTTTTCATATTTGCCTGCTTTGTTTGTTTTATTTGATTGAGTGTTTCTTTGGACATTTGCATGTTTTGTTTTCTTTATTTGATTGAGTGTTTGTTTTTACCTTTGCCTGTTTTATTTGTTTGGCTGAGTGTTTCTATTGACATTTGCCTGTTTTGATTGTTTCATTTAACTGAATATTTCTTATGACATTTGCCTGTTTTGTTTGTGCCTCTTTTTTTCTTTCTTTGTTTTCAATACTGATTGTATTGTATGAGTGTTAACACTTTGTTTATAAGCATGCTTGTTTTATAAAAGTTTCTTTTAAGTTATCTAAAAATAATATATTCTGTTTTACTTTCATCATTTTGGCGGCAATATCCTTTCATAGATGTAGTTATCAAAGAAAAAGAGTGCTCCTCCATACTTCTCGCTAACCGACTGCGCCATTTAATCTAAATCAATTGTATCGCACATGATACTTACATTTTCCAGCTTGTAATATTGGTTGTTACCTTGAGTATAATTGTAGATCTCATGCCGTGAGGAAGAACATAAATTTTCAACGGACAATTATCAGCCAAGGTTTGAAAGTCAAGTTGTATTTTTTAACTTCTGTTCCCAGTGTTTGGTGCCGCTTCTGATATTAATCTTCTTAATGTTTTATTCATAATACCTTGTTATTGTTTGTTTTTTCTTTCAGACGTTGGTAGCAACAAAGTTCTGATCACCTTTTAAAAGTATTCAAGGATGAACTACGCAAACTGCGTATGAACTCCACTAACCTCTGGTTGATGTTTTATATTTTTATGTGCAAATCTTTTTTAAGAGCATTCAAATGCAATTTAGCCACAAACCCCTAGAGAGGATTTACTATCTTTCCTCTGCACCAGTTAAAATGGATTCAAAGCTTGCACAAGTAGACACGAGAAAATTATATATCCTTGATCAGTGAAACGTCTCGTGAAGAATTATGTCGAAAATGACAGTAGTAGAATTTGGGTTCAATGAACTTCATTGAAGAGAAATGGTTGAAGGTACAAAACTATGTCTTACTGTAAGACATCTCATACTGAATAATGCAGAGAATAATAAAAAAAAAGTGGAAGAATAATCTAGAGAACATGCAACAAAGTGTACAAAAAACAAAGCTACAGCAATAATGAAAATATTAATTCACTTGACAATAATTCTACATACATTCCAAATAACAGTCAGAAACTACATTGTAACTATTGATGTTTTGTTAGTTGACTGAAATATCCTCAGATAACTTTGGTAAAATGTTTGTTCATTTTCTTGTTTCTCTTTAAGTGAAATACTTCCAAATTTTAGCGTTTAGTGTTAAAATTTTCATATGCTTTTTATATTCTGTATTATCCGTATTATCCTTTGCAGCACTTCATTGTTTCTGTTCTAAATGTATTTTTCTTTGTGTTTATATTTTCAAAGAGTTTCCGTTATCACATTTTTAAAACATTATTTTTATTGTCAACATAATTGCCATTAAGGACCAAAATATACATTAAAAACATTTTATATTCATACAAATATATTTTTACTGGTTTTAACTTGTTAAATATTTCTCGAAATGCATTTTTATGCAATCTATTACAATCTGTTTTTTTTTATACTTTCTTTCTCACATATATTTCAGACTTGTATCTGTCATTGTGTTGAACTGCATGCATATCCGCTGTTCTGTTTATTTAATTTTTTTCAGTACCTGACTTTTTTACGTAATTGAAGTTAAAGAGATTTTGCCTACCTGACGTTTGCCATTTTGTTTAAGATATTTTGTAAAATATTAGTTCAAAGTCTAACTCCGGTTATAAGCGTAGAAGGTTCTAGAAGAGAACATGTTTACAGTTTGGGAATTGTTATTGGAAGGTTTGGGTCCTTATATCGCCATTGAGTCAAATGGTACTTGTATCTCAATAGATTGGTAAACAATTATTTATTCTTGTTTCATATCAATCTTTGGAAAACTATGATCATAATTTCTAGTAATATTGACATAATTTCAGAAGAATTATTTATTTAAATTAGTGAAATAACAAAGAACTCGTTGATATTTTGTAAACAAAAACTATTTTGGAATTTAAAATAATTTCAAAGACATTCTCGATTTTATTGTTGTGGCACATAAAGACATTTAAGACTATTGGAATTCATTCGTAACGTTATGTACTTTTGGACCTGCGATAGAGTATTTGTGATTATATAGCATTTAATTCACAGTATTGTAAGAGGTATCTGACTTTTCATTTTGTAATTCAAGGGTTTTAAATTTGTGTATAGAACTTTATTTAAACTGTTGTTTTCACTTCCTTTCTGCTACATATTTCAAAACCACAGAGTTTTGAAACCGTTGTTGTAATTTGAACATGTTTGAATATCAGTTATATCTGCCTGGCGCTTTTCCTTCTCTTGACTAGTAAGTACGTTTATGTAAAAAAAAAAAAAAAAAACATGTTCTTATCGCTTGCTATTTGGCCTTTTGGGGGAAGGCACCAGACATATCACCCCCATTTCACCCCCCCCCCCCCCAAAAAAAGTGTTTTATGTGTGTTTTTTCCTAAAGGCGAGTTGTTTGTATTATATTTTCTTACAATTTCCACACACGCAAACAATTGTTTTTGCGTGGTATTTTGATTCTTAGTTTTTCTGAAGGATGGCTCCTCTATACATCTACTAATTTATGTTTTAAGAAAACGTTTTCCATTGTTGGTTTAAATTTAATATCGTTTGTTGTTAGGTTTCCTACTTTATCGATTTGGTCTCCTACACAGTTAAATTCGTCCTCTAGTAATAATTCTTTCTCCGAAAATGTTTCTAAGTATTTGAAAAGATTTTCTATGAATGTTTGTTTTTTAAATATTTGTTTGCAGAGAAATAAACGTTCATGAAATGTTTTTTAGATAAAATATTTTGATGTGTAGCATCCTCCGCTCAAAATATTTTTCCTCTTTAATTTGTTTCCCATTTCAAAGTTCTTCTTTTTAAATACATATTACTTCCCCTCCCCCTTGTGTCTTCTCATCATCATTAAAAATTACTATACTGTTTAGAATTTCTTTAAGGATGCTTTCTAAAGTTTTATTAATTTTATTGTGTGTTTTCTGTTTAGATAACATGTCGTATTTTTTAAGTTTTCCTGAGTTTTGAATCTTTCTATTATTTATCCAATTTACTTTCTATTGAGGCAATATGGAAGTTTAGTTTCTCCATTTTCTATATCACTAGGTTGTCGCATTATAGTACTTTATATTGTGGCTTTTTATTTACTGTCTTATTTTTTTTATCTCTTATCCCCCCCCCTCTTTCAGTGATCATATATCATGTATAATTTGTACATGGTCGGAGGCATTTTCCTCCTCTCCTGTACTTTCTTTTGATGTCATGTTTGTCAAGTTTGTTGTGTTGTTGTTGTTGTTTTCTCCTTGGTTGTCTGTGTCGTTGTCCTCTTCCTTTCCAGTTTCGTTTCCGTCAGTCCTTTTATGTGAATATACGTTTTCCGTCCGTTTTTGTCTGTTTTTACTATTTTCCCACTGTTCATGTTGAATGCAGTTTGGGGGGTATCTATGTAAACTTTTGTATTGTTCGTGTCCTACGAATTGCTGATTAGGGACAGGGTAATTTTCTTTCTTTTTTTTTTAGTTTTCTTTGATCTTTCTTTTGGTACTGGTGTTGATGTTAGGTAATGGACCCCTAGCGAGTCTGTTGTTTCCTCGCCCTCACTTTCCTATAATGTCTCCCCCTATTCCATTAATACTTGATATTTATTTTGCAGCATTATTGAGTTTTGTTTTCTTGGCGTTGCCGGGATTAGAGAATTGTTTGGGTTGAAAATGTCCTTCCATTCCTTAGCAATGCTATGCCCATCGTTTTCTTTTATTTCTGTTATTTCCAGTTCAGGAACATTGTTACTTTCCTGACCCTCCTGTTCTACTCCTTTTGGGGAGGGGGAACCCGTTGCTCTGCTAGCATAGGTAAGTGAATTTATGGGGTTTTTTTTGTAGTCCCTAGGTTTGTGTCCTGCCTGGTTGCATCTTGGGCTCTTCCTGTCCCATTCTATTCCGTGTCACCATGATCGCAGAATGAAGCCAATTACATAAAAAGGTGAGACTTTTCATGGCTTCTTCTTTCAGGACTGTCATGATTCTAATTCCAGATTTAACTTCCTTAAATCCCCCATACATGTGCCATTGTATTGTCTTTTACTTTTGTTTTCAATTTCTTTTCTTTGCCGACAATCTCCTGATTGACGACTTAAGAGGAGGGCCTGACACGAAAACATCAGTCGATTTTGCCTCAACCTCTCTCACTATCGGTTCCGTCCAATCCACTCTGGCTTTTATTCCTATTACTTTTATTAGTTCTACTTCCAGATGCGGGTTGTCAAGGTCCTTAGGGTATAAGATCTATATGTTTATCCCGCATTCTGTAGTCCATCAATGGCCTATATTTTGTATTCCTATTACCTTTAGAGCCATCAAAATTTCTGATTGTCGCGGACAGTTGGCTATATCTCCGAAATCCAGAGTCTGACAGGATAGGGGGTGATAAGCCATGTTACTATTTGTGGCGCTGACACCCCTCCCCTTTTTATTTCATCTTTAATTTCCATTTGTTTTCCTTCTTGAGCTTTTTTATCAATATCAAAACTTGCAGGTGTCACACCACACTTTGACTGTTGTCCTGATCTTTAGATTTTAAAATCTTTGAAAGTTACTGGTCAAGGTGGCCTTTATTTAGTCTCCTTTTCTTACTAAACAATTCTTCTAAACGTTTCAAGATAAAGTTTCGAAATATGTACTGCCAATATTTTGCATAAGGAACGAAAAGTTTGTCGGTGCTGAAATATCAGCACAGACTAAGCATAACCAAAGTGAGTAATAATAATATAAAATAAACAAGAATACAAAAGGGGTATACCTTTTGTGAGTTTACTTCACACCCCTTGTCTCATGAAAATACGTGTTTGGCGATTAAAAACGCTATTGACCGTGCATGAAAACTGTTAAATTAACGATTATTTTAATTGACTATACTGTGTTCATTTTATATCATTTTCTTTTTATCTGTTTTCGTGGTTGGTTGATATTTGCATAATCCATTGTGGTGGAAGCTTAATAATTTTATCGTAATTATGATTATATTTCTTTCATTTAAATCAGTGTGAAAATGTTCAGAGAATTCATTTAACGCCTGATAATGATATTTAACAATCAAATAGTATGATTGGCTGTATATCTACACGTTTTAAAAAAAAATCAGCTCTTCTGTAATCTTTTCTATAGTGTGAACAATTTCATATTAATTAAAATTTTCCATTTAAATTGTTGACTTTGCTGTAGCTACTCTGCATAGCGGGTCCTTATTTCCTGTTTTCAACTGAAATTTGTTCTCTGTTCATTCTTAATCTGTTTTTGTTGTATTGTTCCTTTAAAAGTTAGCAAGGTTTCACGAGAATTGCACAATTAAAAGATTATTAATCGACACATTTCCGCACATAATATAGAAGCTAATCAATAGTCGTATCATAACTGAACTGAATCCATAAATATTTATCCATTTTAAACTACTGTAGGTTATATTTTGATGTAACCGACATATAGTTTCATATGGATACCGGCATTGTTGCTTTGATGTTAAAACCAAGCAATATTTGTATCATACCTCTTCCTACTGAACTTTAATGCATCTCAGTGTGTGTTTTAGATATTATTTACTTATTGTAAAGATATTTGAAATGATGTGTTATTACTTGTTAACAGCACTTATTTTGCTGCTTCGCCGTTTTTCATGCTTTGTGCTAACTGAAATTCAGTTTATATGAAAATAATGACCCCATTCTGGCCAATCTTATATTATTTTCCTTGTACCTTATCGCAGTCTTGGTTGATATGCTTATTTACGCTTGGCCAATTTTGGGGTGGGTGTATTATTGGAACAATAGTTCATAACTATATGTTATAACAGGCCATTTTTGTTTCTGTTTAAATCATTTACCAGTTTATGAATATTAAAATTACCCTTAGTTCACGTGACTGTCGGTTATTCATAGTATGATTCGATAAAATGAATGATTAAATCTATTAGCTTCATTATCTTGTTATCTTGAAAAAATTAAATTGCATGTAATGGATTTGCTTGTTGTTGAGCTGAGTCATTGAGAACCTTAAATGTATTAAATGCCGATGACATGAGAGCGTTTAATCCAGTTTCGTTACCCTTTTCCATTATTAGGTGAGAATGGTTACCAAAGGAGAAGAAGAAAAATACACTACATGAAATATCTTATTCTAAAATAACATTATAGTAATTAAATCGTTTATTTATTAACAACTAACATAGGACTGTATTTTTATCTTTTATTACAACGGAGATTTTCCAACGACATTAAAAATGTATGTCCTACATCCATTGCAACAATAGTCGTTAAAAAGCCCGAATATTCTGGAAATATCAGATGAAATATCAGATGAAATGTCAAATGAAATATCAGACATTTATGTTAAATGTGTAAAATTTGATTGTATTACGTTTTTGATTCTGCGATGTAATCTATATTATCGCTTACAACAAACGTTTGAGTATTTTCAAACCAATTTATTGAAATATATTTCAATGAAATCACATGTAATTGACTTAATGTAATCCTTACCATTCACTCCAGTTCTGTGAAAATGTAGTGTTGATTCTATAGCATATTTGAATATTTAACAATAAAATGTCTATCTCGTACCCTTACGATAAAAATGTAATCATATAATGTGTTCAGTCCTTTTAAATTTATGAACGTTTTTAATAAGTGTCGCCTGTTTCTAGCATTGGCATGGAAAAAGGGGCACGTTGCAGTCTCCTAGGTGAAATTTGATTTGGTCATGCGATACACAGACTGTTATATGCATATTTATTTCTTACAGTGCGATATGTTAAATATTGTATATAACATCTATCGTCTTCGTCACAGACAGTGCAATGGTCTGGCGTCGCAAAGCTGAGATTGATGGTGGATGGGCTTGGCTGGTACTAATAGCGGTCTACGCTGGCATATTTGTAATCTCCACCTCTACCTATATGGGTGGTATCATGTACTTAGCGTTACTAGACCGATTTGGAGACGACGAGGCAAAAGTCGCACTGGTTGGAGGCCTTAACACCGGTCTGCTTTCTCTGTTTGGTAAGATATTAATTTAATGTACCCATGGGCGCCTGCAAATATGAGCAAGGGCTGGGCTTGGGGCGCTTGCACCCATCCACCCATCCCAGATTCCACCTCTAAATCTGTTTTGGCATACATCCGTAAAACTTAATAGCTACCAACTGCATGCCCCCCCCTCCAACAAACAAAAAATTCCAATAATTATGTAGGCCCCAGATGGTGCCAGAACGCTGTTATTAGTATCTAGACTTCCGATTCCAGCCCAAACTGAAAAAAATTGTGATGTGAATTGATGAATTATGTACTCGATTTCTAACACTGTTCCATTTCTGTTGGAGACATAATTACAGGGATT
Source organism: Unio delphinus (assembly GCA_029339505.1). Classification (NCBI taxonomy): domain Eukaryota; kingdom Metazoa; phylum Mollusca; class Bivalvia; order Unionida; family Unionidae; genus Unio; species Unio delphinus. The sequence goes on from JAQISU010000306.1 coordinate 10,062,112, forward strand.
CGATCCAGAGGCGTAGCGATGATATTTTGCGCCCGGGGACAAACTATAAAATTGGCGCCCCTGCGATCTTGTGACAGATTTATTACCCTTGTTTTCTTATTATAATGTAACGTTGCAAGCCTCATTTTGGCGCCCCTGTACCTTGGCTCCCGGGGACATATGTACCCCCCGCCCCCCCCCCCCCCCCGCTACGCCTTTGATTCGATCTTTCACTGAAATGTCGAACATCAAAAGGTTTCATGTTTTTGTGAATTCAGACTGGTATCAAATAAAAATGTAAATTCAGATTGGTATCATATACGTACGATACATATGTAGACACATTCCATTAAGGGGACGCAACTCAAACATGCCACCGATTTCCAGAGATGAGTTAAACCCGATGAATTGCATTGTGCTATGCATTCTCATGATTTAATCTATTTTAAAGTCGTAGACGAGAAAGAATGAACTTGTAAATATCATTCACCATCATATATTCGAAGTTGTTTTCGAAGAAAAACTTCAATTCCTCATACCATTAGCTGCATCCAGTATAACTACATAATATTTAATTGTACGCGTCTCCTTACCGATGACTGACCGAGATAATCAACAGATTAGAGTTGCTGTGATTGACCATCCCGTCCTGCAGCGGTTTTAAAAAAATAGAACTTTTCCATAACCGATCCATAAACATCAGAAATGCGTATCCTTCTGATTAAAACAATATCTCCAAGTTACTAATCATGTGTTTTAATTATTTTTCTCACATAGGAAACGCGCGCGCGCGCGCGTGTGTGTGTGTGTGTGTGTGTGTGTGTGTGATTTTTTTTTATTTTGAATGTAGCCTTAAGTATTTTTTTCAGTAATGTCACTACACTATAAGTGGTATGGCAGTTTGTAGTGATGTCTAGGACTGGGGCATCATGCCGCAGACATGTAGCATGATGTCCCACTCATACACATTATCCTGACACCAGGCCAACCAAGCCGAACATTACTAACACTAACCTGTTAATGCTAAGCACCTAGTGAGGTATATGTGAGCACCATTTTTATGGGTCTTTGATATGACTTGACCGGTGTTCTAAACCACGCCGATCTCTATCCTAGGTGGACGCCCTAACCATTAGGCCACATGAGAGGGACATGGTGAACGAAAGTCATAAACAAACGAAACAATAGATACATAACTTGCAATTCTCTGCAAAATAACAGGAATTGAAATGTACCTATCATCTAAAATGGATCTTTAAATATATCAATGAGACAAACATGTATACAAATATCGCAGGATACCGTCAGGCATTAAATCAGTGCGTATATTTTCTTCAACCATTTTAAACAGGAATCATGGTCGCCTAAGACAAGGAGGAGCAAATTGCAACCAACCGGGACGGTTGTTAAATGCATCACTCTAGATAAGGGAAAGTAACCAACCCCCATCTTCCTATTTTTAAAGTATTCCATTCCTCAGAGGACGTGAAGAATACCTCACCCCACCCCACCCCAATAAAAAGTAAGGTTATGCCTCCTGTTACGTGCTTAGGCTCGAATAAACAGTAACATAGAAAGAGTGAAAATAACAAGCTTGTAAAAACTTAATAAATAATTTATTGAGCACAAATATTTTCCAGAAAAGAAAAATAAACTTACGGTTTTTAGTATCAATTCCAAAATTAATCCAAAAATAATTGAAAATATAATCCACTAGTGAAATTGCAATAGTCCTGGTAATAAAATGTCTTAATAATTCCCAGTTCGAATCTTGGTGAAGCATCCAAGATGGAAGACGATGATGTTACGTGATGAAGTCAGTTCTGGTCTTATGAAATTAAATGAGCACAATTATTTTCCAGATAAATAACAAAATAAATCCTATTGATCCAAAAGAATTGAAATAATTTCCAGTAATTTAAAATAACTCAAAACAATGCAACTTAATATTCTGACAGCCCAACTTCTACTAAATAGTTCGCTCCAAAACATAATTTATATACCTGTTTTTACGTAAGCAAGGAAGGGGTAACATGATCTTCTAGAATCTTTAGAACAAATTTACGTTCAAAAAATCTCGTGCACACCGTATGACCCAACTTAAAATAGAAAGATGTTTACAACAAAGCTCCATAATGTCCTTGGAATCAACCAATCATTTTTAAAGCTTGTTTACAACTCTGAAGCCATGTCAGAAATGAGGTCAACATCTGGTGTTTTTTCGTATAGTACATGTCATCCCACTTTTTACAAAAAAAATCTCCCAATGAATGAATCTTAAACTTAAAATGTCAAATTTGAATCTGACAAACAAACAATTAAAACAAAAATAAATGACTTAAATCAAATATACGTAACAATCCAAGTAAATGAAATATTTTGAACTCCTATCAATATAACTTGGAAAATACGCACAAATTTACAATCATTCAATAGCACCAGCAGCAATAATAACCAGAGGAACACTTTCTAATGGTTCAGCATTCACAGAAAATAATGTACTCGATTTTAATTGGAGCTAATCAGGAGTGAACAAGACATGATGTAAGGATTGAGGAACTACAGAAAATAAGCTAATGAGTTTAATGAACACAGAATCAAGTCACTTGATTACATAAAAACAATGCTAAATGAACAAGGTTAGGTTTACTCAATACCACAGCATAGTGTATCTCAATGAACCTTGTTGTCTCTGTCACCAATCCTGACATTAATTTAGGAAAGTCTAGGAATTTAAATATTTTTCCAGCCTTTGATAGATAACTTTATGGGTATGTTGTTATTTCAGTTCTAATAGACACTAGTGTAGACGCTAGTGTTTACGTTGGCAATATATATTTTTTAAATGCTTTTAGACGCTCTAAATATTTTATTACACCTTTTATATATATATATATATATATATATATATATATATATATATATATATATATATATATATATATATATATATATATATATATATATATATATATATATTGTAACCCAATTATTTTATACAATTTACGACCATGAATACAAATTACGAACATTATATAAAATCATATACGAGCAGTTAGAGAAAATATAAATATTGATAACATTATCTTAATACTTTTGCGTTTTTGTCTGCTACGTGAGTTTAAAAATATGTAACTCGTTCTGAACACAAAAAACAACATATTGCATACTCCAACACCATTCATCTCATCTTCAAATATTCTAGCAGCTTCCTTGATAATTATTGTTTTACATTTTTGTCGTGGCTTGTGAAGTGAAACAGAATATTTTCTTACACATTATAATAGACGTTGTCTGTATCAACACTAATGCGGTGAATCTGTATCGGTCATTTTTAGCTACATTTGTCACAATCTCAGTTTTTCACCTTCTTGAAATAAAATTACACATCAGCAACTTCTACCATGATAAAAGCCACCGTAAATTGGTTTGACTAATTTGTTTGCCATCATAAATTTGTTTGACTAATTTTCTTTTCTTCTTCCTTTAACTGATTAACACAAGATTGTCGTCAATTGTTTTTGTTTTTCTTAAGTTTTCTTCTGAAGTTTTCAATAGTTCTATTAACGATTTGTTTCACTTTTCAAATATTTTTTTAATGTATATCTTTTTTCAAAAGACAGTTAAGATATAGTTTAATTGCCTACATTCGAACTTGTTTATTTGATTATTTCATGTTGTTCGTTAAATATCTGTTATTTTTAGTGTATTATGTCAACCAAGACTCTTAATGTAACACGCATCTAAAGTCTTCAAAAAAAGGTTTTTCATAACATCAGTTACATATTGGTAAATTTGCGGTAAACTTCCAGATCCGATTAGATTTGAACATGTTTTCTTGGTTGGTGGTAGGAAAGTTTCATTTAGTGTTTTTCATGAATATTCGCAGAAATAAATATATTTTCCAAACGTATTTCAAGAACTTCGTCATCTGGTTCAATTTCCTCGGAATTTATTTTTTATATTTGTTCTGCCAATGTCTTTACTCTTGTTACTAAATTGTTCTATCAACTAACCCATGAAACAATAACTATCTAAATATCTCTTTGTCCTATGTTTAAAAACATCATTGCCGTCATTTTCAAACCTACAAAAAATAAATAGTATGAGAAATGTGCTTCTCGTCATTACTCTGCATAATTCATGCTTCTCAATTTTGCTCATTAATATGGCTGTGATAATTAGATTATAACCAGATGAGATAAATTGTACACAAAGAATTTATTTTTCATAATTATAAGTTAAATTAAGCTTAGATATTGATAATCTATATACTTTCCAGTTAACAGTATCATGTAGTGATGGGAATCGGTCAGAAATTCATAATCGGTTCCCCTTAACCAACAGATCATCGATTATAATCGGTTACTAAGAGCAAATTTTAATTTTTTTTTTTAATAGTTATATCTTTGATCAAGAGTTCAATATGTTTATAAATGTACAGGAGTAATCTCTTTCAATGACATGTATACTTTAACCTGACAATAATATTATATTATGTGTTACTTTCGTTCTACAACTTTGTTAAATGAATGCAACTTTTTTATGGCTGATCAGTCATATGTAACTGAAATATTACCACAATCCCACGAAATTCTTTCGTTTACATGTGATGTGTATGTAATTTAAAGTATAGAAGGACGTGGGTTTTTTTTTTTGTTTGTCATTGTTTATAAATACTACAAAAGATGTTGCAATTTAACTGAAACAAATCAACAAAATGTGTTTAAATGTATTAACTCAACAATTTAACAACTTGACCACTATATAACTATATCTTCCTAATTATGAATCATAAGGTTTCATATTTGTAGTTGTGAAGGGAAGTAATAAATTTCAGGTCAACTTTAGTGGCTGGGAGTTTTACTAACCTTTGTGCTTTGCAGACACCTAAAAGGTGGTCTCCCTTTACACACTATCGATTATAGAGTTCACTATCGATTATCTGTTCAACCAACTGATGATCGATTATAATCGATAATCGGAACAACACTAGTATCATGCTCTTTTAATGCATGCTAGCCAACGGCAGAGCAAGCTTCGTTAGTGGTTTCTTCGTTAATTGATCAAGGTGAAGGTTGTGGACCTGAATAAGTGAATAAGACGTCTAATTAAAAATAGTTTTTGTCATCCTCTGTGTGTGTGTGTGTGTGTGTGTGTGTGTGTGTGTTTGTGTGTGTGTGTGTGTGTGTGTGTGTGTGTGTGTGTGAGAGAGAGAGAGAGAGAGAGAGAGAGAGAGAGAGAGAGAGAGAGAGAGAGAGAAAGAGTGATAATAATTTTCGCAGCATTTCTTTGTTTTATATATAAACAGCTTCTGAAAATTAATTTATTGTTAAATGCCTTTTATACATTATCTTCTGTTTAGGCTCGTACACTTTGTGCGTTCATTTAATGAAACTCCCGATTATAATTGCTCGCTTTTATTATTGTCAATGACCAACGTTTAGTTGAGATCTTGTAGTCCTTATTACTGTTCTGTTATACTGGTTTAATGGTTCAATATGAGTTTTTAAAAATTAGTATTATATAGCAAACACAACCATTAACTGATTTAAATACTTTTGACATTTAACGAAATCACACTATTACATCATTATGATTGTTCTTCTGTTTGATCACATAACTCTTGGTGTTTTCTAATTTTAAATTCAAAATTAGGCACTTTTCTGCGTCATTTTTCTGCTTAGTTTTGTTTGCTTGAGAAAAGACCAATTTTTTTCATCTATTTGCTGGAAGAAATATTATTGTCTCATTTAAATATAAAAATTATTATTGTCTCATATAAATATGAGTGAAAGATTTTCACTGAATGTCTTTCTCGTTCCCTTATGCTAACCGGTTTCATATGTTTGTCCACTGGCTTATAGACATTGACAGATATATTACATTCATTTGCTAATGTTTCATCATTATATATTTATTCGATATTTAGTAAATCAATGTTAATATTATCCAGGTTATATTCGTGTGGCCTATAAGGACGATACATATATGGATTGAAAAACAATTCTATTAAAAAGGAAAACTATTTTATTAACTAATGTGTAAATTAAACAAAGTTTACGTTTATTTAATCTGTTCAATTAATATATAAATTTTCTCCTGTTGGCATAAATGTATCCGATGTAAAGTCATATATATATATATATATATATATATATATATATATATATATATATATATATATATATATATATATATATATATATATATATTGAACATGCTTAATAATTCGTGTATCAAACAGTTCTTCAACTTTAAATTTTATTTTATTTTAGTTACTTTTTTTGTTGTTTCTTTTATACCAATCAACATAATGAGTTTGATGTATTCCATTGAACTTTCCTTCTTTCGATTAAAATGTAGGTAAACCTGTTGTTATTGTTTTTAGTTATAAAATTATAAAATATACTTGTTTAATGATTAAGCAATAATCATCTTTAATAGCTTTTGGTTGCAAGTTTTGTTTCGTTGTATTATCTGACTTTCTAATCTTCTCCAGCATAATCTTTTCCAAATGATTCATGAACCTGGGTTATAAAATTCTCTTCCTACATTAAACTGTACTTGTTTCTGGATTTCTCTTAAAATGCCTCAATAAAAGCGCAGTTTAAATCCTCTTCCGTTTCTATTGCTACTTTCTTGTCACATGTATATTTTAAGACATATAACACTGTCTAAATATATTTTAATTATAGTTGAATTTTAAACAGCTCTGACGTTAACAGCGTTTGAATAAAACTGATCTGTGGTACTATTTCTACATTTGGATAGGGTTTTTCGGGATCTGCTTTGGATATTAAGCAAGTCGGTTGCTTTATAAGCCAATCTTTTAGTTCAGATTATTGTATTTGACTTTTCAATTGACTACTTTTATCCAATTTAATCTGAAACCACAGTTGATTAATATTCGTGAAAGCATCTTAATATTGGTCCTCCTAAAAATTACCATTATATTTTTGTATCAATGATACATAGTCTGACAATATTTGTATCAATGATACATAGTCTGACATTATTTGTAAATGATACATAGTCTGACAATATTTGTAAATGATACATAGTCTGACATTATTTGTAAATGATACATAGTCTGACATTATTTGTAAATGATACATAGTATGACATTATTTGTAAATAATTATCACAGCTTCATATTTTAATAAACAGAATTCTAAAAAATTTCCTACACTAAATACATGTATTTGCCATAGCAAGTGAAAAAATATCTATTTGTGAAATCCACAACTTTCAAGAGAATTATTTACCTGGATATTCTGGAATTAATAAATCAGTGTTACTGGAAAGCAATTTGTCGATTCACGATGTCTCTTTTACTTTATGTTTTCAGTGCTTGTTAGTTTTGGGTGGGTAATGGTTTTCCAAACAATTCTGAATGTCAGCTTTTTTATTGAGCTTCAGCAGTCCAGGTTTGTTCATAAAGTTTCAGTCTCTTTGACATTTCCATTAAATATTTAAAACAAGTAAAGATCAGTGGATTCGATATTTTGTTAAGTTTTGAAAACAAGCGAAGATCAGTGGGTCAAATGTTTTTATAAATTTGAAGACAAGCGAAGCTCAGTGGGTCATGTTTGTTTGCTTTTATCGTTGAATTTTGAAAGCATGTTCCTCGGATCTTTACAAAACACTTTAAGACTAAGGTATTATTTTTGTCATTTTGATATTTTTTTGGTAGGAAGAGGCTACCCATAGTTTTTTCATCAGATTTAATTATTAAAAGCCTGATCTTAGCACTTTTAAGGTCAGTGGCCTTTAGAAAGGTCACAGTTTCGGCTTTTGATAGAAACTTGTAAGCCAGAGGTCTGGAGTTTTCAATGAATAAAAATTTGAGATGTGCAATCCAGAAATGCACTTGTATAAAAAAATGCGAAGAACATAACAAAGAGCAACCTTGGGTCAGTATATAAAAGTGAAAGGCAGGACTAATGACTATATTGGTTTGAAAATATGAGTGGTCAAGAAATGTACTCGCATAATTTGATCAAAGTTTCAAAGTTGAGAAAAATTATTGGTCTAATAAACTGGTTCTTCGTCTCAGTGGTTAAGCCACGAGAAAGCGTATTACTATCCAAGGTCAATACGGGTATTTTATTTGTTTAAAAAATACGAGTGATCATAGAACATCTAATGTCCTAAAATGTGAAAGTAATGGTATGACCGGGGTTAAAATGCCACTATGGTCCATCCCTTTTCTATCTCAATGGTCACATTTTTAAACAAACATGTGAGTAGTCTAATAATTGTAATTTTCATTTTAAATGCCTAATTTCACTAATATTGACAAATACAAATGGCAATATCGCATATTGTAAACCAGAAACTTGTTAAAAGATCTGCGATATTTATACTGCTAATGTAATGTCTACAGCATTTTGTTCCAGCGAGTTTATTCAAAACGCCTGAACCAAGTGTTTGATTTTATACAGGTCCTCTGGCCAGTGTGGTCATTAGCAATTTTAGCTGCAGAACTTCTCTAATGATTTCCGGTATACTGACAACCTCTGCATATCTGTCAAGCGCATACGTCAGAAGCATCGGGGTGCTTATTGTTACTTATGGTATCGTTGGAGGTAAGCTATCATATACAGTTTTCTATCTCTTCAGAATATGCATGATATGTTAAATATATTATGACAAAGAGGCATTATTTGACTTAAAGCCTAGTAAGTGTAAAATGTGTGCAGACAGTATGGGATTATACGCTTGATTATGAGATGCGCAAGTTTTTAAAGAAACAATACTGATTGGCTGAACATCTAACCACTCTAGATATATGTTCGATCACGCCTTGATTAAATGTTGTGTATATGTTGTTATTATCAGGATTTCGAACGAATTTCATTATTAAAACAGAATGTGATTTTAATTATGAAGCCTTTATAAACTTTGGAGAAAATCGAATTGTATCGCCCATCAAGTGGCGGGGGTGGGGGGGGGGAGGGAGGGGGGCAAAAATACATAAGTGTACTTTCAAAAAGTTCTGGCATCTGCTTGACTGAGCTTATCATAGATACTGTATTTCTGATTTTATTTGGATCTGTTCTGATTTGTACGTGTTAACAATATCTTTAAGGAGTCCTGTTTATTCACGTTAATGAGACTATCTAGCAAATATTAGTAGAGGATTGATTTTGTATTTGATTTGATCTTCTTTGTTTTGTATGTAAATCATGAAGATGTCTGGAATAGGTTCGATTATTCGCAACGTCAGCGTAGATATAATGAGAGGTCTTGTATCTACGTGTATGAAGAAAAGAAGACGCTGATTGGAGGTTGAACATACTTTGTTTATTGGTTCATATCGCCAGGATTTAAACAAGTTTGGTTATCAGTGCAAATTAAGTATATTAATGAGATCCTGTCATCGGATTCACTTAGACTATTATCCACCATCGTAAAGCATTTATTTATGAAGGAATTTGATTTAACTTGGCACTGTGTCAAATGGACCAAGCTAATTTAGACGCTGTATATCGCAATTTGGTATACAAGTTTTAACGTCATGGTCCCAGAGATGTTTGTTTCTGCTGTATTGTAACGTGAACTGCTGCACCATAACATTTTGAGTGATTTTAGATTCACTGAACCCTTTGGGAGAAATACATTTTGACTACATCTGGTAGAACTTAATATTTGACTATTCCCTTGATGTTTTGGCATCTGCCAATTTACAATTTTCCAGAATATATTCCATGGACGCAGGAGTGCAAACTATCTTGCCTCAGCATAATCACTTACGTCAAATCGATTGTAATCAAATATTTCTGACTTGAGACCGGAGTTATGTAAAAAGACACTGTATTTATTCTTAGTAACAAGCTGACCGTGTTAGTTAATTATGATGTAAGAACAGACATTGAAATAAATTGCTCTTATTTCCCCATCAATTGCCGGAATCTCGAATTTTACTTTATTCGTACATGAATAACATATTCATGGGCTACACAATATCCAAAGCTTATATCGAGGTATCTCTCATTTACAATTATTCATGAAACCCAAAGCGCTAAAGTGCGCTACCAACACTATACTTACTGCATGTAATGACAATATATAACGATGCTTATATTAGTAAGGTAACGAGTGACAGACAAAAGCATATGTTAACAATGCCCTAATATATACAAAGATTCCAATATCTTTCATTGATGCATTAGGTAAAGATATAACCAAAGTACTTCACGCAAAAACTATATTGTTATCAACTAACGAAATAAACCCAAGTTCTATTTGTAGGAATCGGCAATGCGTTTGCATCCTCGTCTTTTCCAGTAGTTTTGGGATACTATTTTGAGAAGCGGAGGAATCTGATGATTTCCCTTGCAGTGGCCTTTGTTGGAGTAGGAATGTTTACTGCCTCGCCAATGGCAAGTTTTATTCTTGATGAATATGGAATGAGTGGCGCATTGCTTATTTTGAGTGCCCTGAACGCCCACCTGTGCGTCATTGGAATGATTTGCCATCCCTCTAGACTTGAAAAGGATCTTAAAGTTCAAACTCTCAAACAGAAACAGGGATTAGAGAAAGCAAAGTGGATCACTGCTTTGAAGAGACATATTAATTTAGATTTATTAAGAAATGCTAAATTTATGATTTTCCTTTGCAGTACAAGTACTTGGAATTTAACATTATCTGTGTGTTTTCTCCATTTGCCAAACTATCTGCATATGCAAGGTGCCAGCGAAGGAAACATCAACAGTGTCATGGAACTCTTTAGTGTTGCTAACACAGCTGGAAGAATTCTTGGAGCATCAATAGTGGACAAAAGTGGACTGGACGCCATGACTATTCATTTGGGAACCATGGGTGTAGGTGGTCTGGTAGCCGTTTTGTTCCCTATATATGCCAGTTTAACAGGGGCGGAAAAGGCGTTTGCCATTCTAGTGGGACTATACACGGGATGTCCAAACGCTATCATGACTCCGATCTTGATTTCATTGGTTGGTGTTGACCGTCTTTCCCAAGCATTTGGATTGGCTTCCTTTTTCTGCGGCATTGGTTATTCTCTAGGGCCACCTATTGCAGGTAATATCATAATAAGATTCTGATCAAGATTGCACATTTAAATACCACGTGATATTGTGCACGGGTTAGTTTGTGATTATGGCATAGTTGAGAATTTAAAAATAGAAAACAAAATCTACTAGAGTCTTTCATTTGGAAACAAATGTTTGGTAACAAAACTATTACATTATGACATTATTATCATACATTATCAAACCTGTAACATCATTATCATACCTGTAACATGATAATCATTCATGTACAAAATTGTTATACCTGTAACATCATTATCATACCTATAACATTACTATCATATAAATGATATGATTATCATACATATGACATCATTATCATATCCGTAACATCATTATCAAGTCCTATAAATCAGCCCCAAATCTGTGCTGATATTAATTATCGTTATTGGTTTGGATATTAATTATCGTTATTGGTTTGGAACTGATTTATATGACCAATCATTATGATACCTTTAGCTTGTTATTATTATATTTATACTTTTAAAACAAGTGAGCAAATATATGATGCAATGCCAAATAATGACTCAGTCTTACCAAGTACGATTGTGCTTGTATTCATAAGTCCACCCGACCCAATCCTGCCTCACCAAAGATAATCAAATTTGTTTTAACAATGTAAATTGTTTTGTCCAGGATTGTTGCTCCAACACACGCAGTCCTACACGTGGAGCTTCACATTGGCAGGTATGGTTCTTGCCTTTAATGTGTTTGTAGATTTAGTTCTATATGAGTCACATGTCTAGACTTGATAGTCTAGTCGTTGATTAATTCATGAATCTTTTAAGCAACGTTCTCTCTAAGCGAATGGTAGATGTGGGCGCAGTGCTCGCTGCACTGCGCAAGCATTACGGAGACGAGCAAAATTTAACGTTGGACACAGTGCTCGCTGCACTGCGCAAGCATTACGGAGACGAGCAAAATTTAACGTTTAAAAACTGACAATTCAGCTGTGCGAGGATGCCTGAGCAGCTGCGCGCGCGCAGCTGAGAGGGAACGTTGCTTTTAAGCATATAAGTAGATAGAAACGATTTATGATAGAATATTTTCCCTAACATGTATGTATGTATGTATGTATGTATGTATGTATGTATGTATGTATGTATGTATGTATGTATGTATGTATGTATGTATGTATGTATGTATGTATGTATGAGTATGTGTATTTGTGTGTGTGTGTGTTCGTGTGTGTGTGTGTGCGTGCGTGCGTGGCCATGCATCTCGCTTAGGAATTCGTTATTTAACCGTAATCTTATGCAGAAGATGATTTCGTCTGACGGTATAACTTCTACGGTATTGATCATATTATGTGGCTTTAACCGCTCTAGTGACCTAGTGGTTAGAGCGTCCACATCGTTTGTGGGAGGTTGTGGGTTCAAAGCCCAGCCGAGTCACACCAAAGACATAAAAATGGCAGTAACAGCTGCCTTGCTAGGCGCCCATCATTACGAGTATATTCTTAGTACTGGTCAACCTGGTGTCAGAATACTGTCACTGGGTGCGCCATCATGCTACGTGTCTTTGGCATGATGTCCCAGTGCAATATCTCACTATAAACTGCCACACTGCAGACATCGTAGTGACATGCCTGAAATTTTTATTAAAAATCTAAATCACACACACACACACACATACACACACACACACACACACACACACACACACACACACACACACACAGAATTTGGCTTTACTATTTACTATCTTGAAAATTTAGATAAATGATACGTTCTTTCCTTCCGGCTCTTCTTAAAATAAGTCATTGCAATTCTTTGGTGCAGAACATTGCAGACAACTGGAAGACTATCACTATCTAGATCTTGTTCTAGCTTTGTTCTTGTCAATTTATGTACGTATGAATTGCTCGGGGATTAGTCGAAAGAGGTAGAACTTGTCCATCACTCTAATATTTTATTGACTTTTCAGGAACTGCTATGTTTATTGGAAGTCTGTTAGGAATGGTCTCCTCGTGTACCGGATCTGGAAGTAAAGAGATTTCTAGTCTGCCAAACAATGGAGACGAATCAACAGATCAAGGTCATAATAATGTGGCAAATATAGATCCGTCGCCTAATAACGTTAGAGAAGAAGCGTAGAAATAATAATAATAATAATAATAATAATAATAATAATAATAATAATGAGTACTTTTTATAATACTTAATCTCTTGAAGCTCTAAGTGCTTTACAGCATTAGAAAACACATAACAAAAAACAAAACATATATAAAGATATGATTAAAAAATACTAACACCATGAAATTAGGAAACATGCAACATGCTGAAAATATATAAGGTAGGAAACATTATTAGGATTTTAAGTTTGTTCTTTCAGTCGAAATGGGTGCGTTTTAAGAGAACTCTTGAATGGAAGCACTGTGTATTTGTGTCTAAGTTCAGTGTGCGATTCGTTTCACGTTGCTGAGCCCTGGTATGGAAACGAACGTTGTCCATATGACTTCGTATTCATGATTATGGATCAAATGGATAGCCAATATAGGGTACAGAGCAGAATGTCCATATGACTTCGTATTCATGATTATGGATCAAATGGATAGCCAATATAGGGTACATAGCAAACATTAGGTGTTCTCTAATTGTGGTACTCTAAGAATGATCCGAGCAGCTGTGTTTTAAACCTTTTGAAGTTTCAGGAGCAGATATTGAGACGATCCCGACAGAATTGAATATTATCAGTCCATTCTTGAAAGTACTTATGAACACGCAAGTGTTTTAGTAGCATGAACTGAAAGATATTTGCGAATGGAGCTGAAGCGTCACAGCTCACGATAAACAGCATTGCATATGTTCATGACATGTTGGTGCAATGTGAAAGTGCTGTCCAGAGTAACACCTGGGTTTCGTACTGACTGTGTGAATTTGATGCTTTTGCTGATTTATTGTTTTGAGGTAAAGGATGTGAATGAAAAGTCTTTGTATTGTGATCAGAATGGCCTCAGCTTTATCATCATTCATTTGCAGCTTGTTACATGTCATCTATGTTTTCACATGAGAAATGCACTTCTCAACATTCTGGATGGTAGCGTCAACATCCGTTGGGTGGCTAGACTTGTATATTTGGGTGTCATCAGCGTACAATTGGTGGGACACTGGATGATGCTATATGTCAGTAGAGAGTGGCTGAGTGTACATAATGAAAAGAACCGGCCCAAAAACAGACCCCTGGGTCTGGAGTGTATTCCATTTGAAGACACGATTTGTGTCCTGTTTACAAAGTAGGACTTGAACAACGTAGGAGTCTATCATAAATGATACATACATGGCGAAATACTGGTCTATTGTGTTTATTGCGTTATGCTGCAGACAAATCAAGCAGGGTAATGACTGCAATCTTTTCGCTAGCCAAAGCAGAGAGAATGTCATTAACTACGTTTAGAAGTGTAGTTTCAGTACTGCAGACTAAACATTGCTAAAAAAAACTGAATTTAGATGAGACACAAGTTGGGTTATAACAACTTTGTCGCAGAGTTTTCATATGAATGGGATATTAGTAACTTTACGTTATGGTCGGTATGGTCGAGTGTTGGTTTCTTCAGCAGAAGTTTTACAATGGCAGTTTTGATTGATGATTAGGATGATAGGTATTAACAACATCAGTTAGCGATGTCAATTCTGGATCTAAGCATTCAAGCAGCAGTGATGTTGGAATTGGATCAAGTTCATATAACTTTGGTGCACTCTTCATCACCATCACGATTGTGCATACTAAATCCATAGAGACTTATTCGAAGGATGAGAAAGGTTGCCGCTGACATTCTGTATCGCAAATGTATTGTGACGATGATTCAACTTAAATTGTGTTGTCAAGCTTATCTCAAATGGTTTTGTACTTTGTCACAGAAGAAATTTGCAAACAGTTCCAGAAAATAGACTGGACAAAACGTAGTTGGAAGTGTTCAACATTTATTCCTTGACGTTAGCTTGTTAGTAACCTCGAAGAGCAGTTTGGAGCTGGAACTTTCTGTGATCTTCTTAGTGTAATGGGCTGCTTTCGCTGCATGGACTAAGTTTGTGGTGTTCTTCTTAGCAGCTTCCTACATTTGCTTATGATAGGTATAGGACATGAAAATTAAAATACCAGTTTTTTCAAGTAAATAAAGTTATTTTTCAATGGAGATGCATCCAAGAATTATAAAAATTTAGTCTCAACTGTCTATGGGATGCAGCGTGGAGGACTTTTGTGACATGAAATGAGTGGGGGGGACAATTCTCAAAATGCAATTTTGTCAATTTTTAGAAACACATGGTCCTACTTAATTTCATGAAAATGAACAGAGTCTACAACTCTGGGTTGTGCCATAAAACATGTTTATAGCTTCAGCTTTACTTAGGACAAACAATAAAAGTTATACCAAATCACACGTATCGTCAGCCTGCTGAAGAATGTGTGTACCCTTTTCCCGAACTCCTTATTTATTTTCATGAAATCTAACACAACTGTTGGACATGCGTGACAACTGTTTCATGTTTGTACAAATTATTTCAACAGAATATTGCCATGCTTAATAAATTCTAAAATAATTAGAAATTTACATCATTCTTTGTCATTATTTTGAATAGAGCTTTCTAAGACTAAATTCATACAGATATAATCTTGCCATGACACCGTTCATTTAAACAAGTTTGATACATACCTTGAAGAGAAGACATAAACACTATTTTTGCTTATCTGAATGAAAATCAGTATAGATATAAATATGAAAATAACTTCTAGATGTTATTAAATCGAGTTTTGTCCACTAACGCCGTTGACCGACAATGGGGTCAATGCGCAAAATATTTTTGAGGGATAATTTGGTGTATTTCATATATTGCAGATATGGCTGTAACGATCAGATAGGACCCCTGAATCGAGATTTCGTACGGTAAATAGAGGTTACTCATAAATATGAAACATACATGGATATATTTCAAATTGTTTGAAGCTTAAGACCTACTGTGTTTATTAGTATTACCCCCTCTTAATGTATGAAAATAAAACTTTTAAAATTTTCAACGCTTAGCAAAAATACTTAATTTTTCTTCCATGAGCCGCTTAATACTATAAACAAGTAACCGGATATGTATTTATGTTGGTTTCCAATGATTTTACATTCAAACGATCCAAATTTATCTCAAAATATGCCGTAACAGCAGACCACTGTTCTGGAACCGTAGTGGCGTCAGAAAACGGGATGCCAGAAACAGTTATTTCCCCTGTCAGTCCTATACATACTTATGAATAGTTAGTCTGGATGAAAGCCAAACCCTCTCAGCTTTACGGCGGTCTTTTTAAATAGTGCGCAGCTGGTCGATAAATAGTTTATACTACGGAGAACACTTTTGAATTTATATTTTGTGCTTGATGGTTTGTGCATGTTTTTCTATCAATGAACACGTGCATTTATCGAGTTGTTCTGCTGTAAGAGGAAATCAAGTTGTTAGGCCTGCTTGGATGTCATGCATTAGTTTGGATCTATTTATCATACAGAGGTTTCTCTTAGTAGCAAGAAAGGTGGAGGGTTATGGACTGATACGTCATGATTGCATGTAATGCAGAGTTGATCTAATGCAAGTTCTTTGGATACCAGGAATGACCGTAGAACATTATCATAATGTATATGAAGCATCCCGTCTTCATGAATATGGGTTTCCAGGACAGTCAAAGTGAAAGTTTAAATCTCCAAGAGTAATAATGTTGACACATATCGCATTTCCATACCCTAGGAGATTCGAAAACTGATCCAAAAAGAGAGATTGAGTTAGCTTGTTTCTTCTACTAGGATGAGGGCGGTAGAGTCTGAAAAAGATGGACTGACCTTTGTTTCATTGTCAGTGTAGTTTGGACTCATTAAAGCTATGTGTGATAGAAATTGAAGGTTGTATTGTGGTTAAGACCTTTAATCATTGCTTTCTTTGTGATGACAGCAATTACACATCTGCGAGAGTGGCGGGGGAAAGACTTGATGCAGTAACTGGTGGGTGTTAGATCCGCGCACTTGTGTTCATCGCCTTATGTTTTAGCCTTGTTTCTCGCAGGAAAAAGACGTCGATATTTTGTTCGTTGATAAATTTAACTATTTCTGTGCGCTTTTCCAGTGATCCTAATGATTGGGAATTGAATAATGCCATTTGCAGTGGTAAATATTGGATAGTTGACAAAACGTTTTCGATTTAATAGGGGTTTGAATCAGGGTATCTTAATTATCGGCCGAAGTTTTAAATTGTGGAGCAGGAAAGGGCGAACGGGAAATAACCGGATTTCGTATTTCAGTTCTACACCCTCCAGCTTTAAAACATCGTTTCGTTTTTCGCTTCCGTGTACATTTAAGTAATGTTGAATGTAGTCCCAGTTCGTTTAGTCTAGAGCTCAATGTAGTGTGGAGAGCCAACGAATGGTCATTTAAAGTAATTAACGAGGGTCCATCATATCATAATCGAGTTGACTGGAGATCACGTGATGGCCGTTTGTTCAACAACAAAGAGCGTTGTAGCGGTGAAGCAAGACAGCTGAGAAAAAGTCTAATTGTTTTCGTTTCCAAAACAAAGAGATGGAGAAACACATAAGAACTGAACAGCCAATGCATGATGAACACAATGACGTAGACGAAGACAGACATCAAAAACGTATATCATGAAAAACGGCACGCACACAAAACGGAACAGCTGCTTCAAGCCGGTTCAGCGATATCGGCAATCTTGCCATTCTCTCAATATATCTCTAAATTAAGTGATGCAAGAAACATTTTAAAACAGTTTTCTTTCTCTCTTGTGTTCAGTATTTAGGGAGTTAAAACAATTGTCAGATACAAGTCTGACAGTACTTCAAGAAAAGCATGTTTTAACAATACAACGGGATGGGGCTCTTTACTTGGAATGCGTGAATCCATTATTGCATCCTGAATAAAAAGCTTGAAGATATAGAAATATATGTGTCTGTGGATCGATCGAACGATCGATTGAGAGAGAGAGAGAGAGAGAGAGAGAGAGAGAGAGAGAGAGAGATAATTATATTTAAAATAAACGAAACACAATAAGATTACACGTTTCTTTCGAGCGTACCAACTTCGTACATTTGTGTAATGTGTGCCTTTAAGAATGTAAGAGATAGTTAAATGTATATTAACTTCATGATAGCCAATGAGTATTAAATTCAATAGTGTGCAATTAATACAACAATCATTTTGAAGAAATATATTTTATTAAATTTAAAATAGAAGGTGGCTAGTTATGTTAGGTAAATGAACTGATGGATAGACGGATATATATATATATATATATATATATATATATATATATATATATATATATATATATATATATATATATATATATATATTATTTACACTTACAATGAAACAGCTTTTAAGGAAACAACATTTACAAAAGAAACGACGTCACTAAATACAAGCCTAATTAATCTTGATACTGCCTGTTGTCAGCAGAAAAATGTTTGTAAGATATGATTACGTTTGTAAATGAAATCTCCGGAAATCGAAATCCTGATATCAATTGATCATGCATTTAATAAATATGTTGCTTTTTCCTTCTCATGACGAATCTGCTATCACTATATTTTAACTTTTCAGACAAAGTTGATTTCAGCATAACACAGGCCAGGTTTTACCTTACAGAACAAATTTCAGACAAATTCAGTAGTAATAAGATAGGAATTTATTAGCTACTTCTACATGTATCCAATAAGTGGCTAAAATAGCAATAGATGTTGGAACGGTGTCGTTTTGCCTTACTACCCAATAAAGCATAGCATAAAAACAAACTGTAAACAACTAAAAATGAAGCAACAAATATACTGAGAAAAAAAAATCTTTAAAACATGCCATTTCAATACTGCTAAGGATAAGAATGTAAATATATTTTACGTGCTGTGAATATGAAATATGTTTACACTTGCCTAATAATTGTTCTGCCAATTGTTCTTAATTTATACATTTCAGACGCATTGTTTACTATGAAAGATTCGTACTGGGCAGTAAACTACTTTTTATTTTGTAGTCCTTGATAAACGCAACAAAAGCTACTGGCATAATTAATTTCATTTTATGATGGAAAGTTAATTGGTATGCTGGACCAGTGTTGCGTTCTATACATTGTAAAGAATGAAGGTACATAAGTAACTTCGTTAACTTTGAGTCTATCAATGTAAAGCAAACAACATATTGAATAGTTTCGTGTAAAAGGGGGGAAAGCTGTAAGTAACCCGCAAAACTTGATGTTTTAGATATGTCAGTTTCATATACATTAAAAGTTGTATCTTGTTGTTTTCAATCAGTTTTAAACGATAACTGAAATGCATGAAACTCTAAAATCGTTCTGGCTAACAACTTGTCTATCAAAAAATTAAATCATCTTCGGTTATAAGCTATTTAATGTGACAATAATCATCTTTTTCTTGTATGTATTGCTTGGTTCGTAGAAAAATCCTTGCTTTGATGCTTTCTTTAGCTGCTTCTTTAACATTTTCATGTATTTCAAAATCTTGTAAGCTTTTTTATTATATATGTCTTCCATTAGGTTATAGTGTATAAATCGGCTTGATATTCAATCACTGAGTTGGTTCTTAACTCTGCCCCATTCCTGAATAAAATGTAATACTTCGATTCCAGTCTTACGATTTCTGCTGGTATCTGTATCAAGTTATTGCCCTAGCGAATTTATCTAGGTCGAGTATTCCTTTTACCATGAAATATTTATTCGACTTTCTATTTCATCGATAATTTTATTCGAGTTTGTTTGTTCGTTATTTAAATTATGTATGTACCGTTCGAGAGAGCATCTTCCATGGTGTAAGTAGACTGCTCAGCCACATATTCTCCATTAGTCCATCATAGCTTTATAAGTGTTTTTTAAGCTTGTTTATTTGTTGTTTGCTATGCCAGGAGGGGGATGTTGTATCATGACGCGGGACTACGACATGTTCATTTATACTATTGTTCTGCTTGATGTACTCATATAAGTTGTTGACATCATAATGGGATATTTTGGTTCTTTTGGTATATAATTCGTTATTTGCTAAATGTACCTGTCAAACATCATGCTAATCTCCCTCGTCCCTCTCTTAATCATGAGAATTATGTCAAAAGTGCTTAACACACCTGTTTGTTTGTTTGTTTGATTAGGATTTTTAATGTAGCTTTCACAGTTTTTCAGTCATATCGCTACGATGTCTGCAATGAGGCAGTTTATAATGATGTCTAGCGATGGGGCATCATGCCGCATACATGTGGCATGATGTCCCATCCATTCAGGTTATCCTAACACCAGGCCGACCGGTCCTAACAAAAACCTCTAAATGCTGAAAGTCAAGCGAGGCAGCTGTTAGCACCAGTTTTATAAGTCTTTGGTATGACTCAGTCGGGGATCGAATCCCCGACCTAATGCTTCCGCGAAGGACGCTCTAACCACTAGGCCACCGGAGCAGTTTTTAGCAAACCTGTAGTTTTACGCTTTATATATTTAAATCCATGTCACGTGAAAGAGCATTGTATTAAACAGTATCAAGTTTGTAAAAAAAAAAAAAAAAATTATGCAGACATTGTGAAATTCTATACAGTGTCGCATAACATTAAGGTATTTTATACATGTAAAATAAAATGATTTAATAGCATCAAGTGTTACATTACAATCTAAAATTATTTGTAGTCGTCATCTGAAATGTAATACTTCCAACTATGGCAAATAAAACGCTTATTAATTTTTAATGTTATTTCAAAGAATATATCCACACAATAGATCGAAGCACTAGTGCTTGTATAAGTTTTTGCGTATAAATTTAGTTTCATGTATTCAAATTTATTTACTCCCTCTTTTAATTTGGAGTCATTGCAGCTTTTACCTAGATCTTCAAGAGCATGCACAATGAACCGATAGATATCTATCAAATCTAATCGCTCGTTCCACGTGTAATATTTTACAATCTTTTTTGCTCCATTTAACAACAAAAGGATTAATTTTGCATCAATACTGGATCATTAAGTTTCTTTATAAGCAGTGTGTGTCATAGCCACTGGCAAGCTTTCTCACGTACCCACATTAGCTGAGCCTGATATTCAAACCACCGCAGACACAGGTGGTATGTCAGTGATCCGTAACGTTGAGCTCCATAGACCACTCGGTACCCTCCTTGTTTGAAAGATACATTTTTGAGAAAAGGCAGAGAGTGAAAACTCTTAACCACATTTTCAGTTTGTTAGTACATTTGCTCAGTTTAGTGTTACAAAACGAGCGAGGTAGCCGGGTAGGTTGGGGTTGTCAGTTGACCGGTTATACAAATTATAGTAGCAAAACATTGAAATAGAATCAAAACCTTTCTAATAGACATATAGAGAATTACTTTTTGGAGTCGATGAATGAAATTTGTACTAAATCAGAATACCAATCCCATAACTGGAGATCGATATATTTACTTCTGTCCAGGCTTACAATGAAACGGGGATTCTGAGCTACCCATTCAAAATCATTCATCAAATAATCAATACGAATACCACACTGTTTAAAATGAAAATGTCTGCAACACACATTTGTAGAATCTATATTCGGCAGTCAGAAATAATGATGCATAGTTTTGGATTATATATTTGTACAAAAAATAGCATTCACTTACACTCCATTACTGAATGCAAAATGTGATATGCAAGTGTTGCAAATAAAATTCCGTTCGGTTTCACAATTTCTCAGGATACAATATTATCAATATATGTCCTGACGTCGAATAAGAAATTTTATACCTACTTTCTATCCTGCATAGAAAATGTTAGCAATATTGAACGTTATTTTACAGAGGCAGAAAACAATTAGACACAAACATCGTGAAACAAATAAATTAAGAAACTACTTAGTGAACAGAATTTTGACTGTTTATTTAACCTTCAAATTGTTGACTTTACCAACAGTATCCAAGTTCTATATGTCCCCCCCCCCGCACCATCATATGTTGTGTATACATTCTTGCTTATGTTTACTGTGCAATAATGTGGTTTTTAATTATTTCTTTTTATAAACAGCCCTTTATAGGTACAAAGAGGGCATTAATCAGTCTTATTTATAATACTTGTGTTGAGATTAAGAATTGTTTTCAGTTCTCAATTAAGAATTAACTGTCTGCTTTTAGTTCTGAGTCATTTTTGTATGTGTCGTTAAGCGGTGATGCTGTTCAACCTTTATTAATTTTTGTTATCATTGTAATTTAAATCTCTAAACAAAAATGAAAAGAGAGTGATCTAGAACTTATAACTTAATTTCTGCAAGTCAAATTAACATTATTGTATGTATTTAACGGCTTTCCACTAACTTGTCTTTTTGCTATATTTGAGGTCGGCATGAGTTTATATACTTTACTCACTGTAGTTTCCTTTCACATTTTCGTCATTTGCAAATCCAGAACTCATGTCTCATAGACAATTCATATTGCCATTCTAATTGCGTCCATTGATAAAATATCGCATAGTGGTCCAATTTAAATCCCATAATACAAATGATTACCTATCACACCTTTCATTTATGCGACATGCCTGACGTTGGTGCTGAGACTGTACATGCGCAGTTTGTCCTCTTTAGCCCAAAAAATCATACAGAACGAATTAAAATTACGAGTAATCTAGAATGGCGGACTCAATAGCAAGTTATGTTTCTCTCATCGTGTGACCATTTCAGCTGATACGTCTACTTGAAAATTGCATGCATGCCTTATTCCTATTATTTATAAAATGATGATTTATATGTCCGATTTATAGTTAAGGCTGATGTTAAAAGTATTCTTACCACCGTACTAACAAGGAGCGATTCCTGCTCTACGGGTAGTTTCGGTAGAACAACCACCACATAGCATCATTGTCCTATTCGAGCACATCCTTCAACTATGTACGGGTCTTTTCAGGTCATTGGGGGAAATATCTGGACATTTGTAGTAATCAGGTTCAGTTTACTCGAATACGCATGATTAAGACGACAAACAAAACCCTCAAAAACGTGACAATGTAAGAAAAATACATAGCAATACAGTACTCAGTTCTTCATTATGCCTTAAAGAAGCGTTTCATGTATAGAAGAAATTGTAAAAACTTGTGGCAGCGGATCCATTTTTTAGAAAACTGATTTATCGACTAATGTTGCAGATTTTTCTGTTCCCGAGACTCTGTTACGTCTTTTAAAGACTATTTTTAACTCTTGTCTGAACTTAGGTCCTGTAAGACAGTACAAGAAAAAATGAATTGCATTATTCATGTATTGCAGCATATTTACTATTGTCCAAGACAAGGTTATCTTTGCAAGGACACTTTCATCTGCGTTAACCCAATATTTCTCTGCAATCAAGTGCGCAACAACTGGTGACGTGGTAAGCAAAAATACACAATTTACGGTCAGGAGCATGACTGTCAGACTAGATGTGGTACGGGGCCGAAATGATTGTTGACGAGTCGTTTCCTGTAGCGATTTCTGTCTATGTGGTTCTTGCTCAGACCTATTCTTTAGCTGGATTCCTAAATGCTGCATCAACTTCCGCTTTGATTGTAACATATTACAGATGATGATTATATTGCAAACAATCATGACAGCAAAAGGTATCAAGCTAAATACGCAAAAGTCCATCCATGGCCAAACCCAATTCATAAAGTCGATTACATGTGGAAGCGAGTCGCATACTGTGATTCCTTGATTGTCGGTAAGTCCGATAGTCCAGAAGAAATGTGAATTGAAAACTATAAGACACAGAGCTATCACTACTATCACTAGGCGAGAACTTCTCCTCGTGCAGAGTCTCTTTGCCTTGAAAGGAACTGTGACGGACAGGCATCTGTCAAATGTGACAGCGACCAGGGTCCACACTGTAAAATCCGTCACAACATAAACTATAAACGTGTGTACCTTGCATATGACATCTGACAAATTTCTGATTGGAACTTTAAACGTGAATTCAACCCAAAGCCTCAATAGACCGAAATACAGCGCACACAGGTCAGAACCGGCCAACACAGTTAAGTAGTACATGGTTGTGGACGAACGGAGGCTCCTTCTAAACAGAACCACGATGGACAGAATGTTTCCCACAGTACCGATCACAATCAAGATAGGGGAACAATACATCCATAGTACAATGGCCGCCTTGTATTCGATATACTCTTCCTGTGACTTTCTAAATGTAGTTGTATCGTTCATTTTGGTTTCCTGGCGCTATTTTTGATGTTTTTATTAGTTCTTCAGTTTCAAGCACAGCTTCTGAAAGAAAGAATTGCACACTTGAGACATTAAGCCATACATTTAAATATTGGGAAGCCAAACACATTAATGGTACACAATATAAAAATCTAAGATACAAGCAGTAACTTTCTCCATGTTTTGACCAACAAGAGCTCCGTCTTAAAAATATGTCCTGTTTTAGGACTGAAATTAAAGGAAACGACAAGAATTCCGAGTTGGTTAAAACATTTTTTCCCAATGTAAATATAACAGTTCTGAGAAGCATAAAAAAGAAATAAATAATGGGAAAGAAAACCAATGGCTAATACGTCTCATTGACTGCACTATTGTTGGCAAATAGTTGCAAAATGATTGCGGTGAAAACACAGTAAGAAACAGCCTCATCTACAGAGTAGCACCTGCAAAAGCTAATATGGCGAAACACTTCTGTGCTATGCAGCATTTTCAAATGCGATTTCATGCGGCTGTTATAGGTTGGAGCTTTTTTCAAGTAGTATAATAGTTTAGTCTGGTTAGGTATTCTAGAACAACTGTGTTTCTACATACTAAAATGTATATTTACAAACTAAAACATTTGATAAATCCAGTTTTGGGGGGATTTGACACTTCTCTGGAAGTTGCCTTCTCACTAATACATCGCATTTCCCATGCATGTTCATGAATTTTATCGTGCACGTGTCTTTCACAGTGGCTGCCTTTGGTACAACTGAGACGTCACAAATTGCCGGGATATTTTGAAGACATAATAATGATCGTGTTAATGTCGAGTCTGTGTAAAATTCCGCTCATTTCAACGCCAGATTGTTTTAACTTTTCGTACCGTATTTGAGTTGACGGTCTTGATAAATGCAGTCGATATACTAGAGCCTCTGATTCATCTGATTTCATTGATTTCCGACAGGAGGTACAAGCTTGCGCCTCACAGCTTCAAAACAACATGTTGAATGAACACGTTACACGTTTGCAGTTTTCCAGTTTGATCTAGGAAAGTCACAAGCTCGCCCGGATCGAAATCAACAAACAGCTCAGCAGGTAAACTCGTGTAATCCTCTTTCGTGGCAAACCTGGTCAGATCCACAAAGAGGCTGCGTCTGGTCGCTGGGATACCACGCCCGTAAATATAAACGAGTATTGTGTATACTGTTAAGGTTACTTTCTAAGTGATAATGTAAAATCAAGAAGCGCGCATGGTGTTGGTATCGCAGTGCACGCAGCTCTTAAACCATTAAATGTCCATAATGAGCCTTTCAGATGTGTTTGCAAAAGGCAGCAATTAATAAAACAGCGGTCATCGTAGAGTGGCACTTTCACCATGTAAATCAATAATCAAATATTTCGGATATTAATGTAAGCCGTACGAGTATATGTGATGTCGATGCATTACCAAGCATGGGACTGAACAGGTTCTGTTGATGAATCCTGGTTGATAATGTCTTTTTCTCGCGTGCGGGAAATAATTGATGAAAGTTAATTTTGTATAAATCCACCTCGGAAATGCTCGGTTGAGTTGCCATAGCAAATAAATCAAACTGGACAACGGGGAGGCCATTTGCCAGTCGTTTCGATAAGTCGAAGACCTAATCCATTGGGTGTCCTTGTCCTTTTTTATTCGTCTATGAAAGGCTATGTGGCCTCCAAGCGCCATTTTCAGAACAATTTCCGATGCAGTTATATGACTAATAGTAACTCAGCCGCTTTTACAACTGCAAGAGACGTGGCCGCTAACAACGTTGGAATGGTTGCGTCACCTCTGATTTGGATAATCATAATATCACCAAGATGTTCTTTTGTTTGACTGAATTAAGCTGATAAAGATGTGCCTGGATCAGAGGCGTAGCGATGATATTTTGCGCCCGGGGACAAACTATAAAATTTGCGCCCCAGCGATCTTGTGACAGATTTATTACCCTTGTTTTCTTATTATAATGTAACGTTGCAAGCCTCATTTTGGCGCCCCTGTACCTTGGCGCCCGGGGACATATGTACCCCCCCCCCCCCCCCCCCCCCCCCCCCCCTCGCTACGCCTCTGGCCTGGATCAACCACACGGCGATATTTCCATGGAACTTTTTCAAAGCAAACCTTAATTTGCCCCAGAGCTATCTGTTTGTATTGCGCGCTTTCTTTTTGCAAGTGTTTGAGACTCAGGAAACCGTAACTTCGGGGTATGACATTATTATTTGAAAACGTAATATATTCGATTAATGTGTGTCATTCTATGCGTTTTCCACAGCCACGCACCCCCTCTAACAAAAGTGTCTTGTTGGAGTGGATCACAGAAAGGCATCTGTAACCGCAGTCTCACACACGCGTGCAAGAAGTACATGTCGATTATGAACTGCCTAAACAGCTGATGGTGCTCCAATGATAAGTAACAAAGCATGTACATGTACAAGGTACTGAAGATGTGTTGGTAAATATGAAGACCTGTGTCAAAATTTTTATGCCAGTGCATGTAAAACCACAGATTTTGATACACATGTGCCATTGATTGTTTGTGAAGTTAAGCGAACCTTCTTCAGAGGGTTACTGACCATAGTTTAAGCGCAATGACATTTAGGTCACTTCTACGTTGGTCATTATCTCGGATAGGATTTTGACATGCCACAAACACGTGTTTTGGTGCGGTAAGACCCTGTTTTGTACGTATTTGCTATGTAAAGTGTGACTGATTATGGGTTACTGGATGCAAATCTGTTGCATAAGTGAAAGAAACGACAGCGTTGACGCGTTTCCAGACTTTAATAAACAACAACGAACGATCTTCTATGGTACACGAAAGAATCATCCATAACGTTAATGTTGATAATTCAACTATGCCAAATGATGCTGCACCCACACGCTTAACTGTGTCATTGATTGTGCACTTGTGGTTAGACAGCAACATGTATTTGGATCCAAAAGTAACCCTGCGGACATTGCTCCAAAAAACATATACGTGACTGACATAATCGTACACTTAAGTGAGTCGTCATGAAATTGGAATCAACGCTGTATACATCCAAAGGTGAAATTCGAGTTGATGTTAATGACCAGGTCTTCTAACCATATGATTTTAAGGTCGCCTAAGTGTATACATTCTATGATCTTCAGTATCGGACGTCTCCTTGATTAAACATCATAGCTGGGTCACAGATTTCACTTAATTCATCGTTGCATCTGGCGAGTCCAAGAATAGTCCTGGCAATTTCAACATTATCCTACATTGATTGGAGTTCCTTTCCATTGATGTTATAACGAGCGATGTTGAACAACACCATGAAACCATTGTAAACAAATCGAACTCAGGTGTCGTTCTGATTTACGTTTCCTTCAGTTACTAAGAACAGGGTTTTCTGTGAAGATGTGTAAATTGTTGAGGCAATATCATCAATTTATGATGAAATATATTATCCAGGACTTTTTCGTTACATCGTGTAAGATTCGTTTGTCCTCAGAAATTTCACATATATATATAATGTACGATGACAACCGCTTACTGTCAAGATTCAAACAGACCACAGAGATGTGAATGTGCTCGTCCTGTTATATGTATATACATTTTAGAGTCTTGCCACTCATCAACGAACTACTATGTTGGATCTCTTCAGATATCTAAAAGTTCACTCGACCCATTCATAAGTACACGCCACATTAATAAATGTTAAAGCTATAACTAGAGAAATTTTCAATCGAACTCAAAACGTAGCCGTTTCTATGCCTTTTCATGACTTTATCTTATCCAAATGTAATATTTCTACTTCAGCACTAAGTCAAAGTCCTTCTTGACAACTCAGGATACATACGAAACGGAAGAAAATTCAGCTTCACGTATACATTTATATTATAAGGTCACTTGACAAAACTACAGCACCACGAAACAACGGCATAAATCAAAAACATTAACCAGTAAAACGCTTATTCTAAGAACGCTAACGCTTAAAAAAAAACAATTTTAAATGTTAATCAGTCCCTAACATTAGTAAGGTGAGAAATTGCTGGGCTACAATGTATCTCACAAACGCGATTTTCCTTCGGTTGTTCGATCTTTTTTCTTCTCAAAGTTGTATAGCATTACAGTCTGATTTATTATCACACAACAATGGCATCCTCTTTGAGGCTATACGAAAAATATGACTAGCAACAGCTTGGTAATAATTCAGAAGTAAGAATTTATTACAGACGCCGTACAGGTGTTACCTCACACATTCAAGAATCTAATAAAAGTCACATACACTCGATGCATTTGCATCATTTAATGGGGCCGAAATAGTGTATACCTTAAAAGAAAATCGTTTGATCTGAGTACGACTTTTACTCTAAATGGAAATAAAAACTTTTTTACGGACGCTAAAATCACAACATGTTGTTATTCTGCTTTAAAGATTGGCCCTAATACGATAAATGATAAAATAATTAAACACGAATTTACAAAGTGTTACACGTTCTGTAAACTATAGTATGAGTTAGAAATCTTGAATTTTAAATTTGATAACTGAACTCTAGAAATCAAGCTGGTTTATTTTTAGAAAGACTTTAAAGACTTCAGCAATGAAAATGAGCCTTATATATCTAGTCACTAGCGGCAAACTAAAAATGTTTTAGCATTGAACTGTGTAACCGGGTTTGGAATGATTTTTTTCTGGTGTTTTAATGTTGTTTTTCTGTTCTTGTTGGATTTTGTTTCATTCTCCTTCCCATGTTATATTGTCCCGTGTGAACGAAAGTAGTTCACAAAAAGGTTCTCCATGGCGACGAATTGCATTCGAGGTCGACTTGTGGGTAAAGGCAGAGGATGCTCAGATTGATTACATCTCATCGTTAGAAAACAGCGATTCTGTTTTTTTTTCAGAAGAAAACAATTCTGAATGCATATTTGTAACGAGGTTTTCGGTATCAAGCGCTATTGGTACAATATTGCACAAGCCCACTGGTCAGAGGTATTGCGCAACTTGGAAAAACAACACCAGAAACCGCCTCCCGCTAATACTCGTTATCTAAGGAATGACCTCAACGGTGTGATTTGCCCGGTTATAGAATGGATATGGTAATCTGAGTCGATATCTTGAACAAAGACAACACACGAGCCCCCGTAAAGATAAATAAAGAATTTAATCAAAAGAATCAAGAGAAGAAAGACACAGTAAATTACAATTCTCTTTCCTTTTGAATACTCTTAGTTCAGAAGCACTCTAAACCCGAAGTTTAAAATAATAGATACATTAATTAAATTTCAAACACTAATAAAATAGACAAATCTAGCCGTTATTGGCTGATAGAAAATTTCATCACGAAATCGAGTGTTCATTAACATTTGACCGCTTGGTAAATTCACATGACCTGGTCGTCGACTGTTCTTTCTCTGCTTGCGTCTCGACTTTAACTTGCCCTCTGTTTGAACGTGGGATTCTCACAACTCTGACTTCTAAATTATTTTCCCTCCTTTGGATCTCGACCTCCTCGTTATTTCTCTCTCTCCAAAAAAACTATTTTCCTTTGAAAAGAAAAGGGTAAAACACCCTAAGTATCTCGTTAGGTTTTGAGAGTTGAGATTGTCCGTCCGTCTTTCTGGTTCGAACCATCAGATCTTACTATCAGTGATAACCTTTATACGGCTAGCAAATACTACACAAGTCTTCAGATCAATACAGCTATACCGTTAATTATCGACATCAGAATTTGGGGAAGTCACATATATTCCCGTAAATCATTACGTAAAGTGAGGCCCGTAAATCATTACGTAAAGTGAGGCAATAAATCATAGCACACAATCAATATTTACTAATATGATAAAAATGGACATTTTCTTCTGGTGAATTTAGTTTGATTATCACAGTTGAATTCTAAGATATATGTTATTTTTATGTATATGACAAATCGTCTTGATGCATTATGTACGGCACATCGTCACCAACTTGTATCGACCTAAATTAGCAAACTAATATCATACGCAACAGCAACGTCATTCCAATAAAGGCTGGTTTTGACTGCTTGGTAACTTCAAAATGACGAAATGCACATGGCATAAAAGTTATAAAATTGTGTACTTTGATTGCAGATGATTGTTGATACTTACGTGAGATCTTAAAAACACCGAACGTGTGATGCAGTCACGAGAGATGACATACTAATGTTACGTCATTAAGCGGTCGTTATTTAGATTTATAATATCAAAGCTGTATTCGATGTCCAGTTTTTACTTTAATTCACATTGTTAAACACGACATTTTTAAAATAAAAGATTCATGACCTTTTGTATAACAAGTTGTTGTGGTTCACTTGTCACAACTAGTTCTTGCTGACATGTTCCTTCAGTATACGACATGAACTGTGATCAGGTGGTCACATTGGCACGTCCTGTTTGGATTGTTGCAACAGCAGAAAACCCCGAGTTGTTCCGAGTGGAAACAACAAATAACGTAATGCAAGAAAAACGTAAAACTGTTTTTGAATACACTATTCTGCTGGTTAATCAATTACACTAGCATGTTTCTGTGATATAATCTTATATTTGTAATCATTGCAAAGTTAATTTATTAAGCTCGTCAAATAATTTGAATCTTTTGCTCCTTTTGGCTCACAAAATAGAAATTGTTTTGCTGGTGTAATATTCGCTATTGTTTTGGTTTTGATGACACCAATGTCATTACCTTTTAGAATGTAGGTAATCAGATCTTTAAATAGGGATATTACTTTTAGGCAAACTTTCTCAGATACTTAAATTACAAAATTTCTTTACGTCTTATGATTAAATGTGTGTCGACCAAAAATTGAGTTTTGAAATGTTAACTATTCATATCTAGAATAGATGGAAATTCATTGTCAAAGAAATATGCGTTTTATTTAGGTATATTATTCTGAAATTGTAACTAAATGTTGAAAATAATATGCATGTTTGATTCTATTTCGGCTTCAACTCTGTAACATATTCAAGTTTCTTTGAGTCACGTAATTCACACTTTCAATGTCGCCCGATTCTTTTTACATGAATTAATTACCATGACCCTATCAAAAGTTGTGCAAAAGTTCTAAAATTGTTTAAAATTCACTTTTATAGATTCCTGCTCTAAATTGCGTGCGTTCCATCAGAAAGAACAAACTGTTTCATAAGCGAGCTAATGAGAGAGAGAGAGAGAGAGAGAGAGAGAGAGAGAGAGAGAGAGAGAGAGAGAGAGAGAGAGAACTCACCTCGAACTGTTGTTTCAGTATTTAGACCCTGTTTCTACTGCTTTTCACTGTTTACGATCGGTCTTTAATTATGTGTCAAATTAGGTCATAATTAGGTTGCCTTAGTAAAAGACGTCTAACCCTTGGCGCAGTTAATGTGCGCACGAGTGAATTTGTCGGAGGCAATGTAGAAAGACGGGTTCTCAAAATAACAAAGAATTTATTAACTGCAGCTGATAAGATCCGTCAAGCCTTGAGTATCATTCTGAACATTGTATCCGCAATAAATTGGATAATAAATTAATTTAACACCTTACAGATTGTTATTGCTTCTGAATGCAATCAACGACACAGCTCTCGACCAAAACCAACTTGACCGATATGAGAAATGTGTCGATGCGATATTATTACGCGACCAACTGTCATAGAAAAGCTAAACATTTCAGCAGTATGAATCATAAATCAAGAGCAGCCTAGAATCTGTCAGATACAGCGTAAAATTTAAAATTAATTTCTTTCGAATCAATAAAATGTGTTGTCAAAGAAATCGAAAATATGGAATTTGCTCGTATGACGGGAAATGAAATCTAAAACGAGATTGTGGTTATGGATAACGTAACTCAATGAAATTTTTAATAGCTATTTCTTAAAGTGCTTTACAAATCATAGGAGGGATACTTAACAATATTTTTAATGAAAAAATTGTTTATTTCACAAATCGTCGAATATATAATACCTCTAGAATAATTTAATGCACGAACAAGAGAAGAAACTTGATTAACGTTAGTGCAACAATATTTCCTACACCATTCTTATTGCCATTTCAAGTATGTTTAAATATTTGCCTTGTAAGAAAGAAATTGTTTGACGTCTACTGAACTTGTACGATAAAACAAGTTCGTGATGAGTTTTAAATTCACTTTGGCGAGAACAATATCTCAAACATTTTCGTTTCTCCATATTGATTGCACATTTGAACGAAATGAAAGACATTTTGAAAATTTGCATCGATTATTACCTTTTGGATTATCTTCTCAACAGTATAGAATTATGTATGATGTTTTTACTTACGTTGGAAGAATATATTTTCTTCAGAACACAACTGTGCATTTGTTAATATGACAAAACAAAAAAATGAAACAAAGCAATTTTTTTGACACTGTGCAATACACGTGGTTTCAAGTTTCGCTACAAGAACACCATCAATAACAATCCATTATAATTGTTTTAATTATAATTTTTTTCGTCGTTCAGGTAGCTTATTAAGAGCTATCTTCCTTATTCTTTCTCTTTCATTCTACCGTCTTAAGCGATTTCAATCAATTGTTCGTGTACTTCAAAATAATGAAGGATTTTTAAAATATTTACACTGTAATTGATTGTTTATTTTACTTCGTTTTACCTTCGTATTAAATATGACCAGGTATTACATTTATTAGCTAGTCCATCTTTAAAAAGGACAATACCCAGTCAGACAAGTTTACCCTGCCCCCAACCTCTCTCTCTCTCTCTCTCTCTCTCTCTCTCTCTCTCTCTCTCTCTCTCTCTCTCTCTCTCTCTCTCTCTCTCACACACACACACACACACACACACACAACATTTAAAATTACGCTGGAAAGAAGGTCTTCTACAAATTGTTTACCTTTTAGAGTGATTCCCGTGGGTCGGTGGTTTTTACCTGGGTTTATTCTCCACCAGTTATGCTGGCAGCCAGGTAGAGCCTGTCGTGTGCTGAGAAACGGCGCTAATCCCAACATAAAAGCAACCTTGTATACAACAGTATTCTTTTATCCATATATATGCACAGCATGAAATCACAATCTACTTTTGAGCCTCGGTGACTCCATTGTTAACATGTCAGATTCGCAACCGAAAGGGTATATGTCCTAATAATACCATCCAACTAGCCTGGGTCAGCTATTGTGTTGTGTCCAATGGCAAGGACCTTTACTCAAATTCTCTCTTCATCAGACCAAACTCTGATAATATATATATATATATATATATATATATATATATATATATATATATATATATATATATATATATATATATAAACATATAAACAACGTCGGAGACGCATAAAGCATACGCGAAATGCACCAGCCCACCAATGTTAATTTTGCAGCGGAGTAGGAAAGCGAACAGCATTAATGAAATATTCGCTACGAAAAGCTAGTTGCTACTCAAATGTCAGTTGTTGAAATAGCTTAAAAGTTTACCCCCCCCCCCCGAAAAAAAAAGAAGAAAATACACTGAATTAAAAGAAGGGTTAATTGAGGAATCTACTTGCACTTTCCAAAAGTAAGCGAATAAAGATTTAAATGCAATGATGGAATTTGTTACAAAGTTGTACCTGAAACTCTACAGTAAATAAAATTAAACTATACGGATTAGACGCAGTCCAAACGTTCCCACCGCAGAATCAAACAAAAAGTGTAACTAGTTGTAAAATGTTTCAAAACAACAGAATGCACTGACCGAGAAAATTCATATAATATAGATAGAAAATGTATTTAAAGCAAGTAAAATAAAATGGTAACACAGTTTGTAAAAAGCAGATTAGAATAAGAGATCATCAAAAAGTTCTTTTTTTTATTGTGGAATGTCAGAAGTGGAATCTCTATGTGTTTCATAATAAAATCCTAATTCCATGCTTTTAAATAACTGACTTTAGATTTTCAAAATACAAACGAGTACGGCAGTATACCATACCATGTTAGTTGATTGAATTCAATCAATTAAAGTGGTTTACGCACCATAAACAAATTCACAATGCAATGCAAGTGCATACAGCCAGCCAGAGAAATACTGCACTGAGACATGGTTATTCATATACTATTCACTCAACATCTTTGACATCTACTTCAAAATAAGTCATTGGTGATTCTTTAAACAGATACAAATCACAAGCTAGGTAGGATTGCAGGATTACCCATTAGCATTTACTATAAAAGAACGTGCCAGAATTAGTCAAGACATAATTATATTAACATATTAAACTTGCTGCTCGAATGTAAAATATTTCTACCTCATGATAGTATATTCAGTCAAAAAACAACAGCATAAATATGAGAAAAAAAATTTAATCTCTTCATCAATAGTTTCTAATTAATACTAAAGTATGACCAGAGATTCCTCAAGGGAAATAAACAAACACTTGGTCAATAATGAACCAGATAATAATAAAAACTATACACCAGGTTTGTGGACAGCCTTCACCTATTGGCCCCCTGATGTGTTAGCGGTTTATACAGAGTCGAAAACAACTGTGGAGCAGGTTATGTTAAATATTTGAGATAATACTATTTCATTATTTTAAACTAAGTGACAGGAAGAATCAAAACCTACACGTTTTGTAAAATGTAACAGAATAATTTATTTATGGAAGTTTAAAAATGAACATTTCAGAGATACTTACAAAATAAACATAATTTCTTTTAACAGGTAAAAAAAACAGTGTTCTGAATGAATATCAGGTCATCGAATGTGCTGATGTGCCAACAATCTTGTCGTATCCTAATGACATTGTCCTTTGAATAAACTCACAATAGTCCATAATAATATTTTAGTCCAAACAGTATGAGCACTTTGTGATTCCAATAACTAAGCAAAGCAAATGTTTTCTTCTTAAATTCTATCTAAAAACAACATTAAACACATCTGCAGACTGATATTATTAAAAAAGAACATAGAAAAAAGAATGAACTAATGGATCAAATCTCACTTTATAAACACACTGCAGTAGCCATATGAGTCTCAGTCGCAATACATTCTACGTCGCAACAGAACACACCTGACTAATCCGTCCAATGGGAAATTACCCCAAATTTGTAATTAGTCTCATTATTGCAAATGATTTTTTAAAAAATGTCAGCACCTGTTTATAACTCATATGGAATCTACAGAGACGTGCCTAAAGTGAAATATATTACAGACGAGCGTTACAGACAACAGTGTCAGATGAAATGAATTTTCTGACAAAGATAACACTACTGGCTGCAATTACTTCGTTCTGCACGATAAGTGATTAATATATGTGGGAACAGCTAGATTGAACACAACTATAATGTGTTTATGTAATCTGCGTATTAAGCGCACAGATACAAAATAGAACATTTATTACACAGCCAAATTGGACATTTGCATAAACTATTGAAAAGTTAGTATATCTATTCATTAAAAGACATCGCGAGTACATTTCAAAACAATTTTGTAAATTTTCAACATTAAGTAACACATTTAAAAGTGAAGTTAGACTATGATATTGGTGGTGGAGATGTACCGAGTGACATAGATATGAAAATTATTGCAATATCTGAAATAATAATAGTTTGCACAAATTCAGTGGTTTGTTTACATTAGGATTAAACTGTACCTTAATTACTGTGATCGAGATCTCAAGACCAACACTTTTCTCGATGTCAGAAGTCAATGGATGACCGTTTACAAAAAGTCTATGTAGGAAAAACGTCTAATGTTATTGACGCGAAATATCGTCATCATATGACTAAGAAATACTTTGAGACTTTCAGATGTCATGATCGTTATTTCTGAGCAGTTAAATATTCTACAGATCATGTATATAGAGCCTGACACATTGTTCCTTGATTTTATTAAATCGAACAGTTAAAAATACATCACAACACCTTAATGCGATCCCTTAAATATGTTTAGTTACCAAATGGCAAATAGCTTCAAAGTTAAATGCGTCATCAAACAGTTTACTCTGAAACAGGAAGCTTCTGTTTCTACTATTGCTTACTGCATGCTCTTGGAAAAGTTACTAAAGTTTACAATTGATCCAGTATCAATGTTTGTTCTCTTATTGCCTTCGTCATGCTATTGAAAGCTAATGAGGTTTACAACTGATCCACTACCAACCATTAGATCATTTTAATGCCTACATCATGTTTTGTAACGATCTTTGAGGTTTACAAATGATTCACCATCAGCTTTGGATGATGTTGTATAGGATAATAGATTTAGTTTCTTTCAGCCAGTTCACAATAAACGACCACATATCAAAGGATACTTTTACATAATAAAGTTCGTTCTCATTAAATAGAATAACATTAGCAAAGCAGAATGAATACTTTCGTACTAGCGGATTTTAAAAACTGGATACAGACAAATGTATACAAAACGTACAATGCAAAATATAAAAGCTCAACCTAAAACAATAAATCATGGCACAACCCAGACCTCTGTGGACGAGATGTCGTCTTTGATACTATCAACGCTTTATCGTATTATGCATATATAACACAATGACCTTTATTATTCCGAAAAAGCGACAAAGTTAAAAACTGTTTTCCTTAGTAAAATCGAACACTGTAGATCTGTTAGAAGAACGTTTAAAACAACATGAAGCCGATTTAATCTGGCGGAGGCTAAGATGCCAAACTTAAGGTGGTATTGGAATGACAGCAGCCTGATTAGGTATTAGCGAAAATGGTAAACTATTAATAAAAATCGCGTATAAATCAAAGTTTTAAAAGAAGACAATTTTACAATATCGAAGACATGATAAACAATGATAATAATAGGTGACACGTCGTCACGATAAATGAATGTATTTTCATTATCTGCGAATACCACAGGCAAACGGATCCTTAAAAACGTAATAGGAAAAAAATTAACAATAGACTACAGAACGCCATGCTAGAATAGGGACATAGAAAATTAAAGATATCTTTATAGATGAAGAAAAAAACCATTTTAGATAAGAAAATTACAGGAAAATATAGTGCGAGCTGAAAAGAGAAAAAATAAGTATGGGATTTCATGTTTTGGATGCACTAGTATTGCCTTTACAAACGAAAGCTATACAATATACGATGTAACTTGGATTAAAATAACCTTGAAACAGAGATCGATCGACTCAACAAGAAAGAATAATATAAATGGTGAATTATCGATGTAGTTGCAGATAATATAGTCTACCCCTCTGTATAACCCTATAATACAGTGTGTGTGTGTGTGTGTGTGTGTGTGTGTGTGTGTGTGTGTGTGTTTTGCATATTTAACGAAGCTTTAAGAAAACGTTTTATTTATATTACTTTGATGTTTGTTAATGTGGCAGTTTATAGTGATGTCTAGCACTTGGTTTCATGCCACTGACATGTAGCATGATGTCCCACCCAGTCACATTATCCTGACACCAGTCCGACCAGTCCTAACACTAACCTCTTAATGATGAGTGCCAAGCGACGCAGTGGCAAATACAATGTTTACAAGTCTTATGACTCGGCTTTGCTTGGAACCCGTGACCTCCCGCATCCGATAAGGACGCTCTAACCACTATGGCCAGCGAAGTAGTCGAAATCAGGAGATTTTAGCGTGTGTGTTTTAAGTGAACATTAATGTAAGAACTATGTTATGTGCTATCAGAATTGAAACCTCTGAATTTTGTGCTAACACACCCACACCCACACACATCGAGACTAATCGTGTTGGCTGCTGCTATTTTAGACAGATTATGACTACTTAGTAGGTCGGTAATTCGTTAAATGAATCTTTGTGTATACTGTACTAAAAACGTATAAATTCGCGTGCCACATGAACACGACATTGGATGTATATAGATTGGTGTGGTCATATGTTAGTCATACAGCAGACAATATTATTTATAAACAAAAATGAATAAACAGCAAGGTCGTATTACACTTGTGTATTAAACACTGAACCGATCAATACATTTGTATAGAAAAAGGATTTTAGATTTACCACAACATCAATAGTGTGTGTGTGCGTGCGTGTGTGTGTGTTTATAATGTATTGACAAAATTTGGTATAAGCCATGATCATACATGATTAAAAAACAAAAGCAAAAACATCATTACAATCTTTGCCTAGGCCGTCTTAAGAAAATTTAACCCTCGGACGTTGCCTTTGGGTTCAAAGCCTTCCCTGGAGCTCTGCGCAGCAC
The DNA here is from genome assembly GCA_029339505.1 of Unio delphinus. Lineage (NCBI taxonomy): Eukaryota > Metazoa > Mollusca > Bivalvia > Unionida > Unionidae > Unio > Unio delphinus. Next base: position 10,100,440 of record JAQISU010000306.1, read on the forward strand.
ATTTGAACTTCACTGCTTATGAAACCTTTTATAAGCAAACTAGCTACCACTAAAATAATGTGCGAGAGAGAAGGGAGTGGTGGTCACTAAGGTGCAATTGATTCAGGTTCACATATGTGAACATATGTTTATGTGAGCTGATGAAGGAACAAGCATTAATTAAAATACTTTCTTCGATGTACTTGATCTGTGAAAAGACTTGTACAACATTGATCGACCATTTTCATCTAGTCTATGAGTTTCATAAATTTTAATTGTTACCAGGCAAATTGGACGTGACATGAACATTCGCCATCTAGTGTAAATAGCAATCTGATTAGTATGAGCAGGTACTTGTTGAAAGCGCAATTAATGGCTTGTTTTATTGCATTGTTCACGTCAATGAGTGACCCAGCTTTGAATAACTTGGTCAAGAGAGACGTGAGAATCACTTAATATACTGGTGCAAGGTCATACACTTGTGATGAAACTCTAGAAGCAAAAGAAAACAATATATCGTGTCAAATTCTTCCTTGCTTAGCACCGTTATGATCCAATAATTTGAACGCAAAATTGTCAGTTATAAATGCCAAACTGCTAGCGACTGCATTTCCAATAATTAACCTCGCTGATGCCATATTTGAAAAGCTGTAATGATCAGTGAATGTAACATTCGTTTCTTTTCGTTTGGATCTTTTCATTCAAATCTGTAATGGAGAAGTTTACGTTATATGTATAGATGTATCTGTGCCTTCATTAATATTTATTTTATTTTTCTGACACCCTCCATTTGGTTATTACAGGTCAATCATTGTTCATTTGCAACACGGCAGGTTATCAATTATCTTGCTGATCAAGCATGTAATTTTTCTATCGTACAATTATTTACCTTTTGAATTTATTGATCTCATTGTTGAATTTTTTTTAATTCAAATCTGCCTGAAAAGTTTCTCCCGCGATTGCAAGATGTTTGAGCCTTCCAGTGATATTTCAAAATATTCCCCATGTCAGTCTTCAGAGCATCCTTCGCTTAAACTCAATAGACTATATGTATTGTTGACTAATATGTACGTATCCTTTCATGTATCTTACTGTTGGGAATGTTTGTATCGAGGGAGGGTGAGCCTTTGAATCTTTGTGTGGACAATTCTTGCGCATGTGAAATCTTTGTTCTGTTGTCATTCATCTACTTTTGTAATACTGGTATTTTTCATTACTTATTGAGTACGACATAGTTCAAATAGCTTAGTATCAATTTGTTCTTTCCACTTTTTAGTATCTTTCAAATCCCCAACCCCCGAAGGTCTTGCGTATTTGAAATTTTTGTTCTAAAACATTTTTACTAGCTGCAACAAATATGTGTACTATATCTGCTGATAGTTAATACCGTTATTGTTGATGTTTACGAAACAATGTCTATGTAAATTTATTATTATTACTGTTTGTAAGGGCCATTTGGTTAATATTTGTAATTCTGTTTTTCCTTTTGATTGTAAGTTTGCACTCAAAGAAGAGGTCATTCTTATAATCATAGTGCGCATATTCATTCATAGGTTTCAAGGTTGACTACCAAATCCATGTAAACATCATGTGATGTAAATCGTGGTCAAGATAGTATTCCAAGTGCTGAAGACAAACAACCATTAAATCATAATTTCCAAGTTCATTTCCCAATCCACACAATCTTAGTCTTACTGAAGTAACATCACTTGATGCCAAGAGACAGACAACCGGATGCCAAAACTATGAAATAATCTACTTGCGCAAAAAGTGTATTCTCTCTACATACTGAAGCAATATGGAATTCTAGCTGCGACCATAAAACCATCATTGCATGCTTTTGATGATATTACATGATGCACGGCAAATGCTCAGAAGCATGCGCGCGTCTTTCTAGGTCGATCAAATAGTGTCGGATAATATTATGGAATTTATTCAATTATCGACTCCTAACAACACGTACAGTCCTAATATCTAATATCAAAACTTGGTTAGCTAGACCCTCAACCAGTGTTGGATAATATTATGGAATTTATTCAGTTATAGACTCCCTAACAATACGTACAGTCCTAATATGGAAACGTGGTCAGCAAGACCCTCAGTAATAATAAGCAGTCTAGTCACCGTATTGTGAAAACCGTCCCATTTGAAACCCATGATAACAGCATTCTATAAAAAAAAAAAAAATAGAAAAATGCAATCAGTGAGGAGAAGACATCTAAGTATATGGACTAAACGAGGTTGTTTGTCCCAATTAACTTTCTCTCATAGGTATTATTTGTGACAATGAAGTAGTCAGGTCAAAATCCTCTACTTGCACATTTATATGGCTGTCTGATGAAATGAATGAGACATTTCAGACACTTTACGTTACCACAATTGGAGGAAACTTTGTTCCCATCCTTGTGATGGATGTTGATGTTAAAGTGATGGCAGACACTTTCAACACAGTCATGACAACAGCTGTCACGGACATCATTGGTCTCCATTGACCAAAGAAGAAAACAACTTGGGTTACAGAAGAAGATTCTGGATTTGTGTGATGCCCGAAGAGACCTCAAAAACACCATACACAAAAGGGTCAATGGAGTACCGAGAAATAAACAAGAATATTAGAAGAAGAAAAAAACTTGAAGAAAGTAAAAGAAGATTGGAATGGACAAAAGTGCACATAAATAGGGAGCAATCTGATAAAGAATAACAACAAAAAGGCATTCCAAATTGTGAAAGACCTCACCAGAAAGAAGCAACCAAGTGTCAGTACCATTCAAGACGAAACTGAAAAATGCCTCACAGAAGTGAATGACATTGCAGAAAGATGGACTGAGTAAAGAACTCTACAACCATCAGTCCACAGGAGACAGAGAGGTGCTTAAAGTTCCAAACTCCACATTTGATGATGATTTCCCCATTCTCAAAGAAGAGGTGGAGTCAGCAATAAGATCACTAAAGAATGGGAACTTCAAGGCAGCTGGAGTAGACAACATCCAGGTGAACTTATCAAGAATGGGAGTAATCAATGATGGAGATACTAACAAAAATCTGTACCAAGATCTGGCAGACAGGTGAATGGCCAACACAGTGGACCCAGTTCCTGACACTCACTCCAAAAAGGCAATTTCCAGCTGTGCCAAAATTATAGAACTATCACTATCAGTTTGATCAGCCACGTTAGTAAGGTGATGCTTAAGATCATCTCCAACAGACTGAAACCACAAGCAGAAAAAATAACCAATGAAGAACAGGCAGGTTTCAGGGGTGGAAGAAGCACAACAGAACAAATATTCAATATCAGGGTTATGTGTTTAAAGTGCTCGCAACATCAGAAAGACATCAATCATGTGTTCATTGATTTCAAAAAGGCCTTTGACAGAATGTGACGTAAGGCATTGTTGGCCACAATGAAGAGGTACAACATGGGTCAAAGGTTGCCCAATACCATGAAACAGCTATCCACAATGGTTATTAGTGCAGAAATTGCTCATGGTTCTGTGGGGGACTGATTCCAGAAAATAGTCGGAGTACATCGATGCTGTCTCCTGTCCCCGACGCTTTTCAAAATCTACTTAGAGCACATCATGTGCAAAGCCCTGGAAAACCAGTCAGACCGTCAGCATTGGAGGGAATAAAATCACCAACCTCCACTTTGCAGACGACATTGATGGACTGGCAGGCAGTGAAGATGAGCTTGCAACCTTAGTGATGAACCTGGATGAAACATCTTCCAGATTTGACACAGCGATAAGCACTGAGAGAACAAAGCTGATGACAAATAGTGGCAAACAAAGCTCAGCCAAGATTAAAGTCAGAGGACAGGAACTGGAAACAGTGGGCCAGTTCAAATATCTTGGTTCCACAACCAATGAAGAGGGATCAAGAGCAGAAATTTGTCATGAGCAGCACAAACAACAGCAGCTATATCACAGATAAGACCCATCAGGAGATTCAAGAATATCTGTCTAAAAACTAAAATCAGACTAGTGAGTGCACTAGTCATCTCAGTCTTTTTGTATTTCATGTGAGGCCTGACCCATGACAGAAGAATTACAATGAAGAATTCAGGCACTTTAAATGAGGTGCTACAGAACCATCCATGGCATCTCTTACATGGAATACATAACAAATGAAGTGTGTAACACCATCAAGTTCAACATTGGCCAACATAGGCCAATGTGAAGGCCTCCACCCCAGCCTCAAAAAAGAGAAAGCTGAAATGGTATGTCCATGTCACTAGAGCCAACAGTAATGCATGGCAGCATCCAGGATGGCAGAAGGAGAGGTAGACAAAGAAAAATGTGGACTGGCAACATCAAAGAATGGACCAGAAACATTTTTGCGGAGACAGGAATTGGCACATGATCGAGACAAGTGGAGGGAACTGGTCAGATTTCAGCAGCACAGTGCCTTGACAACCACATTAGGTCGAGACTGATGATGAAAGGTCTAAAGATCATTGAAAGAGTTATGTAATGGGACTGTCCATTCACCTTGATTTTGTTTCACACAGATTCTGGTTCATTGTCCATTTTCGACCAGCAGCATCTGGGTAAGATCTTTATGTACCAGTGATAATACCAGTCCCTTATATAAGGTTCTTTCATTTCTATATACATTTGAATTACATTCCTCCATTAGAATTACGGTGAAATGGTGACTGTGTTATCAATTTTAGTTTCCTGGATAGCAATGATGTCTTGCTTTTTAAAATCTATGAGAAGAAAGTAACTCCAACTTCTAACCCTTAATGTTATTTAGGTATGTTTATTGATACCTGTATCAACTTTTAAAAACATTTCATTCAGATTACTGTTCTTGTATTTTCCTTTGTATTTGATGTTACTAAATCCTTCCCTATTTAGGATAAGAGATATATTTTTAGTCTGAATGGGTGGTTGTTTGCTGGGGGGTTTAATATAAAAAAGAAAATTAGAATTTTACATTTATGACATATCCAACTTCATTGTTTAACTTGAATATCATTATATACTAATTTACCTATGTGGTTCTGATGAGTAGGCTATGTGATGGGGGGAATTGAATATTATGTGGTATTTTCTTGATGTAAAGAGCTATAGCATGTAAGCTCCGATACGATTATTCACTCGTAAGATGATGTCATTTTACCAATATACACACCATGATAGTAAGTTTTGAAGAGGGGACCTTCAATAATACCTTTAGAACATAATTTAAGAATATAACATGGTATGCACTGCAAAATGAGGATAAACACGTGATGACTGTATGAAGGGTAAAATGTTCTTAAGTCAGCTGAATAAGGGATCACACTGAAATGCCCTAATGTAAAATTAAATCATGTACTAGCAGTCAACCGAAAGCGTTAATGGACAAAAGACACCTTTGCCGTATATTTAGGATGGGACACAGATGCCATTTTCAGCCCTGCACAATGTCTCATTAGTGGCTGACAATGCATTAACCATATATGTATATATTCTTAGATCAAGTGCATTCATATTCATTCAACAGTACAAAACAGCTATAAATGAATGGTACAAACTGTTATGAATCAATTTTATCAATTGCTATGAATGCATTTATTTTGTTGGTATCCAATTATCTTTTTCAAAATAAGATCATTATATTGCTGTTTAATTTGATGCATTGAGGATTCAGCCATTTATTTCAATAGAATTCATAGCTGCTACAAAATCATGAATACCGATATACCACAAACATTTTCAAGAATTCAGTTTAATAGGTATGGGTTTGTAGCAAAACTGTACGGGTACATTCAATCTGATAAGTACAGGTAAGTAGCAAAACTTTATGGGTACATTCAATTTGATAAGTACAGAAGTATCAAAACTTTATGGATATATTCAATTTGATAAGTACAGGTAAGTATCAAAACTTTATGGGTACATTCAATTTGATAAGTACAGGTAAGCAGCAAAACTGTATGGGTACATTCAATTTGATAAGTACAGGTAAGTAGCAAAACTGTATGGGTATAGTCAATTTGATAAGTACAGGTAAGTATCAAAACTTTATGGGTACATTCAATTTGATAAGAACAGGCAAGTAGCAAAACTTTATGGGTACATTCAATTTGAAAAGTACAGGTAAGTAGCAAAACTTTATGGGTACATTAAATTTGACAAGTACAGGTAAGTACCAAAATTGTATGGGTGCATTAAATTTGACAAGTACAGGTAAGTATAAAAACTTTATGAATACATTCAATTTAATAGGTACAGGTAAGTAGCAAAACTTTATGGGTAAATTCAATTAAATAGGTACAGGTAAGTAGCAAAACTTTATGGGTACAATCAATTTGATAAGTACAGGTAAGTAGCAAAACTTTATGGGTACATTCAATTTGATAAGTACTGGTAAGTAGCAAAACTTTATGGGTATATTCAATTTGATAAGTACACATCTCTATCAAAAGCAGGTTAGTGTAATCCACCTACTACACTAAAGTAATTCTCGTATGATTTCCACACGTCACTCTGCATTCAAGATATTGATGCATCAAGGAACCTTAAAACCATCATATGGCTTAATGTTCCGCACCATAAAAGAGACATTCAGTGACATACGTTTAATGAGGCTTTGTCCATAATGTATTTTAATTAAATACTTGTCAAGTAGGCAAGACAGATTATCTATGAAATTTCAGTTCATAGTTTGTAAGGGGCCCCCGAGTGGTCTAAAGCGCTTACTGTTACAGATCACTGCCGTCTCACCTGTCTGCTTGGGTTCGAGTCTAACATTCGGCTAATGTAGTTATGTGAGAAAGCTTGCCAGTAGCTTCTCGTGGGTCGGTGGTTCTTTCTGGGGGTTTTCCCCAGGTTCTTCCTCCACCAATAATACTGGCCGCCATGTAGAGCCTATCTTGTGCTAAAAAATGGCGTTAAACCCTAAAAACAAACAAACAAACAATCATAGTTTGTAGATAACTCGATATAAATAAAAGACACTGATAATGCTTCTAACATCAATCTAAAATTTTAATGGAAATAGTGAGTAGTACAACTCCTTTTTCCTGGGTCTGTCTTCTAAAGGCCACAACAGCAGAGAAATTTGTAAGGAACAATAGCAAAAAGTGTACACAGTCATCAGCAAACAATAATTTATATATACAGAAAGTCTGTACATTGAATTTTAACTTTGTAATGAACATTAGCACAAGGATTATATGTCCAAGTGAAAACAATGATTTATGTATACAGAAAGTATGTACACTGTATTTTAAGTTTGTAATGAACATTATAACACAAGGATTATATGTCCAAGTGAAAACAATGATTTTATGTATATCAAAGTTCAGACTTGGAAGTTAAAATTTGTAAAGAACATTAGCACAAGGAGTACATTGCAAAGTGAAAAATGTATTGATATATACACAAAGCTGGAAGAATGTATAAAATGTATTGATATATACACAAAGCTGGAAGAATGTATAGCAAATGTTTATGTTCTTTTGATATTATTTCTATGCAAATATCTTAATGAGAACTTCTGATTTTGTGCCTGCAAAACATTTGTATGTGATATATCTACATAATAAGAATATATTAACCTTTTGCATTTTGCCATGCAGTAGCCGTTAATCTTGTATTTGTTGACTAATTGCATGTATATTTGTTTTAATTACATGATCATCATCTAGACTAGCTGCTAGTGTCACCATGGATAAATATTATTATCATTATTATTATTTCTGTACATCATTTACTGAATTATAGACTAGCTGCTAGTGTCACCATGGATAAATATTATTATCATTATTATTATTATTTCTGTACATCATTTACTGAATTATAGGGAGAGAACTACTTTGAGTAAACTGCAAGACAATTTTACTTCACTGTTTTCTGTGGGGAGAGAGCTACATTGAGTAAACTGCATGACAATTCTGCTTCACTGTTTTCTATGGGGAGAGAGCTACATTGAGTAAATTGCAAGACAATTCTGCTTCACTGTTTTCTGTGGGGAGAGAGCTACACTGAGTAAACTGCAAGACAATTCTACTTCACTGTTTTCTATGTTGAGAGAACTACTTTGTGTAAATTTCAAGACAATTCTGCTTCACTATTTTCTGTGGGGAGAGAGAGCTACATTGAGTAAACTGCAAGACAATTCTGCTTCACTGTTTTCTATGGGGAGAGAGCTACATTGAGTAAATTGCAAGACAATTCTGCTTCACTGTTTTCTATTTCTCTTGATTTATTTTAAGACACCTGTTTTGTAATACTCCATTTTATAGTAACATGTTTGACAGTAAAGACTATATAATACCAAATTATTTAATAAAAGTATCATGGTTACTATGCAATTCAATATCAAGCTTTCACTTAACTAAATACACGTACCTTCGAGTTACAAAGAGAGAAATTTGACAGCAGAGACCAAAAGTGTAATCAAACTGCTTAAATGATAAGCCCATGATTGATGAAAAACCTAACCCGACTCACTTTTCAAAAATTGTAGAAAGATTTTAACTAATAATGTCATGCAAAATGATTAGCTCAACTTTTTCAAATATTTAGATGGCTGACTCCCTCACTCCCAAAAGACTTACATTCACATCTTTTATCATGAGAAATACTGTAAATTATTTGTACAGAGAAACAAAAATTCCTTATTTTCCATTTACATCAGTTAGGATCCTTGATTATATATTTTTGTTTAATTAGCCACAATTAATCTTGTCAAAACAAAATTTTATTATCCCGAAAATCGGCCTCACATTAATGACTGAACTAAGACTGAATGCACAAGAATGTAGAAATACAGATGCATGTAAATGTATTGTTTTTGTAAAAGTAACCATATTTTTATTTGAGTCAAAGACATAAACCATAGGTTTCCTGAAATGAATTTTATCAAAGCAGGAAAAACAGTCTTGATCAAGTATCACAGTAAAAAGACTTTAAGGTTCGTGAAAATCTAGTCTTCAGTTACATGTTTGACTTCAACGATCAAGAATCTTGAAGAAATATTCCACCTGTAAAAGAAAAAGAAAAATATTAGTAGTTATCCTTTGTTCTCTTGTATATGCTAAAGAAACAGAACTGTTTGAGGAATTTAATCTGTTTTCATGTCAATCATGCTTTAGACATTTCATTTTGATAAATGCTAAACATACATCATTGCTTCTGTAAGATGTCACTGCATTAATGAAACATTAATTTTTCAACTTTATCACTGTACTACAATTATCCCAGTACAATTAATGATATTATGTTTATTTGCAATGTTCATATTGTTAAAAAAATTAACTTTATCATCTTTATCCATGTATAAAATGTTCACATTTTTGAACAATTGAATTTATCTCAATTTTTCCTGAGTAAATGTCCACATTACCAAGCAGGAAACTTTGTAATCATAATTCCTGTATAATTTTAATATAATTGAACAATAATATTTATCCCATTGATCCCTGAATAAATTTCCACAATACCAAACATTGTTGTCATAATTCTTGTATAATTTTCATACTATTTGATCAATTAAATGTATCCCATTTTCCCCTGAATAAATATTCGCTATACCAAACAATTACTTTATCATCTTAATCTCTGTATAATTTTCATGTTATTGAACAATTAACTTTACCATACTTATTTTTGTATGATGTCAATATTACTGATCAATTAACTTTACCATACTTATTTTGGTATGATGTCAATATTACTGATCAATTAACTTTACCATACTTATTTTTGTATGATGTCAATATTACTGATCAATTAACTTAACTGTACTTATTTTGGTATGATGTCAATATTACAGATCAATTGACTTAACCATACTTATTTTTGTATGATGTCAATATTACTGATCAATTAACTTAACCGTACTTATTCTGGTATGATGTCAATATTACTAATCAATTATCTTAACCATACTTATTTCTGTATGATGTCAATATTACTGATCAATTAACTTAACCGTACTTATTCTGGTATGATGTCAATATTACTAATCAATTAACTTAACTGTACTTATTTTGGTATGATGTCAATATTACTGATCAATTATCTTAACCATACTTATTTCTGTATGATGTCAATATTACTGATCAATTAACTTAACCGTACTTATTTCTGTATGATGTCAATATTACTAATCAATTAACTTAACTGTACTTATTTTGGTATGATGTCAATATTACTGATCAATTATCTTAACCATACTTATTTCTGTATGATGTCAATATTACTGATCAATTATCTTAACCATACTTATTTCTGTATGATGTCAATATTACTGATCAATTAACTTAACCGTACTTATTCTGGTATGATGTCAATATTACTGATCAATTAACTTACTATATTTATTTTTGTATGATGTCAATATTACTGATCAATTAACTTAACCATATTTGTTTTTGCATGATGTCAATATTACTTATCAATTAACTTTACCATATTTGTTTTTGCATGTCAATATTACTGATCAATTAACTTTACTATACTTGTTTTTTGCATGATGTCAATATTACTGATCAATTAACTTAACCAAATTTGTTTTTGCATGATGTCAATATTACTGATCAATTAACTTTACCATATTTGTTTTTGCATGTCAATATTACTGATCAATTAACTTTACTATACTTGTTTTTGCATGATGTCAATATTACTGATCAATTAACTTAACCAAATTTGTTTTTGCATGATGTCAATATTACTGATCAATTAACTTTACCATATTTGTTTTTGCATGTCAATATTACTGATCAATTAACTTTACTATACTTGTTTTTGCATGATGTCAATATTACTGATTAATTAACTTTACCATATTTGTTTCTGTACAATGTCCACATTACTAACAAATTTATCTTGTGAATTACTGTATAATGTGAACAGTAATTAAAACTGAGATGGTTCTAAATTTTCATTAAATTGTACATGGCCTCTGTTTAGCAGAAAAAAAATGTTATGCCTTGCAAACAACTATATGAATTATGGTGTTGAAATTCATTGCAATATTTTGTTCTAGAATTTGAAAAAAGAGACTTTTCAAATCAAAAGTCTTGCTAGACATACTCAATATAGCGGATCTATGTCACTTATACAGACCTTTCAAAATGCAAAACGTGTAACTTGATGAATATAGAAACATAATAAAATATCCTACCAAATTATACAAATATATAACTTGTTGATTGCAACTCAAAATCTTCTGGTTTTTAATTGGCTTCCATTTTTCCCATGTGACTCAAGGTATATAGTCAAACTTGCCCTAACAATTAGCCTTATATAACAGTCACCTAATCTCAATGTCATTCCCATTTCCCTCTTTGAAATTTCCTGAGTAAAAGTCATGTATGAAATGATCAGGTTCTTTCTGTAGTCAATAGCCACATCATTCCTAATCAAACAGTGGCTTCTTTACTCTAGAGTAAATATCATGCAAATTAAAATGTCTCCTTTACCATGAAAGGCTTTGACTCAGTAAAGATATGTCATGTGAACTGATGTATAAACATGTATGATCATACTTTATTTGCCATACTTAAGTCAATAAGTCAGTGTAACTTTAAACTCACTAATCTGTTGCATTATTTTAAGAATTTGAATAGTCTAATAATTGCAAAAAAATTGTTTGCTGGGTCAATATTTGTAGTAAATCATCATTTTAAAGCCCCCATTCACCCAAATCCCCATCCCTTTTCTTGGAGTGGGTGGGTGAAGAATACAATAATGACTGTACTTATTTATTAATCAGAAATGGATAGTGGGTGACTAAGTTTACTCTGAAATTGCTTAAGTTTATCAAATTTGACTGATTTTAATAATTTATATCAGTGTTTACTGTTTAATAATAGATTGGAGATCAATATTCTCATAATATTCTCATAATATTCTCATAATCTCTTCCTACAATTAAATATTGCTTTTAATACAATTGATGAAATTTTGCTTTCAAACACAGAACCTTACTGATAATAATAATAATAATAATAATAATAATAATAATAATAATAATAATAATAATAATAATATTCACTGCATGCTATTTGTTCATGAACCAAATATGAAAGGTGAACTGGCATTTTGAGGTCACCTTAAATAAAAAAATTCAGTTGGGTCTTTTTCCCATAACAGGTTTGACTGTTGACTTGTATCCTGTATTTTATTTGACAGTGAGAAAACTAAAAGTGCCAGTCACCAGAATCAGTGACATCATGTTTTCTTATCTTGAAAAACCGTAACCACTTAAAATATCTATTTACCGTGAAGTTAACATAGCAAAATTTAAAGAGAAGGCATCATAATTCAGAGTGCAGGCTTTCAGTTAAAACCCAGAGAAATGCCACCAAATTGGAAGATATTTACATCTAGAAATGTAAACCAAGATCTTTCTTACATATCATTACATGATTCCCATCAGAGATGTTTTTCCATGAGCTAATACAATGTCTTGTCATTTTTAAGAATTCCGAAAAGCTAAAAGTTATGATATCATATTATTATTGTGTCATGCAGCAGTTTAAATGGCACTGTTTCACTGTACCGAGTCAAATTGAATTTTGAGATGTTGCTCTAAATTAGATAATGAAACAATTAAAAATCTTTACTCTGGGTAATATTGTATATGAACCAGTAGACCAATAATAATGACCTCTGCTTCACATCAGTCAATGAGATTTACCAGTTCCTAAAAATATGTATGGTACCATAGAAGAGGTCAGATTGGAACCTATGTTGGCAGATTATATTTTGGAGATGTAGGCTCTAGATATTTGTAGACTGATACATGTTACACATGGTTAAATATGGACTAGTTACATATAAATTTAGAATCATTGGTAACTTAAGTATGTTTTATAAAAGTAAACCCTGATGACATACTTTTTACTGAAGAAAAAAATGATTATACTGTACAAGTTTGTTGTATTTATCTCATATGCATTTTTAATGACCTTTTCCAAAAGAATATGATCAGGAAAAAATTACCTCCAATAAAGCATCTTCTGGTAGGTCTGTACAATGGACTGCATTCTTCACTTTGTCATTACCAAAGAGGGCTCGTAATGTCCGAGGCCGTAGGTGACGAGCAATTTCCTACAGGTAAAAAAAATGTAAATGCATTATGCTTGTTACACGAAGACAAGTCTGTACAGTGGACTGCTTTCTTCAATTATAACCAAAATGGGCCTTATCATCAAAATGGGCCTTATCATCAAAATGGGCTCACAGAGTATGAAGCCAGCAGAACAGTGACTGTTATATCTCACTTCCCACTAACATGGGCTTGACAATTTACCCTATGACCAATTATACAAAAATGGCTGTGTTGCTAGCAATGGAGATTTATTAGGGTTTATTATCTCATTAGTCCAGCCTATCTATTAAAGAAGTCAATAACCCATAAATTGTTTTTTGATGATGTTATACTATCTACCAGAAATGTTTTGTAACTAATAGTTCAGTTTATTCTCTATTAATTGGTCATACTTCTGGTACATAATTGAATTCTCTCCGATTTGAAAATTTCTTTGACATTACTGTGTACATCATTCTACTCCTGACTGCATGACATCATGACGTATAAAATTTGATGTTCAAATTTAAGTACTGCATATAAACACCATGGCTCGTGAATAATTTGACTTACTTCTCAGGGACACATCAGCAGGATGCAGACTACGAATATGAGAATGAATATGGTTGTAACAAATGAAAACACATTCCTTCAAAGAGCACACTAACATTTAGAGATGTATGGAAGAAAATCGATGAGTGTTGTTAGTCAATTGATTTGTAAGTAATGATATATGGAGTATCCTGTATCAAGTAAAACATGTACTGATCAATTATTTATAACACCAAATATTTTTCTATGGTGGATATATATATATAATGCATTTCAATTTAACATGTGATGTTCGAATTTCCTCTTTATGTTTCATGCTATAATTGTGTTGTCTCTGTGTAAGACAAGACTCCATTGATGTTTTATGTTTTAATTGTGTTGTCTCTGTGTAAGACAAGACTCCATTGATGTTTTATGTTTTAATTGTGTTGTCTCTGTGTAAGACAAGACTCCTTTGATGTGTTATGTTGTGTTGTCTGTGCATTAGACAAGACTCTCTGATGTTTTATGTCCTAATTTGTGTTGTGTTATGGACAAAACTCTTTGATGTTTGATTCATAATTGTATTGTCTGTGTATTAGACAAGACCCTTTGATGTTTTATATTATAAATGCGTTGTGGGTTTTTGGGCCAAAAATATCTGATGTTTAATATAATACAGTGGGCCTTGACTTACGAGTTTAATTTGTTCCGTGACGGAGCTCGTAACTCAAATTACTCGTATGTCAAATCCATTTTCCCCATTGAAATGGATTGAAATGGAATTAATCCATTCCAGACCTCCAAAACCACCACAATATCGATAATTCTGAAGCATATCCTGATGTTATAGTGGTTATTTCCAGAACTCTCTAAGGTTGAGGTTTGTGCTCTCCGTCACCTCAAATCCGCGTCGGAACAGGTGCTTGGTAAAGAGCTTCTTGAAATTAGAAATCACCTGCTGGTCCATGGGCTGCAGGATAGGGGTGATGTTAGGTGGAAGGTAGAGAACCTGCAGCAAATCAGCGTAAATAGCTCGTGCCTTCTCGCAGATTATAGCCTCTGTCACGGTATCTCCGGTGAGCTGCTTCTCCGTCAACCCACCATCAGCAGCTTCTCCATATTTTCATGGAGATATGTCCGCTGTTTATTAATTATTTTAATGCCCTTGGCTAGCATGATAGCCTTTATTGACTCCTTCTGCTTCAGTATGATGTAGATCGTCGAAGTGGTACGCTTGTACTGCTTCGTCAAGTCGACTACACGCACACCTTGGTCATGTTTTTCCATAATTTCTTTCTTTAATTCAATGCATATCATCTGGTTCTTTGCAAAATAACCACTAGCACAAATGCGAGCACAACACTAATGCTTCCACTGTGAGCTGACCGCTTAAAGTGAACGAGTGAGACAAGGGATGCTTGGCGGATGTTCATGCGTTCACTGTGACGTTCGTTGCGCCAACTAGCAGTGAGGTATTTGAAGCTGGCTCGTAACCCGAATTTTAGCTTGCAACTCAAAGCAAAAAATCGGCCGAGAGACGACTCGTATATCAAAAAACTCGTTAGTTGGGACACTCGTAAGTCAAGGCCCCACTGTAATTGTGTTTTTATTATTATACAAGACTTTCAATATTATATTATAATTTTGTTTTCTATATATTAATGAAGACTCAGATGCCTGTGTTTGACAATAAAAATAAATGAGTCTTAAAAGTGTGTTTACTCTCTCAACGCTGCTTTCACAACTCTGGGGTTTAGGATTTTGATTATCAAGTATCAAATTCTGGATCTTGAGAAATTCAGCCGATGATGAGTCAATGACTCTTTATTTTCAAGTCTTAAGGTGCTGATTAGTTGTGTACACTCAAAATCCCTAATTGCCACATATATGACTGTATTATAATTATGTACTTGTACATATTGTTACCAAGATGTCAGTATGATTTACCAAGCCTAAAGTTTTATTATAATAAATAATTTGTCCTACCAACAGATTTTATTTCCTTAGTGTGAGAAAACTGACAATGACTGTGTGTATGTTCAGATAAGAGACAAGATTGTGCACCTAAAAGATAAATAATGATGACAAAGTATTTGAGTGAAAAGATTAATATAGTAGTCAATCCATAATATTCATGCTATCAAAGCATCCACAGAATATTGATGATGAATTATCAATGCCATGATTATACGTTCAAAGCCAAAATGTGCCCAAATATTTTAAACAGTTAATACCATCAATGTGGCTTGACCAATCTAGGACATGGATACTTTTATTAACCAGGTGCTTGTGTAGATAGTAATGTGTTTGGTGTCATTGACCTATTGAAAGATTCAGGAATCATCATAAAAACTCATGCTGTTGGTAAACAACATCAATTTTCATTTAAAATGTCCACATAACACTCACTTGTCTTAGTTTTAAATAATATGCATAAAGAATGGGTGCATGCAGTGAAATTTTTCAGCACAAGATAAGCTACATGTGGTGGCCAGTATTGATGGTGGAGGATGAACACGGGAAAACTTCTGAAAGAACCGCTGACCCATGATAAACTACCAGCAAGCTGTCTCACATACCCACATTGGCTGATCCTGAGATTTGAACCCAGGCAGAGGTGAGATGGCAGTGATCCGTAATGGTATTCGTTTTAGACCACTCCACCACTCAGGGTCCCTTGATGTTGTTAGAATAAAGCCTGATGACTCTTTCATCATTGAAGAAAATACCACCTAGTCATCACAGTGATGTCCTAAACACCAACCTGAATGCCTCACGTTTTTAACTAATGTCAACATTGCTGATGGAATTCAATTTCTATTTCTTGATGTACTTGATGCAGTTTATTTTCATGGTTTCAATAAAAAAAAAAACTCCCTCCCATTCATCACCTGACACAATTTTTACAAGTTGCCTGCAATCTGAGTTGAGTTTCCTAGCCCTTCCTCATCCTTTATGGTGTTCTATTATCTTGATCATTGTGACTATTCCACACAACTCTGTACAAAATGCATCCGGGAATTCCAAGGTTTTTCATTGCCTTGATCTTCTCCTCAGCTAGTTTTCTTTTCTCAAATGCACTGATTTTCATACATTTACTCACTAATGTGTACACTCAATAACTTATTCTCAGGGGAGGTAACTCTAAAGAAATAATTTTGATGTGGTAATTTTAGTTGCCTTCATTAACACAAGCAAAATAAGTCAGACTGTCTGAGTTTGTATTTACAACAAATAACATTATAGAATATATTGAAAATTGTGAATCCTTTCTTGAAAAACTATCCAACCCATACAAAAATGTAGAATGTATGAAACTCAATATGAATAACACAAACAGAGCCACTATTATAAAAACATAGATGAACATGTTGTTATTTTTATACTTAAGGGCATTACAATGCATTATATGTTTGCCAAGTTATGGTGGTCAGAAAAGGCAGACATATAGAAAGATGGAAGATAAACATGATTCATAAAAGGTCCTTGCATTTCCATATAAGGCCCTTTGCAACACCTGCAAAATGTGTTCTACACAGTACAGATGTCTAGATTATCTTAAAACTTACAGGATCAGTGGGTCCAACCATTTCTCTGAATGCAACAGGAGCATTTTGTGCCCTGATCTCCATTGCTATGCTAGGTCCTGATGTCAGCTCATTTACCATAGCATTATACTCCTGAACAACTCCCTTGTAAACCTCATAAAACTCCTCTGCATTAGCTTTCTCCATGAAAAACATCTGCAGCATGGAAATCTCAAAACCAGCCTCTATTATGGCATTGATGATTTTTCCTGCTTTACCTAATAAATAGAAGAGGGTAACAAATTATTCTAATTATCCACATTAAATAAAGAAAAATAAATCCACATTACATATCTATTAAAAATACCTCTCTAAATGAGATGTGTATTATCATTGGCATGGAACACCATGAACAGATTTTAAATACAGCTGTTTACAATATGGTGGTGACAGTTCAGTAAATCATTGATGTCTGTACTTTTTCTGTCTCAAACTATGGAGACATTGTAGACCCAAAGACAAAGTTCACTAGAAGGTGTTTATTGCATTTACAATGCTAGTATTTGATATTAATTTAGAAATGTGTCCATAAACATGGATATACCTGCAAATCTGGCATGATTAAAGTAAGATGTGGGGCATAAAATACATGGAAATAAATGAAAGCAATTGATGAGGAGACCATTGTGTACACTGTGGTGTTAGGATAGGTGTGGCTGTGACATGTTTTCCTGTCATTATATTTCTCTCATGACAAGTCTCTTAATAGGCCCAATTAAATCTTTAACAAACCTTGTGGATTATCAAAGATGAAATTATGAATACGATACTGTTAGGATTGGTTTGGCTGCAACAGGTTTTCTTATTTTATTTCTCTCTTAACAAGTCTCATGATAGGCCGAATTAAATCTTTCACAAAATATAATGATCATCAAAGAAGAAATTCTATATAGGATTGTTAGGATTGGTTTGTCGGTGACATTTTCTCTTGTCATCATATTTCTCTCTTGACAAGTCTCATGATAAGCCCAATTAAATCTGTCACAAACTATGGGGCTTACAAATGAAATGAAGAATTGTTACAAATGAAATGAAGAATTGTGTATACTGTAGTGATAGGATGGGTTGGTAATGACATGTTTTCTTGTCATTATAATTCTCTCACAACATCTCTCATAATAAGCTGAATTAAATCTTTCACAAACAATGGAATTTATTGAAGAATAAATTGTGTAATTTAAAATTTGAGCATGCTTCTGAATTACTTCTACTTACCATCAAGAACAGCATGTGGTTTGATGATGCAGCATGTGCAATCATCAAATTTGGCAGTATTTTTACGAGAATGCCCAACACTGGGGAAGAAAAACTCCACTTCCCTAGCTGCTGATGCCACACCATCAGAACCATGGCAGGCATTCATGGTCTTGTCTGTATGTAAAAATAAAAAATAAAAATAAATAAACATATAACTGAAATAAAATACACAAATTTATACCTTGAACATAGAAGAATCAAGTGTGTAAGGCATTGGCCAAATAATGGAAATAATTAACATCATTTTGATATTATGACCAACACTGGAAAGGAGGCATGTGGAAACCTACAGCTTCCTTGCCAAATTTGGCCTGCAGCTTGATTTTATCATCATAAGCTTTAAGAATCATATATCAGGACCATGACCTGGAGGAAGTTGCACAAACCTCGTGTCTCTGTAGCAAAGTTGTGATAAATATTTTAACCAAAATTTTACAGCTGGCATCAGAATACAGCTACACATTTTATCTTGAGAATTAAATTCTACTTTCCCAGACCTAACATCAATTTGTCCTAAACTATCAAATGTAACTTGTTATATAAAAATGAAACAAATGAGTATATTTTGAACTTTTATGTCTGTTGCTATTTTTCCTTCAAGAGACAGAATTCAGCTTTTATATTTATTGTGTATCTCATGACCTTCAAATTTTATTATTAACTGTTCCTAAAATAAATAAACATCCCATTAAATTTATAAGGCAAACAATTAAAATGGAAAATAAATAACAGTGAAGAGAACAGTAGAATCCTTACCATAAGAAAACAATTTAAAAAATATAAACTAAAACTAATGCACCAATTAAAATTGAAACTTTGTAAACAAAATTGTTTTGTTAAACTACCTGGCCATTAAAAAGACTACATGATGTACTGGTAAGGGTAGGGAAGGACCAACACAGACCACAGTATGCATTCCCCATCCCATAACCAGAATCTTAGATAACCATATTCCTTCAAACAATAAACTGTTTATGGAACATGTATGCCATGTCACAGTGCCTGAAACATCTTAAATGAAAAACTCAAGTAAGGTGTTATGGACAGGCAACTATACATGGGTTAATACTATGCCCCTACCACTACATCAAAAAAAAGTTTTCCTGATTTTTTTATTAGTCTTTATACTTTCTTCATTTGAGATATTTGCAAATTAATTGATACATTTGTAGGTTTTATGATAAAGTACTTGAGAGTTTGCCCTAAACAGTTGTAGTAATTCAGTGTATACTACACACATTTGTGTACCAATCTAATGTGTCAACTTTTTTTTTACTAAAGGTACCAGTCAAGTGATTAATGTGATCATTGTCAAATGATGTATTGTAGATCAAAATTATTGAAACGCATAGATTGTAATGATGCTGTTACAAGTAAGCATAGGATATTCACTTTTCTGGCGCTGTTTCAAAATAAGTTAAACAAGTATAATAATGGATTTTCACACACTTGATGAATAAGTCTGGACTGTAATGCAAAGATAAAGTCTATGGTAATTAGAAACTAATAATAAACCACAGCATCAAGTGAAATATGGTTATTGATTAGCCAAGTTGATTTTCTTTCCTGGACAAATGATTACACTTTTTACATAGCCAGAAATCTTTTTGAAAAAATTGATTTTTTTGTATACCCCTGTAATTTTTACACAGCATTTTAAAATGCATTTTATTTTATGTTATATAGTTTTCTCACATAACCTAACTGACACTATAGTGAGACATGAGATTAATGCTGCTTTTATATGTATAAAATAAATGTTTGAAAATTTAGAGAACCCTATCTAGCACACTGACACTGATATAACAAATCATATTTTTTAATACTTAGTTTACTCACCTGTAGAGAAAAAAAATCAAATTGTAAAATCAGAAGAAAAACATATTGTCCTTATTAAATGAAAAAACTATTAAAATGTCTACACCATGACAATTTTTAAACTAAGTGTTTATTTTTATTGATAGTAGATGATGGTACAAGATTAAAGCATGGCTGATTCTTCGGCTGCATTTCAAACACTGTATTTTTTAATGTTTACATTTTCTTGATAACTGTTTGAATCTAGAAGAAACTAGACAAATAATGTCAATTTGCATTCATTATTGCATAAAAGTGTGATCACAAAAAATGACTTATGGGATAGCCCTACATTATATATGTGGGTGTGGTTGCTTGGAATTTGAATTTTCATTTATATCTTTGTTCTGAGACAATGAATGAAATATTTGTATATTTTAGGACAGACAAATATTTTGCCATGAAAATATATTAATGACCTTTTCCAAACCTAGCTCTGATGCTGGTTGGATTTTCTTTTCTAGCCACAGCACTGTCTGTTGGACCAAGCAGTTCTCTCCATCTTCCCACAGTTCCTTCGCCCATCAGCTCAAATGCTACCACAGGACCACTTGTTATATAGCTAAGGAGATTGCTGCAATGGTACAGAGGTTGCTTCATGTTTAACCAAAACCACAAAAAATATTTAGAATTATAAATCTAGTCACATACGATAATTTTGGTTACAGATCGTTAAATAAAGATTGTTTATGCACATGCGCACACAAATACACACATAGAGAATCTTAGTGCATCAAAATGAAATTAATGCAGCAAACAAAACAATGGTAAAAGACAGCATATAAAGTAAAAATAGGCAGAAAAGTTAATTTGATATTGCATTTAACTGTTGTTACATTTAAATATTTTATTTTTCTTGTCTTTAGCCTATTAGATAGAAGAAAAAAAATTGTACTTGAAACCTTGATTAATTCTAATAATGAACTGATATACAACAAAATATGTTTTATGTAAATATAGATATCAAAAATATACAACAAAATATGTTTTATGTAAATATAGATATCAAAAATATACAACAAAATATGTTTTATGTAAATATAGATATCAGAAACTGGTCTGTATTTTTCAATAGTACAAACTGTGAAGTGACATAAACAATCATTAAAATGAAGAAATTTGGTATAATGGAAGTTATACTTCCTTTCCTACAATGTTTTTTCTCCTAATTTAACTAGAACAAAACATTTAATTTCAACCATGGTATAAAAAAACGATTTTATATGTTGATTAAATGATACTGAACATACCGCATATACCTGCTTACAAGTCAAGTCGAACTCCAAACAAGAAACTTCCTAAGTTGTCAAAGCATATTGTGACTGCAGATAAAGGGCTATGTCATTTTTTCTACTAATTACTCCTAAAAAGTGCACAGACCCAGATCCACTAGTGCATTATGCAACAGCAGATCTAGGTCTGTGCAGCTTGAAGTTGGACTCATTTTATAGACGAGTATAAATGTTAATGGTAGGGTTATATGCAAAGTGACACTCACTCTAAGAAAGGTTTTCCCTGATGTTCTTGATAAAACTCAAAAGCTTCGTTTCTGTTCAGGTGACACATCTTCAATTTTGTTATCTTCATGCCACTTAAGTATATCAGATCCAAAATAGAACCCATCTTGGAAACTGCATCAGGTTTTATCATCCCCAAAGTTCTGAAATAGGAAACAACACAGATGAGCACAGAGGAAGACTGTTGGATACTCAAAACGTTGAAGATATATTTCTACATGTACATCCATCAGTTGTGTATCAACTGCCTGAGCAACCCTGCAACCACCATTCGAATTGCCATCAAACAACATTATTGTTGGGAAGAGGCCTCCATTATTAAGTGGAGGGATATGAAGCCCAAAATTGCTACAACACTGACATACATATATTTATTTCATTCTTTACACAAGGACTTAATAACTCTGAATAAGAATCACGTACATACAGTGGAGCTCTTCAGCAGATTCTGTTCCTTATCTTAAACCAAAACACATGAACACACATTGGAATTGTAAATCCATAACCTATTCCTCATTTTAAACTAAAACACACAAACACACTCACACAATGGAACCGTAAATCCACAATCTATTCCTCATCTTAAAGCAAAGTACACACATACACAATGGAACTCTGTAACACAATCATAAAAACACCATTCATCCTCTTGTCCTGGGCAGGCTAAAAATGGGTAAGTCAAATTAAACTTTACTACATACTCGCCAATGGCCAAGTTGATGTAGATTTGCACCATGAGACTAAATCTCAATATACATTTATTTTCATCCCGTAACAAATTCATAATTTTGACATTGCTTAACATTTCTTAGTGTGCATCAATTATATTTAACTTGTGCCTACTTTAACTACTAAATGCCATTCTAGAACACTTCTTATCTTTAAATCAAAACACCCATACCCAATTGAGATTTTAACACTATCCATTCCTTATCTTACACCAAAATACACACTCACTAGAGCTGTGTAAGATAATCCATTGGTTATATTAAACCAAAACACACACAAACATCAGCAGTTTAATGCAATCCATTCCTTATTTTAAACCAAAACACAAACAGATTGTAACCAATTACATAATTCTCCAATTTATATGACATTTTTGTACATGTTATATTATTAAAAATTATGTACTTCTCTTTTTTCATGGTCAGTCTGTTTCTGGTAAAGTCATCCCCATAGTCTACAAAGGTGAGTTGTCGTGAGAACAGGTTTATTGTGCTACCAATGTATAAATCTTCCAGACTGATGTCATCTACTTTGGTTCTCTTCAGAAACATACGGTGATTTTTAATGTCAACCTAAACAACGAGACAACAAAAACTGTATATACTTACTTATAAATCAAATCCAAATGCAAACTGAACAGACTCAGATCTGCCTTCACATAATGTGGTGGCAAATCTGAGTATTTACACTGTGCTAAGAGTAATTACTTCCCAGGAATAATTAGTAGAACAAACAACATAGACCCTGATTTGCCAGTGCATTATCCTATGGCAGATAAGGGTTTTATGTTGTTGCAGTTGGAAATAACTTATAAGCAGGTAAAGACAGTAACTTCTGGGAAGAATAACATGAAAGATTAATTAAATTGCTTCAAGAACTATCAATAATGAACTGAACATGAATGAAACTCAAAAGAAGCAAGTCTGTGAACTCAGTGCCATTCTAAATCTCAAAGATATAATCCTATAGTCATTCTTTGAAGACAAAAATTAAATAAATAAAATATGCATGATAGCAAGTGGTCAAAACAATCTTTTGTTAAGACACATGCCCAAAATGTCCCTTATTTTAATATTGTCACACAACGTTGCAATAGCTACACTTCAAACAGAAATTCAACAGGATGCAGAGGGGTGTTAAGGTCCACTGGGGACTGGGTGCGCCTGATGTTCAAACTTCTCTGCTGGATTCTCTGAGTGAATTATGGTCAGCTGATGTATGTCTATGTGTTGTCTGCAGTATGCGTAAAGAATTACTGCCCCCCTCCCCCTGAAATTTATTTTTGTTGGGCTTTGCTGATAGCTAATTGCCTCCTAAATTGGCTTCAAATATGAATTACACTTAAACACTATTCCCATAAATGAAATTATCATGTTTTGCATTTTAAATATGCAGTAAAATCTGACTTCAGAAAGTTATCAAAAATATAATACATATGGCTTAAACATTCTCATTATGGGGCAATGATATGTCATAACTTTTTTTCTTGTATACACACCTAGCATCTCTTTGATTTGCCAATAGCGAGTTGTTCCACTTCCTGATCCTACCTATTCAAGTTTGTACCATGGGCTCAATTAATGCAGCCTTCAAACACATCTCACTAGTTATTCTGAGCCAGTTAAGCAATATGTTAAATAGTGGTTTATAACTGACCTCTTTGCCTTTAATTGCCACTATTTAAACTGCCAAAGTACAGTTGTAAAAGTTTCTTTAACAGAAGAAAACACTTATTCCTTTCATGAGAAAAGTTATTTTCTTTAAATACAAGCGGTTAAATTAAAACCATAAAAGAAATAATGATTCTGTTCATTTGCATTTGAATGGAAAATTAGTACTGTTCTTGTTGATTATAATTTGACAATAATATGCAGTACCTTAAATTGCTGATTGTGTTTCAAAGAGACAGCTGTCATGAACCATGGCTTCAAGTATAAAGCTTTCAGAAAAGTGTGTTGAAAAACAAGAGAAAGATAGCTTCATGGGAAAATAAGGCAGTGTCACCATCATGTCACTAGGAATTAACTACTCAATGACTGGATACAAACACTGTAAAAAAATCGACCAAAATTTTATAGATGTTTTAAGCAGCAACAAATTAACATACAAGCAAAAGAATACAAACACAATTGTGGATGATTTCAATACAAACCATTTCAACTGATTTATCTTTGCTATAGTAGAGGAACTGGTATCTTCTAACTAAAGCAGCAAAGGCATCATACCACTCCACAATAAAACAGTATCTGTCATCACTTTCAGCCTAAAAACACAAATTTCATTTGAAGATATTACCATCTTAAAAATGTTTTAAAAAGCGATGAACATCAGATTAAAAATTTTCTATAATTAATTTAAAGACACTTATAACAAATGTTCAAGCTGTATCTAGGCTTTTCTGTTTGGTTTGATTTATGACTAGATACTAAACTCAACATACATGAGTAGTATACATATATATATAACAAAATATCTTCTGGAAAATATGTCACAACAATAATGCTATTTTAAGGTTTACCTCATTCAAAAATCACATCTGTGCATTAAGGTTGAAAGATAAGCGATGTAAAAAATATTGATATTTAGCTAAGCAGCATTATTAAACCTGACTAGTCTGAAGTAATTACTTTAATGTGTAAATTTCACTAGCAGCTCAGTAACATGCTTTGTTTAAATGATGAAAAAGGTTCCATATAGTGTGGTCCTACGAGGACTCTGGCTGCTTGCAACTAAACAAAGACACCCCAATAACATTAACAATGGATTAGCTGAAGATCTACCATTTTAATCTAAAATGTTCATACATGTGTACTGTACCAAGTATGTGCCTTTATATATCACTTTAATGAATTAACATAATATAACAATATAACAGTGGTTTTTCCAGGACTTCCCCCAACTATCATTATCATGAGAGAATTTTCCATGTTCAGAAAAAATTGGAGGGATTGATATAAGTTATTGGCATCCATTAGTCTTGAGAGACAATGGATATATCAAGCAGTATATAAAACAGTATCTATAAAAAAAAAAGATTTAACAAATGCATAACATAAATAACTTGTAATGTATAAAGATAAAAGTTAACAGTTCTTTATCTTGTTACTGGCATATCAGTGATTTTAAGCTATGACAAAAGCACAATAGCATAAGCAGTAGAACTACATTAACAGCACTCTGTATCAACGAATACTGAAAACTGCATGTACGCCATCGCACAACTTCGCAAAATTCAATATGTAAAATGTAATTAATAACCGGATAATCAATTCAAGTGTCTTAGTGTAATGAGGTACTTTAATGTTAATGATTAAGAATTGATCATGAATTAAAGATAACTCTGAAAAGCGAAATAATGGTTAAGTTACTGACGAGAAGTTTTAGCTTGTCTGTATTTTTTACTGTATTATCTTCAAATACTTGACTAACACTTTTACAAGTTCAGTCTTCTTCTCTTTTTTTCTGTCAACCAAATACTGTTTAAAAAATCCAAAAGACTGTTATCCACTTGTCGCGAAAAATAGGATAAAAAAATGAAAGCTATATAGAGTACTGTACAGGTACAATGATACTGTAATGACGAAGAATTGTGCATGAACACGCTCGATCTGCAATGGCCTGCGAAGATGGATAAGCAACCAAGGCAATAAACTCGCAATATTGCAACAAGGAAAGAACTGAATCAACCTAAAATAAAACAAATGTTATCACTGTTTATGTAGATTACCATTCTGAGTTTATATGACGTCGAAAAACTGATCTTTTGCACAAGTTCTTTTCAAAACAAACTCGCTTTGGCTCCCTAGAGTTGTTGTTGGCAACAATTCCCGTTTCGTTTTGTAAAAGTATATGTGATTGGTTAATTTTATAACTTCCTTCAATTGACTGGTTCTTAAGTCTAAAATTATTTAATTATCATAATACACAGCAGGTCATAACTGTAACTGCTTAGGACCAGTCTTATTCAGACAAGATTTGAATATTACATTTCATCTTAGATTTAAACGTGATTAAAAAAATATGATTTCTCATTCACTTATCTTTAATGTCCTTGCTTGTAACGTTTTCGTAATGCTATCATCTGTATGCAATTAATGTTTTATATGTATGTTTGTAAACAAATAGGTTGGTTTACTCGTTCGAAATTCACTCGCAAGATTAAATATTCAACAATAACAATAATGTTACGTTTAATATTTGTTTACTCATCATTACTTCTTTATGCGATATTTATTTATAAATATAATGCGAAGAAAACACTGCGAGCATGAAAATTAAAATAAGTCACGAATCAAACTTATGAACATTACTGTTTTAAAGGGTCGAAACGGTGATATTCGACCGATTTATGATTTTTTTAAATTATACAAATGATGTTAAAAGATTTTAATTCAACGAATAACTGCATATTTTCTTTATTGTAAACAGTTAAGAGCTGTTTGCTTAAAAAATGTGAATGCAATAGATCATAATTATTTTGTTTTGTTTTTTTCTTGAAAATTACAAAAACTATCTTATGTCATTTTGGGAGATGAAAATAAACTTTTTTATATTGTCTCTTGCAGTAATAACTACTAAAATAAATCAGTCATGTGTATTTTATTGTTTATTTTTATAATAAGAATGGCATTTGGTCTAAATAAGTCCAGATCAGACAGTAGAACGAAGAACAACAGATCCATCAAACTGGTCATACTAATTCTGCCAGATATTCAAACTTTTTTCTTTTTTTCTTCTTCTAAATAATAATATACATCTTAGGGATATTGACTTTTTATTTCATTTATGTGAAATATTTTAAACCAAAGGCGATGCTCTGCAAATAAGAACTTATGAGAGAGTGGCAGATGTCAGGAGAAGTTGCATTTGCTAGCTAGCTATGATGTTGTAGCCTCAACTTGATTTGTTGTGGTTGTCCACGATGTAGGAGTAAGGGTACTACTACTAGTACTATTTGCTAGCATGCACAATGGAGAGAGCATTTGCAAACTTCTATGTTATTTTCATTCACTGTGGCCAAAGTTTCATTAGATATTGTACTTACTACTTGTGGACATTGTACATGATCTAAGCACACAGCTATCCAAAATGACTGTTGTACTAAAAAACCAGCCTGAATTACTCTAAAATATACCAGTTGTTGAAAATTTGAAATTGAGAAAACGGCTTTGAGAGACCAGACAGTAATGAATGAATTACAAAATATATAAAATGTAAATGAAAAGAAAGCATTAAAGTGAAAATGACCAAGCAAAGCTTGCAGATTTGTGATAGTTGCACTTCTTAAGAAAGGCAAATTGTTGTTGTAGTGTTTAACGCCATTTTTCAGCACATGATAGGCTATACATGATGGCCAGTATTGATGGTGGAGGGAAAATCCCTGGAAAGAACCACCGACCTATGAGAAGCTACTGGTAAACTTTCTCACATACCCACATTAGCCGAATCTGAGACTCAAACCCACACAGACAGAGGTGAGATGGCAGTGATCAGTAACAGAACGCTTTAGACCACTCGGCCACTCTGGGCCCCTAAATGCAATAAAAGGATTTAAAAGTTCTTTTAACAATACCTATGATTTACAAGGTCTTTTTAAAATAGAATAGCCAGTGATTAATACTAAGAAAAGTCTTCTTTTTTTAAAAAATGTATGCAAAATACAAAACTTAGAGTGCCACCAAATTAGGATTGATCACGGCCAGTTAATTTTTCATTTACACTGTCCATGCACTACGAATAAGTTCTATACAGCTTACGGTAGAGAAATCTACAATAGCATACACAATTGTCTAAACAAATGACAAGATATATAACAATCTGCAAATTCTAAAACAAACCATGATGGCACAAAATTACATTGCACTGAATTCAACAATTTTAAGACAGCTGATATATTTTAACAGTTTACCATTAAGGTGTCATTATCGGTATTAAGAGACATTACCTATTTGTTTTTAGAGTATTAATGAATCAAATATACGACGTCTTAAAGAAAACAACATTTAAGAATTCAGGTAAAACAAAGAAAAATCTGCTAGGATGTGTAAAACAAAATCTGGTAAAAAAAATTTTAAAAACTGTTGCTCTTAAATGCACCAGCATGGAGTACATATTCTATTTAGCCTTTTTTGCTTAATCACAGCCCATATTCGAGCAAACATTTCAAGATATATTGCAAAATAGCAGCAGACGTTATCATTGGAAGACCATAGCTACCTGCATGGTTTGGAGCCTCAATAATTAATCAAACTAGACTGTGATTCTGATGTATATGCATCCATTCATCGATTAGTATTTGAATATCCACTCACCATAAAACTTCAAACAATCAAGAGCTTAACAGTATTGCTTGGTACCAACCAAATGAAATAGTAAATACGTACCTAGTCATATAACTTTT
Source organism: Unio delphinus (assembly GCA_029339505.1). Lineage (NCBI taxonomy): Eukaryota > Metazoa > Mollusca > Bivalvia > Unionida > Unionidae > Unio > Unio delphinus. The sequence goes on from JAQISU010000306.1 coordinate 10,129,335, forward strand.
GATGGGTGTTAGTATGCAAGTTTATTTAGAAACAGAACTTGTGCACACATTCTTCTTTTGAGTAAGACTTTTCTTAGTTCAATAAATGTCAGTGTACATTAAATGCTTGTAAATGTTTGTAAAACTCCTCACAAAACACCAAAGTGATCTGTCATGGCTAAAGCCTTAGACCTGCAGGGGGTCACTTGTCTTGCATGGACATTACTATGTATTTAATTTTGACACTATAATTGAATAACATAAGACCCATTTAAAATTCATTTCAAGGTAATTCTCAGTTTGGTTTAGTAAACAATATTTGTGCATTTTAAACTTTAAATTGTTTTCATGACACATTTTATTACTTTCTTTACAAAGTTATTTTGCTCTTTGTCTGTTCCAAATGAATGCTGTTTATACTTAAACCCTTAATTCTCTATCTGAATCATCTTTCAAACCATCCTTGAAAGGTCCATCAGGTTTCTAATTCATTTGTGTTATACCAAATTGTCATTTTTGAATCACTAGTGTCAAACCACTTAAAGTCATACTTCATATCATTGTAAAAGTTCTCAGCAAGAATGCTTTATGAATCAGCATCAGACAAGCATATCCTCATTTTCTCCCAATATCAATCCTTTCATGCACAGAAATTTAGTTTTGCTTGATTTGTCTACCTGCTTTATAATCCGACTAGCGCTAAGTCGTCATCAATAATTGCTATCACTAGAAATTATAAACATATCTGAAATGTAAAACAAATGTAGTTTTATATGCTCTTATTTTAACTGTTCTTTTCATGAGAATTTACATCCAAAACCTTTGTTATTCATTATTTTTAAGATAAAATCTTCTTTGAAATAATGTTGCATTTTGTCTCAGATTTGTTTTTAGATTTGTATAGGGTTTTAATCATAATTATAGATCTGACATTTTTGTTTCTTTCCAGTCTTAGTCCCAGCTGTATATACATAATTTTATGTTTATGTAGTAACTCACTATGCTTCTCTGTGTTTTTCAATTTACACATTAGTTTTCACTTATTTGTTCTTGTACCTTGTGATGATTTTACAACTTATTTGCAATTCTGATATTTCTGATTTATTTGGATGTTCCTTGAAATGAATGAAGTGCAGGAGTAACGGAATTTCTAAATTCCTTTCTAAATTGCAACCAGCATTCTTGTAATTTGTCATTTCTAACAGATCCCTCTTATTGTCACGTGCACTGTCTAATTGGTCATCAGCTTCCCGTGTTAATTTGGTACCATCATTTATTACATTCTCGTATTTTCCCCTTAACTTTACAGTGTCAGAATCATGCAATCTGTTTCTATATTATGTGGCTTCATATTGTGCAACATGTGTATCTAAAAATAGTATTAATATTATAGTGTATTATGAGCTACTTCGTAAACAAGCCATGTACACTCATGTAGTATACACTTTAGGTTTTAGTTTCTATGAGTTGTTTTTTGGACAAACTAAACTGTTTCATCTATAGAAAGTAAAGATAATGTGAATGATGTGGATGAGTTTACTGTATCACAAATTAAACTTTGAATACGCAAATGAATAAACATAATATGCACGATGTCCAACACAAAAACTGAGAAACGCAGTATGGAGGCTTAGCAGAGCATACTATTTTATATCCCAAAGCATTACATTCGAGAAAAAATTGCAACTGAAGGTTTTTGAAGAACAGTATGGGCCTCAGAGCCAATAAGCCAAGAAAAAGAAAAATTTCTGCTGGCTGAATGGACTGTCACACACTAGCTTCGCAATTTTATATTTTAACATTTTTGATTTGATGTTTTGGATTTAGGCTAGCGATTGACAGTGAAAAGACCAAACCATCTTTTTAACTGGTATTAAGAATGGCAAAAACATACACTGTTGTTGTTGTTGTTGTTGTTGTTCTAGGGTTTAACGCCATTTTTCAGCACACAATAAGCTATACATGGCATCCAGTATTATTGGTGGAGGAAGAACCTGGAAAACCCCCCCAGAAAGAACCACGACCCAAGAGAAGCTACTGGCAAGTTTTCTCGCATAACTACATTAGCTCAATCTTGTACTCGAACCCACGCAGATAGAGGTGAGATGGCAGTGATCCGTATCAGAGAGCGCCTTAGACCACTCGGCCACTCGGGGCCCCCATACAGTTTTGCAGCTTGAATTTCCTCAAAATGTACCTTCTTAGTTCTGCAATATGAATGACACAAACTATGTTAATGATCCTAAAACTTGACTGCACTCTGTAAAACTGTACTGTAATTTTTACTACATTTCAAACTGCAATCACATTCTCCTTACTGGACTCAGAATGAAATAAATTTGATATTCTATAGCATCATTTTGGTAATATCAATTGAAAGAGATAATATTTTCCCACATATTGATTCCAAATAATCAATGACAGAATAGAAACACACATGCAGCCGATTAAAGGTGGGTTTCTCCTTGTTCATATCACATGTTGTACAGAATTGACACAGCTAATAAATCCAGTCCGACACAATTTCAAAGCACAATTGAGTAAAATCTAGGAGAAAAAAAACAATAAAATCCATTAATTCCAGACCAACTCGAAAAGTTGTTGCAATGTGCATCTATTCACAGCAAGACCCTAAATTTTAATTTTAAGCAGACCAAAACAACAATTCATTCCAAGCGCAGGACATAAAGGTCACTGGGCAGTACTTTGTTCACATTAATATTGTTATTGTGTATTGATGAATCAAAGATTCTGTATTTATTTTAAAATATAGCTAAAGTCAATTACTTTATTTCCGGGTCCCAAGTGGCCGAGTGGTCTAAAGCGCTTTCTAGTTACGGATCACTGCCATCTCATGACTGCGTGGGTTTGAGTCTCCGATTCGGTCAATGTGGGTATGTGAGAAAGCTTGCCAGTAGCTTCTCACGGGTCGGTGGTTCTTTCCGGGTTTATTCCCAGGATCTTCCTCTACCATTAATACTGGCCGCCTTGTGAAGACTATCTTGTGCTGAAAAATGGCGTTAAACCCTACTGCAACTTTATTTCCTGTCTTGTATTTTTACATAATTAAACCTTAGGTAGATGAAATAAAATGAGCATATAATAACAAGGTTACTGCATGGAAAATATAAACTTGTTTCTTTCAGACTAATACTTCACTAGAAAATTTGTGCAGTATTACTCTGAAATACACGTTTATATTTTCCCATACAGTAAGCAGTAACCTATAAATACTGACTCATGGCTCATTTCTAAAGCCTGTTAGAATTTATGTATACTGTACTAATCATTTTCTATAAATCAGACATTTTGAAATTATTTGAATAATGTACCATAACAAATACATCATTTTATTAATAATATTCATGAAGATCACCATGTGTAGTAAGCTTAAAATATTCCACAATATTTTTATGATTGAATCTCTTAAACTGGAATATAAGTTTTCTTGGAAAGGTATAGCTTTTACATTACATTGTTTAAAAATCCATTCACGAATTCACCGGGGTACACTTCTTTCATCAAATGTTTAGAATTCACGTCTAAAATAATTAATTTGTTCTGCAAATGACAATCTGGTTTATAGATATCTTTCAATTCACAGGACTTTATTTTTGGGACCCATGAATATAAAGATTTTCTTTAGACTCTTGCTTCTTTTACCTCTGGAAATTTAAAACTTGTTTAGTGTTTCGAAAGTATTTTAGAGGTGATACAACAATTTTTTGTCTCAAAAGTTTTATAACCGCAGAAGTTATTAGATATGTCTGTTCATTTGTTTTATTTAATAGGACCTAGTTCATAGTATTTGCTGTTGTTAGCAGCCATAAAACAAGTCCTTTTATATTGTACTTGTGCAAACACCAATCCGAGTGTCTATGAAATCAATATATTAGGACATCTCTTAATTGTACTGAAGGCTCAAGGATGAATATTGTTTGGATGTGTGCTAGATGGTATATCTGTGTTTTACTAACTCACTGTGAATATGCGCTTGAGACCTGGGTTTGAAGATGTTTTGAGGTTTTTTTTAAAGGCTTTGAGTTGTAGATACTTTTAAGATATGTTCTTGATGGCATTTATGCATTTAATAGATGCGTGGACAAATATGATTTTAGGATGTGTTCCTGGTGGTAGATTTGGAGTTTTGGGATGAATATGCTTTTAGGACATAGGATACGTGCCTAATGCACGAGTATGTATACAAGATCATCAACCTAATACATGGCCGATTTTTGTCTCGGCTTGTAGATTATATATTAAGATTATTATTATTAAAATTATTTTTTGAAGGTCAACATTTTTACTTGGATTTGAGTTCTAGACATTTGGTTTTCCCCCTCAGGAATTCTTGGTATTCCTGTTGATTTTCATTATCTTTACTAAACTTTTAGTGATAAACTGATCTTTTTAACCAGTACAACTTCAAATGACATGAAATTTTGACCCTCATCCTGGTCTTTTTATTGGATCTTAGATTTTTATATAATGGCGAACCAAACAGAAATTCTTTATTCCTATTTCACCCTCTGAAGTGGATCAGTGATTAATTTATGTTCAGTTTTAATGTGAGAGAATGTGTTTAAATATGGCCTCAATGGTTATCTTGGAATTATTGTGAATTAATTTAAAGACATTTTGAATTATAAAATGTTGATACATCAAGTCTGTTAGCATATTAGCACTAGTCCAGGCTTTTGGAATCTACTTAATATTGGAATTCATTCAGAACACCACTGGAATTCATTTGGAATACTTTACACTTTTTAACTTGTGAAATAGCTTCAAGGACTATTTGGGAATTATTCCACCATACGTTAAGTTCTTATTAAATTTTCATTTTGTATTCAGAGAAATAAATTATTTGTTCGATTTTTAAAAACTTGGTTAGTATTCATTCTTTATTGTTGCTTAGTTTCAGACCATAGAGTCGAAACAAATATAAGATGTACAAAGTGTGAAGAAGCAAGCAAGACTAATCTTCACTCTTCTCATTCAAAACTGAAGTTATGGTTTGACAGAAGTACAAAAGAAGGGAGTTTTCAACATGCTGATAAAGTTCTGTCTCTCTTTCCCTCAAAATCCTAGACATGCTAAGTAGTATGGTCCTTATACAGTTCAAAAGAAACAGAAATAACTGTGCCATATAATTGTTAAATAGAGATAGCCCTGTTAATCATTTAATAAATTTAGTTGCAACTGTCCCACGCTGAGAATTTAAATTATGGCATGCAATTAGACTGTAGTGATTTTGATTTAACCAATCTTCAGAATTTAGACATATTAAAGAATCAGTACCAGAAACCAATGCATCCACAGCCACTAGAAAATAGTGAATTAAATAGATGTTATGTAAGTATAAGCACTTGTTGCCAGATGTTCCAGCACAAATAAATACATTCTACTATGATGCTGAAATTGTAGATTCTACACCCGTAAAGAAGATTCATAATTGACAAATCCCCTCAAGCGGGAATGCTTGAAAAAAGAAATTCATTATTTGCTGGAGAATGATGTCATAGAACCAAGTAAAAATAATTGGAGTTCACCATATAGTCACCAGACAAAACTTCCCACACGTGTACTGATTTAGAAAAGTGAACATGTCAGCAAAACAGATTAATTTCCAGCAATAAGAATAGATGAATGCATTGACTAAATTGAAAATGCAAACTATGTTAAAAAGTTTGACCAATTTAAAGAATTTTTGAAAATTTAAACTCAGAAAGAGCAAAAGAAGTTTTATTCTTTCTAGCTCCAGATGGACTTGATCAATACAAAGTGATGCCATTTGGTGTCAAAATTCCGTTGTTTAATGAACATGCTAATACTTGGGCTAGATATTTGCGATGCTTACATCAATGACAATATAATCTACTAGACAAATCACTTGGAGACCATTCAGAAAGTTTTCTTTTCAGTGATGCAAATTAGATAATTATAACAAAAGTGAGCTTTCTGATGTTTGTGTTGCAGTTTTAGATCATTTTGTAGAATGCAGTTGAGTTCAACCTGATGAAGTTATGGTTCTGGCTATCTCTGAATATCCAGTCCCTATCAGCAAAAGCAACCAATGTGAGTTTTGGGTATGGCTGAATATAATCAAAGATTTTGCCCCAAGTTTTACATAATTGCTTAAACCCTGACCAATTTGTCGAGTATGAAAACCAAGTTTCATTGTTCTGACAAACGGCAGGACATTTAAAATGTCTGTTGATGCAAGTGATGTAGAAGTTGGAGGAGTATTAATTCAAGAAGAAAAAAGTGATGTGAATCATCCAGTGATCTATTTCTCTTTAAAAAAAAAATTAAACAAGCACCAGAAAAATGATTCCACTGTCAAAGCGTGCTTTGATTTAATATTGGCTTTTGAAACACTTAGAAGTCTGGTACTTCATCTCATTCTCCAGTTATTGTATTCAGTGATTGCAACCCCCCTGAACAAAAACCAAAAATCAAGAGATGTTTTTAGATGGAATTTGATGTTGCAGGAATAAAACAGCAATACATGTACATGTATTAGGCACATCAAGGAAAAGATAATCAGATTGCAGATGCACTTTTATGTGTATAGAAGTAATATATTACTTTATTTGTGACATTCATAAGACATCTTCCTAATTTGTATTATTATATGCAAGTTTGTACGATATGTAAAAAAAAATTATTGCACAGCTCTTTCTTTTATTTTATTAGGGGAGGAGTCGTGTATATCTATAATGTTTTTAACGTTTGGTCCACGATTATAGATTGTAGTGAGCTAAAATAGTATTTTTGTTTTCATGTTCTATATATTGAATCTGTTGAAAAGTTTTGGGTAATGTCCCATTGGATTTTTAAGTCAGGTGGGTTGTGTTTTGACACAAGCCATGTTGGTTGTGTTGGAACATAAAATCACAGAGGAGGTGTTGCGATTTAGAGTCATAATAGTGTTGGAGAAAGAGAGACTATTTTCCAATGGTCTTGTTTTAGTGTCAGTTTGTTGATGTATTTAATGTTGTGTCAACATATAGTTTGAGAGGAGTTATTTGTTTGGAATTTTAGTGGAATTACAAAGTGCTCATTGACTAAAATGTGATTCTGTGATTGCTGTGAATTCATTAAAGGAGTTTTGGTCAGTGCTAATGCTACCTAAAGAAAGAAATGTGTAAAGAAAAATAATGACAAAGTGGCGAACAAGTACAAGACTGAATAGAATAGTGACAGACAGAGGGGGTGGGGGGGTGGGCAGGATACAACTTGTCTCACTGGGTATTGTCCTTTATTTTTTTTATATATTTTGCATTCCAAATTTATTAAAGATGGATTAGCTAATAAATGTAATACCTGGTCATATTTAATGCAAAGGAAAAACGAAGTAAAATAAACTATCAATTACAGTGTAAATAATTGAAAAATCCTTCATTATTCTTAAGTACACACAAACAATTTATTGAAATCGAATATGACGGTATAATGAAAGAGAAATAATAAGGAAGATAGCTCTTAATAGGCTACTGAATAGGAGAGAGAGAGAGAGAGGGAGGGAGGGAGAAAACCCACAAATGAATAATAAAAAAATCCAGTTATGATGTGGAGGAAGCTCTTCAGTTACTGGAAGTACTTTCTATCTGCTCATTCTGGGACAAGAACTCTTCCTACAATCACTAGATGAAAGTTACAATCAAGTAGTAGTGTGGAGAGATTAAAAATGAATGACAGGGAGACCAAACAAGAAAATTATGAACAGTAAAGATGAACTCTGCTCTTCTTTATTATTCTTCAACTCTGTCTAGTGTTCAACCCTTTACTGTGGAAAATGAGATTATGGACAGGTTGAGGGAAACTCAAGGAAAAATAAAATAAAAAATAAACAGAAAGAAACAACTGATGCTACTTGCCACACCATTGTGACAATAGTCTGTTACCTGACTTGACTTCCTTTACCTTGATTGGTTCTTAAATAAAACACACAGATTACCGGTAGGCATCTGAAATTTTTATTGAGAATTAAAACATCTTATAACAAACAGGAGAAATAAGATAATAAATATATAATAGCATCTCTTAATGAAAAAATTCATATGTTATATGTACATAGAGCAAATTAAAATTTAGAGAAAGTTTGATAATTATTTCTCCTTACACAGTCTGATACATATGGAAACATCAGTGATCTAGCAAAGCTACAGGTGTTTTCACTGCCGTCTCCAGAACATTGATATATCATATCTTTTTTGCTTCTTCTTCATATTTAAGGTTCATATAAAGTTTCTTCAAAATATTTTCTAAGTTTTTGTTTCACTTATGTATCACTCAGTGACGGACTCCAGACCAACATACCTATCTGGCCTCACCCAACTGTACATACCAGCAAGATACTAATGCTCCTCTTCTGACAATTGTATATTCCCAATATGAAAACGAAGTCATATTGACAACGTTCTTATGCATACCAGGGCCCTGCAATGTGGAATGAATTGTCCATTGAAATTAGACACAAAGACAGTGATCCCTTTCAAGAGTGCTCTTAAAACTCACCTTTCTCGACTGCAAGGACATACTTAAAAGACCTAATAATGCTTCCTACCTTTAATATTTCAGCATTTTTTATGTTTTCTAATTTCAAGGTGTTGTTTTTTTTTGTAGTCCTGTTGTTATAGATGTCATAAAGCGCTTAGAGCTTTTAAAGATTAGGCGCTTTACAAAGTCCTCATTATTATTATTATTATTAATCAGTCATTACACAACACAACATAGTATTAAGATTTAGAGATATATTTATATATCAATATTATATACATATTTCTCCTTTACAGTTTGATTAATGTGGCTTAGCAGAATGGACAGAACCTTAAGGCCTGCAGACAAACTTCACAACACTCCAAATGACCACAAGGTAAGACTCTCAGTTCTCTATCACTGTCCTTGCAGATCCTGCATGTATTCCGATCTCGTAGCCACTCTTTTCTCAAGGACTTCTCATCTGAAGATATAACAGGAAAGTCACAAACTTCTAGTAATGGTGCTTTTTACCATTTTAGTATTTTATTAAATAGCTGAACTGAATTATTTCAAAAATATTTTGGCAAATATGATGGCATATGTTTTAAAACTATGTTGAATACAAACACCATACATTTCTGTCATGGAACTGTGTGTACTTAATGTAAATATATTATATATGAATATAAATGTACTTGTTTCTTTAAAACTGCAAACAGCGTTACTGGAGGACATACATTTGTTTTGCTTTCATCGTCGCCTATTTCAGTGAGCTAGGTTCATAAAACGCTGCAGGAACACCATGCTATCAGATAGATTATAGTCTATTTCATGCTTACTATTTTAGTCAGAAAAATTAAATACAGTTATAGGTTGCAAGCATTGAATGATGATTAATGTTTAAGTTCTTATATTTCAGTGAGATTGTTCTGTCCTGTTGGACACAGACTCATGAATGAACATGGTTATTATAAAAAATATTTTCTATACAGTAGCTGTGATGAAATGATTTAATGTGAAATGAGACATATGCACAAGTCTAATGCAAATTATTACATCTGCACTTAACCCCATGTCTTGGTGCTGTCATTTTAGTTTTAGCCGTTTTTAGGTGGGGAGTTGTAAAACCGTGCAGTTTTAATTACTTCATATGCTGCTGTTGATGGTGACGTTAGCTTGGGGGATGATATTAGTCAATCACAGACATGATTTTGACCTTTAAAAAAAAAAGGAAAATGTGAAAGGGGGGTTTGGGGGTACTCCACCAACAGGGTCTCGAGGGACAGCACCCCTGATCAGGGGTTTCTGGGGATTGAAGACCCCCCCAACTAAAAATGCATTTTACACACATGAAAATCTGCTCCTGGTCTAACTTGTGACCATAATATATAACAAAATAATCATTTCAAAAACTAACAAACGTACCAAAATTTTAATAATTTTACAATATTTATTTTCACATGAATTTGTTCTCCAATATTATTGGTAGTCACATGACAAGCAATGCAAATAGCGAGTGCCAGGTAAAATTTCATCAAAACTGTACTTTAATTTCATCTGTCAGTGGACTAAACACATACAAATTAAATGCTCACAATTGCTGAAAGAAATCCTCTTCCTAAGAATTTGATACAGGTAAATAAATATCCAAATATCCAAAATAAGATGGGAAGTATCAGAGGAAACTCAGACTAGGTCAAATGCACAAAGTTGTTTTTCAGCACACTGCTCGATTATGCTGGTTTTGGTTCAATATCAATTGCACCATATGATGAAAATCACCACCAAACATAAATTGGGATACATTATGCATATTTTAAAATTAGATTTTCCACCGTCTCATTCTGGTGATTTATGTGATCATAATTGCTAATTTAATCAGACAATCAGAAGAAGTATTATATCTTTGTGCTTGGTAGACTGAGCAGCATGGCTGAAGTCCATCAATAAGTTCCAAAACAATTTGATTCACTCTCAGATTTCTGAAAGCTGCAGTTCCATCAGTTAGTTCAAAGGTCATCAGAACATGACCCCTAAGTGGTCGCTGTCAGATCTTCACCTTGGACAGTGGAGACCAGATTCTGATTGACTTAATTTATAAATTTGAAAAAATGCACCATGTATGCTATGTTTTGTCAAATGCTAAAATAATGGAAAACAAAATGTGAAAAAATTTAAATATTGCTGTAAAATGGCATCAAAATCTAATGAGGTCATCTTTACATAAATACAAATGTCTCCACTAATTTTTTAATTTGTTTGCCTCTAGTGGTTTGTGCTTAATTGTACTACAACGTTTTCTAAGAAAAGATTTTTTTCAAATAGTTCATAAATGTGTAAAGAAATTAGAAAAATTGCTGTAACAGCCTGAAAACTAAATGAGTCATCAACAAATAACAAAAAGTGCAAAGTGTCACAGCTCCTAATTTAACAGTTTCTGTACAACTGCATACAAATGGATTCAGGAGGAGCGTATATACAGACACAGAAATATATGTGACAATGTGAATGGACTGTATTCCCCTTTCAGCTATTAAAGTTGGAACATAAAAAGTATTTCAATTTTCATCCTGACTAGAAGAATTTGAAATCTTCATCTTAATAAATTAAATGAAAAATCCATGTTAATTGCATCAATAGTAATGCCCTTTGTCAGCTTAGAATCCATGTTAATTACATTTACAGTAATGCCCTATGTCAGTTTAGAATCCATGTTAATTGCATTTACAGTAATGCCCTTTGTCAGCTCAGAATCCATGTTAATTGCATTTACAGTCATGCCCTTTGTCAGTTTAGAATCCATGTTAATTGCATTTACAGTCATGCCCTTTGTCAGTTTTTTTTTTTTTTTTTATGGTTTAACGCCATTTTTTCAGCACAATATAGGCTATACATGGCGGCCAGTATTAATGGTGGAGGAAGAAACCGGACAAACCCCGGAAAGAACCACCGACCCACGAGAAGCTACTGGCAAGCTTTCTCACATAACTACATTTGCCGAATCTTAGACTCGAACACACGCAGACAGAGGTGAGATGGCAGTGGTCCGTAACGGACAGCGCTTTAGACCACTCGGCCACTCGGGGCCCCCCCTTTGTCAGCTTAGAATCCATGTTAATTGCATTTACAGTAATGCCCTTTGTCAGCTTAGAATCCATGTTAATTGCATTTACAGTAATGCCCTTTGTCAGCTTATAATATAATTCTGCATAAGCTGAAGACCAAACAACAGTTCCCAACTTTAATATATTCTATTTCACTAGGTGAGAGAACATGTAACATAGTCAAATGGAACTTAGCTATTTTTATTTTTATTGATGAAGAACACTAAACACTAGCAATAAAGTATCTTGTTTCTTATATATATACAAGTACTGTGTGTGTGTGTGTGTGTGTGTGTTCAAATGACTCAAAATGCTAATTATATATTATTTTGTTTAATCTAGATACATGTATCTTTTATATCCTGAATAATCACTGCATTTCAATGCAAGTATATATCATAAGGATTTCATGATTTCAGAAACTTACTCTTGACAATTTTATCCAAACTTATATCAATATTAAGTGAAGTTTATAAACATTCTAAATACTAATGGAAATTTCTTAAAAATAAAACATACAGTATAAATAAGAAGTCATTGCTAAAAATAAAACATAAGCTGCTGTAAAACCTTAATCTTTATCGCTATAGAGGCAGTCGTTTGAAAAGATATTGTGAATTATGAAGTAAATGCTAGGTATCTAATACTATATAATCAGAATGTTCTTGTCAATTGTGCCTAAATAATTCAATAGCAAGAAATTGACTGATACCATAAAATGATTTTTTAGACAGTTTCAGACATGGACTTCTAAAGACACATTTGGTTGTCTGGATATTTGGTTTTTGTGATAACTAACTCATAACCTAGATAAAGAATACAATGAAGGTCATGACCTTTAAGATCCACACAAGTGGCATAACTGACATTCTACTGTATATACAATACAATACAATACAAAAATATTTGTGACAACCATTAATATATCTTATCTCTTAATATGTTAAACACAACAGTCATGATGCATCCAACTGGTCCACCCCACTTTTTAAATACCCCTGTTATAAGGATCCTGTGGTTCATCAATCTCAATTTCTATACTTGAGTTAGTACCATATGATCTGACAGTTAGTTTATATAGTAATTATGCTACACTGTTTCTATAGTAACATAAAACATTGTGGAGAATTTAGACTATGAAAAAAACACCTTGAAACAAATTGCTGGACATGTGTATAAAGTGTATAAACTACTTTGAATGATCTCCAAGTTAAGCTTCAGTAATATAAAATGCTTACAGACAGACAAGACATTCATACAGACACAGCAATGGCTATATTCCCTGTATTGCATACTCAAAGTTGGGAAACAAAACAAAACTTTTAAAACTTGGATGCAGATACCAAACTCATTAACAAAAATGCAAACAGAAATAAAGAAAGATATTTTCTGTCTGAAAAATGAGAAAATAACTAACAAAATTCCTAAATAAATAAACATCTTCAAATACAGATGTAGCAAGTTAACAATAAAATTTGAAAACAAGTATTGCTAATAATAATATGGATATTTCTCTGCAAGGTCTGGGCCCGAAGTCCCGCTTGCCAAAGGGAAGTGAAGTGGTTCTCATAGCCTTTCCTTTCCAGGTGTAGTGATCGCTGCAGGACCACTGTCTCGCTCTGATGGGCAGGAGGTTACTTGCATATGGCCTCTCCTACACTACTGTGTTCGCAGCAGCACCTTTACGCAAGGGCCCTTGTTTTCACAGGGCCTGTTGTGTAGCACAACCGAGTGTTCAGCGGTATAACTGGGTGGGCAGACTGGGCTCATTAGCCTTGGCAGGCAGCCAGTCTAAGAGAAGGGAAACTCTGACTCCAAACACGGGCAGATGAAGCCGACGTTAGCCTTGTCAAGGCAATTTGTCTAGGAGAAGGAAATTCTGATTCAAAACCAATCAAGTCCCAACCATTGGATGATGGCTTCACTGCCTTGTGGATATCTTCGGGAGAAGGGAAGGCTACAGGAGTAAACCCAGACAGAAAATCCAGAGTGGAGTCCCAAAGGCGGCTGGATGTTGACTACGACTTCCTTCCGGCAGCTCCTGCATCGAAACTGGTGCCAAATGTCATGCTCAGCATTCCTTAGGACTCCACCAGCAAGGACGAGAGGGGGATCCTGACATCAGGGCAATCCAGGATCTCCATACTCCACGCCCAGGCTTGCGCTCTGGAGAGGTCATTCCAGTCTCGCTACTGAGTGAGGAAACAACACAGAAGCTGACAGTTACAGGTTATAAGTCCCATTTGATTGGTGTAGGGAAGGGGCGCCACGGGTCAACTTTGACGGTAGGAGGGATCATTGTGTCCCACAGGCCAACTACCACCCGCCTCAAGCCGGGCAGCACCCGGTCAATAAGGTGTTGACCCACCATCATCTGCCTGCTCAAGTGAGTGTCTGGAGCTCAGTGTGCTGCTCAACATGACAAGCAGACAGAAATTCCACATCAAACAAAAGAAAAAAGAAAACAATAAAGAAGACTCCAGCTCTTCGATTTGCAAGCTGGAATGTGCACACTATGTGTACAGGCATCTCTGATGAACTCAGAGAAGTGGACGACACCAGGAAAATGGCCATCATCGATAGAGAACTCACCAGGCTAAATATCAGCATAGCTGCCCTCCAGGAAACTAGGCTGGCCTCTAGTGGCTCCCTCAAAGAGGAAAACTACACCTTCTTCTGGAAGGGTCAATAACCTGAGGAGCCCCATCAGCATGGAGTGGGCTTCGCCATCAAAAACAATCTTCTGGCCTTGGTTGAACCTCCCACAGGGGGCACTGAGCGTCTCTTGTCCAACCACCTCACCACTGCTGCAGGTCCTGTCAACATATCAGTGTCTTCACCCCCACCCTCACGTCTTCAGAAGACACAAAGGATCAGTTCTATGGGCAGCTAGCTGGATGAACAGATCATAGGATGCCACAAACATGAACCACTATTTCTCCTCGGCGACTTTAATGCCAGAGTAGGTGAGGATCACAAGTCATGGCCTACCTGTCTCGGACATCATGGTACTGAAAAGACCAACAAAAACGCCACAATTGTGACCCTTTACAAAAACAAGGGCGACCGCAGTGACTATAATAATTACAGAGGGATCTCGCTTCTGAGCATCGTTGGTAAAGTGTATGCCCACATCATACTAAACAGGCTGCAGTTGCTGGCAAGCCGTGTGTACCCTGAATCCCAATGTGGCTTCAGAGCAGGCAGGTCGACAACAGACATGATCTTCTCCTTTTGACAACTCCAAGAGAAGAGCAGAGAGCAAGGTCAACCACTCTACATGATGTTCATCGACCTCACCAAAGCCTTTGACTTGGCAGGAAGGACCTTTCTGAAGTTCTCATTAAGATCGGTTGCCCCCCAAAACTCTGCAGCATGATAATCACTTTCCATGCAGATATGAAGGGAACAGTCTTGTATGATGGATCTTCCTCAACCTCTTTCCCAGTTAACAGTGGTGTGAAGCAGGGCTGTGGTCTGGCACCAACCCTATTTGGGATATTCTCCTTGCTTCTTTCCTCGTCCACTGATGGCATATATCTACACACCAGGTCCGATGGGAGACTCTTCAACCTGGCACATCTGCGCTTGAAGACGAAAGTGAGGGCTCTGCTCATCAAGGAGATGCTTTTTGCAGATAACACGGCTCTTGTGACCCACACCGAAGAAGCCCTCCAGAGACTGGGGGACCATTTTGCTGATGCCTGCATGCAGTTTGGACTCACCATCAGCCTGGAAAAGACAAAGGTCAGTGTGCAAGATACCACCATTGCCCCTTCAATCAAAATCAACAGTTTCACCTTGGAAGCAGTTAACAACTTTACCTACCTGGGGTCAACCATCAGCAACACTCTCTTGCTTGATATGGAGCTGGACAGAAGGCTTGGAAAGGCAAACACCATGTCACGACTGATGAAGAGGGTGAGGGAAAACTTCCATATATGGTGCCTTAAACGCATCTTGAAAATCAGCTGGCAAGACCGTGTCCCACACAGCAAAATCCTGCAGCATGCAAATACCCACAGCATGTTCTCCCTGCTGAGCAAACATTGCCTTCGATGGTTGGGACACATCCGACGCATGGAGGATGGGAGGCTGCCAAAGGACATCCTATATGGACAGCTGGTCACTGGCATGAGAAGAGTGGGACACCCCTCACTCCGTTTCAAGGATGTGTGCAAGAGAGACCTGAAGGCATGCGACATTGCACCTGATGGCTGGGAAGCACAGGCCAAGCTCTGAGGCACCTGGAGACTGACAGTAAGGATATATCAGTCGCTGAAATGAGAGGCCAGTTGGAGGCAGAGAAACATGTAAGAAAGGGCCACATGGCAGCAACCACAGTAATTATGGCTTCCCTGTATGTCTGTACAAACTGCAAGAGGGACTGCCACTCACACATAGGCCTGTACAGCCACAAGAGACGATGCCAACAACCCAGAGACAGACGACACCCCAAGGGCGCTATCTGCATGATCTCCCAAAGCCAATGATTGATTGATGATTGATATTTTATTCCTCTTTCTACAAACATAAATACATTATGCTGCAAATATGCTCTCATAGTGGTGAGAAATTTTGGCACAATAATGTAACATTAAAACCTGTCTTTTTAGACAACTGCTTTGAAAGACCACTTATCTTGACAGACCATTATCTTTTGGCAGAATTGGTTGTCTTTCTGGACATGTTCACAATTCTACTGCAATTTCATTGAAATATGCTCAACTGTTCTGGCTAGGAATTCAAAATAAGCAAAAATATATACTATTTTGTTTGAGTATATAACAAGAACAATATTATTCCAAAGCTTTAATAAATGGAACCAGACATGGAGTTGAAGAAGCATAAGTTGATAGATAAATCATTCATATCTAACAATAAAAGATGCAGGAGGTAATGGGGAAATAATACAAGGTCAGAAGACGACGGGATATAAACATACATTCCAACCCGTGACGAGGAAAAAACGTAATCCAAGTGGTCAAAAAGCGGAATCCAGGCAGAAAAAGCGGAATCCACATAAAACATACTAAAATTTTAATGAACAATGATTTATTTGCCCCTCTCATCTTTTAACATCCTTTACTGCTTCAAGTTTTCATATATAGCACTTTTAGATTTACACACACATTGACAAGAATCCATCTGAAGACTTTTAGCGTCAAATATTAAAATTCTTTCCACACAGCCTGTAATAGACTTCACGTGATGCTCCTCATGTCTTCATATTTGGAGGATTCAGCTAAAATGGCAAAACGATTGGAACAATAACCAAAAAAGGAGAAAGTTATATGACATCTTACAGGAAGTCAATGGAAAAATAAAACCACCCAATTGCAAGGGTTATGACCAAAAACTAATCAATAGAATAACACTAGGCAAAACCAAACTAGCTAATAGCTTTTTTAAAAACATATAGGACCCTCTCCACATGTAATATTAACTGCTACCATTGTAAACTACCGGAAGACTTTCATCATATCTTCAATGATTGTAGCATCACCAAAAACGAAAGGGAAAAATTCAAATCAGATCAATTAAAAACTGCATCCCCATATATATTTCCAGAAATCATATCAACAGCAAACAAAAATCCCAATATTACCTATCTTAAAACAACAGGGTTTGATGACAAAATTTAACAATCTCTAGGGGCAAAGGTCTTGTAAACAATGTCAAGTGCTGTGTATATCGCCTAACTCAGGGCCCCAGCCCATCAAGGTATGATAGCTCAATCACTGACATCTAATAGTCAAGTACAAAAAACCATAACAACATAGGCTACACCAACAAATACTGTAGGGAAAGCAAATTTTTAAAGTAAATTATGTTTCTCCGAGAATACTTACCCGATCACATTAACGTTAGGGATATAAGCTTGCTACCTCTCGAATCCAGCTCTACTAAAAGATGAAAAATCGTCTTTTCTTTCTATCTCCTAAAGACAAAGGGCAATAACTCTGCCCCACACCTCCCCTTGCCACCGCCTGGTGTCGCTAGTTTTTAAGCTGAGCGATATATACTATATGAGGATGCTCGCATGGCGGGGTGGTTGGGAGGGTTTTTAAGTAATGTGATTGAGTAAGTATTCTCGGAGAAACATACCCTATTTTGGTGTGTATAACGCGCACCGATGTATAACGCGCACCCCGATTTTCGACCCAAAATAAGTGGAAGGAACGTAGTTCTGCCATATAACGCGCATGTGATATAATGCATTTTAAAATTTTGACTACCGCTATTTCGCTCCGTTTTCATAGCGCAACAACAGTTGGTCATATTAGATAGTGAATGAAAAAGTGGCAATATTGATATTGTATCTTTCCGATTTTAAAAGGGCCCTTTAAATGTTCGTCTAGTTGACGCAGTCTATTGCATCAAATCCCTCAAATTCCACTTTGTCGTCATTACCTTCGAAAAGTCGCTGTATGTCCTGAATCAATTAAATACTGCTCACCGAGACAAAGCATTGTAACTATGTTGAGCGCATCAAAGCTTACCTGGCACCGGTTACCGTGAAAAGACCACACCGAGTCGATGAAGCATTGAAGCCATTGATCACTGTATAATCGCAAAGATATCTCAAATACTATGATTTAAGATGAGAAATAAAACTAAGTAACAAGCTTATTTTCCAAAGAGGAAAAAAAATGTTTCCCGACTTCATACATTGATTATTTTGTTCCACAACGTATCAGTGTTCCCGTAAGAAAGAACCTGTAGTCGCAAAAATATATATGTCCACAACAGATGCTCTGATGAGAACATTAACACTAGTTGAATTCTACACATATTATATTTCAATTCGACCAATAATAAATGAAGAAAAATTCGATTAGATCAACAGTTATGGAATACGGTACTGAACATTTACGAAACAAGTACGGTAATCCACACAGTGGTATTTGTTCCGCTCCAATGCGGCACTTTGCACAGCTTTTGAACAAAGGCAAGTCGTTATGTACATGTATTTCCGGCCGTGGCACAGAACAAAACTTCACACAGTGACGTGAAATGAAACCAGTTTATTAACATAAGCAATCAAAGAACAAGACTATTTGTAAGCATTATTTATTTCTTTAATACGGCTAGTACCGGTAAACATTTTAGTTACAATGCAATGTACAATGGATTTAATATTTCACAAGTAGTGAGTGCCTTCATCCTCTTCAGATCGACCTGGAAAAAAATCTTTTTTTTTTTTAGTTCTTGTATACAACGCGCACCCCCGACTTAAGATAAGAAAATTAGGTAAAAAAAGTGCGCGTTATACACAACAAAATATGGTAATTTACTTTAAAAATTTGCTTTCTCCTTCAAATACGTTCCCATATCACATTAACGTTAGGAGAATAGGCAATAGGAGGAGGGAATGCTGAGCATCCTACCTCTACCCCGGGTATCCTCTAGGGAATGATGGCTGGATTCCCCATGTGAACGATAACCCGTTCTCCTAATTTCATCAGCAGCACAGCCCAGGGTCACGTAATATGTGACTCCTTTATATGGTTAAGAAGATAGTTATTGAAATCTTCTTACCTACAAAATTTTTTTCTGGCGAATCCAGCAAAGCTAATAGGCTGTGCTAATTGTTTTAAATGGATCTGGTGGGCATCTGGGCTGCCAACACCGGACCTACTAGATTCAAGGTTTGCCTCTGCTAGGTCAAATCTTATAGATAAAACTGTAGAAGGTTGACTCTGCATGCCAGCCAACAGCTTCTATTATATCTCAGATTGAAATATTGCGTTCGAATGCAAGTCTTGCTGAGATTGCTCTAATCAGCGGTCATCTTCAGGAGGCGACTCTGATCTTGTGAGACCTCAGAGTATGCTGAGCGTATAACCCACTTCAGCCATAAAGCAAGGGCTTGAGGGGTTATATCCTGTTTCCCAGTTGTTACCTGAAGAAAGAGGTGCTTGCATGTGACCCGACTCGCCTCTGTGCATTTAAAATAGTGCTTGAGTGCACGAACAAGATCTTGCTATACTGCTGCTATTGACTTATCTATGGAAGAAAGCTAGCCAATGACGACTCTTTGATTGCCAATGGATGGTATCCTATTTTTGGCTACGATGCCTGGCCGCGTCAAGAGGACCACCGAACCATCTGATCTGAAGATAGTTTGGGTCACTGGAAAGGGCATGTAACTCACTCACCCTGCATGCTGAAGCTAAGGCTATCAAGAAACATGTTTTGTATGATAGTAACTTTAACGAACTGTGGGCTAAAAACTCACATTTGTCTGAATTGAGCCATGTTAAAACTCAGGACAGATTCCATTTTGGAAACAGGGTGAGGGATTTGGGTCGATTGAACTCTAAATTGGCTAAAAGATCTTACAGATCTTCGTCATGCCTGATATCACATCTACCATGATGGCGGAATGTGACTGATATCATGGAGTGGTAGCATTTGATAGTATTGGGGTCAACTGTTTCTCCTCAAAAAGCCAGAGAAAAATGGCGGCCAGTTGAGGGACTGAGACACTCAAAGGGACGATGTTATTGATATGGTACCAGTCACTGAAAATATGCCACTTTCCCTCGTAAGCCTTCAAAGTGTAGGGCCTTCTTGCTCTCGAGATTCTCTCCACAATCAAAGGTTTAAATTGTTTGTCTCGCAAGGATGTCCGGACAAGAGCCAAGCGTGAAGATAAAGACAGTCCGGACAGGGGTGGAACACCCGTGACCGCGGTTGCTTGAGAAGATTTGGGCTGACTGTAATCTTCCTGGGTAGATCTATCTCCAGATCGAGTAGATCGGTGACCCAGTTGTTCCATGTGAGAGGGGCAATCAGAATCATCTGACAGTTAACCTCTGGTTTATTTTCGGTACCAAGACCGTGGGAGGGTAGGCGAATGCCCACAACCTCTCCCAGCTGTTTGACCAAGCGTCCGCGGCCCAAGCTTCTGGGTCTGGAACAAGAGACAAAGGTGGGCAACCTGCGATTCCATCTTGTTGAAAAAAGATCAATATCAGACGCCTCCAAAGTGTGTAGATCCAAAGAAAGACTGATTGATGGAATGACTTGACCTTTCCTGGATAGAGTGTCAGCCAAGACATTGAGTCTGCCGGGAATGTGTCTGATTTGTACATTGATGCGGTGACTGTCGCACCAACGTAGAAACTGCCATATCAGATTGCACAGGTCTGGTGATTTGGTGCCCCCTTGTTTGAGGAGGCAAGTCACCACCACACAGAGTTGTCTGACATAATGAAGACAGTTTTGCCTAAGAGTGGATCATTCCAGAAATGAAAGGCATTGATCACAACCTTCATTTCTGAAAGGTTGATATGGAGAGGGCTCTCCCCTGGCCCCCCCCCCCCCCCCGCAAGCCGCTGACGGTATCGAAGACCGGCAACAGGTGGGCACCCCAATTGTAGATACTGGCGGCGGTACAGACTGTTATCTCCGCTTGGGGTATTTCCAGAGAAATCCCTGTGGACAGCCAACCGGGGTTGTGCCACTGACGCAAAAATGATCGTATCTCTGGCGTGATCATTATTGTGTGATTGAGGTGACTTGAAAAATGGGCGCCATTGTGCTAGTAACGTCATTTGTAATGGGTGCATAAAAAGACTGCCTAGCAGGATCAAGTCCACCGCCGCATTGAATAATACGAGGAGTTGAAAGAACTCTCTTGCTGAAATGCACATCCTGTTGGAAACGGACTCGATGAGTTCGATGATCCGGATGATCTCGAACTTGAGGAAGCCTTAGCAGATTCAGATCAGTGAGAAACTCCATACCCAGATGGACCAAAACGCTGGGATGGACAGATTTCAGACTTTTTCCAGTTCATGAGAAAGCCTAGATGATCTAACAATTTCTGGAGGATGTCATCCAAGTACACTGCCATCACTATAGATGAAGTCAAGCGGAACAGGGTGACGACGCAATCCTTAACCTTGGTAAAAGCCCAAGGGCTGGTATTGAGGCCAAAAGGTAGGACCTGGAACTGATAAACCGAGTCGCAATAAGCAAAACGGAGAAATTTCCGTGATGCAGTGGATAGGGACGTGAAAATATGCGCCGGTCATATCTAGACTGACGGCATACCCGTTCCGTCAGATGGAAAGACGGATTGATCTCGCCGTCGCCATATTGAATTTCAGTGGTAAAATGTATTGGTTGAGGTGACTCAGGTCGATGAACAGCCTCTGGATAAGAAACAGCTAGGAATAAAACCCTGGCGATTGCAGGGTTTATTTTACTTTTTTTTTCCTTTCTGATCTGACAGTACATCCGTGAAGAGGGGAGAGGAGGACAGGGGAGGGGGATGGATAAATGAAATCCAAACCCATCCAAAATGACCTGGATCACCCAATTGTTCTGAGGAAATAAAGTGGTCCAGTGGTCCTGAAATTGCAGGAGGCGGCCACCCACAGGTAGGCTGTCCGTGGGCAGTGGGGAGGGTATGTCAATGTCTAGAGGAAGGAGGCTTGAAGGCGGAGAAACTTGGGTTCTTGATGCCTCTGTATGGTTGCCTCCTAGCTTGATTAGACTGTTGTCTCCTGGCATTGGGTTGGGATCTATACTGCACATTTGATTCTAAGGATTCCTTTTCCCTGGTCCGCCTATCATCCCTCCGCTGTGGCAGGGGATGATTGTTTCAAAACGCCTGCGAAGGTTAGGCGGCAAGTTGGAGGGGCAGTTCCTGAGCTGCATGCCTCCGAACTTCTAAAATTTTTCCCCCAAAGAATAAAGGTGACCCAAATGGAGACATCCGTAAAGCCAGAATAGGACGGGGCTTGACCGCAGACATGCATCACATTGTATCAGGTCTAAGTTGGCAGAAGCAGTCAATTGGCCATGGAATGGTGAGCTGCTCTGTTAATAACTCTAGCAATCTGGGCCGTCGCTTCCCAAGCGTGGTCATTGCCTGATTTTCCTGGGAGTCGAAAAATGGCTAGTGAAGGCAAGTCTAACATTGAAGACGTAGCGACTACGTTTCGGACTAGCTTTGACGTGGCATTGGAGATTAGTACTGAAGGTGTTTTATTGAGTTTTGAGCTGGAAGGACATCGTCTCTTCCTCCCATTCAAGATCTACAGACACCTTAACTTTGTAGTCTTGAATGGCAGTAGGAGGTGGTGGGCATTCTGAAGTTGCCAACACCCTATAAATTTCTTCCACTGAGCCTAGAAGCTAAACTCAGTCCGCTCCATGATTGGATCTGTGTATAGCTGATTGGCAACAGTTTCGTCACTTACTGTGTGCCGAGTCGTGTTCTGGTACAGCTTGCATCTCTGGATAGAGCATACCAGGTGATACAGATGACGCAATTCCGTCATCCTTGACAATTTCACTAATTCTCCCTTGTGGAGAAACTGTGAACATATGGACAGCTGGCACTGCTGGCTGGTTTGTCTAGCGTATAGTCGGCCTGAATGTCGGCGATGGTCCGGCTATCACTGGTACCGACTGATCCAATGGCGTTGCTGGACGGACAGATTACTCACTAAAATCTCTGTCATAGTATTGGTATGTTGCCGGCGGTACAGCTTGACGGACGGATTTGTCACTAAAATCACCGTAAATCATAGTTGGTCGAACCGTTTTAGCTGGACGGCCGGTGACGTCAAGGTTGTATAATGAAATAGATCCGGTAAAAAACCTTTGCGTCCTGACTTACAGGCCCGAAGGCCTTGCTTGGACATGCG
The DNA here is from genome assembly GCA_029339505.1 of Unio delphinus. Lineage (NCBI taxonomy): Eukaryota > Metazoa > Mollusca > Bivalvia > Unionida > Unionidae > Unio > Unio delphinus. The sequence continues at coordinate 10,152,571 of JAQISU010000306.1, forward strand.
GGGGGACTTGAGCCCACTGGGCAGCTGAAAATTGGGGTAACACTCCCCCAAAGAGGTAATATCTGGCCTGATGTCAATAGCTGCGTCGTAGTTTTCTGGACCAAACGACGCATCTGTTCAAAGGTGGACTGTTGTACCACGTCAACATTATTTTCCTCCATTGATGCTGATGTTACTGTGGCTGACATTTACAGACGACGAACTTTAGGTGGGAGTCTCTGACCTATCCGTCTATCTCTCCCTTTTGCTGCCTTCTGGACTACATCAGCCCACATTGGCTCTGTCCACGTATTACACATGCTGCATGGTATAGATGATGTACACTTGGTACATACAATACAAGTGTCATGGTTGTCTTCTTTTGTTTGAACTGTTTGCATTTCATGCATTTGGTTGACATTTCTATTGAAACAACAAAAGAAGATAAAACAAAGCACAAATTAGCAATTCTGCATGTTATTAATTCGCAAATACCACAACCGTTACTAACAGAATAAGCGAAATAATTCAGTGCCACATTAACTCATCAATAGACGAAGTCCGTAAAAGGTGACAAAGTCACTCAGATTTTGAAAATATTGTAAAATAATGTATACAACCTGTAGAAGAATGATTGTCCAACACAATAATTCCAAATTTAACTTTGGATGGTCCGATTTAGCACTAAGATGGCTTGGATAATATGGAGGTGTAATTGTACATTGTGAACAGTACAAGTGAAGCTTAAAATCTAGCGACACCTGGCGGTGGCAAGGGGAGGTAAGGGGCAGGAGTTATTGCCTTTGTCTATAGGAGATAGACAGAAAAGATGATTTTTCGTCTTTTAGTAGGGCTTGATTCAAGAGGTAGCAAGCTTATATCCCTAACATTATTGTGATCGGGGAACATATTTGAAGGAGAAAAATAATATCTTCCAATGTTGACACCCTCTAAAATAAAGAAAGACAGTAATTACAACATTGGAAAACAAAAATAAAGGGCAAAGGTCTTGCAAACGATGTAATGTGCTGTGTCTATCACCTAACTCAGGGCCCCAGCCCATTGGGGTATGATAGCTCAGACACAGAGATCTAATAGTCAAATACCTCAAACAATAACAACATAGGCTACCCAAGGAAAAATAACATCATACAATGGTTATAACAGCTAAATACAAGAAAACCAGTATTTATAACATTGGAAAACAAAATAAGGAAGGAAATAGCAAATAAATAACATTGTGCTAACCACTCAAATCTAACCAAATCCAGCAGAGTAGGTCAAACTAACACGCTCACTTCTATCTTTTCTCTTCTCTCACAACCTAGATTGCAGCATACCAACCAAACCAATAGAAATTAGAATTAAGACCCAACAAATACAACGTATAGATGGACAGCGACCTGACCATCATACAAGTAAAAAAATCTCATATGACCCCAACTTAGATAATATAAGGTAGTCTAAAACCTCCAAAGACTATCAGGACCCTCAGCACAAGGCTGCAACAAAATAAACTTAACAAAAAACAGTAACCAAAACTATACAATATAAGGTAGTCTCAAAGTCCAAAGAATATCAGGTCCCGCAGCACAAGGCTGCACAACCAACAAGCAATTAAGAAACAGGACTTCAAATAGATTCTATAAGGTGGTTAAAATCCAAAACCATCAGACCCAGCAAGCCAAATTAATAAATAAACTTAGGATACCTAAAAACTCAATAAAATATAAGGCTCAATCCAAACCATCAGGACCAGCAGCACAATGCTGCATCACTTTCGAAAAGGTTGCCAAACCCCCTATTCAACATATTCTGCCCCTTCTAGGTTGTGTACTCTCAAAACAACAGCACAAAGTATATTCAAAATTAATAGGGAAAATTTAGGCCTGATACGCTGGAGTATGGAAGCAACTTACTGTCCAGACTTATCCCACGAGCCACCTGACCTCCTTTACCACGACTAAACATCTCTTGCCATACATGCAGTGCACAACACCTAACAACAGAATCAGCCAAGTCTAGGGATGAGTGTATGTTGGGTCCATTCCCACTCACCCCAAGGTCTAACATTCAGGTTGATAGTTGATAAGAAGAGACTCTGACCTGATGACCAAATTAAATAGTACTCTATGAGTACATAAATACCTGGGGGCATGTGGCTCGCATTCCTTCCCCCAGGAGTAGTTAACAACCGTGCTGGAAATTAAACAGTGCTACATGTCCCTAGTGGACACACAGTAGTATAATGCAACTTCATAGGAAAGTCTAAAGACATGCATACTCTTATACTGTAGTTACAAAGAAGCCATCTTTTCTAAAATACGTTGTGTGGGATTAATTGAATGTTAATTAAAAAAACAAGAAAACAAATAATTGAGTTTTTGGGAAGGTGGATATACCGAAAAATCGTAATCCATATACAGTTATGCGTAAGGCATAATTTAGTGAAAAAAAGCATAATGATTATGCCAAAAGCGTAATGGTTGGCATGTATGGATAAATATTCTTGCATTTTCTGACCTGACTGAGAGCCTGATTCATGCGACGAGTCAAACTCTAAATTGAATGCTGTTCCAGGCCTTCTTATGGTGGATATAGTGGTCATACTGCTACTTTCACTTCTCTGAGCATTTTGGAAGGCAAGCGGAGTATTCTTGATTAATGAAATAAAATATAATCAAATATACTTGAAATTATTTGAAACAAACGTATTGCAAAACATCTTAAGACTAAACAAAACTATTAGTTTAGAGATTTTTCAGTTCACTTAATTGATTTAATTTAAAGAAGGAAAATATGGGAACAGAAAGATAATTTGATCAAATGAGGTTTTTGGACATGAGAGGATTTTTTCTTTTTAATGCCAAAGATAAATGTACTACACTATGTATCGTCAATATATGACCTTAAGAAATTTAGTGTATAACTGGATTTCTTTGCAGCATATAACTATTTTGTCAATAAAAAGTAAATTTCTAATTCTGACTAGTTATATTTTACTGGTGGTACATTTAGACAGGTTAAGGTATATAAAATACCTTTTTTTTTATTTACTGTTGTGACCTGACTCTCAAACTGATGTAAGTAAATCACAAAGATTTCTTCACTTCTAACGTCCCTAATAAATGCTATTCGTCATTACAGCCCCCTATATCAGATAAGGTCTCATAAGACTTTTGTAAGCCAAACACATGATAAATGACTTTATTATATTTTGTATACCATGCTGCTACAATATTTTTCTATCTTGAACATAAACAAGTAACTATTCAATATTTTCCTGTACTGAACATAAACAAGTAACTATTCAATATATTCCTGTACTGAATATAAAAAGTAATTATTCAATATTTTCCCATACTGAATACAAAAAAAGTAATTATTCAATATTTTCCGATACTGAACATAAACAAGTAACTAATCAATATTTTCCGATACTGAACATAAACAAGTAACTATTCAATATTTTTCGATACTGAACATAAACAAGTAACTATTCAATATTTTCCGAAACTGAACATAAACAAATAACTATTCAATATTTTCCCATAATGAATATAAACAAATGTGTGGGGGCCCTGAGTGGCAGAGTGTCTAAAGCGCTCACTGTTACAGATCACTGCCATCTCACCTCCTCTGTCTGTGTGGGTTCGAGTCTCAGGCTCGGCTAATGTGGGTATGTGAGAAAGCTTGCTGGTAGATTCTCGTGGGTCGGTGGTACTTTCCAGGGTTTTCCTGGGTTTTTCCTCCACCAATAATACTGGCCGCCATGTATAGCCTATCTTGTGCTGAAAAATGGCATTAAACCCTACATCAACAACTATAAACTGTGTGAAGATCAAACTGATTCCTTAAGTCTGAACAGCACGTTTCAGTTTAATTCAGTGCTGGTGCACAAAACAGATTGTTATGTTTTTGTTTGGTTGGTAGTTTATAAATCCATGATTTTTTAATTTTCACTGAAAAATAATCATGTTTTTTACATTGTTCTGACAGGCAAATTTGCACACTTGTTGGCCACTTTTAATCTTGGTATCAAAAGCATAATCACTAACAAAAATACATAGCTGATCAATTTCTAACAGACAGTCAGATACCTCAATTTGATCTCACAATCAAAATGGCTCAATTAATCACAATCAGCTACAATTCAGAGACGTTCAGCTACAATCAGATACGTTCAGAGACGTTCAGCTACAATCAGATACGTTCAGAGACATTCAGCTACAATCAGCAACAATTTCAGCTACGATATCAAAGACATTATCAGAGATGTTCTCAGAGATGTTATCAGAGATGTTCTCAGAGATGTTATCAGCTACAATAAAGAAATTAGACTAATAATAGTTGTCTCAAAAAATAATCTAAACCTTAGATTACGCTATTGCATTTAAAGTCTAACAGTCTCTAGTAATTCCAAATATTCCACGTTTAAAATCTGCATTGTAAAAAAGGCATCATTATATGAAATGATAAACTGAATAAAATTCACAATAAAACGAAATATAAATTTAACACTCACCCCTTTGGCTGGAGATTGAATGACGAGCTATCTTTCCTATGATAAGATACTTTTGGTCCCGTAATAATTATCAGAAATATTCTGCCTTATATATCCTCAAATAGGTGAGCAGAATTCACGACAAAATTACCGTGCACCCTGTGAATCTAATGTTCCGGACTTCATGTAATTCAAAGTCAGGCACATGCAAATCGTTACACGCCGCTTACCTTGGATAAAACCACTTATTCACCCCAGGTAACACATGTACGATGATACAAAAAAAATGGTGAGATTAGTTTGTAATTCAAGAAAATAATAAATTCAATTTTCGCCTAATTCTGTGACATATATTATGTTACAATTATCTGCAATCAATTAAAAGGAGAACAATAAAGAGAAAAGTTTGAACTTTGTAAATTTATAGTCCCAACAAAATACGAAATTCTGACATACAAAAGATAAAATAATCAGCCATTATAATTGCAGTTGTAGAGTATTTCTTCAAAAGAAGTGGTTCAGACTGCTTAATGTTTCAAATTATCAGCTATAATATTATAATTGCCAGTTGTACAGTATTTCCTAAAAAGAAGTGGTTCAATGCCATCCATCTTAGACTGGTTAATGGTTAATGTTTCAAATTATCAGCTATAATATTATAATTGCTAGTTGTACAGTATTTCTAAAAAGAAGTTGTTCAATGCCATCCTTCTTAGACTGGTTAATGTTTCAAATAATCAGCCATTATAATTGTCAGTTGTACAGTATTTCCTAAAAAGAAGTGGTTCAATGCCATCCTTCTTGGATGGGTTAATGTTTGAAATGATCAGCCATTATAAGACATAATACAAAGATGGCTAGTGTAGGGCATTGTTATAGCATCAGACTTGGACATAATACAAATACAGTGGGACCCTGCTATAACGCGCCCCATTATAACACGAATTAGGACATAATGCAGTCGGTCGTGGCATGGCTCCCGAAATTTCAGGTAATTTATTACAGGTATTTTTCTCAAATAAAATACGTCAGGAGTTTAATTATCATTCTCATACTCGTCTAAAAAGTGCGAAAAAGAACGTGTAGAAAATCTATTATCATTTTGGGGAGGAAATCGTTGTATGGCTCCTAAAATTTCAAAAATTAACAAATTTCTTCTAGTTTTGTGCCAAAAAAAACATCGGAAATACAAACCAATTGCTGGGTCTACTGAGAACTTTGATCTTTGTTTATTGTTGAAAAATGACAGCTCGTAAGAGTCAATATTATTACTGATCCCTGAGCAATGAAGCCATATTGTGTCTACTTTGTGTTTGTCTTGAATGCATTCTGAATACAATTGTTGCTCTAATAATCTCTGATATATGTTCTCTTAATTTCATACACAACTAAGCAACAGACAATGCGGCGGTTGATAAAAGATTCTCACCAGAATGTATAAATCAATTAATTTAAGTACATTGTTTATCATCAAAGTGAACTGCCAAGCTAAACTTGTTCAAATCAGAGGGCAACGATTTATACAGCATCAAAGAAACAAAAGCCGCCAACATGTGCGCGTGGCTTGGCGGTGTTGTTTTATGCAATCTGTTGACTAGTAAATTCAAATTCTTCAACTGAGAACTATAATTGACTTTGCCAAGAGCAAACGTGACATTTTTTTAAAAAATAATAACTATTGACAGATGAGAAATGTAGTGGTATAAAATGTATACAGACACCGTTCATTATTCTTCGGACATAACTATTTCATCATTCATTATGTACACCCTTTACGTAATTTTTGTTATTTACTTTTCATTGAATTCAGTCACATAATTATCTGTGACAAAATTATTGAATATTTTACATCAATGTGTGGATATTTTCGATGGAAATATTTGTATTATGGATTCAATGTATGTTACAAGATTTGCTGATGAGTACACGGTGTTGATACTCTTTTCATGTAATAGATTATACATGTATATATAAATTAGACGTGTATGTACCAATGCATGGTTCTCTGAATAAAGTAATATATTATATCTGCAATTTCTGTTACCACAGCAAATGTTTTTCTCATTTAATATATATTGATCAAAAATGGTAATTGTGCCATGCATTTTCGCACCCGTCTTTATGTACACCCCCCCCCATTAAATCCAAAAATATGTTGGTATTATGCATAGTTGCTTTTAACACGGTTCGGTTCATAACACGGTCGGATTCTATGGCTCCCAACTACCGTGTTATAGCGGGGTTCCACTGTATGGCTAGTTTAGGCATTGTTAAAGTAATCAGACTAAGACATAATACAAAGATGGCTAGTTTAGGGCATTGCTAGTTTAGAGCATTGTTATAGCATCAAACTTAGACATAATACAAAGATGGCTAGTTTAGGGCATTGCTAGTTTAGAGCATTGTTATAGCATCAGACTTGGACATAATACAAAGATGGCTAGTTTAGGGCATTGTTATAGCATCAGACTTAGACATAATACAAAGATGGCTAGTTTAGAGCATTGCTAGTTTAGAGCATTGTTATAGCATCAGACTTAGACATAATACAAAGATGGCTAGTTTAGGGCATTGTTATAGCATCAGACTTGGACATAATACAAAGATGGCTAGTTTAGGGCATTGTTATAGCATCAGACTTAGACATAATACAAAGATGGCTAGTTTAGAGCATTGCTAGTTTAGAGCATTGTTATAGCATCAGACTTGGACATAATACAAAGATGGCTAGTTTAGGGCATTGTTATAGCATCAGACTTAGACATAATACAAAGATGGCTAGTTTAGAGCATTGCTAGTTTAGGGCATTGTTATAGCATCAGACTTAGACATAATACAAAGATGGCTAGTTTAGAGCATTGCTAGTTTAGGGCATTGTTATAGCATCAGACTTAGACATAATACAAAGATGGCTAGTTTAGGGCATTGCTAGTTTAGGGCATTGTTATAGCATCAGACTTAGACATAATACAAAGATGGCTTTTTTAGAGCATTGCTAGTTTAGAGCATTGTTATAGCATCAGACTTGGACATAATACAAAGATGGCTAGTTTAGGGCATTGTTATAGCATCACAATAAGATGTGCAGTTAGGGCATGTCAGAATATCATACTGAGGCACAATAAAAAGAAACGTATTTCTGGGCAGTGCTAAAGTATCATACTATGGTACAATACAAAGAAATGTAGTTCAGAGCGGTGTCCTAACATCATACAAAATCAAAATAAAAAGAGTAGTTTACGGCTGTTTTGTAACATCACACCAAAGCAAGAGACAAAGAAAGATGTGTAGTTTGGGGCCATGAAAAATCTAGATAGAAAACTGAATTTCCATGTTATAATCAATAGGACATATCATCAACGAACCTTCTTAACAATCCAATGTGCTGCTGATGGTAATAATAATAATAATAATAATAATAATAATAATAATATTATTATTTAATAATAATAATAATAATAATAATAATAATAATAATAATAATAATAATAAAATTAAATACAATGAACTATATGGGGCTATAGGTGATAAAATTTTGATTTTCATCAAGAAAGATAACTGAATACAAAATAATGCAGTTTGAATGTGTTGTATCGATCTTTAAAGTCATGTAGGGGAGGGTGCTGGAAAGGCAGATGTGAGAGGCTTTTAAAGACACCAAAAGCAAGAAGGAGCTGGATCACTACATGTTTTTTTTTGTAATTAACTAACAAGAAATGCATCCACCTAATGACAAGTATCGCTGCCAATAGGGTACAATCAAAGAATCCTCAATGTGATACATATCCCAGCCAATAGGGTGCAATCAAAGAATCCTTAATGCAATAAATATCGCTGTCAATAGGGTGCAATCAAAAAATCCTTAATGCGATAAATGTCCCTGCCAATAGGGTGCAATCCAAGAATCCCAAATGTGAATAATGTCACTGTCAATATTTGCAATCAAAAAATCCTTAACATAACAAATGTCTCTGCATATAGGGTGCTGCAATCAAAGAATATTTAATGTGATAAATGTCCTTGCCAATAGGGTGCAATCAAAGAATCCCAAATGTGAATAATGTCGCTTCGGTGTCAATATTTGCAATAAAAAAAACCTTAACATAATAAATGTCTCTGCCAATAGGGTGCAATCAAAGAATCTTAATGTGATTTGAATATGTTAGTACTAGATTTTATGTTACATGGGACCGAATCTCAAAAATTGACAAATCAAAATCAAAATCATAACCAACCAATTGTTGTCCCCCACCCCACCCTCCCAAAAAAAACTGAAAATATTAAGGGGTGGGGATGTCCTGTACTGAGTTGTAGGTTTCAAAGTTTTATGCTAATAACTCTTCCAACTGCAAATGACGAAGTTGAATTCTTTATTTCAAAGATCACAAAATGCAAGTCCGATAGCATTCAGTTTTCTTATGTACTGACCAGCTACATTTACATCAACTTTCCATGCGCTCAGCCTCAGGCTATTCCTATTTCCACTCATTTTTAAAACCTTTTTAAGTTTATCCAAACTTTATGTGTCCTGGTCTGTCAGGATGCCATGTTTTGCAAAAGTATAAAGATAATTAACTTCAACTTTGTGGAAAAATCCAAATTAAAATAACATTGAGCATTATAAAAGTAACAACAAACAAGTGCAGTGCATGATATCAGTTGGACTTTAATGCCCTGCGAGCTGTAACATTTATTGTTGATAACTTCATTGAAGCTAGCTTCAGTAAGACAGGGCTCACATCCTAATTCCATCTTAAAATGTTTCAAAACAAAAGCATAAGAGTTGTCCTTTGCGATTTTAATGTTTGGAAACATGTTGAAAATAGCTCACCAGCAACACTAGTAACTAAAAGAGGTAGGTTTATTTCTAAAAGAAATTTAATAAATCGAATTTTGATCGAATTTCATTAAGGTTCTCTCATTTTTATATACGTTGCAAGTTCAGGCCGAGTTGTGTGTGATGAAGTAGGAAGCTGGTGTTTATTAGCAAGATGGCACAATTGTCCTTCCAGTTGTTTCCTTCTCTTTTTCCTGGAGAAAATTCTGAATATTCCTTTTTCCCGTTTAACAAGATTAGAAGCTGAACATTACGAAGACGAGATACATCGACAACGGTAACTATTTGCGAAATCCAATATGGCAGATAATGATGTGCATGGTAGCCTCAATTTAGAATGAACCAATCGTATTGTAGAACTGTATTTCTATATACATACAATACATTCTATCAAAATAGAACCGAATGTACGTTCTAAACTGAAAATTCCAAAGAAATTTTTATTATTTTTTTAAATTAAAAAATGTATTTGCCCCAAAAAACGTACACCTGTATTCAGATCAAATGACAGGACAAATACAGAAAAATAGGGACAGTTGGCAGCTATGCAATTGTTAGTTTTTGGGGTTGGCTTGATCCTGTGTGGATAGCCTGGGACAGCAGTTGACCCTGTGTCAGGTATACTTCATATTCTGATACTAGTTTGATTTTCTTATACAACTTATTTTGTGGAATTACAAAGTTAAATTAAGACTTACTAAATGCTGAGAAGGTTAAATGTTCCTTGACCTACCTGCATATTTAATGATTAAATAATGTAATCTTATAGTTGCAATGTAGTTAAAAACAAATCTGTTCAGCAAAACATTATGTAAAATTTCATTGTTCAAGTTCATTCATTCACTGCAAGCTTACCCATGGTTGCAGAATGTGTTCCCCTAGCAGTTTGTTTGGTGTTTTTTTTTTTAGGGTTTAACGCCATTTTTCAGCACAATATAGGCTATACATGGCGGATAGTATTATTGGTGGAGGAACAACCCGGCTAAACCCCCGTAAAGAACAACCGACCCACGAGAAGCTACTGGCAAGCTTTCTCACATAACTATATAAAGCCGAATCTTAGAATCTTAGACTCGAACTCATGCAGACAGAGGTGAGACAGCAGTGATCCATAACGGACAGCGCTTCAGACCACTTGGCCTCTCGGGGCCCCTAGCTGCAAGCGTGTGCATTATAGTTAGATACATGGTCTCCATCTTTTTACAAGAATAGATATATAAGAAGAAACTTATTGCAACCTGAGCTAGTTTAAATTTACTTTCTGAAACATACAAGAAAGCTTGCACAAGCTAGTTTTACTTTCTGAAGAAAACAAATAAGATTGTGCAAGCTAGTTTTACTTTCTGATGCAAACAAGAAAGCTTGTGCATGCTGGTTTTACTTTCTAAAACAAATAAGAAACTTGCGGTTATATCCAGCTAGCTTGCCTAAGCCTGCACTTGATTGTACAAGCTTGCGCAAGCATCCATGTTAGCTTATAAACATCAAATTAGCTTATCACATGCTTGCCACAAGCTTTCGGCAAGGATGCATTTTGGTTTGGAAAGGTTTTATAAAATCTCATATCAATTTGGTTTCAGTTCACTAAATCCTTATAACGTTTATAACCAACCAGAAATTAAGTTTTTGGCAGACTGATGGACACTGTTAACACTTTATATCCAGTATTGAAAAAGCAGCAAAAACAGTCTTTACCTGTTCAACTTTACTGAGTACAGCATTTACAAATTTTTTTCCCTTTTTGCCCAGCACATAAGTACAGTGTGGATACCATATAGCGTGTTTCATCCAGGGGTTGTCTCCAGGCTCCCAGTTTCTTAATTCAACACCGCACTGGAAACAACAAGTGTAGTCCTTACTACCTGTATAAATGAAAGAAAAAAAATGGAAGAATTAACTTCACATATTTAATGATTTCAATCAAATGTTAATGATCAAATGTTTATCATACAGAAAATAGGTTCTAAAAGTTTTCTATAGGTATACAAAGATGCACAGTTCTGCACACAAAAATTCAAGATTTTTTTCTTTCTCTTCAAATATGCTTTAAAGTTAATTTGATTTCAAAACTGTATGAGGCACATGGAGCTGAACAAAATTTCATTGAGGACTATCTACATTTGACCAATTTCAGAACCCTGAGTCAACTGTAGGTTAGGTTTCCTTATTATTTTAATATTCATATGTGAAAGATGCAATTAACTGTCAGTGCCCGAGTGACCAAGTGTTCTGAAGTGCTTGCCTTTATCAATTACTGCCATCTCACCTCTGTTTGTCTGAGTTCAAGTCCCAAGATCGGCCAATGTAGGTATATAAAAAAGTTGTCAGTAGCTGCCTGTGTGTCGGTGGTTTTTCCCAGGTTCTTACTCCACATTTATACTGGCTGCCATATATAGCCTATCTTGTGTTGAAAAATAGCATTAAACCCTACAACAACAACAATTAACCTCCACTTTACTCAGGGGCTATAATTCTTGTATGCTTAGGCAGGACCCACAAATATGATTCTTCCTTGTTAATATTCTTTCTTCCTTGTTAATATTCTTTCTTCCTTGTGAATATTCGTTCTTCCGCAACTAATGTAAACAAATCCATAAACAATTTATGGTGACAGTAATGAATGCAGCTTGTGCATAAATTTGAAAACGGGTAAAAATAGTTAGTTCATGTATTTATCTATGAACAAACTGGCAATAGGCTTTGCATCACTGCAGAAAATGTGGAGGATAAAGTACTAACTGTTGATCGAAACTCTCATACGAGACTTGTGGTATCAGAACTTGTACAGGAGGGAAACAGTCACAATTGCAGTTATAGATATTGTGAATTAACTTGGTACAGTTGCCTAAAACTTCAACTGAATAGAGATCTGCCTGGCAATCAGGTGGCTATATAGATTTTCCTTCACTGTAATAGATGGCAGCAGCATTAGGCTTTTTATAAAATAATGCAAAGATGTGAACCCCTTTTATTCCATTGATGAGGGGTGTCTCCGATCCCTACCATCACTCACTGAAAACTTCTGCATAAAAAAATATTAGTTTTTTTCTCCAACCTCACTTCCAGTGTAGTGTATTTCTGGTAAATATTTCTTATGATCATGTGACTAGTGTATTTCTAGTAAATATTTCTTATGATCATGTGACTGTATAGTGTATTTCTGGTAAATAATTCTTATGATCATGAGACTGTATAGTGTATTTCTGGTAACATTTCTTATGATCATTTGACTGTAGTGTATTTCTGGTAAATATTTCTTATCATCATGTGACTGTATAGTGTATTTCTGGTAAATATTTCTTATGATCATGTGACTAGTGTATTTCTGGTAAATATTTCTTATGATCATGAGACTGTATAGTGTATTTCTGGTAAATATTTCTTATGATCATTTGACTGTAGTGTATTTCTGGTAAATATTTCTTATCATCATGTGACTGTATAGTGTATTTCTGGTAAATATTTCTTATGATCATGTGACTAGTGTATTTCTGGTAAATATTTCTTATGATCATGTGACTGTAATAGTGTATTTCTGGTAAATATTTGTTATGATCATGTGACTATAGTGTATTTCTGGTAAATATTTCTTATGATCATGTGACTGTGGGGACTGTGAACATGACAATTTAATAGCTCGTTCAAAAGACAATAACATAAAATTAATCACTTAAGTGTACTATGCGTAATCAGTAGTAATTTGTAAATGATTAAAGACATTAATCGATTATAGCTGTATTAGATATTACTAGAGAGCTTGAGTGGTATAAAACAGGTCTGTTTGCATTGGTATTTAACATTTAATATTCGTTGATATCTAAGGGTGCATAATTTCCCAGTGCAAAATATCAGAATTTAAACAACTCAAATGTCATACAAAATTCAATTATGGTTGGAAGTTGGAATCAATGGATGGAATCAAGTTCAAAGGGACATTCTGCCATTCCGATAGAGTTAATATTTGGAGGAACTTTTCATATTCAACCCAGATAGTGCTAATCTTGAGAAGTTCCAGCAGGCAGGCAGCAATCAAAATCTACCCAAAGGCAAAAGCATTAAACATCTTGGTAGACTGAGTTAAGTTGTTCAACACAGCCACATTCCAATGCAGACACTAAAAAGGACATTTTCCATTCTAAGGAAAATTCAGACCGACTCCAAAGGAAGCCTGTATCCTGTAATAATACATCATGTTACTAGTGTTAGTTCATGAGGACCTCCAATGTTACACATAACTTTCACATGTAATGTTACACATAACCTTTCACATGTAATGTTACACATAACTTTCACATGTAATGTTACACATAACCTTTCACATGTAATGTTACACATAACTTTCACATGTAATGTTACACATAACCTTTCACATGTAATGTTACACATAACCTTTCACATGTAATGTTACACATAACCTTTCACATGCAATGTTACACATAACCTTTCACATGTAATGTTACACATAACCTTTCACATGTAATGTTACACATAACCTTTCACACGCAATGTTACACATAACCTTTCACATGTAATGTTACACATAACCTTTCACATGTAATGTTACACATAACCTTTCACATGTAATATTATCCACATGTAATGTTACACATAACCATTCACATGTAATGTTGCACATAACCATTGACATGTAATACCTTTCACATGAAATGTTATACATAACCTTACACATATAATACCATTCACATGTTATGTTACACATAACCATTTACATGTAATGTTACAAGTATACTGTCATATGTAATGTTACACATAACCTTTCACATGTATTCACATTGTTATGTTACACATAACCATTCACACATAATGTTACACATAATGCATAACATTTATTTTGTATACATGCATATACTGAACTTACAAAATGTCAAAAGTAATAAATGGGAAACAAAGCTCAATTAATAAAAAAAAACTTGCAAAACATGTATCTGTATGATAAAATAATTACTGTTATGTAGTCAGTATATATATATATATATATATATATATATATATATATATATATATATATATATATATATATATATAATAATTACTGTTATGTAGTCAGTATATATGATATAATAATTACTGTTATGTAGTCAGTATATATGATATAATAATTACTGTTATGTAGTCAGTATATATGATATAATAATTATTGTTATGTAGTCAGTATATATGATATAATAATTACTGTTATATAGTCAGTATATGCCCCTTGCCACCTACGTGTGCTGCTAGTTTTAAATTGAGTGGAACTTCATACAACATTGTGGGCAGGATGAGAGGGTAATGTGAACAGAAAAAATTTCTTGAAGAAACATAATTTACTAAAAAATCTGCTTTTTCTTTCGAAAACATTTTTTGAGCACATTAACAGTAGTAGAATAGTTAATAGGTGGAGAGAATGTTGAGCATCAACCTATACATTGGGTAACCTCTGAGGGAAGAATATTGGATTCCCTATGTGAAGGTTAACCCACTCTTCTAACTGAGAGCAGAACAACTGGACATGATTTGGTTTACATCTGGAAAGAAGAAATAATAAGGTCATCTTAACACATACAATATCTGGGTGAAAGCTGTACAGGGTTCTTGTCCACAGGTTGTGCTTATGTTAACTGCAGCAGGTAACCGCTTGTGCAGCGGAGACTGGGCTTACCAGACCCAGAGTATGTCACGTCTCCTAGAAAAAAAGAAAATGGACTGTGCCTGCCAACTGATGGCCTCCGTGATATCTTTGATAGAGACATTATGGTCAAAGACAAGACTCTTGATCAAAGATCTTCATGATGAGACTATGTCTGGCAATATGTAAAGAGTATGCCAGACACATCACTCACTTCGGCCACAATGAGAAGGCATTTCAGGTTTTGTCCTCTTTCCCAGATTTAACTGGGGGCAAGTGACATCTTTGAGCTGCACAAACTGGCTCTCACTGCTTCTGATAATGCTTGAGTAAAAGTACCAGGTCCAGATTGAAAGACTCTTGGGAAGTGTCAATACACGAAATAAGAAGTATGATAACTTTCTGAATGTACACTAACAGTAACGAAACAAGTTTGCGTCATAAGGACCATTGAGCCATCTGATTGAAACTGAAGGTAAGCTGTGTCAAGAGAGAAAGTTTATCATTCACTAATTCTGCATGCAGAAGCAAACACTACCATGAAACAGGTTATGTATGAAAGGAGCTTCTGCAAGGTAATGGCTAAAGGCTCAAATTTGTTTGATTTCAGCCCCAAGCCAAAACCCAGGAGAGAATCCACTTTGGAAAAAAATGAGTGATTTAGACCTATACAAGTCAGAGTTATACAAGAAATCCGAGAGGTCTTTGTTTTGACCAAGAGCCTCCCTACCACAATGACAGAAAATGTCTGATAGCACAGAACAGTAACCCTTAATAGTAATCGAAGCCAACTTTTTTCTCCTCAAACAGTCCCCCAAATATGTCAGATAACTGTGCTAGTAGCAATATTATCCCAGAGTTCAGGATGACGACAGCATCTAACATTTGTGGAAGATATCTGATTTACACTAAACTTGTAAATACATGTACTTATGAAGTTTGCTATCTGCTTACACTGGTGACACAAACAATGTGGGAACTCCCAGAACATTGGCATATACTCTTTAGGCTTATGGTGATTTGAAACAAATGTTCATAGATGATATTATAATCCCTATATCATTCATATATTTTTTTTTATTACAGTGTTTATTTATCAAGAAACTACAATGACTGAAGAAATTTATTAATCTCCTCCAAAGTTTATGACTTTCTTTAACACCTTTTTCACACTGCAAAATATGGAAACAATGTTTAAACTTGCTCTTTTCCTTATCATACACAGGAATGACAACCTCACGATACAGTGGGACCCTGATATAACACGCCTTGTTATAACACGAATTCGGATATAACACGGTCGTGGCATGGCTCCCGAAATTCAGGTAATTTAATACAGGTATTTTTCTCAAAGACAAAAAAAAAAAAAATTTAAAGTATGAAAAAAAAAATACGTCAAGAGTTTAATTATCATTCTCATACTCGTCTAAAAAGTGCGAGAAAAAAAAACGTGTAGAAAATGTATTATCATTTTGGGGAGGAAATCACACAAAATCGAATATAAAATAATCGTTGTATGGCTCCTAACATTTCAAAAATTAACTAATTTCTTCTAGTTTCGTGCCAAAATAAACATCGGAAATGCGAACCAATTGCTGGGCCTACTGAGAACTTTGATCTTTGTTTATTGTTCAAAAAATGACAGCTCATAAGTGTCAATATTATTATTACTGATCCCTGAGCAATGAAGCCATCGTGTCTACTTTGTGTTTGTTTTGAATGCATTCCGAATACAATCGTTGCTCTAATAATCTCCAATATACATGTATGTTCTCTTAATTTCATACACAACTAAGCAACAGCCAATGAGGGGGTTGACATAAGATTCTCACCAGAATGTATAAATCAATTAATTTAAGTACATTGTTTATCATTAAAGTGAACTGCCGAGCTAAACTTATTCAAATCCAGGGGAAACGATTTATACAGCATCAAAGAAACAGAAGCCGCCAACAATTTTGCGTGGCTTGGCAGTGTTATTTTATGCAATCTGTTGACCAGTAAATTCGAATTGTGCAACTGAGAACTATAATTGACTTTGCCAAGAGCAAACGTGACATTAGCAGAAAACAGCTAAAAATCAGAGTTTTTCAAAAAATAATAACTTTTGACAGATGAGAAATGTAATGGTATAAAATGTATATGACACAGTGGTCTCGGAAACGCTTAATTACACGTATTTGAATGCAAATATTTGATCTGGGACACAAATCACTTCATGCAGGAGTCCTCCGTACGCATGCAAATAGCTGGGTGACAAACGTTAGTGTTGATTACTTTATCATTTTAACTGTGCCGATATTTACAGTGACATAATTCAGTGGTTAAAATACAGCCAGTTCTGCATGCTGTATTTATTAGAGTACATCAAAAGAACATGACACAATAGCTGGACGGCAAGTTCAAAGGACTTTGACTAGCAGCTTGGGTGGGAAAATGTGCTGAAATTTACAATGACTGAATTCAGAAACAGAAAGATCCTGAGATGTACATGTAATTATTATAAGAATACACTTTAGCTTCCATTATTTAATCTACGGACACGTACTATTTCATCATTCATTACGAACACCTGTTACGTAATTTTTGTTATTTTCTTTTTATTGAATTCGGTCACATAATGATCTGTGACAAAATTATTGAATATTTTACATCAATGTGTGGATATTTTTGATGGAAATATTTGTATTATGGATTCAATGTATGTTACAAGATTTGCTGATGAGTACACGGTGTTGATACTCTTTTCATGTAATAGATTATACATGTATATATAAATTAGACGTGTATGTACCAATGCATGGTTCTCTGAATAAAGTAATATATTATATCTGCAATTTCTGTTACCACATCAAATGTTTTTCTCATTTAATATATATTGATCAAAAATGGTAATTGTGACATGCATTTTTGCACCCGTCTTTATGTACCCACCCCGAATTAAATCCAAAAATATGTTGGTATTGTACATGGTTGCTTTATAACACGGTTCGGTTCATAACACGGTCGGATTCTATGGCTCCCAACTACCGTGTTATAGCGGGGTCCCACTGTATTATGATCTCTAATACATGGAGTAACCTGTCCTGATTGTAATGACCAAACTGTACCTGTATAGAAGAATCCAGCTTTTGCCATTTTCTGTGGGGTCTGAATATGGTGGGCAGGCCAGCCTGTGTATGAATCGATTCGTGAGAACAAAAGTACATAATCTGGATGTACTGGGTTCTTGCATTCATTATCTTCAGCATCAACTGTATGTTGCTGAGGGTGACTCTATCAATTAAAACAAGAATAAAAGACTTTTTAAGGTAATGGTACTAAATGGAACAAACAATTCTTCTGGTGAAAACCCCATGTCACTATGATGCTCTCTTCAAACAGAGCTGTAGTAACTAAATTTTCAAGATGGCTACCATGGTGGCCATATTGAATGTCAAATCAGTACCATCTTTTTATTTACAACCAGCTAGCCATTACAAGTCTTCTTTTTAGTGAAAACCCAATGCTGACCATCCATTTAAGAGTAGTTGTACCAACTAGACATTATAAGAAGGTTATTGTGAAAACCCTATGCTGATATGATCATCCATTCATGGAAAGCAGTGATAAAACAAGAGTTAAAGATGTCCTGTGGTGGCCATATGAGACATCAGATTGGAACGATTTTCATTTAGGACCAAATAAAAATTGTAAGAAGTCTTTTATTCCATGTTCATATAACCATGAATCAGAAAGATTCATAACAAGATTTTCAAAATGGCCAATGTGGTGGCGATATTGGAGGTTTGAGTAGAAAACATTTTCATTTAAGATCAACCAGACCATGGGTATAAAGTAATAAAGCAATCATCCAATCAGTTTTAGAATAGTGATAACAAAATCGTGCTAACCGAATGACTGAAAACAAACAGCAGACCATCCCATCAGTTTTTCTGGTTTATGACCTGTATAACTATAAAAACAAGCTGGAATAAAAGACAGATATGTATATCCATGTTTGCCAAATAATGTGCAACTTCAATGGTGTTATTATAAAAATTGTTTTTGATGCTTGTAAATGTTACTGAAAATTGTGGAAACCTTACAGAAATGGAAATGTCATTGGATAATGTAGAACGCCTACTGTTATCTGATAAATATATCATGGCATAACACTTTGCATTTCACACAGAAATGTCAGTCAGTAATATAGAACCCATATAATTAATTGAGAAATATGCCATTGTATAACACTTAGCAATGTCCAATAAACATGTACAACCCTTACTGCTAGGTGATAAATGAAATATCAAACTTGTGTTCATGAGACATGAAATATAATATGTGCAGAGTAAAACTGAAATTTAAATTAGCCTACATCTATTATTGCCTTTATAACCTCCCACCTCCCAAAACATAACTTATCCTGAATATCAAACTAATCATAATATCCCTGTCAAATGAGTATGTACACTGTGTACAGATTGAGGTTAGAAGAGCTTTATATTTATGCACACTGTGTACAGATTGAGGGAAGAGGAGCTTTATGTGTATGTACACTGTACAGATTGAGGTTAGAAGAGCTTTACATTTATGCACACTGTGTACAGATTGAGAGAAGTTGAGCTTTATGTGTATGTACACTGTGTAAAGATTGAGGGGAAAAGAGCTTTACAGAACAGGCAGTTCTATTTTGTATGATTACCAAGCTTGATGATGCAACAAAGGATTCCGTCAGAACTGTTCTTATGCTTGGATTGATATTAGTCTGTTGTTTTCTGCTTTTCAGTTCAACCATGTTTCCTCTCTGGCTTCCTTTCAGTGCACTGTTGTCCTCAGAATTAGATGTAGGTAGACAATCTTGTCTGATGCCACTTGATCTTTCTTTATTCTCTTCTTCCTCAAATTTATGTTGATGCAAACTCATATCATGGTCATTTTCAGTGCACAATTTTATGTATAAACCATCTAAATGAGTTCCAACAAAGTCATCGTCTGATGATGCATCTGCAAAAGAATCCCATGATACATGTGATCCGAAATTCCATGATGAAATGTAAGCACTGGAATCAGAATCCATTTCATCTGGCATCCTTGTTACGTGATTGGAGTTTCTTTCAGAATTACCCCATTCGTAGTCATTCATGAAATGGGGCCTAGAGACAGAATCTGTATTGAAGCGTAAGAGATCCTCATCTTGTAATTCTGCCCTTACCATGTTCTCTTTAAAACACTGTTCCGACTTTGGTGAGTTTAATTGATTCTGTAAAGAGTCATGTTCATCTTTACTGTTTATTACTTGCTTGGGGTTTGTTTCAGAATCACACTCTTCATATTCATGCTTTAAATAGGAAACAGCATCAGTACTGTGACCTAAGGAATAATCAAACTGTAATTCTGCCCTGACCTGATGTTTTAAAATTAATTTTTCATTTTCAAAATTTGGCGACTTTGTAATACTGTTAAATCTTCTGTCTGACGCAACTGCAGCAGCAATTAAAAAAAGTATTGGAAATGTACACACCATTAGATAGATAAGTATCCAAAATATCAGGACAAGTTGTGAATAGCTCTCAGAGCTCCAAAGTTCATTCTTGAAATCCATGTTCCACTCACTGATCAGTTAGTTTCTCAGTTTCTCTTTCTTTTCTGATCAAAATGTCCTTATTTGTCTCTTACATCATTCTGATCAAAAGCACATTTCTGCTCTAACTGCTCCATAACCACACTAACACCTGTAATGAAATGTTAAGAGTATATATATATATATATATATATATATATATATATATGTGTGTGTGTGTGTGTGTATGTATGTATGTATGTATGTATGTATGTATGTATGTATGTATGTACGTACATATGTATGTATATATACACCAGTGTATAACTTTAATTTAACAAAGACTTTGACAACAATAAAAAAAACATTCTCTTTACCTTGAATGTTGAAATCTGCGGCATACATCATAAAAAGTCGTTTAAAAAAAACCCTCATGCTGATAATAACATTCATTCAGGAGGAGTAATAATTATGATTTTCAAGATGACCACTATGATGGTCATACTGGATTTACATTTAGGACCAACTAGACATCATAGGGTATTTAATGAAAACCCCATGTTGATATGACTGGTCATTCTTTTGAACAAGTGTTAACAAAAATATTCTAGTAAAAACCCAACAGCAGTATTATTTTCATTCAGGAGGAGTAGCAATAACAAGGTTTACAAGAAGGCCATGGCCAAGTGAATATCAGAGTGATACCATATTTACAAGAAGACCATAACCAAGTGAATATCAGTGATACCATATTTACAAGAAGGCAATGGCCAAGTGAATATGAGAGTGATACCACTTTTATTTAAGACCACAGAGTCATAGCAACTAGAAACCATGTTAGGTCTTTAAGTGAAAATACCATGTTGAAATGACCATCTATTCTGGAGAAGTCTTAACAATATTTTTTGGAATGGTCACTATGACAGCCATGTTGGACATCTTCATTTAGGACCAACAAAACATCATAATATATCTTAGATCTTTAACAACTTTATTGTTCAAATTGCTGAAAGACTTAAAGAACCCAGAACTTCATCTGATCACCTGGATCTCAAACATTATTGTGCTAAAAAACTACCAAACAATATAAAGTCTGAAATTCCCGAAATGAGTCCAGAATTGGTGTTGAAATATATTTTAAAAAATGGATGTTTGTAAAACTACAGGACTTGATATGATTGGACCAAGTCTACTAAAGGTGGCTGCACGTGCAATTGTAGAGAGCATAGCTTTCATTTGTAATGAAAGTATTAAGTCTATAAATTTCCACAAACATGGAAAACTGCCAAGGTTATGCTATGGCATAAAGCAGGACCAAAAGGTGATGTAAGTAACTACAGACCCATCTCTATCCTTCCTTGTCTCTCCAAATTACTAGAAAAACATGTATATGATTCTTTTCTCAACTATTTGAACACTTATGATCTTATTCATGATAATCAGTCTGGCTTTCGCCCGAATAATTCCTGTGAAACTGCACTTTGACTGATAAATAACAGGAGATCAAAGAGAAATGGTAGGCACAATTATGGTTGATTTTCGCAAAGCTTTTGATCTTGTAGACCATGAAATTTTACTTAAAAAACTAAAAATTTATCTATGCAGTAAAAACTCGCTAAACTGGTTTACTTCTTACCTAACCGACCGAGTGCAAAAGTAGCTTTAAATGGTCAACTTTCTGAAAGTAAAAATATTAGTTGTGGAGTACCACAAGCTTCTATCCTTGGAACTCTGTTCTTCATTCTATTTATCAACAATTTACCTCTTAAGATTGAAACTTCAGTTTCTTCCACTGACCTCTATGCAGATGATACTACACTGTCTGAGATTGGTAAAAATAACTTACAAGATGCTCTCAACAGACTTTAAGTATGGTGCAAGGAAAACAGTAGGATCATAAATACAGAAAAAACAAAAGCCCTACTAGTTACAACACAACAAAACGAGCAAGACTAGATAGCGACAAACTCCATGTTTTATTTGACAATGTGAGCCTTATTATGATCTCTCATGATAGAATTCTTGGTGTATTCATAGATAACAATCTTACTTGGTCTATTCAAATTATACACATTTCAAAAAAGGTTAATTCTTATCTTTGGCTATTGAGGAACATACATTCCTCTTCAGTATAGGGTCATCTTTTATAAAAGTTATATTCACTTGTGGACAAGTACTTTATGATCCAGATTTCCATATTTTACATTGCTTTAAAATTTGGACACCTTTTGTTCTTAATCAAACCATAACTTAATTTTTTGTCTGAAACATTTTGTTTTCAGTTTTGGCTTTGGCTTGACAAAACTGGAACAGAAAATGAAATCTATTTTTGAAATAGTATATAAGACTTGTGTATAGATCTGAATTGGTCTTTTATAATAAACAATTTTTTTTTATTCTTGGTTTTGTTGAAAGAACAACGGTATTTTCGCGCATATAACACACGGTATTTGCGTAAGTGCGTTATCCCAGGATTTTCAACAGCCAAAAGCGCATCTATGAATTTCGAGCAACCGCCGTAATAAACCGGTGACAATTAATAAAAGATTTCTTTCATACATATACAGTATAAATGAGGTTTATTCAAATTTTTAAATGGAAAATAAACAATTCGAAGTTGACACTGTGCTGCGCTGCTTGCGCATCTGTACGTTATGGTATGTAATGAATATCTTTAATTCGCACGAGGCATACACTAACTTGCATTATAAGAATATATTTCTTGTAATTTCTATGTAGGACAAAAATCGATAATCGGTTTAAAATCAGATTTCTACAAACAATAATCGTTTTTTTATTTTAAAAAACGATATTAACATCCTATACCAGCATGCGTGCATTCCAGCCGGAAATTATCTGAACAGTTATCTTGGCAGAATATCAATAATTTTGTTTGATATCCTAACAAAAACCTGGACAATACATAGTAACAACTAATGATGGGTACAGCTCACTCAAACATTGACAGAAGACAGACATCTATCCCTAAGCCTGCCAGTTATCAAGATTACACCTTTTATTGTGATAAGCCCATACCCAATGGTTAAATTAGCTTTGCGGCGTTGAAGTATGAAGCCACAGGTTTGTTAAGGCACAAATAGTTTGCATAAACTACACTTCAAATATTTGTATGAAGAGGAGTACAGTAGAACCTGTCTTGAAAGACCTGCCAAAAAAATATGGTCTCTTAAGACAGGTGGTCTCTCTTAACAGGTCATAACACTATATAATGAGTAAATATGTGCATGGAGATTCTGGTCTCTCAAAACAAGTGGTCACTGATAGCAGTGGTCTCTCAAGACAGATTTTACTGTAATTACAAACAGACTGCTGCTGTTCCCATTGGTAGAAGCCTTTGTAAAGTAAATATTGCAAAAACTGGAGAGCAATTTTGGAAATATTTATTCTCACAAATCCATTGTGCAACAAATTTACCCAGAGAACCAGAAAGAAGACGAGACTATTACTCAGTGTCCATGCCATCTGGCCATACACCACAATTAATTTTACTATATGTTCTCTACATATATTTCTCAGCACTGACCTTTCCACAGTGTGACAATCAATACAAGTCATATGTTAATCTAAAATACCTCCAAATATGACTTCACGGTGAAATTCTTGTCAAGGGTTGACCGGCATTTTGTTGAGTGGCTGCACTGTAAACAAAGCAGCATGTACACAGAACACTGATTTCACTTCCGGATCATCACTAAGGCCTAATTACACAGTGTGCACTGTCGCCAAAATACATACAGACAACCACTCTCAGAACTCCTATTCTCAAGAATAAACAATTAACTTTAAATCCATACCAAAGATGCATCACTATAACTCTTCTATCACCACCAAAAGGAGAGAGGAAAAAAATGTTCTAAAAATAGACTGGAACTACATTCGTGGGTACTGAACTGGAAGTATTAATTGTGATGCGATTCCATCTGAAGGACCTCCTGTAAAGAGCAGTTGAGAAAAGCCATGTTAAGAAGTCATCCAAATGTGATGTGCTTAAGTTTTGGACTGGATTAGGTACTAAACACAGCTTGATTAAGGCATTTGATGGATTGCACAGAGGCGCAAAAGATAAATCAAGAGTCTCGAGTTGACAGTCTGAGAAAAGGTTCATCTTTCCAGCAGGATTTTTGACAGATGAAAATCTTCTAATGTGGGTATATGAGAAAGCTTGCCAGTAGTTTCTCTTGGGTAGGTGGTTCTTTCTGGCATTTTGCTGGGTTCTTCCTCCATCATTAATAACGGTCACCATGTAGAGACCATCTTGTGCTGAAAAATGGTGTACAACCCTACAACAACCTACTTTTTCTTTTATTTTAAGTTATAGCTAAGTTGATTACTGAATACTGATATACGAGTTCAAGGTCAAGAACTTGCTTATGAATTTGATGGGAAAATGAACCACATGGTCATCTTACTGGGTCTTAGGTTCTTTAACACTGGTGAAGTAAACAAAATTCTACTTTACATTCAGATATAATTTGAAAGGAATCATTCATTTAAAAATTATTCACTGGAATTACAAACTGCTCCTTGCCATTTTTGGTCTAGATCACTATTTTGGGATTACCATGAATTCTTTTCAAGGGCATTCTGGATTATATCATTGTGTTACATCAAGACTGTTGGCACATCAGCAAATCCAAAACTACAGGTATATCAGCACATCCAATACAATAATTCATTAGGAATACTATACTTTTGGATTGTGACAGAAATTTTAGGACTATTTGGGATTTGATTCACACTGTAACTTCCTTTTAAATTTTCAATTGATATTTGCAACATTTAAAATATTTGCTGAATTTTATGAAAAATGTTGGTTTTGCTTTTTCTGTTACTTATTTTCAGACCACAGAGTCATAGCAACTTGATTTGCAAGACATTATTAGCAGTAGAACTTAACCTTGCTGGTGGTACAGTAAAACCTGTCTTGAGATACCACTGCTATGAGGGACCACCTGTTTTGAGAGGGCAGAATCTCCATCCCATGCACATGTTTATCTATATAAATAAAAATGAATGTTTGTTTGTTTGTGTCGTATGCGTTCCTATACCGTTCATCCGATTGCGATAAAACTTTGGCAAGTTGTTCTGCGCACGCCCGCGAAGGTTTCTGAATTAGTACAACCATTAAAATTGTAATAATTAACAAATGTGTTTTTGCGACATTTACCGTGTGTTCGCTGTGAACTGTAGGCGCCTTTAGATACGTCACGTGATCGAACAGTAGGCGCCTTTAGATACGTCACGTGATCGAACAGTAGGCGCCTTAGATACGTCACGTGATCGAACAGTAGGCACCTTAAATAAGTCACGTGATCGAACACGGTCTGTAGCGATACCTAATTTCGTGTGTCTTCGGTGTGAGCAGTAGGCGCCTTAGATATGTCATGTTTACTTAGTTACGTTTGGTTCGCGCCTTGGTTACGTCAAACAATCGCGGTGTGAATTTGTACGTCACGTGATCAAACAGGCGCCTTAATTACGTTACGTGATCGAACACGGTCTGGATTGGCTGAAACTATGATGACGTAAATCAACAGATGTATGAAATTCATAATCGGTAGCAATACCTAATTTCACGTGTGTTCGGTGTGAACTGTAGGCGTCTTAGACACGTCATGTTTACTTAGTTACGTTTAGTTCGTGCCTTGGTTACGTCAAATAATCGCGGTGTGAATTTGTAATAGTCGTTACAAAGCATTACCTTCGCTATCAAATCAATTATGCCACCTAAACGAAAAGTTATTGGTCGATCTATACCTCAAGCACGAAAGATAAAGGCATCACGAGCTTCAGAAACAGACGAGCAACGGAAAGCAAGATTGGAAACCATTTGAGTTCGCACTGCTCAAACCTGATCATCTGAAACAGACGAGCAACGGAAAGCAAGAATGGAAACCGTTCGAGTTCACACTGCTCAAACCCGATCATCTGAAACAGACGAGCAACGGGAAGCAAGAATGGAAACCGTTCGAATTCACACTGCTCAAACCCGATCATCTGAAACAGACGAGCAATGGGTAGCAAGATTACAAACTGTTCGAGTTCGCACTGCTCAAGCCCGATCATCTGAAACAGACGAGCAACGGGAAGCAAGATTGGAAACCGTTCGAGTTCACACTGGTCAATCCAGACGAACAATGCACGCTGATTTAAATCTTAGTGCATTCCATTACAATGCTAATTATGATAACAGTCTTCATCCAAGTGTGCTTATTGGAAAAATAGATAAATTATGCGTGTATTGCAATGCCCTCAAATTAAAGAATGAAACACCAGGAATGTGCTGCGCGGGTAGAAAAGTGAAATTGCCAGAATTACATTCACCACCCGAACCATTATCAACGTTGGGATCAGGTGACACAAGCCAATCGAAACATTTCTTGGCAAACATACGGAAGTACAATTCATGTTTCCAAATGACATCGTTCGGTGCAAGAAATATCGTGCGCGAGAATTACATGCCAACATTTAAAGTGCAACGGGAAACAGCTGTATGAAATTCATAATCGGTAGCGATACCTAAAATCGCGTGTGTTTGGTGTGAACTGTAGGCGCCTTAGATACGTCACGTGATCGAACACGGTCTGGATTGGCTGAAACTATGACGTAAATCAACAGCTGTATGAAATTCATAATCGGTAGCGATACCTAAAACGCCTTCGGTAAGGTAACCACTTATTGTGGGCTCGATAAATACCACTAAATAATCTGAGATGCTTTCCAGAAACCAGTCAAATAGTCTATTAAAACACAAACACTTTCTTTCTTTGAGTGGCATTGCATCGCATGCCAGGATTAAAACACAAACACTTTCTTTCTTTGAGTGGCATTGCAGCGCATGCCGGGTACTTGCTAGCTTGCTACTTGTGTATTTCATATAGTTTTGCGACATTTACCGTCTGTTCGCTGTGAACTGTAGGCGCCTTAGATACATCACGTGATCGAACAGTAGGCGCCTTAAATACATCACGTGATCGAACACGGTCTGTAGCAATACCTAATTTCGCGTGTCTTCGGTGTCAACTGTAGGCGCCTTTGATACGTCATGTTTACTTAGTTACATTTGGTTCGCGCATTGGTTACGTCAAACAATCGCGGTGTGAATTTGTAATAGATGAAACAGACGAGCAACGGGAAGCATGATTGGAAACCGTTCGAGTTCGCAATGATCAAGCCAGATCACTTTCACAAACACGTTCTTTCTTTCAGTAGCATTGCAACGCATGCCAGGATTAAAAACACAAACACTTTCTTTCTTTGAGTGGCATTGCAACGCATGCCGGGTACTTGCTAGTTCATTATATAGTGTTAGGACCTGTTATGAGAGACCACCTGTCTTAAGAGACCATACTTTTTTGGTAGAAGGGGTGGTCTTTCAAGACAGGTTCTACTGTAATAATTACCATATTTGGGATACACTGCAGCATATTTGAAAGTGTCCTCACTTGAATAGACAGCATTTGTACAGGCTGTTTTAGGTGTACTAACAACAAAGCACAATAAATGTTTGGGTTTGTTTTGCACAAACTTCATAGTTTTGTAAGAAATAATTTGATAGTAGTAAGTATATACCTGGAGAAAGGAATATGAACTTCACTTGCTATAGTACTAGAGCATTGGAAACTACTAATTAAAGAACAATCACAGTCACTATATTGACTCCATTACTGTCGCTGGTTTTATAAGGAAGCAAGGTAACTGGGATACAGCTTGCACAGTACCCAGTAATAAGCGTCCTGGTGGGTTAAGAGTATGCCCTAGAAAGGGGCCAATGGCAGCAGTTGGGAAAACACAGATTTCCAGTTAAATCCACACCACCCAGGAGCATTATATGTGAACTGTACATATGGATTCCAGATGTACTGCCTTCAATACAGCTGAAACCAGTAAAGAAGAAGAAAGAGTCAGACTGCTTCAAAAAGTTAAGTATCACTGCTGACAGTGATTTAGCGTTCGTCTCTACAGCAGCTGAACAACAAAAACCAAAATTGGAAAATGGGAACCTATACCTATATTTTCTAAGGACATAACTGATCTGGGATGCTTGCTGACAATTTTTACTCAAGCCATACTAGTCTTACACAAAAAAAATTAACAGACTGCAAACTTAAAAGCAAAGTTATTATTTGACAAATGTATATTTCACTATTCTTTCCCTTGCAAAATTCATAGTGATCAAGGGTTGGGTCACATAGAAGAATTTCAGAAAAGCATAACCACTCTTTAACAGTCTATGGGTAATGGAATGACAGAAAGATTAAACCATACACGATGCAATATGCTTGGGACCTTGGAGTAGCCTACAAAGCAAGACTGAAAGTCATATCTATCCCCTTTACGACATGCATACAACGTTACCAAACATGAAAGTGTTTGTTATTTCCCCAATTTTCTGATGTTAAGTACCGTAGTCACCAAAGATTGGCAATTGATGCATTCCTTCTAATATCTTCTACTGACACTGGTGATAGACATCAGCCATCTGGCTAAACTCATGTTCAGTCCAGGTTTTGCCTATGACAATACTAAAGCAGAATCCCAGAAACCTGCATAACAATAATAATTATATATCAAAGGTATATGAAGGAGTCCTTTTTTATGATGTGTGTAAAATGTGTATCTTTACAAGAAAATGAAACTGGCTGATTGCTGGTTAAAAGAAGTTTAAATGGTGAAGGCCCAGCCAAAATAGGGATATCCCCATTTATGAGGTAAAAGAGAAGATTGATGTAAGAGTAGCACTCACATAGTAATTTATTATTACCTTTCATTTCAAACCAGAAAAAGGATACTTAAGTGATAAGGCCAGTACAAGGCATCAATGATTAGTAGCACCAGTTATTCGGATACAGAACACATGTGTACTTTTTCTTTAGTGTTTTTGTGTTATTAAAATATCATGAAAAACGTTTCATCTATATCTATGATTCGACATTTCACCAACAATTCTGCACTTTTTCTGCATTCTACCTGTTGCTGACTCCACAATTCCACTATTTACCCATACCCCCAAAGTCACTGAATTTTAATCCTAGCATGGGCACTCTGGGAAAACAGGTTTTGCTCATTTGCCATCCAATCATGTTATAATGATTATGTAATTTTTGCTGTCATGAAAACTTATTTTGTTTTCATATCTATTTTGGCTGCTTTCCCAACTCCATTCCGTGTGATTTGTGTGTTTCTTTCTCATTACCTCACATGATTGTTTTGAGGTAATGACTTCATCAAATTGGCCACAATTATCCATTGATATACAGACAGAACTGACAGGCAAATATTCTTAAAAAGAACGAGTTTTAAATACATAATACAATTCAATTCAAAGAAAACAATGATAATGTCTAATTTAAATAATGCCATTTCTGTCTCTGATTTGTCAGCCCTGTAATGATTGTTCACTGTGCATGCCAAGGCAGCTGTTTACATTGCAGACTTTTTAAAATCTTATTATTACTGTGAAACTCACACTGAAGAGTACTGAGAGATCAAAGGCTGCTATAAGATGTACTTCTTTTATCATGTCAGAAATAAGTAAATCCAATGGAAAAGAAAACAGTATGAAATTCTTGACTGGATTATTTTATTACTTTATAAAAGAACTTGTTTTGATATAACCAGAAGAAAAAATATCTTTTACACATTCACTATTTTTTTAATTCCATTGAAATAGTTTCAAAAATAAAAAAAGGGTATTTTGTCATCATTTATTTACAAGTACTTTATCCAACAATATCAAGTGGTCTTTAATTCAGTGGCACAAACCGTGGACGAACTTGCAGAAATAGTAAAACTTTGACATGCTTGAAAAACGGTAGCTCGCAAACAATTTACAAATTACCGAGTTTATAAACATTTTTCAATGATGAATAAATAAACGAACGATAAATAAATTAAAAACATATATTTCGAAACATTCTACTTCAATGAAATTATAGGTCCTCACATATTATATAATAATGCAGGCATTAAAATTAACATTTTGGGCAAGAACCATAGCAAATTGAAGATACATGCAATTATTTAGTCAGTTGGATACTATAAAGTTTTGTCCTACAATGTAAGACGTCTATGTTGTTTGACCCACAGAGGCTCGTGTCATTGCTTACAATCGACTGGTCCTACATGTACTATATAATAACTACTATTTTAGTTTAGTTAGTTTATGACCGGTCGATTGTAAGCAATGTCAGGGTAGACCTCATACCTTGTAGGACTATTTGATTCTTGTGATTTTATTTTGAAACCTTTGACAATGATAATTGGTTTAAACTTTATTTTGACATTTACCCACGTGTATAAATTTAAAAACACTAATGACCTAACTATAATAACTGGGCCATTGATGCAGACATTTACCTAGTCCTACATGTAAGACCCGATGCTGATATTTATATTTTGGGAGTACAAAATCAATATGTACTATGTCCTACATGTAGAACTAACATTTACCCACATCATGCACATGCATAAAAATAATAACTTTGCCTCTCTTTCCCCGTTGTTAAAGTTTCACCAGTCGATTAAATCTTGACTATCATTCAGTTAAACAGCTCTAACAAGTTCACATTTCTTATTATATAATGTAATTCCGACATTAAAATAACAGTTTTCTATTTCTATCCAAATTCTGGTGACTACACTTACCTGCCGCTTATGAGACTGGACATGGTCGCGTCCAGTCTCCCTAAATACAGTAATTGACTGTAGGTATCACGGTACCAAGTGTTTTTCCATAGACCTCAATGCTACAGTAATGTTTTGTGAAATGAATACACTTTCTACCTACTTCAGCACGCATGTCACACACTGTCACAGAGAACAATCTTAGATTGTCAATTAATTTGACAAGGACAAGACCAGGTACTCCCTTTTATTTAAGAGAGATAATTCTGCTGGAACTAGACCTTGACATTAGTTTGTTAGTAATGTCAAAGAGCTCTTTGCGTATACTTGTATAATGGGGTGCAACGCATGGGAGCATACTAAGAAGGGAACCAGACGAACTAGACAGGGCTAAGAGTTATATAGTCACAACAGACCCAGCAGTTGCACCCAGGTGTCCCACATTTAAGAAAAAAAAAAATCATAAAAAAATACTAAATATGATTTAGAGAGGAATTAGCTTAATCTCACATGTTATCCAGAGGCTTAACTTTTTTTTAAAGCCTAACAGAAAGTACAACTCTTACATTTTGTTGCTAATTTTTGAATGCACTTTAAGCTCCGCCCACCTGGGGGTTGCACAGTTGGTACTGTTATACCTGTAATGTACAGTAATTGACTATGATTGACATTCCTAACGGTGATAAAGTAAAATAAATTCCAGTAATGGAGCAAGAAATTAAGGGTGACAACCAGTGTGGCAAGTATGTATATGTGTGTGTGTGTGCATGTATGTATGTATGTATGTATGTATGTTTGTGTCTGCATTTTTCTAAGTATAATTTAAACTAGTTATATTCACTAATGTAATACAACACCATAATGTAACTGAAATTAAGTAATGACGAGTCAGTTAACGCTTATCTCTAATGATTTGTACCTTGACTCTGAAGATAATTGCAAACAGGTCCAGAAGGTCTACTGGAGAGAAGGTAGTTGAAAGTGGAATACATTTGTTCCTTGACATTAGTTTCTTAGCAATGTCAAAGAGCTATTTGCAGCTGGAATTCTTTGATCTTAGTACTGTAGTGGGTAAATTTGGCTACATGGAATATGTTTGTGACGTTCTTCTTAACGGCGTCATAAATTTGTTTATGAATAGTGAGTCTGGTGGAAAGTCAAAGCCTCTCTACTTGATGGCGGTCTCTTTTAGCAATGCGAAGCTGGTCCCAAATGCTGCCACGAGAACACTTATAAATTTGATCCTCTGCACTTGGTGGCTGGTGCATGTTTTTGAATCAATGAACGCAGGCGCAGAGAGTTATCGAGTTGTTCTACTGTAGGAGGTAAGCAAGTTGTTAGGTTTGCTTGGATTAGTTTGGTTGTATTTATCATTCGGAGCTTTCGCTTACTAGCAAATAAAGGTGGAGTGTTAGGGACTGATACTTCCAGATGGCATATAATGCAGAGGCGATCTGATGCAAATTTGTGGGATACACGAAGCAGTTTATAGTGATGTCTAGCACTAGGGCATCATGCCGCAGACATGTAGCATGATGTCCCACATTGTCTTGACACCAGACAATATACAGACATTTTTGTCTTCGATATGACTCAGCCGGGGATCGAACCAACGATCTCCCCCTTTCGCGGCGGACGCTCTAGCCACTAGGCCACCGGAGCCGTGTACAAATATCGTCCCCTTCACCCCTTCGTCGAATAGGATTGCTATTTCGATCCTGATATTGGGCTAAGTCTGAGGTGTCATGTAAAACGAGATATCAATATCAATGTTAAAGTAATCCAGGAATTAATTGCAACAAGAATGTTTTAGATGACATATTGCGAAGTGTGCAATATTTTCAAAGGATCGGTACCCTCGCCCCCTCGGAAAAGAGTTTGATTAATTTTGTCTTAATCTTTGGCTATATTTAGGCTCTTGTACATCACCTCATATCATTTTCGACGTAAAAGTTATCAAGGAATCGATTGGAAAAGGAATCTATGAGATGACGCTATGTAAAAAGTTCAATATTATCAAAATACCGGTGTGTGTACCCTTTTCCATTTTTTCCGCCTACTAATAAAAATATTTGTAAAAAATTATTATATGCAGGGTTAGTAGCAAATCCTGATCTACAAAATTTAGGCTTTTTTAAAGGTTTTTTTTAAGGCCTTTGTGAAAAATTTTAGGTTCAAGAATTGCACTTTTCAGGCTTTCACACATACAAATAATAGCATACTTATCAATTTTACATTATTTTCAATAATATAACTTGAAACTTCTTTACCACATCCTTAGCAAGGTAAGATCAAAATGAACTTAATGAACAAGAATGGAAAGATTAAATCGTATATTTACAAAAGTAGAGCAATGTACACTGCACAAAATGTCATGCAAAATTCATATATATTTCAATGCTTCAAGCTTATCATCGATCTGCTTGTCCAGCTTCAACTGATCTTCCAGGTTTTTTTTCCAGAGATGTCCTTAAGCTATTTGATGTGCCGATGAAAGGAAGGTTCCTCTGATGTTCTGCTTTTAATGCATAGTCATCAGCTAAACTATTCATTGTTTCTATATAATAAGTTAACGCTGATTTTTTTTTTTTTTTTTGGCACTATCTAGAAACATGGACTGGAATACTTTTGTTATTCCGGAATTTGATGAAAAGCTGCAGTGTCTATCTATTGTATACAATGTCCAAATAATTTCTGCTTACAATGTGTCTTCTTTTGCTACATGATCATGCATAGATGCTGAGGTAGTAGACACCAATGAACAGGATGGCTGAGAATTCGGAGTTTGTGGTGACAGTACTTTTCCTGAATCAGGCTGTTGACGCTAGAAAAGAAGAAGAAAAAAAAAACAAATTAATTATGTATCATTAAGAATATATTAAATATTATTTATTGTAATTTAATTCTAGCTTTTTCATGCATTATTAATTTATATGGATCCCACCATATAAAAGTAATAAAAGGTAAACATCTTGACTAATTATATATAAATTGTAAAATTAGAAATTAGGGGAGGTAAGCTTATTGTTACAGTTATGATGCAGTTGTTTCCCTTTAAAAACACTTGTAACTACTTAGTCTGACCGGCTTCAAATTCATTGTAATTTCTGCAAAATTAAAAATTATTTTTGAAGCTATAGTTCAGACAGAGAAAAAAATAGATAATGTATAGTTATACTCACAGTCAAGATTTTCTTCAAGTCGAATGTGGAGGATGCGCTCTTCTCGTTCGTTTGACGTTTTATTCCTCTTGCGTGTATTCGTAAGCCGCTTTCACCCAATCTCTTAATATACTAAACAATAATTTACATTTAGCAGAAAACACATCTTCATCTTTTTCCAACCAAGGAGTGTACTGCGGATTTGACAGCCAACTCATTTGAAACGTGTCTTGCTCGCCATTACTGCAAGCCAGGATATACCGGATGTGCAAGTTACTGACAACCCTGATTTACGACAGCTGTAGTTGATTTCAGGTGCAGGTTACGGTATTTTTTCTCCTCGATCGTGCAGTGCCGACTTTTTCTTATAGAAACTTTAATTTTAGCTTTTTACTGCTGACTCGTGTTGAAGAATTTTTAGGTTTTCTTTTAATTTATAAGGTTTTCTTATAAAAATTTAGGCTTTTTTTTAGGTTTTTTAGGCTAAAATAAAATCTTAGGCTTTTTTTTAGGTTTTTTAGGCTCCCTACGGACCCTGTATATGACTAATTTCTGGTTAAAATTGAACACAATAAAACGACTGCTATAGTTCAAATAAAAAATATTGGTAAAGTTCATATTGTGTCATTAAGAAAGAGAATATTCAAGAAATAAATGTGCTACGGTTACATTAACTAGATTTCTCCAGGTAAGGCCATTATTTGACGTGACTATATGGACTCTACGGAGAACTCGCCCCATGGAGAACTCGCCCTGGGAGAACTCGCCCCATGGAGAACTCGCCCCAGCGTATCAGGAGAAGTCGCCCCAGAGTGGTTGGAGAAGTCGCCCCATATCCCAGATAACCTTTTTATAGCAGAATTAAAACATCTTTTACGTGATTCATATTTAGATTTTTATTTAAACTCGATCACAAAAAAAAACAATATTATAGTAATATTTCTAAGACGAAATTCAGTTTGTATATAATATAATGAATGACGACAGTATAGTGTTGCTATTGAAGTGCTTTTTATGTGCTGTGTTTGGGAATAGACACTTCTATGATATATTACTTGACAGATTTATCAAGATTTAATTTTCATATATATGAAACATGATTACATTTCAGATGGGTTTATTCAATCCTGTCATTTTGATTTCCTATTATTAGGACAAAGTAACGTAAGTTATCCATATAAAAAAATTATATGCATCAACAATAACCATTTATTTGGTTGTATTATTTAAAATAAACGTACAAGTCAATTTTCAGCGCCTTTTGTACTCACAAAACCCTTTGTTTTCCACACACACAAAAAAAAACACCGCTGTGCATAAAAAGGGTTACCTATGTACCAGTACCTTTTTGGAATGATAGACGTATATTGTTTGATAAAGCAAAAATGTATGCATTAAGGAAAGAAACGTATATAATGAGTTAACGAGTCGACGACATTGATTTATGCCTCATTAGTAAATTTTGGTCTAGTACGCGTGATCATTGTGTTATTATATATTAATAAACAATGTAATCTTGTTTATTTTACAATCGTAATTTAGTAGCGAATTAGTTTTTAAAGTTCTCTTTTAAATTGAAATAGTGTGTTATTATTGAGAAATAATAAAATTACAAACACTGACAAAGAAGAAGAAATAAACTAAATGATGTAGTACAACTGATCTTTCAGAAACCGTCCGATTTCTACGCATTAGTAATGATGATTATTGCGATAGCAACCGCATAGGCATCAATAATAGTTTGTTGTTTTTTAAATTTAGTTTAATTATCATTTGTTAATAGTTAGCAAATCTCAATGAAAAATCAGATTCAACTGTTCACTTAGAGAAATAATAACATAACACTTTGGCTTATTGACGGTCAGCGCGAATTCAGTCGATTTCGGGTTATAAAAGTCAATGTCATAACGTCATCTCAGGATGACTTAGGTAGGTTAAGTTAAAAAATTGCAAATTTTATAGATTTAATAAGTTACTAAGTTGTAGAAAAAAAAAACAACAATAAATAAAGCCTTGACAAACATGTGGCGAAATCTCAGAATTATTATATATTATCCTTGGGGCGACTTCTCCAGGCAAAGTGGGGCGAGTTCTCCAGGCAAATTGGGGCGAGTTCTCCAACCACTATGGGGCGACTTCTCCTGACACCTAGGATGAGTTCTCCCAGGGCGAGTTCTCCATGGGGCGAGTTCTCCGCTATTCATTATATGGCATCCTCGTTCGCCAGACTTAGTATAGCCGACTGCAGGACATACCCCACAATTAATTTTACTATATGTTCTCTACATATATTTCTCAGTGCTGACCTTTCAACTGTGTGACAATCAATACAAATCATATGTTAATCTAAAATACATCCAAAGATGACTTCACGGTGAAGTTCTTGTCAGGAGTTTACCGGCAATGTCTCAAAACGGAACGCACAGAACAGTGACGTATTGAACTGTTTCTTAAATCTGAGCATGCGCAGTTTTTCAATTTCTACTTCCAACAACAATGGCGGGTTCTGTGAAGGTACGAATGTTTATACTTCAATCAAATTCCACGCATATGCTTCATATGTTACATAGTTCCTTAATCAAAGTTTAAAATGTGTTTCCTATGACATTGCTTTATGGTTTGCACTTTCATAGAAGTATACGCTTTCCATAATTGGAATATTTGCAAGGACAAGTCTGGCAGTCGAGATTCGCTTGTCTCTAGTAGGGGTTCTACTAAACACCGCAAAGTCAGACAAAGGCAGGCAAAGTCTGTTTAATTTTGTTTTATTTGTACATATTCGAGATTAAAATATTTAAAAAGCTTGATTTAATGCTTTTTGTATGTGTAATTGGTACCTACGTACATTTAATAGAACAAAGTCAGACAAAGGCAGGCAAAGTCTTTTTAATTTTGTTTTATCTGTACATATTTGTTTATATTATACTATATTAATTTCGTTTTGAGATTTAAATATTTAAAAAGCGTGATTTAATGTTGTTTGTAAGTAAAATTGGTACGTACGTACATTTAATTGAACCACAGGAGTCTGACGTTTTATCAATAAAGTACGGCGAAACGTCTGACAACATGAAATACCCTTAACAATAACATATATATATACACAAGGAATGCAAGCGTAACCACAACCCTTCGCTCGATTCGACATTTTCTCACGAGTCTTTTATCGCCTCAGAATCGCATGAAGACTTGAAAACTACAGGGTAGAAATTTGTAAAGAATGGGCTACTTCCGGCCGGAGATCAGCCTACATTGGCTAATGTGACCGTACTTGTGGGAAAAAAAAGGTTAATTCGCCGGTTGGATTCAGGAGATGGTCATTTAAGAGCTATGCGTTGGTAAGTAACTGTCTTTTGAATGCATGAGTGTAGTTTTTAAGTCTTCTTGCGATTCTGAAGCGATAAAAGACTCGTGAGAAATGTCGAATCGAGCGAAGGGTTGTGGTCACGCTTGCATTCCTTGTGTATATATATATGTTATTGTTAAGGGTATTTCATGTTGTCAGACATTTCGCCGTACTTTATTGATAAAACGTCAGACTCCTGTGATTGAACAAAGGCAGATATTGTATGACAAAAGCTATTTTAATGTGACAAAACCAGATTTATTAATTTTATATAAATAATTCTCTTATTGAGAGACACGTAATACAATTATGAAAGTGATATTAAATATTCTATTAGCATTCATAATCATAAATTTATGATGTACTTTCATCGAAAAAGATCGACCATGACAAATCTGTTAATACAAAAAGAATACATCATTTCATATGTTATTATCATAATTTCTTTCAGCATAATCATTACAGTGTATTAAGCGGTAATATAAATCTTTTCTGTTGCTAATAATGTTTGCGGTATCCGATGAGAAGAAGAGATTTCGCTACAAATGGTAACACATTACTCTGCCGTTGTCTGCAAAATCAAATGCGGTTACTGGCTAATTTACTATACAAATTTCTTCATACAGTATAGTTTAAACAGCAGTTATTTTTTCAGCGTTTAATTATATGCTGGCGTCGGCAATCTCAATCATAGATACTACTATTGAAATGTAGCACTTTCCACGGTTTCTGACTATATCAAAGGTGAGTATTGTTTGCATCAATTAGCAGACTGATTAAAACATCTGGCATTTTAAGTTTGTGGATTATTATAAAATAGCCAATAATACAATTCTTCATCAAAAGCATTTTGTCATGGTTCAGTTATGGTATTAAGCTTCAACTCATTAATACCAAGAGCAGGATACAATAAGTTCTTAGGAGTTATATTTAAAATATTGTTTTATTGTTTAAACATTGGTGTTGTAGTGTTATAGTGTTTCAACTGTTTAAAGTGTTAAACATTCTCTACATATAATATTCTTTATTGGATAACGTATTGTATATTTGTCAGAATGTCTTCTGCCCGTACTCGTAAGCGTGCTAAACTCCATCAGTACACGTGCGCTGTTTGCAAAAAGAATTGTTCCAATGATTCGGTCCATAGTGATTATTGCAAAAGTTGGGTACATGCATTGTGTGATGGCATCGCAGTTAGTGAATTGAATGTACTTTCCGGGAATTATAAATTTATGTGCCGAGTTTGCATTAAGAACAATGATGGTGAAGAATATAGCTACATAAACGCTCTCTTCCGGCTGAACGAGGTAAGTGATAGTCATTTAGTTCGTAATATATCTGATTTAAATGATACTCGAGGTTGTAGAATTCTATGCATCGTTGTTAGAGTAGTTATTTATACGTATGGTAATACTTGTACTTTGTGAACCCAATAACAATTGTCATTATTCATATACAATAATATTTTGTTCGTCGTAATATTCATCTTACGACTGTTTCATCTGAGTCAAATCATTTCCCGATAGCTTTCTGTCTTAATTTTGTATGCTAAATATCAAACAAACATTAAATTCAATTTTTTAAAATTGACCAGAACTAAAACTTATAACTGATAAATTATTTACCTGTTTCCGCAAAATATTTTTCACTTTACAGTAATTGTGAAAAGCAAAAAGAGATTTTCGCTCCAAAAATTGCAAAAATAAATAAGACCGACAATAATAAAATAATATAGCAACCCCGTTATTTGTCATTTTTATATTTAAAATTAAACACTACCGTTTGTATCACAAAAAAATATTATTTTTCATAAAAGTTTTTATATATATATTTATATATATATATATATATATATATTATTTATGATTGTAGGCTGCTTCATTGAGTGTTCATCATCTCCGTTTTATTGCCCGTCGAGAAAAATGTCTTTTACCGCCTCTAAAAAATAGCCATGTGAAGGACACTTCAAGTCTTCGTTTAGATTTCACTGCTCTAGGATTCTTGGAATGTAACTCGCGCAACGAAACCGATACTTTGCAACCGTTTATGACCACAGGTGATGGGAACTGTTTGTTTAATGCATTGTCTATTGGACTTTGTGGCAATGAAACGTTAAGTGCAGAAATTAGAGCACGCACTTGCATTGAAATGTCTGTGAATTGTGACTATTATACCACGCAACCATACGCCAAAGATTTTTCATTATGCTCGCCATTGTTTGATGAAGCAACTGCGAACTGTGCAAAACTTGGTGGGTACTCTAATGCATGGACTAGTCAATCCGCAGCCGATGTTTTGCGGTGCACAATAAACGCTATGTATCCATTTGTGAATGGCGAAGCGGACTTCCAAGCTAAATTGCTGACAAGAACACACGAGCCATGGCATAATGAAAATTCGTCTGAAGCGCTTTGTGTAATGTGGTCGAGACTAGATTGCAGTGCCAGGATATGGCTTCCAAATCATTTTGTACCACTGATGTCGTCACTCAAACTAGAAAAGGTCAGTACGCCAGACAAATCGATCAATGACGCAAGCATGACGTGCGATGAATCGCGCATAAATAATCATTCAGTATTTCACGATGAAGAAAATGTCAATCTTTCTCCCACCAAGGTCAGTAGCAACATCAGTGATTTAAGTGATGATACTTATGCTGATTGTGATCACACATCTTCTAGAGACACACATATTGCAGGAACATATTCGTTACCAGGCGGTCGACCGCTAAGTTCAGAGCAAATAATGGACATTATTGTAAGTGAAATTCCGGCTATGAACAAAATTCCTTTAGGTGTTAAAGACAATGTGTATATCGTGCTTGACAATTCAGAAAACACAGTAAGAAAATCTGCAAAACAACCAAAGTACTATTGGGACGATTGCGGTTCATGGGATTATAGAAAAGGCCGTTGTGTAAAAACAAAATTTATGATGAAAGGTGACGGACTGAAGAAAAAAAACTCGTGCATGTTATAGTTAAGGACGATGTAATATACACTGAGACTCACTAAAAAGGTTCAAGAGCTTTGAAACAGGTCATTCCATAACCAGAGAAGACGGATATAGTTATATTTAACAGGTACTACGCAGCATTAAAACGCCAACCATCTTGTAGAAAGCGGGTTACACATGTTGACGGTTCTTTCAACAGAGATGTTGCCATTGTCAAATATACTGGACAGTATGCTACATCGGAAGAACCACACGGAAATGCAAAAATATGCACGGAAACATACGAACGAACAAATCCACAAACTCTTCAAATGATTCGGAAAGAGGTTAAGCATAAAAAACCCAGTGAAGTGTATGGAAAACTGACGGACTCAGCAAATAATGAATCATTAAATTATCCACGCGATATCTGACAGTGTCAGAATCCTAAGGCTCGCGTGAAGGCTGAAAAAAAGAGGTGGCGTAGGTTCGAAGAACGTTGCCGACGAACTCTTGAATGTTATACGTATGTTAAGCGACAAACATTCATATGTAGCTGAGATAATTCATTCTAGAGACAATCCCTTACCGTCAGTAATATGCTACTCTAATGAACAAATACTGGACTTGAAGTCGAAAGAAGGTGTTGTGGACATCGATAGAACATTTTCACTAGGAAAGTGTTTTGTCACAACCACGGTGTACAAATCAAATAAGGTACTGCGCAAGGGAACTGGAGACGCGCCAATACTTCTGGGACCACTCATGCTTCATTGGGATGGTCGTCAGCAGAATTACTTCAGATTTTTTTCGCATTTGAGAGGGGTGCTTGGCATAGAAATCAAAAACATTGAAATGATCCTGGGAACTGACGACGAACGTGCCATGATCAACGCCATGGACATGGCATTTCCCGGTTGCACAAGAAAACTATGTTCAAAACACCTAAAAGATAATATACTTCGACAAATGACTGACAAGATACCAAAGAATGTAATTGATCGAAAGGAAATTGTTCACATGATTTTCGGAGCAAACGGTGTTGCAACGGCAAACGACTCTGGGACCTTTGAGGAGCAAAACATCAAACTTAAAAACAATCTTGAAGAACAACGTCATAGTGACTTCCTGCAGTATTACGTTCGGCATGTTGAGAACAAATTGGCGAACCACATTATTTCCAGTGACGAAGATCAACTCTGGACAAACAACAACACAGAAAGCATGAACCACAGATTAAAAGTGAAACTTAACTGGGAGCCCAGAAAAACCGACGACCTGGTTGAAAAGATATTCGAATTAGTTAAAGTGGAGATGGTGGATCTAAGAAGGTCATTATACGGGACGGGTAACTTTTACCTGAATACACGATTTTCGAAATTTAAGATTACCAAACTTTCATGGACAGCGAAGACAGAAGAGGAGAAACAACAACTCTTCAGCAAATTCCTAAGTGCAAGCACTGCAAGTGTTTCAGGACTGACATCTTCGGATGGGAAATATACTGTCCATAAGGACCCAAAGGTAGCCAAGAAGCCAAATCAAAGGACACGATGCAGGTCTACAAAGACACGAAGCAAGTGAACAGTAACATAATGCGAGGTGTGGTAATCATAAATTTCGGAAAGCGCGTGTTCAGACAAAAGTTACATCATGAATATGTGATTATTAATGTTAATATAATAATATAATGTATACGATTATGTGCAAATAAAACAAAATTAAGCAGACTTTGCCTGCCTTTGTCCGACTTTTTTCTATTAAATGTACGTATGTGCCAATTTTAATTTCAAACAATATTAAAGCACGCTTTTTAAATATTTAAATATCAAAACAAAGTTAATATAGTATAATATATATGGATATGTATAACTAAAACAAAATTAAACAGACTTTGTTTGCCTTTTTCTGACTTTGCCTGCCATTGTGTGACTTTGTATGCCTTTATCGGACTTTGTTCTATTAAATATACGTAGGTACCAATTTTACTTACAAACAACATTAAATCACGCTTTTTAAATATTTAAATCTCAAAATTAAACAGACTTTGTCTGACTTTGCGGTGTTTAGTAGGACCGCTCGAGTAGTCCTACAAATTATATAGGGATAACAGATAACAAGGCAAATTATTTCATCTCTGGCTAATACATATGGTGTTTTTGAGAAGCATAATAAATAACAAATTAGCAGATAAAGTATATTCCTTTACCTTGTTTTTACTCATAGCAAGTGCAAACAACTTATTTTATATATTTTTTATATTTTGCCAGCATAAGAAAAAGAATTCTCCAAAACGTTAGCATTTTTTGTACTGTATATACTGTTTATTTTTTATTCATTTCTTTATTTGCTTTATTGAATAGTTTAATTGTGTTGGCAATTTTCGTCATATTAATATTAAATTATTCTTTAAA
The DNA here is from genome assembly GCA_029339505.1 of Unio delphinus. NCBI lineage: Eukaryota > Metazoa > Mollusca > Bivalvia > Unionida > Unionidae > Unio > Unio delphinus. The sequence goes on from JAQISU010000306.1 coordinate 10,195,567, forward strand.
CAGTGTAAAATAACAAAAAAATCACAGACAAAATGAAGATGTTTATGCAGGTGGTATGAATGCTACGACAGCCTGAGCTGTGGGTAACCTTAAACACTTCCAAAGTTTCTTTTAAAATGTTACAGGGTGGGTGTCTTATTTTTCAAACAGAAAACAATTACGTATCATCTGTCAAGATACAATTATAAGTTGTGTCTTAATCGTTTATACTACCACATTAATTTCTATTTTGTATCAGTACTAATAAAAACAAACTGCTGGTTACGGTAAGCAATAGTAATGATATTTATATTCATTGAGTGTATAGTTTCTACCGAAAGAGTCTGATGTTTTGTCAGTAAAGTACCTTACAATAAATCACCTTAATGTACTATAAAATAAATATATAAAAACATATATGTAAATTTTTTATACTGATAAGGTGGTATTGTGTTATCACAGATTTTTTTGTACTTTATTGATAAAATATCAGAATGGTTACTACCTCTACCAGTTGCTCAAGTGATAGAACTGACACATTTCCAGTTAAAGATGAGACAGAGGGTATGTTATAATACAACCATATTCCCACAAAACCAAAACAAATTCCACAATATTCTTGGCATATTTCATATTTAGATGTATAAATAAAACCTCGACCGCACAAAACCCTCTATGATTTGCACATTTTGTTGATATTTATGAAATATTCTCTGAGCTGTATCACATTCTTACCAGTAACGTATAGTATAAAAGAAAAGCTAAATGGTTTCCTTTGCACAAATTATCACATAAAATGCTCAGGCTATTTGTGTAATTCGTGTAATTATCCAATCAAAGTTAAAAGAATTGGAGCCTCATAAAAATAGTAAGATTGTGGCACTCTGCTTGACTGAAGCACCCTCTAGTTACGTATTTATCGCTTCAATGTAAGACATAGCACATGTTTTTGATTTAGTTACCATCACCCGCAAGAACAAAAATATTGGGTGATGTGTTTTACGTTGTAAGACTATGGTAGAGTCCTCAGTGATCTATTATTTAGGCAGAAACTTTAGAAGAAAAGCTCCAGTTTATTTAAACCTGTAGACATGTTCATAGTACTGAATTCTTAACCAAAATCTGCAAGTCTCGCATATGTTAGACTTTGCCAGTGTAAACATTGTTACTTGTTAATCGGTTTAAAGTTGCTGCACAGTTTGTTCTATAACGTAAGAGACATCACATATTGCTGCTACCGAAACATAAATAACATTTGATATGTCTTAGATTGTAAGAGTACTGCACAGTGAATTTCACATATCATAGTTTTAATTCATCACACCTTTTGCAGCAAATGAAAGAAGAAAGTAAGAGGAAGCGATTGGAGAGACAGTGGGATCTGCTGGTGAAATGGGTATTAATTTTTATTGCACAGTCGCTACCATTTTATTATTCTAATATCAGTTATAGTAAAAGTCGTATTGGTCATGTAGGCATTCAACACCAAACATTTTAGTAGTGAGTGTAATTATTTTAGAATTATTTTGGTATAGAGTCTCGAGAGCATTGTGTGTGTGTGTGTGTGTGTGTGTGTGATTTAGATTTTTAACTTGGCTTTAACATTTTCCCAGTCATATCGCTATGATGTCTGCAGTTAAGTGATGTCTAGCACTGGGGCATCATGCTGCAGACATGTAGCTTGAAGCATGAAATCCCACCCAGTCACATTATCCTTACACCAGAACAACCAGTCCTAATACTAACCTATTAATACTGAATGCAAAGTGAGGCTGCTAGTACCATTTTTAGAAGTGTTTTATATGACTTGGTTGGGTGGGGGTTGAACACATGACCTCCTCCTTTTGAGACGGACACTCTAACCAATACTAGGCTACCGGAGCGGTCTAATAGCATTTTGTTGACTTTAGATATTTCATTGTAGGCATTTCAGGAGATGAATGTTAATAATAAATGATGCCAGTCAAATTGAAATAAGAAATGCTTTTATCATATCTCATATTTTTTTATTTTTTTTATTACCTAGGCTGATGCATGGTTCAGAGAATGTGAACAGCCACCAAATTTTGTTATGATGGTTTTGCGAGGAGATAGAGTGGAATGAAAAGGTGATTTTATTTTATGCATTTCATAGTCATTCCTACTGAAGCCATTTTTGTCAACAATTTCACTATTAATAAACACCATCAACAAAACTTTCTTATTATACTTTTTGGCCGTTTTTAAGTGAATTGCTTATGTGCCCCATGAGTTGGTGTTTTAACCAGGATGAGTCCTTGCAGGGTTTACATAAAGTAGACAACCAAGAAATGTAATTGAGTCATTAATGAGAAAAGCTAGCATAAACTAATGAATAATGTTTTATTACCTTAAGTCTTAAATATAAGTGCAGAAAGCATTCATTTAATATCCATATGCTCAGTTGTTCTTAAGGGTACCATTTCTTGCTCTTTTAACAATCTAACTGTAACTGTTGAGTTTGCAAATGATTTATAAAAAGTTCATTTAAAAAATGTTTAAATAATAAATTGTCAAAAAATTATTTTATATAAAGCAGTCCTGCCAACCGTACTGAAAATTTTGGGAAATCCAGATTTATGAATGTGTATCCTGATTCTCTGATTTTTAAGAAAAAGTCAAAAAAATTTAACTCCCAGAGAAAAACATACTGTATTTCTTTTAAATTTATACAAAAACATCAATTTCCATTTCCTTGTTGTGGTTTTTTTTTTTGGGGGGGGGGGGTCTGTTTGGTATGTTTATTATTATTTTACCATATCTGGCTTGCTTTTGGTTTTCATCTGCCCATATAAATAGATTGTTTCACAGTGTGGTTCTCTTTATCCGACCTCATCATTAAAATCTCAGCATCATAATGAATAAGTTTCTCTGCAAGAAGCGAAAAAAACATAGGAAAAGAAAGCAACTGATGACATTTTACCACCCAAGAAAAAGAAATAATAAAATATACAGGAGTGATGGAGAGAAGCAGTAGGGTTTCATTGTCCATTGACTTGTGGGGCCTATCATGCATTCTGCCGCTAATGATTGGCTCTTTCCACATTCAAATCTGTGTCAAAATTGTTAATTTGGGACAGCTGAAACTATGCAGATCATCAGTGTTATTTCCTTCCATTCGGTGGAAGAAAAAGTCCAGGTCCTTAAAATGATACTTCAGATTGTTTAGACAACATTGCAATGCTTGCATGAATAAGTAAGTCATCCTTCAGTGGGTTGCTCTCAGGAAGAAAAAAGAATGGATCTGGCCAACTGTTGTTTCCAACCATTTGGAGAGTAATGCTATCAGTACTTTCAACACTGCACAGCAACAGTAATGCTGAGGGAGCATTCTCAATGGTCAGAAGAAAAAAAAGAGCCAGCCTTTCAGTATCAACCCTGGAAACTATTCTTGTTAGCAAGATATACATGTTTAAGACAAATTGGAAAATGAGCCTCTTGAAAAAAAAATGTTAATCTACACCGAAGAACTAAAAGGATTATTCAAATTCCTGTGAAGTGACACAATTACGTTTATTGAACATCACATGCCAATTTGAGTAAATCTTGTGGCAAGAGATATGATGCAGTCATCTTGTGAAATTGAAAACGATAATAATTTGGTCAAAGTGGGAGATACCCACAAGACATTGAGCTGCATAGGGTTTGGAACATGAGTTTGTGTAACTGTACTCTAGTGGCAAATAAAGTCTTATGTTTACTTTACAAACATTTCAGTTGAACATAATGTTTATTTTCACTGCATGTTTTGAATACCGAACTTTTAATTACATTTTTGAGCTTTACAAATTTAGTTTGGGATATATTCTTTACACTGTACTTATAACTGGTCAAACTTATGGAAAAAATTAACTGCCTTATTGAGCCAGACTCGTGGGGGTTGGCAGGTCTGTGGTATTTTCTTTCTTTTATACTATAGTAATCCATAACTACTTCCAGTGATTGCTCATAAGTTGATAAAGTCTATTTTGTTCAAATAGTATATTGACAAGCAGCTATGTTTGTATTTATAGTGTTAATGAAGTAGATAGTGACGTTGCCACATGTCAGGGTCACATGGTGGAAGAGGAGGGAGAGGTTGAACAGGTACCACAAAGGTCTGCTGGCCATCTGGAAGATGAAGTTGGCCAGCCTGGCCCCTCTTGTTGGGATTCCCACGAAGAAGAGGAGATGAAGCAGCTAAATCATTCCTTGACTGACTCCCAAATGGAAAAGCAACATGTCCCTTCTGTTCCCAACCCACATGATTTAATTAGAGAAAAATCGAAAATTGTTCAGTGTACGTCAAATGACCAAGCAATTAAAATGAATTTATATTTAATGTTATATTTAATGTAAAAAAAACATGCACAATTTCTGATCACTCTGAATTCAAGCACAGTCATTTTATGTATTGATGAAGGCCTGTTACACACAACACAAAACCATTCCACACCACATGCTGTTCATTTTAGAAGGATGGCCTTTAAGCATATAAACAATTTTTACAGTTTTAACTAATTGCCTGCAAATTCTGTTTTCATGTGTGTATGCTGGTGTGTGTTTACTCTGTACATTAGTTGAAATGATATACATGTTACATTCAGTTCGTATCTTCATACACAGCCTGTGATATAATACATATAAATACATGTATATTTTAGATTGCAGACAGACCTAGACACGTCTTTTGACATAAGATACACTTGTGATTTGGAGTTCATGTATATATTTAAATATGCATCTTACCATAGATAGAAATAGGCTTTTTTGGGAGAATGAATAGTTTATCACCTAAATTTCTTATCCTTAGTTATCATTGTTACAGCTGCCCTGGATGTATGGGAGAAACGATTCAAACAGAACATTTTGGTCTTCTCTTGTGAAAAGATTAAAATTTTCACAAAAGACCAAGTTCTTGATGAGGTATGTTTGCATTAATGTTTAACTTTATTAATTTGCGATATTCAGTTGTGTATGACAGATCTTGAAATTAATATTCTATTCCTGATCCATGTGGTCACCATAATAATTTTTTTGTTATCATGCCTCAATTTCACTGCTATGTGCATTTTCATATTTCTCTCATGTCTTGTAACATAAAGTGTAGAACATTACATTCTTTTTGGGATCATTTTAAGAAATTCTAGTTCCTATTAATTGATAAGTTAACGATACTGATGAGCATTTTCTTGCATGCAAATATTGGTGATTGCTTTTAAACTGCCATTGTAAAGCCTCTGCTGAATATATATATATATATATATCAAAAATCTTAGAAAAGGTTGTTCTAACCCAACTTTGATCTCATTTGAATTCAAACGGTCTTTTTAGCAATGCACAGTCTGCATATCGCCCTTACCACAGTACAGAAACTACTCTTCTGAAAGTATTTAATGACATTCTCTCTGCTTTGGATAGTGGAAAGATTACAGTCATTACTCTCCTGGATTTGTCAGCAGCATTTTACACAATAGACCATGATATATTACTTCACCGTCTCCAGTATGTATTTGGCATTCAGAATATAGCCTTACAGTGGTTCAAGTCCAACTTAGTCAATAGGACACAAATTACATCTGCAAATGGAAATACATTCCAGCTCATTTGACGTAGGTGGTGGTGTTCCACAGGGGTATGTTCTTGGACCTGTTCTCTTCATTCTATACACTCGGCCGCTCTCAAGTGTCATAGATCATAGGTGCATTTCTGATGTGAAATCATGGTTGACATGTAACAAGCAGCAGATGATGATAAAACTGACGCCATTCTGATCACAACCCAAAGACTTTCTCATTCACATCCTTTACCTCAGACAATAAATATCAGCAACACCAACATTAAATTCTCAGTCAGTACAAAACCTTGGTGTTACTCTAAACAGTACTCTCACATTGCACCAACATGTCATGAACATGTGCAAGGCTGCATATCTTGAACTGAGATGATCGGTTAAAACTCACCTTTTTCTACTGCATGGACAAACTTAGACCTTATAATGTTTTGTATCTCATATTTTTTCATCATGCTTTTATGTTTTTCAATTTCATTGTTTTTGTCATTTGTTTTTCTGTGGTGTAGTCATTTCATTATAGATGGTGTAAGCGATTAAAGCTTCTAAAGAATCGGCACTATACAAAGTCCTCATTATTATTATTATTATTATTATTATTATTATTATTATTATTATTTTGGATATAAGTGCTATGATGTTCATCTATGCTTCATGTTCTCATATGAATGTAATTATTTCATTTCAGATTATTGATGCCTACTTAGGGACACAAGGGTGAGTTTTGATGTGTTTATAGTACAATTTTCAAATATAATAAATTTAATATTCATCTTTTCTGCATTTTTTATGTGAATGATAAAGCTGTATTGAATGTTGTAATAATGTGCTAATGTTTTAGAGGCTGTAAAGTCTTGTGATTTATTCAACATTTTTTAACTAAAAGTTAATAAGCCAGTTATATCTTCATAATTTATTTTAACAGTTCCATCATGAAATTAATGGAAACAGAAAACCAGGAGACCAATATGTTGTGTATAGATTGGATGCAATTTGGTACCATTAAAACTTTAGCTATTTTTATTTAAAAAAAGCAAATTAACATCCATATCTGTACAACAGATGATCAGATTTGCTGCTTTTTTAATTATTTATTTCTTTTCACTTGGTGTATTTATTCAATGTACATATAAAAATAAGAGCCCATTTCTCATTAATGTGTGCATTTTCTCTTTTACAGATCGAGTATCAGTACATACCATGCTCTGTTATGTCCCTGATGCTCAATAGAAAACACCAGGGTAAAGTGGTAGATGTAAGCTATTTGTAAACCTTTTGATTCCAAAATATCAGATTATATTTGTTACCAAATTGTCTCGAAGAAACATGCCATTCCTATTTAAATTGTTTTCATTTTAATTTGTATGTTTTAATTTGTATGACAGTGTTACCTCCTATCTGTTTGTCCTCACATCAAGATCTGTGGTGGAATATACTTGTTCCATCATCACATTTCTGTTTTGCTCCATAGATCATTAAATTCCTCAATAAAGTTTCATTATGCATTTTATTGTGCAGAAATTTAAGTTTTTGATATTTTTAGCCTTGAATAAATCATTCCTGTAGCAACTATTTTCTGAATTGTTAGAGAAACAATATTCAGTAGTGGGGTGTTTTTCTGAAATTTTTCCATTCTTTCCATTAAAAGGTTGAAATAGAATCAGAGTCCATTATAGGATTGTTTAATAATGGTCGATGCCACTGGTTTTAGTAGTACGTTCTTTGCTTGTGATTTGGAAAGTTTTCTTCCTATTGCATATTCATATGGCACTTAAACTACTTTGCAGTGGCTCAGGAATGTCTTCTCAACAAAAAGGTTATATTTGTGTTGTTTGCAGTAGCGGTATTTAGATTTGACTCCTTATGCACTTCTGTGCATTATTATTGCACAAATTCCACATGGCCTTGAGAAATATAATTTGGATTTAATACTTGTTTGCATATGTAAAAAGATAAAGGATGATTAGATTTTCAAGCTATTATAGTAGCATTTCAGTTTCTTTTGCACATTTTAAAATAGTTTATTAATTTTACAATTCCTTGTTAGCCCAATATCCACTTTAGGTCCACAAATCTAGTTGTATATGTGTGTGAATGGATATAAATATATAGAATCTGGTTAGATTTTCATATCGTTGTAGCAATTAATGAAATTGGCAGAAAGAATAAATAAGAATTGTGATTATAAATTGTTGTTATGGGCATTTTTTTATTTGCAACAAATATTTGTCTTTCAGATAATTTCTGCAAGTGCCAGAAGGATGACCATCCCTGATCCTTTGGGGGAAGTCGATGAATCACTTACAGGCCTTTTTTCCACCTGGAAGTAAGCTATTATAGTGTATTTCATAACAGACCAAACATAAAAATGTTATTTATAATCATTCCACCAGCTATTAAACAAGTTATTTCAATAAAACTCTAACTGCTAAGCAATTGAAGACTTAAGTTGTACCACTGAATAACATATTACCATTTAGGAGATCCAGGAATTCATTGATTAAATATGCTTTGTAATAATGAAGGCATTATAAGTGATTCTTGAGTACTATGCCCTCAACAGAATATAGATCAATATTTGTTCAAATAGAACATATAGCGAACAAGGGCAGAATATGACACTATGAATATACCAATGGACTTTATTCAATAAAGTAATATAGGGCAGCTGCTTGATATAAATACTTGGCAGATGGACGTGGATAGGTTAAAATTGCAGATTGTTCCAAAACAAATTTTCATAGCATTTGAGGTATTATAGTGAGCTTGAAATCCACTTGGAGACTTCATTGGTGTTGAATGGTTGCTAGTTGGAAAAACTGTGTATGCTTGATGATTTAGCTACATAACCATTAGTTTTAACAGCTAATTTCGAATTGTTCTGTTGTATCATAATCTTGCGTTCATTTTATATGAAACCACAGTTGGTTAGTTCCTTATCTGTGTGAAAATAATAAAAGATATTCTTTCTCTTTTTTTTTTATTTTCATTTTAGGCCCTTCTTGGCTAATAGCAACAAGAATTTAAATATGACTTTGGGGCCAGACTGGGAGGTTGTCACACTCCCACATAGCAAACAGCCAGATAGCACCTCCTGTGGCATCTTTTGTTTAAAGGTAATATTATACATATTTAGTTAAGAAACTATGATGGCAAAAGCAAATTAGTTTCTTCAGTTTCTTTTGGACACATTTTGAAAATATTGCATCATGTTCTAGTTGTACATTCTCTCAATGCGGGTTATGTGAGAAGCTGCTAGTAGCTACAAATGGGTCAGTGCTTACTGTGTTTTGACACAGATCAAAATACTGTGCCATCTACTTGATTAAGATCATGTGTTGTAATTGGTTGAAAGATAGTAGTGATATCATATTAAGAATATGTATTGCTTGATTTTTACTTTTGCAGTTTGCGGAAAAGCTCCTCAAAGAAGAGGAGCTGTTACTTCCATCACAACCAAATGACATATTACAGTATCGCCTGGACATATTGGAAAGTATTGCTGATAATCAAGGTATGTGCATTATTACAATTATTTATTTACAGTTCTCTCTCTCTCTCTCTCTCTCTCTCTCTCTCTCTCTCTCTCTCTCTCTCTCTTTGCCTGTATCAAGTCATTTGTCAACAGTTAACATTGTTTTTGCCAAACTTGATAAAATTATACTTTTTGTATGTTTCTTTTTATATGTCCATCTACTTGCTACATTATCATGTTAAGCTTTTAAATATTTAATATTTAAGTTTTATAATTTGCTTTTATTACATAATATTTTAACCCACCCTCTGAGGACTTGATAATTTATAATGAACATTACACAACTGCTATCCTAACAAACAACCATGAGACATGTTTTATATACTACCAATGAAACAAGAAACAATTTTGTCTCATTTGTTAAATGGTTACTTTTATATTTGTGAATTCTGTCACAGACAGTAGAAAAGTTGCAAAAATTTACTTTTTCTTTTTCTCTATTTCTTTTAGACAACACCATTAAAGAATTGTGTCGACTCTGTGGATGTAAGATGCCTCCAGGTAAAGAAAATAGAGTTCAGTGGGTAAGTTGGGATGTATGTTTGTGTATTTGGCATGGGGTGGGTGTGGTTAATGTTTCAGTGGTTTTTTTTTTAATTAACTATTTAGTTGATTCTTCATTTATTGTAAATAAAGCATTACATGCCACTACAAGTAATGAAATTTAAACAATTAACAAGTAGTATCTTGAATGTCCTGAATCTTTAGTCTTATGTTTCTCCTTTGAATACGTTCCCCAATCACATTACTTTAGGGATATTAGCCTGCTACCTCGCGAATCCAGCCCTACCAAAAGACGAAAATTCGTCTTTCCTGTCTATGTCATATAGACAAAGGGCAATAACTCTTGCCCATTACCTCCCCTTGCCGCCCGTTAGGTGTCGCTTCTTTAGTTTTTTAGCTTCGCTTACGCGAAAACACGTACAATTAGACCTCCAATGAATCCAAGCCATCTTAGTGTAAATTCTGACCATCCGAAGTTAAATTTGGAATTACTGTGTTGGATAATCATTCCTCTACAGGTCGTATACATTATTTTACAATATTTTCCAATTTGAGTGACTTTGTCACCTTTTCTAGACTTCGGACCAGGTTGCAACGTGGTCAAAGCATGTAATACATGTAGCACTCAATAATTTCGCTTATTCCGTATGTAACGTTTACGATATTAGCGACTAATAACGTGCTGCATTGATAATGTGTGCTGTATTTATCTTCTTTGACGTTTCAGTAGACTTCAAAAAAGTCTTTGAACGACCAATTGCGACTATTTAATGGCGGACTTCGTGTTGTAGTCACGAATTCACGCGACACTTAATCATTTCGCTTCCTCCGTTAGTTACGGTTATGGAATAGCGACTTAATAGCGTACTGAATTGTTAATTTGTGCTTTGTTTATCTTCTTTCCGTTTCAGTAGACTTCGTCTCTGAACGACCAGTTGCGACTATTTAATGGCGGAATTTCGTGTTGTAGTCACGAATTCACACGACACTTAATCATTTCGCTTCCTCCGTTAGTTACGGTTATGGAATAGCGACTTAATAGCGTACTGATTGTTAATTTGTGCTTTGTTTATCTTCTTTCCGTTTCAGTAGACTTCGTCTCTGAACGACCAGTTGCGACTATTTAATGGCGGAATTTCGTGTTGTGGTCACGAATTCACGCGACACTTAATCATTTCGCTTCCTTCGTTAGTTACGGTTATGGAATAGCGACTTAATAGCGTACTGAATTGTTAATTTGTGCTTTGTTTATCATCTTTTCGTTTCAGTAGACTTCGTCTTGAACGACCTATTGCAACATGCTCACGGTGATAACTAGTGTGGTCATTAAGAGTTAACATGGCACGGAATAATTTGACTACTCCGTTAATAACGGTTATAGTATTATCGAATTAATAATATGCTGAATTTTTTTAATCTGTGCTTTGTTCTCTTCTTTTGTCGTTTCAGTAGCAAAGTCGACAACGAAGGCATGAATGGCAAAATGGGTGTTGGCAATGTGGAAATGGAGGAAATTATGTTGACATGGTTTAGGCTGCCCAGTGGATGTAAATTTCACCGCAGGTCCGTGCATGGCTTTCGGGCCTGTAAGTCCGGACGCATGGAGTCTAGGCTGGATCAATTGGATCCATTTTATTATGCACTTTCGCCGGCCGTCCAGCCGTCCGTCCAGCCGACACCGTCAGTTCAGCCGGCACTTCAGCAGGCACCAACCGGCACTAGCCATACATCCGGCACCGTCCGTTCAGCCCAAATGGCACCGGCCGGCCAGCCGACCTTCCAGCTGGCATCAACAGGCACCGGCCGTTCAGCCCAAATGGCACTGGCCGGCCAGCCGACCTTCCAGCCTGCATCAACAGGCACCGGCCGTCCACCCGGCAACGACCGTTCAGCCCAAATGGCACCGGTCGTCCAGCCGACCTTCCAGCCGGCATCAACCGGCACCGGCTGTCCATCCGACAACGACCGTTCAGCCCAAATGGCACCGGTCGTCCAGCCGACCTTCCAGCCTGCATCAACAGGCACCGGCCGTCCACCCGGCAACGACCGTTCAGACCAAATGGTACCGGTCGTCCAGTCGACCTTCCAGCCGGCATCAACCGGCACCGGCCGTCCATCCGGCAACGACCGTTCAGCCCAAATGGCACTGGTCGTCCAGCCGACCTTCCAGCCGGCATCAACCTATGCAGGCCGTCCATCCGGCAACGACCGTTCAGCCCAAATGGCACCGGTCGTCCAGCCGACCTTCCAGCCGGCATCAACCTGCACCGGCCGTCCATCCGGCAACGACCGTTCAGCCCAAATGGTACCGGTCGTGCAACCGACCTTCCAGCCGGCATCAACCTGCACCGGCCGTCCATCCGGCAACGACCGTTCAGCCCAAATGGCACCGGTCTTCCAGCCGACATCAACCTGCACCGGCTGTACATTTGATTTACGGAGATTATAGTGATGTACCCGTCAGTCAATCTGTACTACTGGTTACATATCACTACCATGAGAGAGATGTTATAGATGTATCTCCCTCCAATCAGACCATTCGAGAGGCAGGTGCCGGTCATAGCCGGACCTTCGCCGACATTCCGGCCGACCATATACCAGACAAATCAGTCGGTATCGCCGGTGTACACCTCCCGTCACGTCAAATACGTGTCGGTGTGATTTTAAAACAAGGGAGAATTAGTGACATTATCAGAGATGACGGAATTGAGTTATCTATGCCACTTGGTATGCGCTACCCAGATATGGCAGCTTTACCAGAACAGGACTTTCAGGCCGACCATTCGTCAGTTCAATCAGCCGTTAGTGCCGGCCGTCCATATGTTCATGGCTTCTCCACAAGGGAGATTTAGTGAAAGTGTCAATTATGACAGAATTGCGTCATCTAGGTCACCTGGTATGCTGTACAGATATGCAAGCTATACCAGAACCAACATTCCCTCTGACCGAATGGTAGATGGGTGCACAGTGCTGGCCGCACTACATAAGCATTATGTAATTATTATTACCTTCTAGCCGGCACCAACCGGCACCGGGCGTCCATCCGGCAATGACCGTTCAGCCATATGGCACCGGTCATCCAGCCGGCACTAACCGGCACCGGGCGTCGATCCGGCAATGACCGTTCAACCCAAATGGCACCGGTTGTCCAGCCAAGCTTCCAGCCGACACTTGCCGGCACTGACAGTCCATCCGGCTCTGGCCGTCCAGCCCAACAGGCACCGGTCGTCCAACCGTATGGAGATTTTAGTCATATACCAGTCCGTCCGACTGTACCGCTGTACCAGCACGGGGACTTTTATCATACCGCAATCCGCACAAATGGGATTGACGAAGATTCTAGTGATGTTTCCGTCTGTCAATCCGTACTACCGGTTACATATCACTACCATGACTCTGATGTTGGCGATGAATCTCTCGATCCAACCCGACCATTCAAGCGGTCGGTGCCGGTCATAGCCGGCCCGTCGCAGGCGTTCAGGCCAAACATATACCAATCAATTCATTCGGCATTGCCGGCCGTCCATAGGCTATCAACTCATCCACAAGGGAGAGTGAATGCCTTTTTTTAGAGATGACGGAATCGAGTCATCTATGCCACCTGGTATGCATTACCCCGATATGGATGCTTTACCAGAGCAAGATTATGCACATAGTGAGTGCGATGAATCACAGGCAAATCAGCTGTATGCAGATCCAACTATGGAACGGACTGAGTTCAGCTTCAAAGCCGCAGTGGAGGAAATTTTTAGGGTGTTAAGGCCCCTTCAGAATGCCCTCCACCTCCTGCTGCAATTACCGACTGTAGGGTTAGTGCGTCGGTCGATCTGGATGAAGGGGAAGAGATTCTATCCTTCCGCCTCCTTCCCCAGTCGACAAAATTAAGGAAATTAATGACCGTCTGTCGACACGTATAGGGGATCCAGGAAATGCTAAGGCGTTCTTTTCTGAAAGCCAAGTACCAGCGTCGTTTTCAGGTCGATGGTACAAAACTCACTCCGATGCGTTCAATACTGAGGTCCTGGCTCGGGATAAAATAGGGCAGCAGTCCATATGTCTGCGGCATTGTCTTATAAAGTGGACAAAACTGTGTTCAATGCCACGTCCAAGCTGGTTCGAATGTAGTCGCTACGTCTTCACTGTTAGACCTAGCCTCCCTAGCCATTTTCAGGATCGCTGAAAAATCTGGCAATGAACATGCTTGGGATTCGACGGCCCGGTTAGCTAGGGTTCTTAACAGGGCAGCTCACCATTCCATGGCCAATGCGCTGACTGCTTCTGCCAACCTAGACCTGATACGTCGTGACGCATGTCTGAAGGGCACGTCGCTTAAACCCCATCATAAGCTGGCTAGATATGACCGACGCACATTTCACGTCCCTATCCCACGAGTAGCGGACATTCTCCGTTGTGCTTGTCGGGACTAGGCTTATCAGTTCCATGTCATACCTTTTGGCCTAAATTTAAGCACTTGGGCTAGTACCAAGGTTATGGGTTACGTCGTCACCCTGTTCCGCTCGACTTCATCTATTGCGTCGGCAGTATATTTGGATGACATCCTCCAGAAACATCTGTCAAGTTCTATTCTGCTCAAAGGCAGAAACGATCTTATATCACTTTACGTCATATAGGCTTTCTCATGAACTGGATAAATTTTGATTGAGTTTCTCCCGATCTGAATCTGGTAAGGCTTCCTCGAGTTTGCGATTATCCAGATAATTGCACTCGTAGAGTCCGTTTCCGACAGGATGCGCATTTTAGCGAGAGAGTTGCAGATCCTCGGATTATTCAATGCGGCAGCAGACTTGATCCCGATCAGCCGTCCTTTTACGCGCCCTTTACAAAGGACGTTGCTAGCGTAATTGCGCTCTTTTCAAGTCCCTTCGATCCCAGAAAACAGTCATGCTCACGCCAGAGATACAATCATTCTTGAGTCAATGGCACAACCCCTGTAGGCTGTCCACAGGGATTACTCTGGAGATACCCCAAGGGGATAACGGTATGTTCCGCCACTAATACCTACGGTTGGGGTGCCCACCTGTTGCCGAACTTCGATACTGTCAGCGGCACGTGGGTGCCAGGGGCGAGCCCTTTCCACATCAACCTTTCAGAAATAACGGCTGTCATCAATGCCTTTCATTTCGGGCAGGATCAACTCTTATTACAAACTGCCCTCATTATGTCAGACAACATTGTGGTGGTGCCTTGCCTCAAAACAAGGGGACACCAATCACCAGACCTGTGCAATCTGAACTGGCAATTTCTACATTGGTTCGACAATCTCCACCTCAATGTACAATTCAGACACATTCTTGGCAGACTCAATGTCTTGGCTGACACTCTATCTAGTCATTCACACAGAATGGTCACTCCATCAATCGGACTTTCTTCCAATTGACACACTTTGGAGACGTCCGATGATTGATCTTTTGCAACAAGATGGAATCGCAAGTTCTCCACCTTTCATCTCACAGGTTCCAGACCCAGAAGCTTGGGTCGTGGATGCTCGATCAATCACCTGGGAAGGGTTGTGGGCATTCTCCTACCCTCCCACGGTCTTGGTACTGGAATTAATCCAGAAGTTAAGGGGTCAGAATTGTCAGATGGTTCTGATTACCCCTCTCAGATGGAACAACTCCTGGGTCTCCGATCTACTCAATCTAGGCGATAGATCTACCCAGGAAGATTACAGTCAGCACAAGTATTCACAAGCAACCGCGGCCAGGGGTGTTCCACCCCTGTCCGGACCGTCTTTATGTTCAAGCTTGGCTCTTGTCCAGACAGCCTTGCAAGACAAACAATTTAAATCTTTGATTGCGGAGAGAATCTCGAGAGCAAGAAGGCCCTCTACTCTGAAGGTTTACGAGGGCAAGTGGCATGTTTTCAGAGACTGGTACCATATCATTCACATTGTTCCTCTGAGTGTCACAATCCCTCAACTGGCCAACTTTTCTCTGGCTTTTCGAGGAGAAACATCTGGCTCCAGTTATTATCAAATGTTACCGCTCCATGATATCAGACACATTCCGCCATTCTGGTACATGTGCTATCAGCCATGACAAAGATTTGTCAGATCTTTAGACATTTAAAAAAAAAAAAAAAAAAAAAATTTAATCGACTTATATCCCTACCCTGTTTTCAAATGGAATCTGTCCTGGGTTTTAACATGACTCAATTCAGACAGTATTGAGTCTTTAACCCACGATTAGTTAAAGCTACTATCATACAAATTGGGTTTCTTGATAGCCTTAGCTTCAGCATGCAGGGTGAGCGAGTTACATGTCCTTTCTAGTGACCCGAACTCTCTTTCGTTTCGATCAGAGGGTTTGATGGTCCTCTTGACGCAGCCAGGCTTCGTAGTCCAAAATAGATTACCATACATTGCGATCAACGAGTCGTCATTAGCTCGCTTTCTTTATAGATAAGTCAGGATCAACAGCCATGTAAGATCCTGTTTGGGCACTCTAGCACCATTTCAATGCATAGAGGTGAGTCAGGTCACATACTAGCACCTCTTTCTTCTGGTGATAGCTGGGATATGAGATATCACCATTCAAGCCCTTGCTTCATGGCTGTAGTGGGTTATACGCTCGGCGTACTCTGAGAATTCGCAAATCAGTCACCTTATAGAAGCTGTTGCAGAGTCAACCTTCTACAGTTTTATCTTCAAGTTTGTACTCGCAGAGGCAAACATTGATTCTAGTAGGTCCGGTGTTGGGCAGCCCAGACGCCCACCAGACCCATGTGCAACAATCAGCACAGCCTATTAGCTTCGCTGGATTCGCCAGATAAATTTTCGTAGGTAAGAAGATTTCAATAACTATCTTCTTAACCGCATAAAAGGGTCACATATCACGTGACCCTGGGCTGTGTTGCTGATTGAAAATTAGGAGACCGGGTTATCATTCACATGGGGAATCCAACCATCATTCCCTAGAGGATACCCGGGGTGGAGGTCGGATGCTCCGCATTCCCTCCTCCTATTACTTATTCTCCTAAAGTAATGTGATTGGGGAACGTATTCAAAGGAGAAAGCAAATTTTTTAGTAAATTATGTTTCTCCGAGAATACTTACCCAATCACATTACTAAGAAACCCTCCCAACCACCCCGCCATGCGAGCATCCTCGTGTTTTATATATCGCTCAGCTTAAAAACTAAAGAAGCGACACCTAACGGGCGGCAAGGGGAGGTAATGGGCAAGAGTTATTGCCCTTTGTCTATATGACATAGACAGGAAAGACGAATTTTCGTCTTTTGGTAGGGCTGGATTCGCGAGGTAGCAGGCTAATATCCCTAAAGTAATGTGATTGGGTAAGTATTCTCGGAGAAACATAATTTACTAAAAAATTTGCTTTCAATATGTTTCAAATATTTATTAGGGTTTATTAACATTTTATATAAGTTTGAAATTCTAGGATTTATCTGAAACTTAAGCAGGATACAGTGTCCTGTTATCTGTCAATGGAATTTTCAAATTTCAGTAACTGTGTACATAATTCAGGATGTTTAATGAGAATAAGTTAGTTACATAAACTAATATTGATATGAATTTTCATTTTTGCTGGACCTCGTCTAATGCACATTTGCTTTGCTTTTTCCTTTATAAAACTAACAATTTTCGAGCCATAGAAGACTTTAAGATGTTTTCATTATTTGTAGACTGAATGTTATGAATCTTGTGGTATACGAGTTAGTTGGTAATTTATCTTAATTTGTATATCTAGAGGTGTACGAGTTAGTTGGTAATTTATCTTAATTTGTATATCTTGAGGTGTATGAGTTAGTTGGTAATTTATCTTAATTTGTATATCTAGAGGTGTACGAGTTAGTTGGTAATTTATCTTAAATTGTATATCTTGAGGTGTACGAGTTAGTTGGTAATTTATTTTAATTTTTATATCTTTTCAGATTGTTTGTGATGAGTGTGGAGAATTCTGGTTTCATTACCAGTGCATGAATACCAATGAATCTTACAAAGCTGTTTGTGAAAGCAGATATGTTTGTGTATTTTGTTAAATTTAATTTATCAATCTTAAACTTTCATTTTTTTTTTTCAGAGTGAATTGTGGTATAAGCTGTTAGTGGCAACATAACCCAGCAAACAATGTCCAGATGTTATAGAGTAACCTGTGTGGTTTAGCAGCTGACAGTTTTTATGCCACTGAAAATTTAAAAACTGCTTCATGCTTTTAGGCTAGTTTCTTCATCAGTTTAATACAAGCAATAAAGCACTGTTATTGACTGCAAAGTAATATTTAATTTCATTGTGTCTTCATCAGTTAATACAAGCAATAAAGCACTGTTATTGACTGCAAAGTAAGATTTAATTTCATTGTGTCTTCATCAGTTTAATACAAGCAATAAAGCACTGTTATTGACTGCAAAGTAAGATTTAATTTCATTGTGTCTTCATCAGTTTAATACAAGCAATAAAGCACTGTTATTGACTGCAAAGTAATATTTAATTTCATTGTGTCTTCATCAGTTAATACAAGCAATAAAGCACTGTTATTGACTGCAAAGTAATATTTAATTTCATTGTGTCTTCATCAGTTTAATACAAGCAATAAAGCACTGTTATTGACTGCAAAGTAAGATTTAATTTCATTGTGTCTTCATCAGTTTAATACAAGCAATAAAGCACTGTTATTGACTGCAAAGTAAGATTTAATTTCATTGTGTCTTCATCAGTTTAATACAAGCAATAAAGCACTGTTATTGACTGCAAAGTAATATTTAATTTCATTGTGTCTTCATCAGTTTAATACAAGCAATAAAGCACTGTTATTGACTGCAAAGTAATATTTAATTTCATTGTGTCTTCATCAGTTTAATACAAGCAATAAAGCACTGTTATTGACTGCAAAGTAAGATTTAATTTCATTGTGTCTTCATCAGTTTAATACAAGCAATAAAGCACTGTTATTGACTGCAAAGTAAGATTTAATTTCATTGTCTGTTCATCAGTTTAATACAAGCAATAAAGCACTGTTATTGACTGCAAAGTAAGATTTAATTTCATTGTGTCTTCATCAGTTTAATACAAGCAATAAAGCACTGTTATTGACTGCAAAGTAAGATTTAATTTCATTGTGTCTTCATCAGTTTAATACAAGCAATAAAGCACTGTTATTGACTGCAAAGTAAGATTTAATTTCATTGTGTCTTCATCAGTTTAATACAAGCAATAAAGCACTGTTATTGACTGCAAAGTAATATTTAATTTCATTGTGTCTTCATCAGTTTAATACAAGCAATAAAGCACTGTTATTGACTGCAAAGTAAGATTTAATTTCATTGTGTCTTCATCAGTTTAATACAAGCAATAAAGCACTGTTATTGACTGCAAAGTAAGATTTAATTTCATTGTGTCTTCATCAGTTTAATACAAGCAATAAAGCACTGTTATTGACTGCAAAGTAAGATTTAATTTCATTGTGTCTTCATCAGTTTAATACAAGCAATAAAGCACTGTTATTGACTGCAAAGTAAGATTTAATTTCATTGTGTCTTCATCAGTTTAATACAAGCAATAAAGCACTGTTATTGACTGCAAAGTAAGATTTAATTTCATTGTGTCTTCATCAGTTTAATACAAGCAATAAAGCACTGTTATTGACTGCAAAGTAAGATTTAATTTCATTGTGTCTTCATCAGTTTAATACAAGCAATAAAGCACTGTTATTGACTGCAAAGTAAGATTTAATTTCATTGTGTCTTCATCAGTTTAATACAAGCAATAAAGCACTGTTATTGACTGCAAAGTAATATTTAATTTCATTGTGTCTTCATCAGTTTAATACAAGCAATAAAGCACTGTTATTGACTGCAAAGTAAGATTTAATTTCATTGTGTCTTCATCAGTTTAATACAAGCAATAAAGCACTGTTATTGACTGCAAAGTAATATTTAATTTCAATGTGTCTTCATCAGTTTAATACAAGCAATAAAGCACTGTTATTGACTGCAAAGTAAGATTTAATTTCATTGTGTCTTCATCAGTTTAATACAAGCAATAAAGCACTGTTATTGACTGCAAAGTAAGATTTAATTTCATTGTGTCTTCATCAGTTTAATACAAGCAATAAAGCACTGTTATTGACTGCAAAGTAAGATTTAATTTCATTGTGTCTTCATCAGTTTAATACAAGCAATAAAGCACTGTTATTGACTGCAAAGTAAGATTTAATTTCATTGTGTCTTCATCAGTTTAATACAAGCAATAAAGCACTGTTATTGACTGCAAAGTAATATTTAATTTCATTGTGTCTTCATCAGTTTAATACAAGCAATAAAGCACTGTTATTGACTGCAAAGTAAGATTTAATTTCATTGTGTCTTCATCAGTTTAATACAAGCAATAAAGCACTGTTATTGACTGCAAAGTAAGATTTAATTTCATTGTGTCTTCATCAGTTTAATACAAGCAATAAAGCACTGTTATTGACTGCAAAGTAAGATTTAATTTCATTGTGTCTTCATCAGTTTAATACAAGCAATAAAGCACTGTTATTGACTGCAAAGTAAGATTTAATTTCATTGTGTCTTCATCAGTTTAATACAAGCAATAAAGCACTGTTATTGACTGCAAAGTAAGATTTAATTTCATTGTGTCTTCATCAGTTTAATACAAGCAATAAAGCACTGTTATTGACTGCAAAGTAAGATTTAATTTCATTGTGTCTTCATCAGTTTAATACAAGCAATAAAGCACTGTTATTGACTGCAAAGTAAGATTTAATTTCATTGTGTCTTCATCAGTTTAATACAAGCAATAAAGCACTGTTATTGACTGCAAAGTAAGATTTAATTTCATTGTGTCTTCATCAGTTTAATACAAGCAATAAAGCACTGTTATTGACTGCAAAGTAAGATTTAATTTCATTGTGTCTTCATCAGTTTAATACAAGCAATAAAGCACTGTTATTGACTGCAAAGTAAGATTTAATTTCATTGTGTCTTCATCAGTTTAATACAAGCAATAAAGCACTGTTATTGACTGCAAAGTAAGATTTAATTTCATTGTGTCTTCATCAGTTTAATACAAGCAATAAAGCACTGTTATTGACTGCAAAGTAAGATTTAATTTCATTGTGTCTTCATCAGTTTAATACAAGCAATAAAGCACTGTTATTGACTGCAAAGTAATATTTAATTTCATTGTGTCTTCATCAGTTTAATACAAGCAATAAAGCACTGTTATTGACTGCAAAGTAAGATTTAATTTCATTGTGTCTTCATCAGTTTAATACAAGCAATAAAGCACTGTTATTGACTGCAAAGTAATATTTAATTTCATTGTGTCTTCATCAGTTTAATACAAGCAATAAAGCACTGTTATTGACTGCAAAGTAATATTTAATTTCATTGTGTCTTCATCAGTTAATACAAGCAATAAAGCACTGTTATTGACTGCAAAGTAATATTTAATTTCATTGTGTCTTCATCAGTTTAATACAAGCAATAAAGCACTGTTATTGACTGCAAAGTAATATTTAATTTCATTGTGTCTTCATCAGTTTAATACAAGCAATAAAGCACTGTTATTGACTGCAAAGTAAGATTTAATTTCATTGTGTCTTCATCAGTTTAATACAAGCAATAAAGCACTGTTATTGACTGCAAAGTAAGATTTAATTTCATTGTGTCTTCATCGGTTTAATACAAGCAATAAAGCACTGTTATTGACTGCAAAGTAAGATTTAATTTCATTGTGTCTTCATCGGTTTAATACAAGCAATAAAGCACTGTTATTGACTGCAAAGTAAGATTTAATTTCATTGTGTGCACACAAAAAATTCCCTCCAAATTATTTATAATATTTGATAAACCAAATGTTATGCTTTACTTTGAAAACTGATCAATGCTCTTACTATAAAAAGCATTGCTTGGTTACTGACTTCATTGTTCACATAATCGACTAGATTATAATGTACATAGTGTCAGATTTCATAACATGGATATGGGGTGATCTGAATTTGTCACATCAAATAATTCATTCTTAGCCTGAGGAGTTATTTTTATTAAAACAAGTATTAGCCTTTTTATATCAATTGGAATGTGTATATCATTGTTTTAATTAAGTATGGAGGCTCAGTGTAAGAAATTTGAACTGTAATATTATAGTAATAAAGATGTAATCAATGTATGTTTCAATAATAGCTACCAGTGTGATTTTTTATTTAGCCACATTACAAACAGGCTTTACATTTATATAGAAAAAAAACGTTTGTTTTAAGTATGACATTTGCAACAGTTGTAGTTATATGCTTCATAAGTATTATAGTTTTAAAAAAGTGCGGTGCTTAAAAATGTTCACATTATTTTATCTATTTTTCTATATAGTATAATATCTAAATGCCTACATGAAGACTTGATTCAAATAAACTTTGGTTGGAAATCTGTTTTCATTATCTGTTTCATGTTTTGTTATTTCTTCAAGAAAAGAAAATATGAAATAACAAAAATGCAGTAAAGGCATATTTATTTCCTCTTTGTTTTTTCTCTTGCACAAATGTTGACTGCAAAGTAAGATTTAATTTCATTGTGTGCACAAAAAAATTCCCTCCAAATTATTTATAATATCAGATAAACCAAATGTTATGCTTTACTTTGAAAACTGATCAATGCTCTTACTATAAAAATCATTGCTTGGTTACTGACTTCATTGTTCACATAATCGACTAGATTATAATGTACATAGTGTCAGATTTCATAACATGGATATGGGGTGATCTGAATTTGTCACATCAAATAATTCATTCTTAGCCTGAGGAGTTATTTTATTAAAACAAGTATTAGCCTTTATTATATCAATTGGAATGTGTATATCATTGTTTTAATTGAGTATGTAGGCTCAGTGTAAGCAATTTGAACTGTAATATTATAGTAATAAAGATGTAGTCAACGCATGTTTCAATAATAGCTACCAGTGTGATTTTTTATTTAGCCACATTACAAACAGGCTTTACTTTTATATAGAAAAAAAAACTTATTTTTTTATGTATGACATTTGCAACAGTTGTAGTTATATGCTTCATAAGTATTATAGTTTTAAAAAAGTGCGGTTCTTAAAAATGTTCACGTTATTTTATCTATTTTCTATATAGTATAATATCTAAATGCCTACATGAAGACTTGATTCAAATAAACTTCGGTTGGAAATCTGTTTTCATTATCTGTTTCATGTTTTGTTATTTCTTCAAGAAAAGAAAATATGAAATTAAAAAAATGCAGTAAAGACATATTTTTTTCCTCTTTGTTTTTTCTCTGCCACAAATGTGGAAGGTGCACACATTACTGAATTCCATCTTTCAATCCATTACACACAGCTAAGTGGTATATTTTAGGACAGTCCGCTTCTTGAGTCATGCCACTTTGTATGCTATTGTCATCATAGGGAAAATCGATTTGTATATGTATAGAAATCTTGCTTCAATCACATGTTCTTCATTGGCATCTTGACTCCGCTTCAGCAACTACTATTCTGATGCATTCACCATTATGAGCATCTTGCAACTGGAAAAGTAGATATGGGACTACTTTTCATTCTTAAGTAAACAATTTTTGCATCTACACTTTTTCACTTTGCATTGATAATCAAGAAAACTAATTCTAGCCTTGATTTTGCTTGCTGTTTAACCAAACACCACCAATGATGTATCTTAAGTACCTAGTAACACTGACCCAACACATTAGGCAGAAACCGCAAGTTGGATTATCATGTACATAAATCATATGAGGGCTGACAACTTTGAAGCAAAAATATAAAATTTAGTTGTATGCCCAAAATGTTCCAGGTGTCTATCTGTTATCGTGACTACTGTACTAAATGATTGCCATGGAATATCTCTAGGTCTATTTTGTCATGAAAGAACTTGGTGCTGCTTAAGATTGCATTTGGTTCGAGATCCATTTGAACAAATTCGTTATAGCTACTACCTCAAAATTCTTTGGAGGATTGCCACTTTACACAAAATAAAAATGTTAAAGTTCGAAGATCCAGTATAACCATTGGCCATTTTAAAAAAATCTTGTTATAGCTAAGTCTCCCGAAGAAATCGTCATATTGACACGATTTCATATAGTTTAACCTAAATGATGAAACGTTGAGATGAAACTGTGGCCGTCATTTCTAAATATTTTATTATTTCTGCCCTTCCCATCAAATTTGGTTGTTGTGACAGCTATTTTAAACAAATCTTGTTATGGCTACTCCTGAACTTGAGGTTATCTCGACATTATATTCTCAACAGAAGACTTCCTATGGCAAGTTGGTTCTAAAAGTATATTGTCTTAAATCGTTGTGTGTCCATGTGCAAGGCACTTTACTTGCCTTGGCACCATCTAACCGTCGTTGTGTTCTCTCCCATAATACACAAAAATACAAACCTCAAAATGCTATATCGTTGCAGAATACAATGTGCTTCCTGTTATTCATGACAAAACACACTGTGTTTGTGTGAGTGTCTGTTTTATACAATATGCAAATCGAGTAATCAGCAGAAATAAGAAGGGGAAAAAATCATACAATAGTTACTTATTTGGAAGTAAAGGTCCTCTGTTTTCTGAATAGTATTCCATGCAATATAAAAAATCTAAGAAAATAGGCAACTCAAAGAAGGTCTTCACGTAACAAGTGTATCAAACGTGTATGTGTTACATTAAATTGTGATTTCTGCGATTTAATCACTAAAAATATCAGGAACTTCATTACTGACAACAATTTCATTTAATTTTATCACGTTTGTATAAAACCATGTAAATTTACTGCTTTAATGAAGCAAAATATAACATTCTATCAGGCAATCTAATAGTTGTTACGAATATTTGATATAAGTCATTTATATTTATTTTTATTGTTTGTTTGTTAGATTTAAATTTGGCATTGTAAGTTTTAAGATTCGTTCATTCGGGGGGGGGGGGGGGGTGACATGTACTTTACAGAGTAAACTCCAGGTGTTGACCTCACTTCTGACCTGGCTTCAGAGTTGTAAACAAGCTTTTAAAATGATTGGTTGGTTCCAAGGACATTATGGAGTTTTGTATAAACATCTGTCTATTTTAGTTGGGTCATACGGTATTTACGTGATTTATTGAACGTAAATTTGTTCTGAGAGATTCTAGAAGATCGTGACCCCTTTCTTGTTTACGTAAAAACAGGTATATAAACTATGTTTTGGAGCGAGCTATTCAGTAGAAGAATTTGGGCTGTTAGAATACTAAGTTGTGTGTCATTTGGAGTTAATTTAAATTACCTTGTACTGGAAATTATGTTAATTCGTTTGGATCAAGAGGAATTAGTTTGTTATTTATCTGGAAAAGAATTGTGCTCATAGATTTGTATTAACAAGAACTGACTTCATCAAGTGACATCGTCTTCCATATTGGATACTTCGCTGGAATTCGAACTTAGAATTATTTGGACATTTTATTACCAGGACTTTTCAATTTCTCTAGTGGATAATATTTTGGATTAATTTTGGAACTGATTTTTAAAACGTAAGTTTATTTTTCTGGAAAATATTTGAGCTCAATAAATTGTTTATCAAGTTTTACAAGCTTGTTATTTTCACTCTTTCTATGTTACTGTTTATTCGAGCCTAAGCACGTAACATAGTGAAGTTCCTGTTTACTCACTACTATAATTTTTTTCGCTGTAACGCATTGTTCCGTAATGACGACAACCAGTTTCAAGAAGGTATGTCTCGTAATTCATTGTAAAAGGCGATTAGCTAATAATGTGATACAATTCCGTAAATACCACCCAAACAAACCAAAAAAAAAAACAAAAACCCACCAATTTGTATAATTAAAACCATAAGAAAACGAAATATACAAATTCTTAACATTAATACGTTTTCTATTCTTAAATTCATACATAATTGTACTCAATAGCTAGGCAGTACACATATACACAAACCACGAGGGAATGAAAACGTTTGAAAACCATACCGACTGTTATTAACTTAAATTATATCTTACATTTATAGGGTTTATTTAACTAAAAGAAACAGTAACTCGAGCGGGTAAATGCATATCAATCAAAGAAAATGCCAAGAATAACCTCTTACTACGTTTTCACTTTATTTATAAGTTAAATGTAAACGTCACTTCCAAAGAGAGCTAATAGGTGAGTTGCGGTTGGTGTGTAATGTATAATTCTGGGGAATACAACTTTCGTGACAAAGCTGCGTCAAACAGCTCCTTCATTATATATATTAGCTAAATCATACCCTGTTTTAGGTATTTTAATTTTACATGATCTATTGCGCTTGCTGATATTTGATATTTTATTTTAAGTACATATAGTTCTTGTATTATTTGAAATTCGTGATAGCAGTAAACCAATTTATATGTCTATCTATTCAATAAACAAATTAGCGGAACACTATCCTTTGGATAGTCCTGCTGTTTCGCGCACTCAACTAGATCTGAAAAGTTTTATGGGTTTCAATCCAAATGGAATGAATAATAAACAGTTGTTCCGGGTGAAATCGTTATTTTTCTGACTAGAAAATACTTGAATATTTGATGTCAAGTGTATTTTCGTACAAACAGATGCTCAATTTACTATATCAAAAGAAAGATTGTCAAGCAAACAGATCTTCAATTCACTAAGCAAGAACTCTTCTATTATGACAACTTTTGTCCACATATGATTTCCCAATCAATAAGAAGCAAATGTTTCACGAAGTCTGATTTTATCCAAAATACATTTAAAGTTTATTTGGGAATATGGGAATCTTGTTTGTCAAATAAAGATTTCCAAATGAATAAGCATTAAATGTTCCATGAAGACAGATTTTGTCCACATAACAAATAACAGGCAAAGACTAATTTTGTCCATAAAACATCTACCATCTACTGATCTATGAAGACAAACTTTGTCCATCAAGACAGATCGATAATTCATGGAACTAGGCTGTTCATTGAAGACAAATTTTATCATTAGAAAAGATACACAATTCAATAAGCAGAGACTGATTTCTGAAAACAACTGTGGTTCATAAAACAGGTCTTCAATTATTAATTAGACGGAACTGTTCCATGAAGACATATTTTGTCCACATAACAGGCAACCTAATTTTGTGAATAAGGGATGATTCTATTACAACAGATTTTGTCCAAAAAAGAATAATTTTGTCCATAAAACAGATCTACCAATCATGAACTCAGGACTGTTCTAAAGAGACGAATTTTGTAAATATAACAGTTGCACAATTTATAAAAGCAGCACTGTTCTATCCGGAGAAATTTTGTCCATCAAAACAGATCGATATTTCATGGAATCAGGCTATTCAATGAAACCAAATTTTATCCTTAGAAAAGATACACAATTCAATAAGCAGAGACTGATTTGTGAAGACAACTGTTGTTCATAAAACAGATCTTCAATTATAAATTAGACGGAACTGTTCCATGAAGACATATTTTGTCCACATAACAGGCAACGTTTTTTGGTGAATAAGGGATGAGTACTGTTCTATCCGGAGAAATTTTGTCCATCAAAACAGATCGATGATTCATGGAACCAGACTATTCAATGAAGTCAAATTTTATCATTAGAAAAGATACACAATTCAATAAGCAGAGACTAATTTGTGAAGACAACTGTTGTTCATAAAACAGGTCTTCAATTATAAATTAGACGGAACTGTTCCATGAAGACATATTTTGTCCACATAACAGACAACGTTATTTGGTGAATAAGGGATGAGTACTGTTCTATCCGGAGAAATTTTGTCCATCAAAACAGATCGATGATTCATGGAACCAGGCAATTCAATGAAGTCAAATTTTATCATTAGAAAAGATACACAATTCAATAAGCAGAGACTGATTTGTAAAGATAACTGTAGTTCATAAAACAGGTCTTCAATTATGAAATAGCCGGAACTATTCCATGAAGACATATTTTGTCCACATAACATGCAACGTTATTTTGTGAATAAAGGATGATTCTATTACAACAGATTTTGTCCAAAAAAGAATAATTTTGCCCATATAACAGATCTACCAATCATGAACTCATGACTGTTCTAAAAAGACGAATTTTGTAAATAGAACAGTTGCACAATTTATAAAAGAATTACTGTTCTATATCCGGAGAAATTTTGTCCATCAAAACAGATCGATATTTCATGGAACCAGGCAATTCAATGAAACCAAATTTTATCCTTAGAAAAGATACACAATTCAATAAGCAGAGACTGATTTGTGAAGACAACTGTTGTTCATGAAACAGTCTTCAATTATAAATTAGACGGAACTGTTCCATGAAGACATATTTTGTCCACATAACATGCAACGTTATTTTGTGAATAAGGGATGATTTTATTACAACAGATTTTGTCCAAAAAAGAATAATTTTGTCCTTATAACAGATCTACCAATCATGAACTCAGGACTTTTCTAAAGAGACGAATTTTGTAAATAGAACAGTTGCACAATTTATAAAAGCAGTACTGTTCTTTCCGGACAAATTTTGTCCATCACAACAGATCGATAATTCATGGAACCAGGCTATGCAATAAAACCAAATTTTATCGTTAGAAAAGATACACAATTGAATAAGCAAAGACTGATTTGTGAAGATAACTGTAGTTCATAAAACAGATCTTCAATTATAAAATAGCCGGAACTGTTCCATAAAGACAAATTTCGTCCATCAAAACAGATTTCCAAATCAATAAGCAGTAACGGTTCCATGAAGACAGATTTTGTCTACGTAACAGGTTGCCAGTTTGTGAACATGGGACTCTTTTATTATGACTTTTGCCCCAAAAGTATTTCCAACTCAATATACAGCGACTGTTCCATGAAAACAGATTTTGTCTACATAACAGTAGTTCTATGATGCCAAAATTAGAAAAAATAGCTCAGTTTTCAAATAAATGGTAATTTTCTATGAAGTCACTTTTTATTTCATCTGTTTCGTATTTTTTATATTCAGATTATAAACCTGTACTTTTCATTTAGATTAAATTTTTGGCTAAGTCATTAATTGCTATAGAAAATTGTTATCAATCATAAGTTTATAATGCCCTACGTTAAGGCTCTGCATGTATGTATATATGATGTGATACTGAGTTATATAAATATAAAAATAAGTAATTTATAATAATTTGAGGAAGACAAAGCAGCACAACTGAACATAAAAACGTAATACTTTCAGATATAGCTATTACAAATTATGTGACCGGTATATAAAAGAAATTAAAGGGGCAATTGTGTGGTTGAATACGTCAGAAGTCTGTGCCTTTGTGTGGTGGAATACGTCGATAGCATAATACGTCACTGTTCTGTGCGTTCCGTTTTGAGACATTTTTTGTCCAGTAATATACCTCGCTGCACTGTAAACAGATCAGCATGTACACAGAACACAGATTTCACTTCCGAAGCATCACCAAGGCCTTATTACTCCATGTGCACTGTCGCCAAAGTACACACTGACAACCACTCTCTCAGCTCATATTCTCAAGAATAAACAATTACCTTTAAATCCCTACCAAAAATGCATCAATAGAACTCTTCTATCACCACCAAAATGAGGGAGAAAAAAATGTTCTAAAAATAGACTAGAACTACATTCGTGTGATGTGATTCCTGCAACGCAAGGAGCATTGTAAGCAGGGAACCAGACTATATTTCACCTTGAGTTTTTAAAAGCCATATTTTCTCATTTTCTTTAGGTCAAATATTTCTTAATAATAACAACAAAATTAAATTTGTTTGTAGATTGGTTTTATGTGATAAATATCGATGATGAGTCTAAATATACAAAACCAGTTTAGTACTTTTACATATGATAACACGATATCAGTTGACCCACAGTGCTAACATTCAGTGAAATTATATAACCTCTTTTTTTATACTTTCGCGTGCTAATCACACACCGGCAATACGATTGTACAACAATCCACTACAGTCTTCCACAATCCATTACAATCTACCACAATTATCTACAGCCTACCACAATCCACTAAAATCTACAAATATATTACTGTTTGAATCATAATGTAAGTATAATTATTACTATAAATTAAATGTTTTCTAACTCTGATAAATGTATGTATTCATGAGTACAGTAGGCATGATGCATTTGACTTTATAAGCTTTAAAATTGTTTTGGTCATTGTTATTGCCATAATTGTAAAAAGATTGTTTTGACCTTAACGTGAATAAAATAACATAAGATTATAATAAAGTTTACACAAAAAAACAGAAAACCTTTATTTATCGTCTCCGAACGCCTTCCACGTTAATTCCACATTTAATAGTTACTTCATATGTAATTTTATAGATTTCTTTTGCTTCGTATATATGCTATGTTTCGTACATGTGTTAAACTGTCCAAGGTAACTCTCAGATGTGAAATTCATTATCAAAAATAATATAAAGCCGCAAGGGTTAGTACTATACAGGGTAATTTGGAAAAGTGAAAACCAGGTCCAATCACAACATGACAGAGGTTATGATGTTTTACCAGGTGTCAGCAGGGAGCAATAATCTGTCCAGTTGTTTTACCTCGAGTCACACAGGGGTGATATAAACGTTATCTAACTAGGAGTTTATTATACCAACCATATACTGAGCCCTTATTTCTTTAAATTTGCCCTGCATTTTTTCTTCAATGTTTCATACTTTTTGAATAAATCTCAAACTAGAAACTTTTCTGCGGCATTGAAATGAAAGTCCTCCAAGTAGGTGTTCACGACTTGCAAAGTAGATATCTAGCAGTTTTGCTAACCTTACTTTTCTTATCTCAGTCGTCTCAGTTAAGGTGTCCACGCGCTCAGAACTACTTTAAAAAAGAAAACACTTGTTGAATTCTGCTTTGTCTGACGTAGTTGTTCTTAAATCAAACCACAACCACAGCAAAAACATAACAAAAACATAGTAACTTAAGGTCAATCCATCTTTGAGAACACACCATACAAAAACAACTTGAGAGAAACAAAGACACGCATGCATACGTGTCTAGATTTTTAGTATTATGCTATTTTGTTTCCCACATCAGGGTAAATTTTATCCTATATGTAGCCCTAGCTCTACATTTTCAGGTCAGCATCAATAAATGTAGCTAAAGCAAACCAACTAGTTTTAAATACTTCATGTGAAATTAAGTATATACTGTCAGCTATATTTAATGACGCTGGCCTGAAAATTGTGCTACAGATAGGATAAAATTCTCAATGCTGTGTGAAATGAACTATGACAGAAAAAATTGATTCAAGCAAAAACACTTGCTTGCCTCCCAACTCTCTTAACAAATACGGAAAACTTAGTAACAGCCACACATGTATTGTGTCAAAAAACATGCTTTATTCTAACTTTGTTACGCATCTCCGCTGTGCCCCAGTTGAATTAAAAAAAAATATACCTGCAATATATCGTTAAATAATGTGCTTACCAACCAGAAGGAATCATTTATCCGTCAACACACTAATCCATAAGCAAAATTTACTGCTGCACTTGCCATATTTCCAAGACAGAACCAAAAAAATTCAAAGAACCGTGAACTTTGAAAGTTTGGCACATGGTTATCCACTAAGGTCCATATTTGGAGGGTCTTTATAGTAGGATGGGTGTTAATTTCTTAAAAATTGGAACTGATGAAATGATTTTAGTTTCGTGTAATAAATATTAATTATTTATTGTAAATTTTATATAACATCCATATATTTAATGTGATATTACCTCATTACTATGCGACATTTTATAATGCTTTTGTTTTTTGGGGGTTTTTTTGGTTACGCGTACAAACGGTATACATCGGATACAAAGGCCAAACATCATCCCTCATTAACTAATTTGTATTCATGTGCTCAATGTTAATATTGGGACGTGAACACTAGCGTAAAGTTCATTTTACTTTAAAAGGAAAATATTGGGTGAGAAAAATAATCTACGTTGGAGTTTCAACCTAGACAAGGAAAACCCAGTCGCATTATAACAATGTTTCCCACTTCACTGGGATTTCCTTGTCTCGGTCCAAACCCCAACATAGGTTCTATATATCCGTACATATAAACAAATTATCAATGAATGATCCAGTAATAACCTTGATAATAAAAACATTGGACCCAGCAAGCAGTAATATAATGATAATTAACAATTCAACTTGGCATTAGTGGCCATGATACATTAATATTTCCACCGAGCCCTTAGTAACCAGAATAAATGCGAAATCAACAATGCATATATTTAAGCCAACAACAAGTATAAAAACAAATATCATTTTAAACACTGCAAATATGTGAGATTAATTTTTATTTTTTGTGCAAATGTAAGATTTTTACAAATTTAAAATTTTATATATTTCAGAATATTTACGTAAGTATCAAACCATGAGTGAATCATTTTATCTTCACTAGCAACCACTGTACTGTATACAGATGTGATTACATATTACTGCACTGTACAATGATGTGATACACCTTCCTGCTTACATGGCCTGGTTTAAGTCATGTAAGTGACTAGATATAATTATTCTAATTTCATATATTAAAATATTTAATTAAAGATATCTAGACTGAGAATTTTTTCTTCATATTTTAGCACATATGTATCATCATAGTCAACCCATATTAACCACTGTAATGTAACAAAAAATGCACATGTGCTCTCATAAACAATTATATCTGGCAAGCTTTTGGTTGGTAATTTTTTTTCAAATGTTAGAAAGCAAGACACTACTTTTTCTAGTGACGTTAAATATTTGTCCCTAGTTCTAATTACAGTAATGTAATCTGGGTATTCCATTCGGTTAGAGTTTATTGCAATATACAGTATCTACTGTGCTCAGGTAAAATCAATAATCTAAACTACATGTTGTATTTACCTAAGCAGGTAAACAAGCCTAAATACATCTATAGAAACCCAGGTGTTTTAAATTCAATCCTATATATATTCACAATGGAGAGATAATGAAATTGATCATACGTAAAGATGGGCATGATATGTACAAGTTTGAAACAAAAGCAATTACCAAGGAATTAAAAGAAAACATATTGCATTCCTCAATGTGTATATTTGGAAACATAATTCTTAACATCCAAAACATGAAATAAATCTAAGTTAATAACATCCCGCATGAATAATTTTAAAGAACACGGTCAAGATCTCATCCTTAAAACAGTCGCATTTAACTGCATCATATATTTTACCACTGAGCTAACTATCTAAAGCAAAATGTCACCAGACAAAACGACACCTCGTCTATCAAATAATGCTGTCCTTGTGATGAGAATTTTTATATAGATAAAATCAAAATAATTAGGACATTATAACCCGAAGAAGAACGCACATGCATTTTAACATGTCAGCTATTTTAAAATGTTATACCATAATATTTTAGAGATTTGAAGAAACGCTGTCAGTAAGCATTATTAAACTGTGACATTTAGCACCTTATCCCGATTCTATATAACATTTGTCATACTACTGTATTTATGTACCATAAATATGTGAAAGCCGTGTTTTGTTGTTGCTATAGGGTTTAACGCCATTTGTCAGCACAAGATGTTCTAGACGCGGTGGCAAGTATAAACAGGGGAGGAAAAACTAAGAAAAGCCCGGAAAGAACCACCAACCCACAAGAAGCTGTTACTATACTAGTAACTGAATTAATCTGGTTTATGTTACACACACACACACACATACACACAAACACACACACACACACACACACACACACACACACACACACACACACATACATATATATATATATATATATATATATATATATATATATATATATATATATATATATATATATATATATATATATATATATATATATATATATATATATATATATATATGTTTTGTACTGCTTGTTATGTATATAAATGTGTATTGTTTGTTAATTTAATTTTTCTCCATGATTATATGTTATGTATAATTATATTTTGGCATTGACCATGTCTAAAATGAAGTTCACTGTGTACCTGACCAGTAACGTTTATTTTATAAGCAAATAATACATAGTTAATATTCCTCTCCGAGTCTGGGTTACATATGAGGACCAGTATCAATGGAAGTAAAACATGTTTATTTGGGATGGATAACCCTTTTTTTACCTCAAGTCTTCCGTGTTCTTGAATATAGTATTAGTAACATCTTTTATTTTGCTGCTAGCTTAGATTATTAGAGAAATAAAATTTTGACCCTCATCCTTGTATTTGTTTTGTGTCCACGCTTTTTATATAATGTTGTTTTACTCGGGAGTTGACTCAGTTTTGCATTTAACATTTGTGGCAGATTAAGTCTTATTATTGTGGTCAGTATTTCATTTGGGTGTAATTATTTATTTAAATTATCATTCGCTGGAAATACAAAATACTCAGCTATTGTCACGGAATTGTGTATGACTGGTATCAATATGTATATGTAGTTAAACATGTACTCGGGTTTCACTGCCGCGTACAGCGTCACCGAGGGTGGTTTATTAATTATCGGCTCAAGTTATTTGGAAATGGTGAGCGAAGCTCAGCACATGCTGCATGTGCGAATTGCCTGCAGTTTAAAAGTATAAGTAACTAGCTGCGCATATCGATCACAGCTAGGGTATATATAGACAAAATCTAAGTAAACATCATATTAAGCAGCAGAGGGAGTGAACAGACCACCCTTTTCCGACAAAAAATTGATTGAGTCCTCAAAACGGAAATAGAGCCTTCCTGCGAAATCTCATATTTTAACAAAAAAAAAAAATAAGTCTCCGCTTAGCAAACGGAGACTTTACGATTTTTCAATCAATTTTTGTCGCAACGATGTGGTCATCACCCCCTCTGCTGCTACAGGTTAACAAAATTCTTTTACGATTTCAACGGAATATTTGATCGAGTCCTTATGATCTCACAAACAGACTAATCGCTAACACCTCCTCTTGTAGATCAATTAAATTATTTGATTGGTCAGTGAGTCGGAAATTAATTCTCGTCAGCGAATTATTATGGCATCGCATATAGACAGGATTAGTTGGATCCTCAATAATTAACCATCCTGGAGGAGTTGTTGGTGCAAACGAATAAAGAATATATCCTTGCTGAGCTTGGTTTGATTGTTCTAGATTAATTTGATAGCTTCTTTCAATTGCATAACATACAAAATTGTGTGCAATCACCGCTTAAATATTTACATTGTGCGGGGCAATATGCCTACCACTGCCATCTGGATCATTATTGTGAGTCAGGATTAATAAATTTTTCACTAGATTTCTTTTCCATGTGTCATAGATTATTTTAAAACCAATATCGATGGCGTCGTTAAGTTGTTTCTTTAATTCTGGTGCTTTATATCCTGGTAGTTTAAATGTTGGAATATCCTTAACGGGGAAATTATATTTTTTTGCAAATTCTGTTCTCGACATGGGGGAATCATCATCATGTATATCCTGAATAATTTGTAAGTTAAATCTTTCCATATCATCAATAATTTTGTTCCATGTTTCTATGACGCTGATAAATTCATCTCGAGTGAGAGTACCAGATTTGAGAGATATTAACAACAGCGAAAAATCATTATTCATTGCTGTGAAATTTTCAATAATTCTAGGTTCGTTAACAAAATGATGTCCCTCTATTTGGTCTCCAACCTCTCTCCCAGTTGGTCGGTATTCGAGACCAAAAAACTCTATAGTGATTCTGTGATCTTTATAACTTTTTATTGGATTATCAGGTGCTATCACGTCGGTGACATAATCAGATTTTTTCGGTTCGGGTGTATAAACCGGTTCTTTTCGTTCAGGTAGTATTTCAGGCCATCCTAACACTGTTCTGATTGAGCTGTTATAGATATCTACGACGTAATTAGGTGATTTTATTTCAATGGCAGATGATAGCGTTGGCTCGTGAACCGTTATAGCGATTTCTGATTCTTTTCCAGTAATCGATTTTATTCTACGCTTAATTTCAGCATCGATTTGCTCAATTTGGTACGACCCTGTTGGTATTGTAACAACGTTCCAGTCTGGAATCCCGTCTTCTTTATTCTTATACGAGAACACCAGTGCGTTATTGGTTTGCTGATCGCTAAATGCAACTGATCTGATATTAGGCCAGCTATGATATACTCGTAATTTTGCCAGCGCGATCTCGCGTACTGGAATCGGAGAAGGAAAGTTTACACTAAATTGTGGGTTTGTTGATGTTATTGATATCATGCTTGTTCGTATCGGAGTGGTATTCTCCGCGATTCGTTGAAGCAGTTCGAGTGACATTATTATTAACGCTGTCTTCAATTTCCAATTTCAACATCGCGGAGTTATACAACTGGGTCATCGCGGAAAATTCAACATCGGATATGAACGAATTATCTATCGACAGCGAGATCAACTTGGATAATTTCGAGTACGCGTCAAATGCCACCCGGATCCGAGCTGTATAATCGGCGAGTTTTTTCTGAGAACACGATGATAACTTTTTAGTTATCGCGGTGGCGATTGCCGCAATTGTTGTTGCCGCGAAGATAGCGATTGGAACTGCAATCGGAGCCATCATGGTCACCGTCGACAAAATAACCCCGGCGCTGGCCATCACACCGGACACCGAGTACACGGTGATGTCGATGATTGCTACGCTGCGTCGGTATTTTTTCATTTTTTCACGATAGCGCTCAGAAAGTGATTTCAAGTTTGCGGAAAACTCTTTCACGATATCATATCGATATCGATGAGATTGTGATACCTCTGGGACTATTATCGGTTCAATTGATTTCATCGATGTCATTGTTATTTTAAACCCACTAGTGTTTTTAATTATTCGCCATCGTTAAGGGGAATTGCTGGCTTATAGGTATAGTAGCTTCAGCCGGAAAAATTATCTACAAGTTCTATACACCAGGCTATTTTCGATCTAATGGTGGAGCTATCAACCGCGACGAAGTGAAAGCTTTGTGTTATGCCAGTCTCGATAATTAACGTCGCGACGCCACCAGAGTAGGTTCTATTATCGTCCATAATCATATTAAATTGATGAATAGAGGCCCACGTCAACCTGTAGATACCATCGACCTTCGCTTCCCCATCCCACAAGAGATCGATGGTAGTTCTAGAATAATCGTCTCTTTTCCAATCCTTGATTCCATGATTGATCGTATACACCATATTTTTAATGCCTTTGTGCGGAATTTTTACCTTTTCAAAGGTTGCTTTTAGTTTAGGAATATCGTCATAAATATCGAGATAATTTACCGTGATTTTGGTGGGATCTATTGTTCTCCACTTCGACTCCTTGCTAGCAAAGAATGAAGCCAGAAGATCGTTGATTCCAAGCCGTTCTTGTTCTCTAATATGCCGATAGATGTTAGAAAATGTTGTGATGATATCTTGAGGTTTACTGTTCTCAAAGAACTTATTAGCCATTTCGTTGATGGGCTTTTGTTCGTCAATAGCTTGTTTAATTTCAGCGAGGGTCGGGTCTGTCAGAGATGTGGGTCCTAAGAACTTATTAACAATTTCTCTGGTGGGATTTTGTTCATCAATAGCTTTTTTAATTTCAGCGAGGGTCGGGCCTGTCAGAGATGTGGTTTCAGACACAGGTGTTTGCCCAAAAATTTATCCACGATGGTATTAAGTGTTGTTTGTCTCACCATAAACATATTAATATCTTTGAGAGTCATCGTAGATGTAGCTGGGACACCAAAGAAACTATTAGCGACGTAGGCATTGTGAGTATGCTTGCCAGTAAACTCGCTAATTTCAGCGAGAGTCATGCCTGCCACAAGTGAGGTTCCAAAAAACGTATTAACGACGTCGTTGGTGGGTTTTTGTACCTTTTCAAAATTTTCTATTAGTTTAGAAATATCCGTGTAAATATGGAGATAATTTGCCTTGATTTCATTTTCATTCATCATCCTTCCCGTCTCCTTGCTAAAAAAGAATAAAGATAGAAAGTTTTTAATTTCAGCGAGAGTCATACCAACCACAGGCGGACTTCCACTTCCAAAGAATTTAACAACGACATTTCTGCGAAGAGTATTAATAGCTCGTAAAACCTCATTCAGATCACAGTCGTGGGCGGCAATCGTGTCGGTGATCGTAGACACAAGTGCGCCTGGTTTAAGTCGTCCGCCGCTGGAATACAGCGCAATAGAGTTTTCAGCGGCATCGCTCTGCCGTATCAAAATGTCACCAGCGGATATATTACTGGATTTCAATTTGCCCTGGCGATCTTGAAATACAACTATTTCGTTCGGGTCAACACTTGCTAAATTCAACGTCTCAGCGATTTCATCTTCAATTATTTTTTTACATCCTCGATAGAACCAGCTGGTGTTTTCGCGTTGGGTTTCGACATTGACAGAGATCGTCCCCAAATATCAATCATTATTGTTAGCGCAACTTGTGTTTTCAATTCATTGATTCTCTAAAATCACCTTGTAATTTTCCACTCGTGTATTCGTTTACAACCAGATGAGGTGGTTTCTGTGACGATGAAATCTCCGCGAGGACATTTAATACTTCACGGCCGCATATCGGTGGATCATTTAATTGTTGTGTTGGCAGCGTGGAATAAAAAATCGGAATTGATTGATTCTTTGAATTTATATACCGCATAAACTCGCTTGGTGGAGCTAACCCATATGAATCAAAATAGACAATCCCACGTGGATCAATCGCGTATGCAACCCAGTGAGTTCCCGATCCGCTGCTGTTATCAAGATTGATGATACCTGTTTCAACGCGTTTAGGTTTTCTCGGCAACTGATCTCTCATATAAACCCCTCTGAAGTTTTTTATCGCTAGTTTTTTAGCAGCATCAATTAAATCAAAATTGGACATGGGAAGAATTGGGCTTTCAACTAATAAACCGTTCCTGGTAGTCTTCGACCTGATCCGTGAACGGATCTGCCGCTGTACCATGAATACGGGGTTCCTGGTAGTCTTAGACCCTTTCCCTCTTTTTATATCCTTTCCCAGTTGCCTTTTTCAACGCCATCCCTGCCGCGGTACCAACGGCTCCCAACACCGCCGCCTTCGCCACCGCTGGGGCAGCCGATGCAATCAATGCTGGTATTGCGGATAACAATGGAAATATACCGCCTGATTTTATCATGTTGTCGATTGCAGCTTTCGAAAATTCAATTTGAACCCCTCGCTTATTTTTCATTGCATCATTGAAATGTTTTATTTGACGATCCGTTAATGATATTTTATGTGTACCGCCGGACATCTGCGCTGGTTTTAACGTTATTGTTGTTCCACATTCTTTAGCGGATTTTGATCGTAATTTCTTGACCTGACCATCAGTCAGCTTGACACTAACAACACTATATAGCATTTTATTGTAAACACATTTATGCTTTCAATTGATCTAATTGTGAATCGTTTACACATTTTCCACTGGTGCATCAACGATTCTCATTCGTCCGCCAACCCCTTCTAACAACATTGATTTGTCGCTGAGAATGACAGCAACCGCTCTATAATTAACGCCACCAGGGGCTATACGAGCCCTAAAATGTATGTCAACGACGGATTGTCTCATTAAATCAAGATGTTCCAGCGAAAAGTAATAAATCGGATACAATTTCTTAAAATCAAGTTGCGATATTTGCAAACCAGTATCAACGTTTTGATCACGGCCCATAAATGACAGCATCCGATGATACGCACGTGCTATATGGTTGTTGCCGTAATCAAGTTGTATATCCTCGGTTGGTTCCTGTTGTCCGTTTATTCTCAGCGAAACCTCACTTACCCCTAATTTATCAAATATCATATGACTGCGTTCTTGGGAGCCTGGTCGATTCCGATTCTGCAGCGCTATAAATACATGACGTGGAGCTGAAACGCCTTGTTTTGATGCCAAGTGCCATGTAAATGTACCATTGACATTATCTTCTTTGGCATCAGTCGTTGTTGTTAGCCAACTTAGCAATGATTTCCCACCTGTTTCCATAAATGAGAGTAGCCGCTGCTCTGTGGTAATTGATGGGGTCATTACTGGCATCCACAATGCTATTTTAGTTATTTTAACTTTACCATCAGCGGCACCAGTACGCCAAATTGCATCGTTGTCATCGCCTTTTCGCACTAACGCAATTGTGTGTTTGGCTCCATAGATGACTTTTCTGACATTTCTGCAGAATCCAAATATGTGATGCAGCGGAATCGCACATGAAAAATATCGTTCTTGTTCTTGTAACATCGCTACTCGTGTTGCAAACCCTAGATTGAAATTACCATTAACGCCTCCGAGAATATCAAACGCAGCTCCGGGTCTGGCTCGACGTTCTGGATTAGCTGCTTCTTGTTGATTAGCAACTGAAGTGTCTTGCGGTGTTAACACTTTAATGTATTAAAGGTGGTCAGCGTTATCAGAGGTATCCTTTGCAAACATCATAGACGGGCCAGCCGATCTTGTATAATCATCGGAGTATCTTGCTAGTCCGATTATTGTTGTTGCAACATCAACCTCGCGTTCTATTGATTCAATTTCTCTTCCGTCAATGAGATATTATGCCATTGTTGACGAAACCAACTCGGATATTTGGATCATTTGCATATGGGGTATCAGCTGCAACATTTGTTACGAGTTTTCCCTCGATTTCAATAAATGCTTCACACGGCAAAAAGTATTTACTGGTATCTTGAACTTGAAGTTCAACTCGCGATCGTAGGTCGGGTTGTATTGCATGATAGGAATAGTATTGATAATCGCGGACGGAATCGTCTTTGCCCACTGGGGCTTCCATATCAAGCGCGGGATCAGCTGTTCGTTTAAACATTTTATAATATACTAGTGCTTTCAATTGTGAAACTCTTTGCAATTATCGTCGTTTTTGTTTTCGTTTCAAACCACTTCCTGCTATCGCGTTCATGATAGCGCTATCTGTTACCGGCGAAGCCGTCAATGGCGACGGAGTCACCGAAGCAGCCAACGACGCTAGTTTTTTTTCCACTGCGCTATTTATTGCTTTGCTGATTTTTGCAGGCATCACTGTCGTTGATGGCAGCACTGTTGGTTTCTTTCGCACCAATGATGCTATTTTATCTCTCGCAGCAGAAAATGCCCTTCCGGCAAGATTTCCAACGAAATCTCCGATTTTGATGGTTCCCTTATCACGAATAATATCAATGGCTTTCATTGATAATTGTTTAGCTAACGGCGCTACCTTGGGAGCCATTCTTGTAAATAAACCCGCAATGGTATTGCCGAAACCATCTCCGTACCACGCTCTATAAACAGGCAATCGTGAGTTCACCACGTAGACGCTTACTGGTTTATCATGGTTGTAGTGTATAATCATCTTGTTATAAAACTATTAGTTTTTCAATTAGTAATCAGTCGCTAAGATCCATAGGATTTTCATTATAACCATGGGCGTCTCTGTGATTTTCAACTAATTCAGCTATGAGTTCTCGATATACACCAATGCCCATGATACCGCCCGCAAATAATCGTCTACAGATATCAGCGGCTTCATTAATTATTTCCGGTTAGTTATTTCCGGATCGTTTCCCTCCGATGAGAACCTCTAACCGTGATATATCACTGAGAATATTCCCAGGACAAGTAACTAGACCACTACCTGAAATTACTGGCAATTTCTGAGATTTAGAAAATCCCTCCCCACTACTATAATCATGTGCTTCCTCCAGTTTTTCTAAATTCCTACTTTGTAAATAACTAAAAGGATCATCATCATCTCGATCAGATGGTCCAGGCGAAAGTCCAGGCGAAGCTTGGAGTGGTAGTTGTTGTTGAGATTCTTTTTGTTTAGTAGGTGAAAAAGATATTTTTTTGCAGGTTGTTGTCGCCGCTGCTGCAGTTTTTGTGGTTTTCTTTGTGATTTTTGTTCTTCATATTTATTATACACTGTGCTCACCATTTTGATATATTCAATATTTCACGCATTGTCGTTGTCATTTTAGTTTTAATTTTGTAAAATATATCAGCCCAATGTTGTATACCTCTTACATACTTGTGCTGTTCTGGTTTTAACATTTTCTTTCTGTCTTCATACGTCGTAACAACAAGTGCAGGAAACCTTGCTGGGTCAGTGTTATCAATTGTTGCTAACCCTTCTTCGTTAAATCACGCGCGTAATTCATCTACTATTTTATCATTGGTCTTTTTCGGACCAGGTGGGGTTTTTTGTAACAACGCTGATGTCTTTTCAGTTTCCGCTGCTATCTTTTCAAGCACACCAAGAACAGGCACTTCTCGTCGCTTGCCTTCCTCAGGAATATCCCCAAATATTGCTCGTTCAGTTGCTGTTTTCACATCTTTGGTCGCACTTGTTATCGGAGTAAACAGTTGTTCACTTGACACAGAAAAGTCAGTCTGCGCTTGTTGTCGTTGTTGAAGTTTCTCGCGAAGTCTGTCTCGAACCGGTATAAACTATTTAATTGCTGCTAGCCGCTCTCGGGCTAATTTAGTTGTAAGCGATTCACCTACCATATATTGTTTGTGAACTGAGTTCTCAAGCTAACGTATCCATCTCCGACAAGGTTAAACTGTACAACGCTATCCGCGAGGCGTCGATTTAGCAAACTGAGGCTTTCTCGAAAATGCTTAATAGAAGCCTCCATTCATCAAAATAAAATTTAAAAAGAAACGACGCCATTTGTGTTGTTACCATCCCCTTTGCTGTTTGAACTTTCAGTTCTGAGTTAACGATGCTTGGAAAATTCGTGGAATTTTCAGTTTGCTAAATCGACGCCATATAGTTGGCGTTCACCCTCTCTGCTGCTGCAAGTTAATAAAAATCATTTACGATTTCAACCAAATATTTGATCGAGTCCGACACGATATCGCGTACAAGGATCTGATAAATTTATCGTCACAAATCCGTGTGGAATTGACTGGGCGCGACTAAAGAAATTTCTAAAGAGATTATAATCCATATCACCGCTGCACCAAGTTTGCCAAATATTTCTAAGAGTATGTGTATCAACTCCGTTGAATACGGCAAGAATATTGCAGTTATCTCTGATCACTTTTGGTATTTGTGTGTATCGTTGCGTGACATATATCACGTCAGTTTTTTTATGCCTACCTCTGGAAAATATCCTAGCGGGATTCTTTTGATTGTCTAACATGATATCGTCGTATACGACTAAATTGTTAATATCTCCATCAATATCATCAATGCTAGGTGCTTCATCGATATCGGTTATAAACTCAATAATACCATCGCCGGATTTTTCTACCGCGCTGTCGTTAAAATCTTTTAATACATTGTAACATCGTTGATCATCTAGACTGGGAGCTATCAAATACAACTTGTCCCATTTCATCCATCTCGTTATTAAATTAAGTAACAATTGTGTCTTGCCACTTCCAGATGGTCCGATTATAATCATTCTAATTGAATTCGGCAACATCGCATGGTGTTTTATAGGTTCCCGTCGTCGGGTAGCTGAATAATCAATTATATTCAGCAGCAATCAATAAACTCGCCAGCGCCGCAAAAGTGAAAAAGGCCACTGCGGCTAATTGGTTATCCAAACAGGCTATATGGCAAATTTATCTACCGCGTCCTAAACAAATCAATTTCTCGCATTTTGATGTTACCGGACCTAATGAAGTTCATCAAGCTGATTTATTGTTTTTACCACATGACAACGGTTACAAATACGCGCTAACCGTAGTTGACGTTGCGAGTCGATACAAACAAGCAGAACCGCTAAAAACAAAATCATCACCTGAAGTTGCTTCTGCATTTGAAAGAATTTATCGACGAGGTCCACTACGCTGGCCAAATCTGTTACAAGTTGATCCTGGCAAGGAATTTCAGGGTGTGGTTGCATCTACAATGAAACATCACAATGTCACCATCAGACGGGGGCATACTGCATTACATCGCGATCAGGCAAAAGTAGAACGATTTAATCGGACTCTTGCTGAGCGGTTATTTGGATATCAATACGCGAAGGAGTTTATTCAGGATAAAAGATCCCGTGAATGGGTTAAGAGATTACCAGCTGTGATTACCGCGCTCAATAACGAGATTACTCGAACAATTAACATGAAACCTGTCAACGCGATTAAGAAAGCGTCTATACCAAAAATGGAAATCCAAGTAATTTCACAAAAAGATTTCAAAGAACCAATTCTTGGTAGTAATGTTACTGTTAGGTATTTATACGAACCAGGAGAACTTGAAGGTGGCAGAAAAAGGGCTACTGATCCTATTTGGAGTGTCACTACGCATAAGATATCCGGTATAACACGATCTACGGGGTGGAAACGCAGGCGTTTCTAGACCAGCAATCTATAAACTGGATTCAACTGCTCCTCAGCGAGGATTTACTCGACATCAGCTACAGGTAATCCCCGAGGATACTCAATTACCACCGCGTGGTCTTAACTAGCACCCCTT
This sequence comes from Unio delphinus, assembly GCA_029339505.1. NCBI lineage: Eukaryota > Metazoa > Mollusca > Bivalvia > Unionida > Unionidae > Unio > Unio delphinus. Next base: position 10,239,497 of record JAQISU010000306.1, read on the forward strand.
CGTCTGTTGTACTCAAGACAAGTCAGCATAACGTTATCTCTGATATGACCAATGCTGCTATTCTTTCTGTCTACGGTAAATTGGCGAGGATCTTTATCCGAATACTGCCAACGCATTATACAATTGCAACTCGCGCAGTGATTATTCTGTTGTTGCTTCAGCGTAATTATTAATTTAGCATCAATGTCAAATTCTCTATTATTTTTTTGATCCTGTTGTTTATAACCAGAGAGTTTTTTTCTGATTATATCCCGATGATATCATCGGCGCTGATTGTAGTGTCATTATCGTCACTGACTTCGTCAACAACAACTCTTCGAAGTTGATTTATTCTCCTCACTCTGGACACTGCAAGATAGACTAAATTCGACCATTCGATGCGATTGTCTATTATCCAAATAATTGTATCTGTGATAGTTAATCCCTGTGAAGAGTGTATTGTCGCTGCGTAACCTAACGTCCATGGAGATTTATCAGCACGCAATGCATTTTCGACGACGCTGATATCAACCAGCACAATATCATTTAACACGAGAATCTGCTTTTCACTCTTCCCTGCAATATCAACTTCTATATTCTGTTTTCGTGTATCCGAAGGACTATAACACAACGGTACTGGAAGTGTTGCAAATTTTCCTTTATGCAATTCAAATAACTTCATCTGAAGTGTGTCTCTGACTATTTTTCTACTTGCTACTATCAAATTATTTGGTCTCCACGTTTCCCAAAAATCATTCATGGGAGTTTCTGAAATTATTTCACGCGCTATTTCACATTGGATTTTATCCGGTTGTAATCTAATTAGCGCTTTGAATTCTCGTAATTGTTCATCAAGTGATCTATGGTCGGTATTAATTTCTTCATAATAGTCTACAAAACCCTTTAGCCATTCATGTGGGGATGCACCGATAAATGGTGGTGGTTGGCCGTGATCACCGCACATGACGACTTTTGTATTTTTCAATAACAACCACTCGAGAAATGTCTGTAATACTCTCAACGATACCGTGCATATTTCATCCCAGATTATGATTTCAGGAATGAATTTATCACCCATTCGATCAGGGGTCCATTCATCACCTTTCCATCGAAAGAAACTATGATAAATACAGGCATTTACCCCTCGTTGTTTCATCTCTCTGGCGAGTCTGTGAGTTGGTGTTAGGACAATCATGTTTGACCGACGAAATAATTCAATTGCACGAGTTGTCTTTCCTGACCCACCACAACCATTTAAATAAACTGTCTTGTATCTACATACTGGATCAGATACCGGTGGTGCATTAGAAAATTCGGATTGAATCTCATCACACTTTAAGTACTTTTCATTCATGGTAACATCTGCCGATTCACAATACTCATGTAGCGTTTCCTTTTTAAATCTTTAACATCCCCAATTTACCTCCGGATCTGTGAATTTAGCTACATCTGATTTGTATTTATTGTGGATATACATAAAATCAGTGGCTACTCTAACTGCGGTATTAGAAAATCTATTTATCATCGAAAATAAATTGATAGAAGCACAAGCTAGCATAGAACTTCTCAAATGCGTATATTGTTTAATATATCCATCACAATAGGTAACAATTGTACCTAATCGTCTTCCATCGGGTAGGAAAGCGTCTTTACGATTTACAAGTTTTCCCTGTTTCGTTAAATCCGTTACAATAAAATCGTATTTAGCGATGTCTATGATCAACCGCGAAGAATATTTTGCATTGTCGTATCTTCCACCCTGGGTAAATTTACCGATTATTCTTCGTCCAAAATCTTTTGCTTGTTCTTTTTTAATTTCAAATAACTCCTTAGACCAATTCATGATTTGTTATTATTTGATATTAGCATACCACAATCAATCATATATCGTAGTAACACTATTGGCATCCAGGCCTTTTCAGATATATGCCTACCAAGCCAAACATAATTACACGGATGTAATCCTGTAGCTAATTCAAATGATATCACACGAGCGAATCCAGTTAAATCAAAATCAGGCAATGGACCATTAATCGCAACACGAGTCATTTCATGTGTGGGGTGTCCAAATCGTTAAAAATAGTTACTACATTCTCCATACCCGAGAAAACTTCCAGGATAACACGCGGATATATCAATTGAAATCATACCGTCACGATGGTATTTTGTATTCCACAGCCCTCCATGGAAATATTCGATGCAGCTCAATTTAACATCTTCGAGAAAATCACTTCGTGTTGGACGCCATGAGTTTTTTTCTCTTGCGAAGTGAGCTACCACTGATGGAATAGTAAAACTATCCGTTAATAGTTTTTCATGCGAACTCTCCGGTGAAAAATCATTAGCAATTTTTCTCATTCTAGTATCTAACTCTTCAACGCGATATAATTCACCATTTGGTCTTACAAACTGATCAAATCCTGATTCGGAATCAGCACTACTAAGTAACCACACTGACACAGGATCATCTTTACACAACGCATGAATAGCATCAAATAATTTCTTTTCATAGAATACCTCCCAGACAAACTCCTTAGGGATATATCTCACGGTTCTATCTCGTGGAAATATTGTTACTGCAGCCGTCCACGCGTGTTTGTTATGATTAATAATTTGTATTGGCGCTCCTTGTGATTTATATTTAGATTCATGTAATACTTCTCCGGTTATTGTCGTTACTGATATTGGGAATCTTAATGATGTTTCTAATTTAGCTATATCAGAAATCTTTGCACCATGCTGTTTCACTGTCAGTTCCCATTCGGTTATTTTCCTACGTCGCAGATCAGTTAGTTTATTTCCTCGGGATGCATTTGTGAAGTGTTACATTACCCGTGTTGCTACACAATTCAGTGAACTAGAATATTTCATAGGAGCTAGTTTTGCAATATCGGGTTTATCATTTAACGGATATATCCCATAAACAACTGCTGTTACAGGATAAGATCTCTCGTAGTAAGGTTTGTCAATTCCAGTTAGAATTCCTGGTTTGGAATCTCTACTCACAATGACAGCTTTTTTATCCTTGAGGATGGGTTCAAATTTATCCCTGATAATCCATTCGCCTTCGACTTCGATAATGAATTTTATTCTGAAAACATACTTCTGTTGGGAATTGCTTTGCAATTTACCCTTGGATTTCCAGCCCCTTGGCGAGCCAAGGTGTGAAATAATCTCAGCTGCTCTTTCATCGTTCATAGTAGCATCGATGTTGGGTACATTGACATCTTCATCAATAATTCGAAATGTCGACCAACAGTATACTGCACCGTCTCGGTAGAATTCATTAAAACACTCCCTGATTTTACCCAGTATAGTTCTATCACCGATTAGACGTTTTGGTGTATCAGAGACTCTATCGAGATTGAATTTAGCATTTTTCCAAGGCTTAATTTTCGATAATCTTTGGAACTCGTTATCGAGATTGAATTTAGTATTTTTCCTGGGCTTAATTTTCGATAATCTTTGGAACTCCTTATCAAGATTGAATTTAGCATTTTTCCAAGGCTTAATTTTCGATAATCTTTGGAATTCTTTCATGGTATAATCAATGAATTTAGTATTTTTCCAAGGCTTAATTTTCGATAATCTCTTGAACTCCTTCATATTATAATTAAAACAAGTATTTAAATAGAGAATTTATATATAATGAACCACTGCAAGTGGCTTATGATTGGATCAACAACCCCGTGTGATAAATCATGTAGAGACGAATTCTGTGGGTATCATTTACAAAGCGTTCGCAACGGTTCCTTCGGCCCTATCCCATGCCTCCGATGTGGGGCGGGCGTCAGGGGAAAATCACAATTATGCCTCAGTTGCGGCGGCAAACGATACAGAGAACTAAAACGCTAGAATGACAAACGAATCAATGACCCGTTCAATGACAGTCATCAAAACCCCTCAAGATTATATCCAGAGATTTATAATTAAAGCAGATATAAATTAGACAAATAGTATTATTATACAAATGAGCCAAGATTTCAGATCCCATCCAGTGCTCGTTAATTACGAAGCCTCCAGTGATGGTGTTGTCAGGCACCGCAGACTAAAAAAACCGGTTGGATTTCTGAATAATATGGGATATTTGCTGTTTAGTGCTTGAAATAAAACATATCTCTGTCATAGAATTATTTTTGAATGTCATAACGGATTAATCGAAGACGGCATTGTGTTTGATCACATAAATGGCGTGAAGACTGATAATTGTCTTGAGAATCTTCAAGCCGTCTCACAAAGTCTGAATGCAAAATTAGGTGGAAATGCCAAACACGCAAAACGCCCTAAGGGGGTCAAGGCATTTGATTTAGAAAATAATGAAGAGAGAAGCTTTCAGTCGATAAATGAAGCCAGTAGATACTTTGATATTTGTAGGTCTTCAATACGATTTGTTGCAGAAAATATAACTTAATTAGCTCTGTCGAAACAAAATGGTCATAAAATAAAATTCGTATACACCTAAAACGATTCAAAAGAGATAAATCCTTTATAAATAAGTCGCCATAGAGCGGCTGCTCTCTTTTATGGAAACAGGCGGCAAATCATTGATAAGTTGGCTAACAACAACAACTGATGCCAAAGAGGATAATGTCAATGGTACATTTACATGGCACTTGGCATCAAAACAAGGCGTTTCAGCTCCACGTCATATATTTCTAGCGCTGCAGAATCGGAATCGACCAGGCTCCCAAGAACACAGTCATATGATATTTGATCGATTAGGAGTCATGGAGGTTTCACTGAGAATAAACGGACAACAGGAACCATCTGAGGATATACAGCTTGATTACGAAAACAACCATATAGCACGTGTGTATCATCGGATGCTGTCATATATGGGTCGTGATCAAAATGTTGATACTGGTTTGCAAATATCGCAACTTGATTTTAAGAAATTGTATCCAATTTATTACTTTTCGCTGGAACATCTTGATTTAACAAGGCAATCCGTCGTTGACATACATTTTAGGGCTCGTGTACAACGCCCTGCTGGTATTGATAATTATAGAGCGGTTGCTGTCATTCTCAGTAATAAATCAATGTTGTTAGAAGGGGTTGGCGGACGAATGAGAATTGTTGATGCACCAGTGGAAATATGTAAACGATTCACAATTTGATCAATTGAAAGCATAAATAGTTTTACAATAAAATGCTATATAGTGTTGTTAGTGTCAAGCTGACTGATGGTCAGGTCAAGAAATTACGATCAAAATCCGCTAAAGAATGTGGAACAACAATAACGTTAAAACCAGCGCAGATGTCCGGCGGTACACATAAAATATCATTAACGGATCGTCAAATAAAACATTCCAATGATGCAATGAAAAATAAGCGGGGAGTTCAAATTGAATTTTCGAAGGCTGCAATCGCCAACATGATAAAATCAGGCGGTATATTTCCATTGTTATCCGCAATACCAGCATTGATTGCCGCGGCTGCCCCAGCGGTGGCGAAAGCAGAGGCGTTGGGAGCCGTTGGTACCGCGGCAGGAATGGCGTTGAAAAAGGCAACTGGGAAAGGATATAAAAAAAGTGAAAGGGTCTAAGACTACCAGAAACCCGGTATTCATGGTACAGCGGCAGATCGTTCACGGATCAGGTCTAAGACTACCAGGAACGGTTTATTAGTTGAAAGCCCAATTCTTCCCATGTCCAATTTTGATTTAATTGATGCTGCTAAAAAACTAACGATACAAAACTTCAGAGGGGTTTTTATGAAAGATCAGTTGCCGAGAAAACCTAAACGCGTTGAAACAGGTATCATCAATCTTGATAACAGCAGCGGATCGGGAACTCACTGGGTTGCATACGCGATTGATCCACGTGGGATTGTTTATTTCGATTCATATGGGCTAGCTCCGCCAAGCGAGTTTATGCGGTATATAAATTCAAAGAATCAATCAATTCCGATTTTTTATTCCACGCTGCCAACATAACAATTAAATGATCCACCGATATGCGGCCATGAAGTATTAAATGTCCTCGCGGAGATTTCATTAAAATCCTTTGGATTTCCGTGGAAACCACCTCATCTGGTTGTAAATGAATACACGAGTGGAAAATTACAAGGTAATTTTAGAGAATCAATAAATTGAAAATACAAGTTGCGCTAACAATAATGATTGATATTTGGGGACGATCTCTGTCAATGTCGAAACCCAACGCGAAAACATCTGCGGGTTCTATCGAGGATGTAAAAAAAATAATTGAAGATGAAATCGCTGAGACGTTGAATTTAGCAAGTGTTGACCCGAACGAAATAGTTGTATTTCAAGATAGCCAGGGTAAATTGAAAAGCAGTAACATATCCGCTGGTGACATTTTGATACGACAACACGACGCCGCTGAAAACTCTATTGCGCTGTATTCCAGCGACGGACAACTTAAACCAGGCGCACTTGTATCTACGATCACCGACGCGATTGCCGCCCACGGCCGTAATCTGGATAATTATATACAAGGTTATACTACTTTTCGCAGAAATGTCGTACATAAATTCTTTGGAACCCCTCTTGTGGTTGGCATGACTGTCGCTGAAATCAAAGACCTTCTGAATTTATTCTTTTTTAACGCGAAGGAGGGGAGGATAATGACGGCGGCCGAAATCAAGGCAAATTATCTCGATATTTACACGGATATTTCTAAACTAATAGAAAATATTGAAAAGGTACAAAAACCCACTAACGAAATTGTTAATAAGTTCTTTGGAAACCCACTTGTGGCTAGCATGACTCTCGCTGAAATTAAAAAGGCCATTGACAAACAAAAGCTCACCATCGACGTAGCTAATAAGTTCTTTGAGGGCAGTACACTCCAAGATATCACGACGAAATTTTCTAACATCGATTTTTATTTTAAAACCCAATCACAGTTTGGATTCGAAAGACTTTTGTCTACAATTTTTTTCAAGAGGGATGGAAAGATGATGGATTCCACCGATATCAAGGCAAATTATCTCGAGATTTACAATGATATTCTTAAACTAAAAGAAAATTTTGAAAAGGTACAAATACCCACTAACGACATCGTTGGTAAGTTCTTTGGAAACCCACTTGTGGCAGGTATGACTCTCGCTGAAATTAACGAGTTTATTGGGAAGCATACTCACAATGCCTACATCGCTAATAATTTCTTCGGTGCCCCGGCTACATCTACAATGACTCTCAAAGATATTAATATGTTTATGGTGAGACAAACAACACTTAATACCATCGTGGATAAATTTTTGGGGAGAACACCTGTGTCTGAAACCACATCTCTGACAGGCCCGACCCTCGCTGAAATTAAAGCGGTTACCGATAAAGCAAAAATTTCACACGACGCGCGCGCCGTTAATAACATCGTATACACAGTTGATAGTGGGAACTTTGATTGGATCCGAGGAAACAAAAATTATTTTTATGTCGGCCACAGACATACTGGAGTACCAGGTTGCTACCGACTTACAATAATACATCACCGTAAATTTGATTTGGAATTCAGCTCAACAGGTATCCACGGTGTTAACACATTGATATATATACTCGAGAAAATACCACCACCTCCACCCGCTATACCAATCCCGTTGACAATTACTATAAATAATTCCGACGAGTCCGTGGTTAGGGAGTCGCTACCCTGGATAATAGAATTTGTATCCGGTATCCCCCCCACCGATCCTAAAACCCGTTCAATAATCGGATAGTTGAAAACACTAGTGGGTTTAAAATAATGACATCAATGACGGAGTCAACGAAATCAATTGAACCGATAATAGTCCCAGAGGTATCACAATCGCATCGATATCGATATGATACCGTGAAAGAGTTTTCCGCGAACTTGAAATCACTTTCTGAGCGTTATCGTGAAAAAATGAAAAAATACCGATGCAACGTAGCAATCATCGACATCACCGTGTACTCGGTGTCCGGTGTGATGGCCAGCGCCGGAGTTATTTTGTCGACGGTGACCATGATGGCTCCGATTGCAGTTCCAATCGCTATCTCCGCGGCAACAACAATTGCGGCAGTCGCCACCACGATAACTAAAAAGTTATCATCGTGTTCTCAGAAAAAACTCGCCGATTATACAGCTCGGTACCGGGTGGTATTTGACGCGTACTCGAAATTATCCGAATTGATCTCGCTGTCGATAGATAATTCGTTCATATCCGATGTTGAATTTTCCACGATGACCCAGTTGTATAACTCCGCGATGTTGAAATTGGAAATTGAAAACAGCGTTAATAATAATGTCACTCGAACTGCTTCAACGAATCACGGAGAATACCACTCCGATACGAACAAGCATGATATCAATAACATCAACAAACCCACAATTTAGTGTAAACATTCCTTCTCCGATTCCAGTACGCGAGATTGCGCTGGCAAAATTACGAGTATATCATAGCTGGCCTAATATCAGATCGGTTGTATTTGGCGGTCAGCAACCGAATAACGCACTGGTGTTCTCGTATAAGAATAAACCCGATGGTACTCCAGCGTGGGAAACTGTTTCGCTATCAACTGGGTCGTACCAAATTGAGCAAATCGATGCTGAAATTCAGCGTAGAATAAAATCAATCACTGGAAAAGAATCAAAAATAGCTATTAAACTTCATGAACCGATGCTCTCGTCGTCGATCGAAATAAGCACAGAGGGATACATTGTAGATATATATAACAGCTCGTTAAGAACAGTGTTAGGATGGCCTGAAAAACCATCCGGAACCGCCGACTTAACCACAGACGTACAATCATATCATGAAATCAATCCCGTATATCGAGATGATTTATCTGATATAAGAAAAGTAAAAATCGCCGATAGATTCATATTTACCAACAAAAACACGTTGCAATGGGATTTTATCATTAAAAGAACAGATGAGTCATCTGTTACTATTTCATTTACGCTAACTGACATCACTGGTTATTTTAATGAAATTAATCAATTACATAAAACACAACAAGAACAACTACGGCAAACAAAATCGCGAAAACACGTTGAAATATTAAATCAGCTTGTATCTGATATGGAATATATCAACGAACAAATTATTCAAACAATAATTAATGACAACAGCAACGATAAACAACGATTCCTAACCGGTTACAATATCACAGACGCCGATCTACATAATTTCAAGTTTAGCGGATATAACGTTGAGGAACTAAAAGAATCTGTTAGAAATGTTATCAAAGTATAACAAGTACAAGATTCAATTATCCTCAAATATAATAATGACCCAAATAGCGGCGGTAGGCATATTGCCCCGCATAATGTAAATATTTCAGCAGTGATTGCGCTCAATTTAGTATGTGATGCAATTGAAGGAAGCTATCAAATTAATCCAGAGCAATCAAACCAAGCTCAGCAAGGATATATTCTTTATTCGTTTGCACCAACAGCTCCTCCAGGATTTTTAATTGTTGAAAACCCAATTAATCCTGTCTACATGCGATGCCATAATAATTCGCTGACGAGAATTAATTTTAGACTCACTGACCAGTCAAATAATTTAATTGATCTACAAGAGGAGGTGTTAGCGATTAGTCTGTTTGTGAGATCATAAATGATTTTCGTCCTCGGACACGATATCGTATCGGACTGGATCAAATATTTGGTTGAAATCGTAAATGATTTTTATTAACTTGCAGCAGCAGAGAGGGTGAACGCCAACCATATGGCGTCGATTTAGCAAATTGAAAATTCCACGAATTTTCCAAGCATCGTTAACTCAGAACTGAAAGCTCAAGCAGCAAAGGGGATGGTAACAACAAAAATGGCGTCGTTTTTTTTAAATTTTATTTTGATGAATGGAGGCTTCTATTAAGCATTTTCGAGAAAGCCTCAGTTTGCTAAATCGACGCCTGTAAAAGGTTCTATGATTCACCCTCTCTGCTGCTATAGTATACTGTATCTCTAATTATTAAAAAACAAATAACACTCATTTGGCAATCTCGCTGGCGCCCTATGACGTCAGAGAGACCCAGAGGTTACTTAATTGAGTTAATTAAGTACATGTATATGCTGTACTGAAAACCCCATTTGGAAACCCCTTTCGCGTCAAATAACATGAAAGAGACCCAGAGGTATGTGACAACACATCTTTGGAACTCCTTGGATGCCTTCACATCCAAGTAAGCCCAAGGGGACCCGAAACATACATCTCCGGCGGGAGACCTAAGGTGACAAACATCATCTTAGACCGCCCAGAAGATATGCTTGAGGTGACGTACTACATGTACTTAATTACCTTAATTAATGGACGGCACAATGCCATATATATCTCCGCTCGAGTGTTGCGGCAGATTGCAGGCATACATATACTAATTAACTTAATTAAGGATGGATACTTACAATGAAACGATGATGGAATTTGTGATGTAATGATGTGGCACGGCACAATGCCATATATATATCTCCGCTCGAGTGTTGCGGCAGTTTGTAGGCGTAACATATACTAATTAACTTAATTAAGGATGGATTATAATTCAATGGAACGATGATGGAATTTGTGATGTAATGATGTGGGACGGCACATATCTCCGCTCGAGTGTTGCGGCAGATTGTAGGCGTAACATATACTAATTAACTTAATTAAGGATGGATATATTCAATGAAACGATGATGGAATTTGTGATGTAATGATGTGGGACGGCACAGGACAGCACAAACATGAAACGACAGGGCGGATTTTCTACGGCCAATCCAACCAATCAAAAGAAACCAAATTAAATTAACCAATTGCATGATTAACAAAAGACAACCACACGCCCGTGTTAATGGCGTGGATTAGTTTTGATTGGTCGGAATCGACTTTCGAAAGCCCCAAGCTTAATGTCTTTCATACGCTATATAAGGTGACTAATACGGCGGCGTTGATTCACAAGTGTGTTATTTTATTTCCTTGAATTACTTGTTAATGCTGTTTCACAACATTTAAAACAGACAAATAGTTTAATAAAAAACTAAACAAAAGAATACAGTTGTTAGATAACAGCGTGTATTTTCCCTGTTCTAATTCTCTACACAGATGCGTTATCGATTAGGCCATAAATAGCTGTATACAGGGGGATTTTAACCACGCATGCTTACTTCAATGAATGGGAAACACTAGGGTTTTATGCTCGTTCCGGCTGAGCGAACACAGGTAACGCGTTAGATTATAAAGAATGTTTGTACTGAAAGAACGTGGTTAGCTGTTTGCTTTACTCATGGTCCCCCCCCCCCCCACATGAGACATGTAGCTGAGTGTTGATAAATAAAAATACAACTGTTTAAATAATTCAGTTTTAGCCCAAGCGACAATAAAAAGTTTTATTTATCAACTCCACCGAAAGTCATGACTCCATAACAGTCACGTGGGCGCGCACATGTTAATTATACCTCTCCTACAGGTAATAGCAGACGACACATAATACAAGGGAACTTAGTGAGTAGAATGTTATGAGTGGTTTGACTTATCCATAAAGGATTTATCTCCCTTAAATCGTTTTAGGTGTATACGAATTTTATTTTATGACTATTGTTCTTTGAAAAAGCAGTTTTAATTATATTTTCAGCAACAAATCGTATTGAAGTCTTACAAATGTCAAAGTATCTACTAGCTTCATTTATTGATTGAAATATTTTCTCCTCGCTGGTTTCTAAATCAAACGATTTGACCCCCCTAGGGCGTTTTGCGTGCCTACCATCGCTGCTTTTTAAAAGGTTATCGCGCTGCGAGACGGCTTGAAGATTCTCAAGACAATTATCAGTCTTGTTATTATTGATATGATCAATCACAAGGCCATCTTCGATTAATCCGTAAAATACTTCATAGATGGCTCTGTGACAGAGATATTTCTTCTTCCCGGCTGTAAACATCAAGTATCCCATATTATTTACCCATCCAACCGTTTGTTTTTACTCTGCGGTGCCTGACAACACCATCACTGGAAGCTTCGTAATTAACGAGCACTGGATGGGGTCTGAAATCTTGGCTCATTTGTATAATAATACTTTTTGTCTAATTTATATCTGCTTTAATTATAAATCTCTGGATATAATCTTATGGGGTTTTGATGACTTTGTCATTGAACGGGTCATTGATTCGTTTGTCATAATAGCGTTTTAGTTCTCTGTATCGTTTGCCGCCACAAATGAGGCATAATTGTGATATTCCCCTGACGCCCACCCCACATCGGAGGCATGGGAGAGGGCCAAAGGAACCGTTGCGAACGCTTTGTAAATGATGCCCACAGAATTCGTCTCTACATGATTTATTACACGGGGTTGTTGATCCAATCATAAGCCACTTGCAGTGATTCATTATATATAAATTCTCTATTTAAATACTTGTTTTAATTATAATATGAAGGAGTTCAAGAGATTATCGAAAATTAAGCCTTGGAAAAATACTAAATTCATTGATTATACCATGAAAGAATTCCAAAGATTATAGAAAATTAAGCCCTGGAAAAATGCTAAATTCATTTATTATACCATGAAAGAATTCCAAAGATTATCGAAAATTAAGCCCTGGAAAATGCTAAATTCAATCTCGATAAGGAGTTCAAGAGATTATCGAAAATTAAGCCCTGGAAAAATGCTAAATTCAATCTCGATAGATTCTCTGATACACCAAAACGTCTAACCGGTGATAGAACTATACTGGGTAAAATCAGGGAGTGTTTTAATGAATTCTACCGAGACGGTGCAGTATACTGTTGGTCGACATTTCGAATTATTGATGAAGATGTCAATGTACCCAACATCGATGCTACTATGAACGATGAAAGAGCAGCTGAGATAATTTCACATCTTGGTTGGAAATCCAAGGGTAAATTGCAAAGCAATTCCCAACAGAAGTATTTTTTCAGAATAAAATTCATTATCGAAGTCGAAGGCGAATGGATCATCAGGAATAAATTTGAACCTATCCTCAAGGATAAAAAAGCTGTCATTGTGAGTAGAGATCCCAAACCAGGAATTCTAACTGGAATTGACAAACCATACTACGAGAGATCTTATCCTGTAACAGCAGTTGTTTATGGGATATATCCGTTAAATGATAAACCCGATATTGCAAAACTAGCTCCTATGAAATATTCTAGTTCACTGAATTGTGTAGCAACACGGGTAATGTAACACTTCACAAATGCATCCCGAGGAAATAAACTAACTGATCTGCGACGTAGGAAAATAACCGAATGGGAACTGACAGTGAAACAGCACGGTGCAAAGATTTCTGATATAGCTAAATTAGAAGCATCATTAAAATTCCCAATATCAGTAACGACAATAACCGGAGAAGTATTATACGAAACGAAATATCAATCGCGACGAGCTCCAATACAAATTATTGATCATAACAAACACGCGTGGACGGCTGCAGTAACAATATTTCCACGAGATAGAACCGTGAGATATATCCCTAAGGAGTTCGTCGGGGATGTTTTTTATGAAGAGAAATTATTTGATGCTATTCATGCGTTGTGTAAAGATGATCCTGTGTCAGTATGGTTACTTAGTAGTGCTGATTCCGAATCAGGATTTGATCAATTTGTAAGACCAAATGGTGAATTATATCGCGTTGAAGAGTTAGATACTAGAATGAGAAAAATTGCTAATGATTTTTCACCGGAGTGTTCCCATGAAAAACTATTAACGGATAGTTTTACTATTCCATCAGTAGTAGTTTAGTTCGCAAGAGAAAAAAACTCATGGCGTCCAACACGAAGTGATTTTCTCGAAGATGTTAAATTGAGCTGCATCGAATATTTCCATGGAGGGCTGTGGAATACAAAATACCATCGTGACGGTATGATTTCAATTGATATATCCGCGTGTTATCCTGGAAGTTTTCTCGGGTATGGAGAATGTAGTAACTATTTTAAACGATTTGGACACCCCACACATGAAATGACTCGTGTTGCGATTAATGGTCCATTGCCTGATTTTGATTTAACTGGATTCGCTCGTGTGATATCATTCGAATTCGCTACAGGGTTACATCCGTGTAGTTATGTTTGGCTTGGTAGACATATATCTGAAAAGGCCTGGATGCCAATAGTGTTACTACGATATATGATTGATTGTGGTATCTAATATCGTTGATTGTTTCCGAAGCTATTATATGCTATCGAGCTCAGAAAGAAGTTTGGCTACCACAACCCGATCTAGATCGTATAATTAGCGAACAGCGAAAACATTTTCCAGATTTCAATGAAGAACAAATCATGAATTGGTCTAAGGAGTTATTTGAAATTAAAAAAGAACAAGCAAAAGATTTTGGACGAAGAATAATCGGTAAATTTACCCAGGGTGGAAGATACGACAATGCAAAATATTCTTCGCGGTTGATCATAGACATCGCTAAATACGATTTTATTGTAACGGATTTAACGAAACAGGGAAAACTTGTAAATCGTAAAGACGCTTTCCTATCCGATGGAAGATGATTAGGTACAATTGTTACCTATTGTGATGGATATATTAAACAACATACGCATTTGAGAAGCTCTATGCTAGCTTGTGCTTCTATCAATTTATTTTCGATGATAAATAGATTTCCTAATACCGCAGTTAGAGTAGCCACTGATTCTATGTATATACACGAGAAATACAAATCAGATGTAGCTAAATTCACAGATCCGGAGGCCAATTGGGGATGTTGGAGATTTAAAAAGGAAACGCTACATGAGTATTGTGAATCGGCAGATGTTACCATGAATGAAAAGTACTTAAAGTGTGATGAGATTCAATCCGAATTTTCGAATGCACCACCGGTATCTGATCCAATATGTAGATACAAGACAGTTTATTTAAACGGTTGTGGTGGGTCAGGAAAGACAACTCGTGCAATTGAATTATATCATAGAAACGCTAGCGTTTCAAAATCAAACATGATTGTCCTAACACCAACTCACAGACTCGCCAGAGAGGTGAAACAACGAGGGGTAAATGCCTGTACTTATCAAAGTTTCTTTCGATGGAAAGGTGATGAATGGACTCCTGATCGAATGGGTGATAAATTCATTCCTGAAATCATAATCTGGGATGAAATATGCACGGTATCGTTGAGAGTATTACAGACATTTCTCGAGTGGTTGTTGTTGAAAAATACAAAAATCGTCATGTGCGGGGATCACGGCCAACCACCACGATTTATCGTTGCATCCCCACATGAATGGCTAAAGGGTTTTGTAGACTATTATGAAGAAATTAATACCGACCATAGATCACTTGATGAACAATTACGAGAATTCAAAGCGTTAATTAGATTACAACCGGATCAAATCCAATGTGAAATAGCGCGTGAAATAATTTCAGAAACTCCCATGAATGATTTTTGGGAAACGTGGAGACCAAATGATTTGATAGTGGCAAGTAGAAAAATAGTCAGAGACACACTTCAGATGAAGTTATTTGAATTGCATAAAGAAAAATTTGCAACACTTCCAGTACCGTTGTGTTATAGTCCTTCGGATACACGAAAACAGAATATTGAAGTTGATATTCCAGGGAAGAGTGAAAAGCAGGTTCTCGTGTTAAATGATATTGTGCTGGTTGATATCAGCGTCGTCGAAGATGCATTGCGTGCTGATAAATCTCCATGGACGTTAGGTTACGCAGCGACAATACACTCTTCACAGGGATTAACTATCACAGATACGATTATTTGGATGGTGGATAATCACATCGAATGGTCGAATTTAGTCTATCTTGCAGTGTCCAGAGTACGAAGAATAAATCAGCTTCGAAGAGTTGTATTAGATGATAATGACAGTACAATCAATGATATTGTCAGCGATGATATAATCAGAATTAAACTATCTGGTTATCAACAACAGGATAAAAAAAAAATAACAGAGAATTTGACATTGATGCTGAATTAATAATTACGCTGAAGCAACAACAGAATAATCACTGCGCGAGTTGCAATTGTATAATGCGTTGGCAGTATTCGGATAAAGATCCTCGCCAATTTACCGTAGACAGAAAGAATAGCAGCATTGGTCATATCAGAGATAACGTTATGCTGACTTGTCTTGCGTGCAACAGACGAAGGGGTGCTAGTTAAGAGCACGCGGTGGTAATTGAGTATCCTCGGGAATTACCTGTAGTTGTTGTCGAGTAAATCCTCGCTGAGGAGCAGTTGAATCCAGTTTATAGATTGCTTGTCTACCAGTTGATCGTGTTATAGTAGATATGCTATGCGTAGTGACACTCCAAATAGGATCAGTAGCCCTTTTTCTGCCACCTTCAAGATCTCCTGGTTCGTATAAATACCTAACAGTAACATTACTACCAAGAATTGGTTCTTTGAAATCTTTTTGTGAAATTCCTTGGATTTGCATTTTTGGTATAGACGCTTTCTTAATCGCGTTGACAGGTTTCATGTTAATTGTTCGAGTAATCTCGTTATTGAGCGCGGTAATCACAGCTGGTAATCTCTTAACCCATTCACGGGATCTTTTATCCTGAATAAACTCCTTCGCGTATTGATATCCAAATAACCGTTCAGCAAGAGTCCGATTAAATCGTTCAACAATTGCCTGATCGCGATGTAGCGCAGTATGCCCTCGTCTGTTGGTGACATTGTGATGTTTCATCGCTGATAAAACAGCGCCTTGAAATTCCTTGCCAGGATCAACTTGTAACAGATTTGGTCAGCGTAGTGGGCCTCGTCGATAAATCTTTTCAAATGCAGAAGCAACTTCAGGTGATGATTTTGTTTTTAGCGGTTCTGCTTGTTTGTATCGACTCGCAACATCAACTACGGTTAGCGCGTATTTGTAACCGTTGTCATGTGGTAAAAACAATAAATCAGCTTGATGAACTTCATTAGGTCCGGTAACATCAAAATGCGAGAAATTGATTTGTTTAGGACGCGGTAGATAAATTTGCCATATAGCCTGTTTGGATAACCAATTAGCCGCAGTGGTTTTTTTTTCATTTTTACTGCACTGGCGAGTTTATTGATTGCTGCGTTACCCCTCCAGTATCCTTTTGGAGAATAATAAATAGATTCCATCTTATTAATTACCAGCACCTAACATCAATTTGCTTTTCATAGCTAATTTTACCAACCACGAAGCCAACTTTTCTTTGAAGGATTTATCAGGAATAGCATTTAACGCATGAATTAATTTCACATCCGCGAGATGCCTGTGTTGCAAATCGTTGCTTTTATATGCGACATCATGAGCATGACACGCCTTATCAATGGCGTTTATCGGTTCTTCACCACGTCGAGGTTGATTTTGATCATCAAGTCTGATATCTAATCGTGTTCTGGGGCCACAGTAGCTATATCCTGGAAGGTGCTTTTCTCCTGGATACTTTGCCCAAGGCGTTCCAGGGAGCTTTGCCAATTTGGCTGCGATATCACCTCCTCGTTTTTTTTTAAAAACATCTCCGGATTGTAAAATCTTTGATTTAGTTGAAATAAATCTAAACTTTTTTATACCACATGTTGCACATCTACCAGTTAGTGCCGATCTGTTATTGCTAGTTGTAACCGTCGTCACATCATTTGTGACAGTACGCGTTTTACACTTCACACAATATAGATCCATAATTTATGTATAGAGATATGAATATAACTGATTTGTCAGCGACTAAAACAAGAGAACCAGTTAAGCATCATGCATCGCTACCAAACTCTATCCGCGCAATTATAATCGGGCCATCAGGATCCGGCAAGACGCAATTGTTACTCAATTTAATAATGAGATGGATGAAGTGGGATAAGTTGTATTTAGTTGCCCCTAGCGTAGATGACCAACGATGCTATGAAGTGTTTAAGGATTTTAACGAGAATGCATCAGAAATTAAAGGTGAGAATGTCGTTGATTTTATAACTGATATTGACGAAGCACCATCCGTGGACGACCTTGATAGGAACATTAACAATTTAGTCGTAAACGACGATGTGATGTTAGATAAACAAAAAAACCAGCTAGAATATTTTCCCGAGGCAGGCATAAAAACACCGACGTGATATATGTCGCTCAACGCTACACTCAGATTCCAAAAGTGATCAGAGATAACTGTAATATTCTTGCTGTGTTTAACGGCGTTGATACACATACGCTACGAAATATTTGGCAGACATGGTGTTCTGATATGGACTTCAATCAATTTCGAAATTTCTTTAGTAACGCTCAGTCAACCCCGCATGGATTTATAACAATAATGTTACATGATCCTGCAACACGATATCGTATCGGACTGGATCAAATATTCCGTTGAAATCGTAAAAGAATTTTGTTAACCTGTAGCAGCAGAGGGGGTGATGACCACATCGTTGCGACAAAATTGATTGAAAAATCGTAAAGTCTCCGTTTGCTAAGCGGAGACTTATTTTTTTTTTTTTGGTTAAAATATGAGATTTCGCAGGAAGGCTCTATTTCCGTTTTGAGGACTAAATCAATTTTTTGTCGGAAAAGGGTGGTCTGTTCACCCCCTCTGCTGCTTATTACAATCCAGTCTTGTCAGAAAAACTTCTCGCTTTAAAGGAGCAAAACTTTCAGCTAAAGAAGTAAAATAGATTTAAGATTATATTCTTATCGCTATTTGTTTTATATGACATAATTGTTTCACATATCAGATGTTTTTGTATTTATTCTCAATTCTACAGAGTAAATACCTACGTTATGCAGCGCCACTATATTTGTAATACTATAGTCTGTTTCGAGATAGGTTTTTTGTTGTAACTGAACAGACAAATTGAGTTTAATTATACGCTGCATGCCTTGAACGTTTAATGTACATGGATAAATAATTCATGTGCGCGCATGCGCAACATATATGAATGTAGAAGTACTTAACCGTGTCATAGTATCACACGGTTTGGTTGTTTTAATTTTAGCTGACCGTGGGGTCCGTGTGGTGACCGTGGGGTCCGTGAGTGACCGTGGTGTGGTGCCATGTTGTAGTGAACGTGTGCTGACCGTGTGTGTGGGCTTGTCTATACTGACCGTGTGATGCCAGTGTGTGGTGCCTGTGTATGGTACATTGCGTATGCTGCCTTTGTATGCTACCATTTGCATTGCTAGTCACATGACTAGCCAAATATCGCGGCCGATATGCATACGACGTCACAGGTCAAATAGTCGCGTGATAACAACAAAACCGCGTTGTCGTGTAGCTTCAGCGTGATCAATCTGCCTCTTTCCAAGGCTTCGCGACCAACGTGTCTGTGTTGAATGTAAGGGCTTTCGAGTGATCCTTCAAACTAACAGGGGGGAGTGGACCATGCGTGGCGACTCCGCCACCATTGACTAGAGCGGGGTGGAACCGGATATACATCTTGGACGTCAAATGGATGCCACGATAGTTTTAAAATACGCGTTCCATATTATTGCTATTACCATCTGAGCAAATATTTCACATTTATGTATCGAGTTTCGTTATATGAACGATAAACTCATAATTTCACCTTTTCATACCCATACATACAAATCTAGCCACCCAACTGATGTTAATGCTACCATCCACGGAGTAGAGAGGTGCATTTCTGATGTGAAATCATGGATGACATGTAACAATGTAACAAGCTGCAGATGAATGATACTAAAACTGAGGCCATTCTGATTGCAGCACAAGGAATATCTCATTCACATGCTTTACCTTAAAGAATAAATATTAGCAGCACTAATATTAAATTCACACATTGAGTACGAACTATAAGTGTTACTCTAGAGATTATTCTCGCATTAAACTAACATTTCATGAACATATGCAAGGCTGCATTTATTGAGCTCAGACGCATTAGCGTTCTATTTCAGTTTATGCAACTAAAACAGTTGTGTTAGTAGTTTAAAGTACTTTAGTACTTGTTTACCAAAAGAGGAATTCAAGATCGATGCTATGTGAAAGACACGGCAACTATTTTTAAAATCCAGTCGTTGCCACAGACGAATGTCATTGGCCATTCAGAAGGGTCCTAACACGTCTTCTTCGCAAAAGGACAAAATATACAGTAAACACCGATAAGGAATAATACAAGATGTACGATAGTGAACTCGAAATGTTCATTGAAATATAATAGTTGTTTATTAAATATTAAAAATTGATATCATAGAGGAAACGTTATTTAGTGATGCAGGTGAGAACGTCTATACGCTTACAAAACGACTTCATTCCGGTCAGGTATCGATAAGGCTAGCTGGATAAAATTGATATAAAGTGCTCATTTGAAACATTTTGAGTGTAAGTCTCATTTATTTTATATTACAGTAATACTGGTCGTACGATTCGGTCTCTTGTTTCCTTTGATTAATCCATATTTATCTTAACTATATGGAACTTTTGAGTGCATTTATCAAGTTATTCAAACTTAAACTGATCAGATATATATCTTAACTGCGGTAAAATGAATACTCCTTTCAAATGAGATGTTTAGAAGTAGCTTCATGCATCTACAGATTCAGTCACTATTTTCATAATCTGCATTTTTCTTGGCTCGTACCTTTTCCCGTCAGTGATTTCGCGAAGTGATGCCTAACAAGAACGAAGAAAAGAAAAAATATATGAATGTTTACACACGTTCCAGTAAATGTAATTTCCATTTCGTTGAAACATTTCATTCTAGTGATTAAAAGGAACACAGTTCAGTAATTACAGTAAAGAAAACAAATCAAATTCATACATATAATAATGGTGTTATAGAGGTTATACAAATTATAAATTTAAACAGAAAGTTTAAGTACATTATACAATTTTATTTAGTGCATTGGTAGCAAGGCCATTAGGATACTATCAAACTCATAAATTCAATAAGTTTCATTTATTAGTCTATTCATGTCACTATGAACAATACTGGCATGAAAAAACATCTATTAGAGAGTGATTATTGGTGTTAATGTGTCTTGAACTATTCGAAGAAAACTTCGGATCTATATAGTTTTTATTTTAAAAAAAGCGATGATTATTCATTCTCTTACAAATTTGTTGAAGTGTCTGTCCGACCTATTGCATGCTACATTTTTTACAGGTTATCAAATACATTACATCAGTTGATATGCAATTAGTGTTGTAACGTGAAGAAAATACCGATTTGTAGTAGCCTTAGTGATAGAAGTACTTTATCGTATATTGGCACATTGAGAGCACCCAGTGTCTGTTAAACGTATTAACGTTTTGCAATGAACATACACGTATACTCAATGTTTCCATTTCAGAAACTTGCGATGCAAATTTGTGGTAGGGGGGCTTTAAGACCAAGCAGAGTGGCCGATTTTTGCAAGGTCCGAGGAGACCCAATTTCGAGCAAGGCTCACGTTTGGATTCCAGGCCAGCCTGACATAAATCGAAGAACTTCTGGCTAAGGACAATGTATATAACGAAGTCCACGGTTTTATCTGTCAAATATCGATATAATAAGTAACTAATTGGAAACAGATATATACATGTTTATTAGCGCAATAGGGAGAGAATAATAAACATAAATATTCTTTGACGGCTATCTTTGTATATGTGATGATGAGTATTTAGATTTATGTGTGTGTGTGTGAATATTATAAGCTTGCAATATATATAGTTCAATTTATTTGTTGTCACGAATATATAAAATCCTTAGTGAAGTTGTCATGATTTTCTAAAAATTCATGAAACGTAGAAATCTTGCTTTCAAACCATACCCAGGAACAATCAGACTTTTTTCCAAAAGTTGAATTGTTTCAACTTGACAGAAAATTAGATCTTTCTGAGGCAAAAGTTTACTTAACCAAACAAGACATCAGAAAATGCTGCTCCATTATTTGGTAGAAAAGAATGTTTTTGATAAAATTGCTTTGGTTTTCATCAGTAAGTCTGATCTAAAAGTAAACGACAAACTTAAAATACAAGATGGGATTGTGTAGTTAACGCAGCTCAAATTTCAGAAGAAAGTGAAAGAATAAAAACAAATACAAATACAAGCGGAAGAAAAAGCAAACTAAACACTAAATGCGGTTACAAGGAAAGCAAATTTAATTACAAGAAAAACAGATGAAGTTATACTTAGAGAAAGAGTTGTGAGAGAGACATGACAGAAAGAAATATAAACAAATGCAAGTGAAAGAAAGAGATGAAATATCAAATTAAAATAAGAGAAAAGAACTCTGGCAAGTGAAAGGCACATTCATACCTCAAATCCAAATTTATGTTTTGAGCTTGCAAAAACAATATTAGGTTAGCGCCCGTTTTCAGAGAAAGAGAAGTTATATTTTACGGAATTTGAAAACGGACTCAATTATTACAATGTGTAATTACTGGTAAAGTTAGTGATATTTTAAATTTATGTCAGTTCACCAAAATGATGGCTATGATGCGATTCAGGGATGCATTGTAAGGAGTTATGCGTTAGTCCCTGAAGCACATCAGCAACAAATTCAGACACTATAAAACGAAGTATTTGAGATTTGACATGCCCATCATAATTCAAATTGGCACAACTAAACCTCAAGCTTCTGATAAGCTTGATTATAGATCTTTGTCTTTTCCTACGTGTACCTTTTGCAAGAAGGAAGGACCTGCTGTTTTTTATTACTACAACGTGAAAAATGGGCATCAGAATCAAGACAGACCTACTCCAAATGCCAACTGAGGCTAATTTATGCCGCCGTTAGACGTTCTGACATAGACGCGTAATCACGAATGCAACCGTTGCCAGTCACACTAGTTACTATTTGTTTATATGCAGCAAAACTCCAGACTGGTGTAAATATACTGATTGCTGCAATCTATATTCATGCAACATCATCCAACGGTTGCTGCTGCACCAATCACGCACATATAATAATTGATCACACAAAGCGTTGTATTTTAATTCATCTTTCCTGACTACTTCGTCCGTTGTAAGTGCATATGATTATTTTCTCAGGTCGGTAACAGTTAGTATGTCCCATGGTTATTCTATTAAAAACGTGATGCCGTCGTTGCAACATATACGTATTACTTTTACTGATACAGCGGTCATACAATTGTATGAAGTCTCTGATGAATATTTAGGTTTATGGTGATTGTACGTGTTCGGTGAATAGCACCACAGCCGTGATAATCACAGTACTGTCTACAACTTATACAATCCTTCTCGTCTTCGAAGAAAGACTGTTTAACAAAAAAGTGTGTTATTAAGTAACATTCTAGAGAATGTTTGGGAGGGACATGAGAACATTTAAGTGTTTACCGATATTTTTCCTGTACTGACTAAAATGATCATATCGAATAGTGTCCTTGACATTCTGTTTCTATATTTCAACCAGTGATTATTTAACTTGTTCCACCGATCGACTGTTTACACTGACTGACATCAGTCATCAATTGTTTCCTTTTTGAGGAAAACAAGAGATAGTTTTCAGATGTTTACGTATATTCAGATGTATCAATAATGTCTTCTCTTTTCTACAAAATTCCAGTGTAGCAAAATAGTTTGCAATATTATAGCCAACGTTTTAACAAGAAACTGATCGACCCCATTTCTGAAACTTCATATTTATAAGCAGGAAACATTCCCGGAAGTACAGAAGGAAGTGCAAATACTATTGATCAAATGATAAAGTTGAATTACTTATACAATTACATAATAGTTGTGTTGGGTGGTTCAATGTATATGTGAGTATGTAACTATGTATCATTTATCCGGAAGTAGTTTTTATCCAATCGGCAATATTTCTTATGCCCCACTTTATTTTCAATTGATTAGCTAATCTGATCTTGCAATGAGACATACAGATAGAATGCAGAATATGTTTGAAAAAGTGACAATTATTAATAAACTGTCCGCCATTCAAATATATGTTTGAATGCATACAATATTAACTTGCTGATCTTTAATGGTGATATCTTAGATAGGAGAAACACGCCATTTTCATCCTCAATGTATTTTGAGGTTGTTTGACATACACGTATATATTAATATCACAGATATAACAGAAAAAGGTCTATCTGATTTATATGAGATAATACGTTATAATACTAACTAATAATGATTTATGGCACACATCGCTAAACTCTAAGCATTGACTTATACTACATCACTATATAGACACTATTATGAAGACTTCAGGTCACACTAATGATTATCATTTCCACCCCTTTCTACGGTAGAAAACGTTTTTTTTTTCCCCCGCCATTATGCGAACAATAACATGCGCAATTATATAATAGAAGCATGCTAAAGACAAGAAGCATGCTAAATGATGCGTGCCAAATAACTGAAAACGTATAATCTTCGACTGGTAAATAAAAGCAAAATGTGTTAATTGGAAATTGATCTGGATAATTAAATTTGATATTACATACATACATATACATGCATATATACATACGTACGTACGTACGTACATACGTACGTAGGTACGTACGTACGTACGTACGTACGTACGTATGTATGTATGTATGTATGTATGTATGTATGTATGTATGTATGTATGTATGTATGTAAGTATGTATGTATGTATGTATGTATGTATGTATGTATGTATGTATGTATGTATGTATGTATGTTTGTTTGTTTGTTTACCTCAACGCCATTGTGCAGCAAAAGATAGGCTATACATGGCGGCCAGTATTAATGGTGGACGAAGAACCCGGAAACCCCCGGAAAGAACCACCGACCAACGAGAAGCTACCGACAAGCTTTCTCACATACCCACATTGACCGAATCTGTGACTCGAACCCACGCAGACAGAGGTGAGATGGTAGTGATCCGTAACGGACAGCGCTGTAGACCACTCGGCAACTCGGGGTCCCTATGTATGTATGTATGTATGTATGTATGTATGTATGTATGTATGTATGTATGTATGTATGTATGTATGTATGTATGTATGTATGTATGTATGCATGCATGCATGCATGCATGCATGCATGCATGCATGCATGCATGCATGCATGCATGCATGCATGCATGTATGTATGTATGTATGTATGTATGTATGTATGTATGTATGTATGTATGAGTAATAAAGACGTATCTCTCTCTTCTACCGTTACATGCACACACAACATACGTTTTCAACAATCATAATAATAGTTCCATGTCATTATTTAAGGATTCGTATTCGGAAAGGCAGCATGTTATTATAGTCAACACTAAACAGACGTATTTTCAGTAAATAAACTGTAACTCATAATAACTTTACAATCTCACAAAGGTTTTTAATTTCTTCATCTGATAGACATATGTGGTACAAACACAAATATACACTAAACAGATTGGAAAGAGATATCCTTGTATCGTACATGAGGATAAGTGATCAAACGAAATAGTATTATATTTTGAGAAAGAATAGTATTATTATCGGCTAAGTGAAGTGTAACAAGTCCTCCGATGAAATACAAATCGGGGTATGTGGGTTGTTGCATAGCTTTGCCTGCGTGCATGACCCAGCATGCAATCTCGACTGCGTAAAACTCCTTAAATAACATCGACGGAACCAATCTGTCGATACAGGTATTCGTGTGAAGAGGAAGCACAGTATTAAAACGTGAATCACACCTAATAAATATTATATTAGTGTCCTTAGGGTCGGCTTGATGAATGATATACCTAGACTGTTTACTTGTACACTTCATACAAATATCCTATACATCAATCTAAAGTGTAGTATTTCATGTATGAATATGACATACCAAATTTTAAACACATCGATTGCATCTTTTCTAAATTAAAAGAATGCAATGAAATATGTTCGAAACAAACTAAATTATTTTGATGTAAAATCCAGTTTTCAAAGTGGCCTATTTGTTTAGAAAGATAAACTGTACACTGTTACACGTAACTGTGTAAGTGTATGATATTATAATTAATATTCATTTACAAACTTTACAATTCTCAGGTGTTTGATTGTCAGTGTACTTTGTGTCCCTTATCTAAGAGTCTGTTTGGTTTGATATTTAAGGAACTATGTTACTAATTCTAGTGGCTGTTGTCTAACATTTTCCATGTGTCTCAAAGTGATTACTTAGTTAAAACTACATAACTGTCTTATTAACTTACGTTAGTATTAATATGATTTCGTACTTAATAGTAGTGATGTAAGTTTCTAGGCCGTATATCAAACGAAAGAAACAAAACGTGACAAATAAATATATCATGAGCTGCAAATAGTGTTGGAAGCATACGGTACATAAGGTATAATTGGCACGTGACTTAGTTTAATTGTTTGTTTCCTTGTCTTAGATGTAAACTCTTTGTCATGATGGGAACGTCAACAACTTTCCTGAAAATAATATTTCTGCATATTTTATTTACCATACATGGATTCGATTAAGATTTCGACTCGAACACATTTTCCACAAATTTTCTGAACGCCGAAAGTACAAAATATGCGGTAGATGCCAAATGAACTGTAGTTGCCATATAAAAACAGACACACTGAAAGCAGACAGAAAACGCAGACGACGTACCCATGTCTGAGAAATTACTTATCCCGGTTTAAAAAGATCGGAAACAGATTATCAGACCAAAGTGAATCATCATCATTTTAAAACTTTCTCCAAAATATTGACCATCAACAACTGGTTTGTTGCTGAAATGTAAGATGAAAAGGACATGGTGATATCGCTAATCTTATTTTTCATTTTAAGTATGGATCACCGCCATTTATAACGAAACTTAGAAGAAGTTCATTATAGTATAACAAGTTTTAACGTTTGTGTGACGAACTTGCTCACTCGCCATTCTAAATCTTATATTGAGGTTATATTGAAATTTGAAAAGCTTAGCACTTATTGAATGTATGTATGTATGTATGTATGTATGTATGTATGTATGTATGTATGTATGTATGTATGAATATGTGTGAGTTATTGCCTGGGTGCATGCTTGCGTGTACGTGCGTTCATGCATGCACTTGTATAAGTCCTTGATATGATTTTGTGATGGATGAATCTGGGACCTCCCGCATCACGGACGCTGTAACTTCTTAGGTCATTAGAGCCAGCACAAATAATGAAATCAGTTATTTGTCATAGTAATCGATTTCATGACAAATACTTCCGTATCATTTCTACATACACATGGAACAGGATAACATAATCTTTGTTATTTTGAACGTATTTAATTTGTATCCGAGGGGCGATTGTATTTGCACTTCCTTCTGTACTTCCGGGAATGTATCTGATCTATACAATTGGTGTGTCAGCTATGTGGTTGATCACTTTCTTGTTACAATTTCGGATTTTTGTTAAACTGTGAAATTTATAGAGAAGATATGCAATTATTGATATATCTGATTCCACGTAAACATTAGAAAACTATCTCTTATATTCCTCAAAACGAAAACAATCGACGAATGATGCTAGTCAGTCTAAACAGCCAATCAGACGGTGCAACTATTCATTTGTTGATTTATAGTAACAGGATTAAAATGAAACTATTCGATACGACTATTTTAGTCAGTACAGTAAACTTGTCATAGCCACTTAAACGTCTAGCGATTATAACATTTCTGATACATGCAGTCACGTATTATTTAGTATTTTATAGTTTAATAAACGCTTTCATGTATGCATGTAAATAACAAGAACCTAGAACATAATCACGTACGTACGTACGAATGTATGTACGTAAGTATGAATGAATGTATATCTGTAAATATGTATGTATGTATGTATGTATGTATGTATGTATGTATGTATGTATGTATGTATTCATGCATGTATGTATGTATGTATGTATGTATGTATGTATGTATGTATGTATGTATGTATGTATGTATGTATGTATTCATGCATGTATGTATGTATGTATGTATGTATGTATGTATGTATGTATGTATGTATGTATGTATGTATGTATTCATGCATGCATGCATGTATGTATGTATGTATGTATGTATGTATGTATGTATGTATGTATGTATGTATGTATGTATGTATGTATGTATGTATTCATGCATGCATGCATGCATGTATGTATGTATGTATGTATGTATGTATTCATGCATGCATGTATGTATGTATGTATGTATGTATGTATGTATGTATGCATGCATGCATGCATGTATGCATGTATGCATGTATGCATTCATGCATGCATGTATGTATGTATGTATGTATGTATGTATGTATGTATGTATGTATGTATGTATGTATGTATGTATGTATGTATGTATGTATTCATGCGTGCATGTATTTATGTATGTATGTATGTATGTATGTATGTATGTATGTATGTATGTATGTATGTATGTATGTATGTATGTATGTATGTATGTATGTATGCACGTAAGTCGTTATTTTATAGTACAGAGGTTTACTCTGGAACGTTTTGCGCATGCGCGCATATTATAACACGGAACATGTTCATTTATTTGTCATTTTCCATCACGAGATCACGAGGTGGTACTATACAGAAAACCCATTTGTCAAATTTAATAACGTCTGTCTAGCATTGGATAGATTTTCAAATAAATTTGGGTTGGCGGTTCTCTTCTTTTTTATTCTAGCATCAGAACATGAAACGGTAAGTGTAATTTTTCTAGTCTGTACATCACAAATTATGTTTACCACAGTAACTTTTCAGCCTCTAAGTTCATCTCTTTATCGATAAGGATTTTTCTGGCACTTTTTTCCCTGTTATATGGATGTTTGCATGTCCCTCTAAAAAGACTAGTTCTTGTAACGACAAAGGAATGTTGTAGTGATCAGGAAATTGTCAATCTTGTCGCACCTTCCAGTTTCTTCCTACTCATATGAAATCGATGGACTTTGTAGAATACACAACTGATATAAAGATAATCATTGTAATTGTGCAAGATATTTGAGATAAGGAGAATAAAAATCAATCGGAAAAATATACATCCATTTAACTTATTTACGAAGGATGACCTTCCTTACTGTTATTCACTAATATTTGTGTCCTGATTCACACACAAGTACAAGAATAATGGATGTGTCCCTAACCATGTTTATCAAAGTTCTTGGGTATAAAATTAGGATTCTGTTTTTTGTGACATGTTGGTACTTTTTAATTTTCTACGACATAGAAAGCTAGAGGTTTTTGCGATGATCTTGCATTCTAATAAATAATTTTTATCTGCATCAGACGTTTAAGTAAAAAAGGAGGTTGGTATTTTTTAACAATATCTTGTAAATAAATAGAGTCAGCTTGTTACCAGAGAAGTAAATGCAAAAGAATAGTGAGAAATGATACCATTGTATTCAATATGTTTTGTTTCAGATAAACTGAGTGACGTTTTCGAGCGTTAAATACCAATAATCTAATTTAATTCTTCACTAAACAAACTGTTATTCAGGACATTATCGTCACACAACATAAGTATTCACAAGTAACCTACAATATTAAACTATTACAACAACAATTATATCAGAAAATGCAGGCATCAGCAATTATAAAAGAATGGTGTACATAACTGCATCTAAAGTTGGCAATACATTAGTGTACTCGCTCAAATTTTTACGAGATGCTTTTAGTGTCTTCGCGAATATATCTGTAAATCTTTGCATCCTAATTATTCACGTTCGTTCTGATTGCTAAAGTTGATACAGTTTTCAACCATTGGTTCATCTGTAGGATGGTGCGTAATAAGCAGCTGTGGCTCGCCTGCATTTCGCATGAGTGCAAGAAACCTCTTTTTCTATACTTTGGCTCGCCTGCATAATGTGCCTAGAAATTTTCTTTCTCTTAACCACTGGAGTTATTATCGCGTTTGATTCAAATTCAGCATGCCAGTATATAAGAGGGAAAACCCATTTTGTGTGTGTTGCAGAGGCGTAGCTAAGGGGGGGGCAGGGGGTACATATGTCCCCGGGCGCCAAGGTACAGAGGCGCCAAAATGAGGCTTACAACGTCACATTATAATAAGTAAACAAGGGTAATAAATCGGTCACAAGATCGCTGGGGCACCAATTTTATAGTTCGTCCCCGGGCGCAAAATATCATCGCTACGCCTCTGGTGTGTTGGTACTTCGAATCAGTAATACCTGATCATTAGACTTGGTTATTACTTTCAGAAAATGTCTCCCTTTCGCGTTGTTAATGCTGCGTTTATATCACTACGCAAACAATATATAGTCAGGGTGTGTACGACATCCATGCCATATGCTGAACGTATTTTCGTTTGATTTTCTCATTGTATTGATGTTCACAGTCCTTTCTGTCTTTGCTGTCATCAATGTCATCGCTAGATCGTACAATATACTCTATGTCGTCGTTCGGTAACTCAAAGTTAGCGACTTATATAATTTTATAAAGACTTCATACAACAGCATTTCGCGATTTTTGTCATATTCTTCACCAATAATTTGTCTTCCTATTGAAATGGGGGGTCAATATGTATGACATGTTTGAAACTTATGCCAACTATTTGCCTTTTCCGAAAATTCCATATCATGTATTTATTCCAGCTATATAGCAATTTGATCTTAAATGTCATGCTTTAACGACACGCTTGTTTGGACAACTTTATTTACACACAAAAATACAGAAGTGATTTCAATCATAATGGTGTGAGCATCAAACGCTCATCCTCCTGGTAAAAGTATGTAATAGTGAATTTCTTAAACTCTATAATGCTAGTTGCATATTTATATCTCAGAGTTTTGTCAAAATGGTGGCATATGTGACAGCGCTGCCCTGACAATGCTATCATTACTTGATCCATGATATATATATATATATATATATATATATATATATATATATAGAGAGAGAGAGAGAGATAGATAGATAGATAGATAGATAGATATAGATATATATATATATATATATATATATATATATATATATATATATATATATATATATATATATATATATTACTATTTAATATATTCTGATTTATTATACAGCATGGGATACTCGATCATCTTTTCGGTTTTGCTTGGGTTGTTCGGAAATTGCCTACTGACCAAGTTATTTCATGGAGCACATACATTTACAGGTACACAACCACTACCGTGGCGACGCAATGTATGTGGATCGCTTTTCGAATGTTTAGGTATTTATTTTCGACTTATTTTCTGTATATGCATTCATGCATGCCTTTGTATGCATGCAAAAAATGTGTATATGTATCTCTGCACATATGTAGTCACGTGCATACGAGGGTGCGATTATTTCCATGTCGGTCTACATGCATGCTTGTAAGCACGAACAAATGTACGCAAGCGAAAACTGAAAAATGTATAACTTTTACATGTTTTTATTAGAGCCCTTCTAACGTTTCTCCTAACGGACCCTCTTTATACTTAATATATTAATTGGTAGGCAAAGAGATGAAAGAAGAACATAAATTTGTTATATAATTTTTGTATTGGCTTTTTTGTAATATCTTACATTTTGTCTGTTTTTCATGACTTC
Organism: Unio delphinus; assembly: GCA_029339505.1. Lineage (NCBI taxonomy): Eukaryota > Metazoa > Mollusca > Bivalvia > Unionida > Unionidae > Unio > Unio delphinus. The sequence continues at coordinate 10,270,758 of JAQISU010000306.1, forward strand.
TGTCAGTGTGAAAGATGGTTAATTTCGACATGTGTCTTCATTTTCAGGTTTGGCCCTAACTGTTGTATTATTGTTTGGAAACATTCATGGTCAGAGAAATATTAGACCTACGACGACAGCCCGAATTACACCTACGACACTAGCCCCAATTACAACTACGACACCAGCCCCAATTACAACTACGACACCAGCCCCAATTACAACTACGACACTAGCCCCAATTACAACTACGACACTAGCCCCAATTACAACTACGACACCAGCCCCAATTACAACTACGACACTAGCCCCAATTACAACTACGACACCAGCCCCAATTACAACTACGACACCAGCCCCAATTACAACTACGACACTAGCCCCAATTACAACTACGACACTAGCCCCAATTACAACTACGCCGGCCACAGGTAACCTTCATATCGTCTCTTCATTCATGTCTCTTTTATGCTCTTTCATGCGCACACACCAAACTTTCTCCGCCACGACAATAATTGTTCTATTTTCTTAGTTTAGAAGTCGTATTAGGAAAGGCAAAATGTTATTCGATTCAACATTCAACATGCTTATTTTCCTACGAACACAAGTACATAAACTATAACTCTTAATAAATTTTATAATTTTTTAAACATTTTTCCATCTGGTAAATCACAAATATATAATAGGCAGATTTGAAAAAGATATGCATAAATCGTACATGAGGATAACTGACCCAATGAAATAGCGCTATATTTTTTTTTTAGAAAGAATAGTGTTATTATAGGTTAAGTAATGAATAAATAGTCCTCCAAAGAATTAAGCATCGGGGTCTGTGGCGTTATGCATCGCTTTGCCTGCATCTATATTCCAATATGCAGTATTGACAACTAAAAATCATTTAACAAAAAGAGACATAATTAATTCATAGATATAGGTATTTTGTAGAGAAAAAACACATTATTATAATATTGTATTAATGTACTTGTTGTCCTTGTATAGACGATTTAACTTGATGAACGATAGACGTAGTAGTCTCATCAGCTGTACACTTCATACAAATACCAGATAGGGCAATCTTAAAAGTACTATTTCCTGTTGGAGATGGCATACTAAGTTTTAAGACTCTCGATCTATATGCTTTTCGTGATTAAAACAAGGCAAGGAAATATGTTTGAAATAAACTATGCTTTTTGGATGTATATATTGACAATGCATTCATAAATCATTAAAATCAGTTTTATATTGACGTATGTTATTATTAAGATCATTCATTGCTTAATAGTACTGTTGAAAATTTATATGTTTATATCAAATAAAAGAAACAAAACGTGGCATATGAAGTCTTCTATAAGTTTCTTGCTTAAAAATTCTGAATTTTTTTTTTTACATTGTTGGCTGAGATAGGATGGTATCATTACCGTCAACTAATGTTCATTTTTCTCCAGAATGTCCAGCAAGATATTCCTTGTACTCCCAAGAGTGTGAGCGAGTCTGTTATCGATATGATTCCTCAATGTGCAGAACATGGTCTGATGCACGCAGAGTCTGTCAAGACGAAGGAGGCGACCTTTTCGCGCTCTCCGAATGTAACTTCCAGTTTGTCAGGGAACTAGCTCGCCGAAATTCTGGTAAACAGTCAAATTTGTGCAATATACTAGCACATACTTAATCACTACTGCTTACTATTAGTATGACCATTAATAAGTAAGTAAAGATTAATTGGTCGGATGCCAATCAAATTTGGCATTTTTGAGAATAACGTAATCCAGGAATTATTACGTTTTTGTGTTAGATCACAACGGTTTGAGTAAGTTATGGTATATTTATTGTTAAAAAGATATGCTATTAAATTGAATCAGTTTGCAAACTATTGAAATTCTCATAAGTTACTTATCTCCTTATTGTGGCCAATTGTGATTCAAATGTTAACTCAGTACAGCAAGTTTTTAATTAGCAAGGACAGGGTCATGTTTTCAAGTACTATTATCTTCGACTAGTACATTAAACTTTAAAAATATATTTTCGATTTAATTATCTTAGCCTCTTGTTTCTCATGTATTGTGGCATTGAAACATCTTTGTCAATATGAAAGGTGTCGCGTAAAATTGTAAATGTCGACCTTATATAAGATGCAAAATCGTTGCGAAAGTGTTTCTTGTTGTCTTTGGTGCTATCCGCAACAAACGTGACCCTGTCCTTGCTAACGAAACAATTGGATTGTTGAGTAAATGATCCATGGCTGAAACATTGACCGGTTTTGTCAAACCGTATTATATTGGAGCCTATCCTTTCACCACTGTTTTTTACGGGGCATATCCACTGAATTATAAGTCTGTTATTGATGATTTAGCAACAATGAAATGCTATTATATTGAGTCAGTTGGCAAAAGTTTAATTTATTCTCATTGCACTAAGAAAGTTAAATTACAAAATGAGGACGACAAAGACTGATATGCAATCACTAGGAAGATGGAGTTTTTTCCTCCCAGAATATCATCATATCAGGTCTGAGGTGCATGAGTGAAATGTGCAGTACTTTTTATCGGTAAATGATATTTGCTAGCAATCGTAATTGAAATTCCCATAAGTTACTAATCTCATCATTGTGGCAATTGTGACTGTAATGTTAACTCAATATAGCAAGTTTTGAATTGGCAAGGACTGGGTCATGTTTGCAAGTACTATTATATTCGGCTAGTACGTTAAACTTTACTTTAAAAATATATTTTCGATTGTCGATATTTTAATTATCTTTGGCTAGTACTTTAAACGTTAAAAATATATTTTCGATTAGCGATATTTTAAGAATCTTTGCCGCTTGTTTGTCCAATAATGTGGCATTTAAACACCTATTTCAATATAAAAGGTGTCGAGTAAAATTGTAACTTATATGAAATGCGCAATCTTTGCGGAAGTTTTCTTGATGTAGTTGGTCCTATCCGCAACAAACGTGATCCTGTCCTTGTTAATAAAACAATTGGGTTGTTGAGCAAAAGATCCAAGCCAGAAACATTGACCGGTTTGTCAAACCGTATTATATTGCAGCCTATCCTCTCACCACTGTTATTTACATTGATATATCTACTGAATTATAAGTGCATTATTGATAATTACTGGATTTATGTACTGAATTATAAAACCATTATTGATGATTACGGGATATATCTACAGAATTAAAAGTCCATTATTGATGATTACGGGATATACCCACTGAATTATAAGTATATTATTAATGATTTAGCAGTAATGACAGTTTTGAAGCTGAACGAGTAAAGGAACATTTAACAAATGCATATCGTAGAATTGTTTAAAAGGATATACGACATAATAATTAAACGAATGTGCTGAGATAGTCAAGGATACCGGTGATACAATTAATGATGTATCTACGTTCGACACAACACTAAAATGTCCAATAAAAGTAAAACCTACAGCATGAGAAATTTTACATGAATCGAAATATAAATTGAAAAAAGTTTCGGTTTCATTTATTGATCATAATGCGCATACGTAGACTACGCATCAACGTTATTTCCACGAAATGAACAGTTACATTTATAAGTGGGATTTATTTGACTGAATCCCGAAAAACATAAACAAGATCCTGTATCACTATGTTTTTTTCTTGAAGTGATGAAAAATATGATAAATTTGAAAAACCGATCAGCGGAATACATCGTAAAAATCTCTTCATGAAGATATTACAATTCTAGCTCAGAAATTTTCAACCGAGAATACGAACAATTACTAAATATATTGTCTTGCAATTCTGTCAGTTGCAGCTCAGTTTTCAACAGAGACAAATTCGTGGAAGCTAACACGATTTGAATTTTTCAAAGACGTGCAACTAAGCTGTTGTGAATACGGACACGTTGGAAAGTGGAATACTAAGTATAATTATTAATAATTACTGATACAGTTCATTGAATTATTGATGACCGTATCGAATAGTCAAACGAAGTCTATCTTGCAGTGTCACGAGTTAAAAAAAAATAACTCAGCTGCCGAGGGTTATAATAAATGTAACTAAAACCAACAACAAAATTATATATTATATAATTAGAAAAAACACTCGCTGTTTATAAAGTGACAAAAATTAATCGCGAGTTTGATATTAATGCTGTAATCATTAAGTTATAAAATACAACAACGGAATAATTATTTTACGAACTGTAATACAATCATTATGTAGCAATATTCAAATAGTGATCAAAGTCAGTTTCCGTTGATATAAGAGATATCAGTTTTGAGCATATATCTGAAAATGTGTTGCTAACCTCTCTTGAGAGTAATAGACGAATGGACGCTAGTTAAGTAATCGCTGTGGTACTTGTGTGTTTTCAGGAAGTACTTGTAATTATTCACGTATAAATACACGTTGAGGATTAGTTGAATCTAGTCTGTTGATTGCAGTTCTTCCCGCGGATCTTACCACTCTGAAATTATGTACTGTGATAATCCAGATAGGATCAGTCACTCTTTTTCCCCATCTTCAAATTCACCAGGTTCATATAAATATTGTATAGTAACAGTACCCAGCACTTGTTGTTTTAACACTATCTCGTCGTTTCACGGGTATATGTTTATGGTAATTGCATTGATCGATTACGTGGAAGTAATTCGAAACATTTCATTTTTTTAATGCAACTATCACACTTGGTAATCTTGAAACCAATTCGCGAGATGTCATATTTTGATTTATTTCTTTCACATACTGATATAGAAATAACAGCTCAGCGAGTGTTATTTTTACTTGTTCAACATTTACTTGATCACAGTGTATTTCAGGTATGCCCGTGTCGTATTTGGACGTTATGTTGCGTCATCAGTAATGATACTGCGCTCTGAAATTTCTTCGCCAGTACCAACTTGTGGCATCTGTGGCCTTTGTAGAACACGACGTCGACAAATTCATTCAAATCAGAAGCTAATCGAGTTGTTATCGTTGTTGATAATGGCTCTATTTCTTAATATATACTTTTAACATCTACGACAGTTAACCCGCATGGTATGTTAATCGATGTCTTCCATCAAAATCTGCGTACCGAATTGTTTTAGACTGTGGAATATAAATGTGCCATATTGTCTATGATGCTAATTTTTTTCAGCAGTAGAACTTTCGAAACCAGCTACTTCGACGAATGTGCTAATTGCTGAACTACCTTCCCAAAAATCCATTCAACAGTAATAAGTAGAAAATATTATGATAATAGTTGGTTGATTAATTACTAGCTCCTAATGCTTGTTTAAATGTCTTCGCAGATCTCAACAACGATTTAGGTAACAATTCTTTAAACGTTTTGTTTATGGAATTTAACTCATGCATTAATTGTACATTTACAATATGTGTACCTTGTACGTTTATAGTTGTAAAAGTTACATCATGAGCTTGACACGCTTTATCAATAGCGTTTACCGGGTACTCTACGGATTTCGGTTGATCTTGGCTGTCAAGTCCAATATCAAGTCAAGTACCAGTACCGCATTAGTTATACTAGAAAGGTGATTTTACCTGTGTATTTATCCCACGGGATTCCTGGTAGTTTTGCGAACTAAATGTCAACTTAATCTCCTTTTTAATATTGTTTGGATTAGGAATATTTAATTTGTGCCAAATCTTTCATACTTACCTGTATTTACTCATCTCTTTCTTCTTGCTATAGTAGTTGTTAGTCCACTCGTGTGAGTACGCGCGGTTCATTTCACACAATATTAAATCCATATTAATTTATTTATCATGGATGTAGGTGATTTTCGGCAACAGGAAAGCGATAGCCGGATTAGCATGATGCAGGATTACTAAATTCTGTCGGAATGATTATCATAGGTCCATTTGTGTCTAGTAAAACGCAATTGCTGCTTAATCTGATAATTAGATGGTTGATACGGAAAAATGTGTATTTAACGGCGTCATCTGTACATGATGATTAAAAGAGGTAGCTGTAACAATTTGTTTCAGTAAAACAACAATTGCTAATGTTCTTAATATCATTGCAAAACCTATACAAATCTTGCGAAAATTAAAACTACATAGGTATATAATTAAGTTGCGTACAGCGACTTAAGCATACTCCCAATTATCTTCGTTGGTATCATCAAGTTTAAATACCAGATATTACGTTTACATAAATGATCAAGATTAACAATGAGGCAATGCCTAAGCAGCCGAGGGGGCGAACCGTACAAACGTTTCAGGCAAATATTTTTTAAGCAAAAACCTCTTACGAGAAACGAAAAAAATAATTCTTACCAATCTAGTTGCAGATTTGTTGTCGCGCCCCCACTGCTGATATGGGTTAACGATGACAATCACTACGATTTCACAAACAATTCATTAGTAAGACCTCTCTTTGTAAATCAATTAGATTATTGGATTGGTCAGTGAGTCTGAAATTAATTCTCGTTATGACATCGCATTTGACTGGATTAATTGGATCCTCAATAATTAGAAATCCTGGAGGAGCTGTTGGTGCAAATATATCCCTGCTGTGCTTGATTTGAGAATTGTTGTTTGTGGTTGTGGTGCTGTTTTTTTCCATGTGTCATGGATTTTTTTGAAACCTTCATCGATGGCATCATTGAGAGATTTTTGTAGTTCTTAGATATTATATCCGTGTAGTTTGAGCGTGGTAATATCTTCTACGCGTATATTATACACTCTCGCAAACCCAGTTCTCGTTTTAGGATTACTGTCGCCTAATACCTCTTGAATAATTTGCGAATGAAATGTTTCCATGTCATTGATGATTTTGTTACATGTTTGAACGACGCTGATAAATTCATCTCGGGTGAGAGTGCCGGATTTAAGAGATATTAACAACAGCGAAATAGCATTATTCATCGCTGTGAAATTTTCAGTGATTTTATCCTGTCGAGTTGCGTAATATGACATTATACAATAACAGATTGATCTAATTGTTACACTACATGTTTTCTACTGGTGCATCAACGACTCTCATTCGTCCGCCAACACCTTCGAGTAGCATTGATTTATCGCTGAGAATAACAGCAACCGCTCTATAACTAACACCGCCAGCAGGGGCTACACGAGCTCTAAAGTATATTTCAACGACGGATTGTCTTGTTAAGTCAAGATGTTCCAGTGAAAAGTAATAAATCGGATATTGATTTTCAAAATCATGTGGTGATATTTGCAGACCAGTATCAACATTTTGATTGCGTCCCATATATGACAATAAACGATGATACACACGCGTAATATGGTTGTTATAGTAATTAAGTTGTATATCCTCGGATGGCTCCTGTTGGCCGTTTATTCTCAGCGAGACTTCATTAACACCTAACTGATCAAATATCATGTGACTACGTGTTTGATTGCCTAATCGGGCTCTATCTTGTAACGCAATAAATATGACGATGATCTGAAACACCTTGTCGCGCTGCTAGGTGCCATGTAAATGTTCCAGTAATATCAGAATCTATAGTATCCGTACTCATTGATAACCAACTTATCAATGATTTTCCTCCTTGGTCCATAAATGATAGTAATCGCTCTTCTGTGGTGATTGATGGAGTCAACACTGCATCCACAGTGATAGTTTTGATCAAATAACTTTAACAGCAGCAGCATCATCACCACGCCAAATTGCGTCATCATCAGTGCCCTTTCGCACGAGTACTACCGTATGCTTTGCTCCATAGATAACTTTTCGGACATTTCTACAGAATCCAAATATATGATGCAGTGGAATCGCGCATGAAAATCGTCGAAGTTCCCTTTGTAGCATTGATTTGCGTGTTGCATATCCTAGGTTGTAATCGGGATTAGCGCCTCCGACAATATCAAAGTTAGATCCTGGTCTACCTCCTCTGTGTTCATAGGTATCGGGGTAACCTGGATCAATTGCAGTAGCTCGTGGTGTCTGTATTTTAATATACGGGGAGTGATTAGCGTGATCAGTAATATCCTTAGCAAACATCATAGATGGACCCGCCGATCTTGTATAATCGTCGGAGTATCTAGCTAACCCTGTTATTGTGAAAGCAACATCAACAATACTCTCAATGGTTTCAATTTCTTTTCCATCAATCATATACCTAGCGCTACTAAATAGCACCATGATCCCATTATTGACAAAACCCATTCGGAGAATTGGGTTATCTGCGTATGGTGTATTGGCTACAGCATCTTTTACAAGTTCTCCTTCTACTTCAATAAACGCTTCACAAGGTAAAAAGTATTTACTGGTATCATGAACTTGAATTTCAATTTTTGATCGAAGATTTGGTTGTATTGCGTGATAGACATAAAATTGATAATCACGTACGGAATCATCCTTGAGCACTGGGGCGTCCATATCAAACGCTGTATCAGATGACCGTTTGAACATTTTATTATATATTCGTAGATCTAAATCATTGGCGTCGACCCCGTCGTGGGTTTTTTTAAAGCCACTTCCCGCTATCATATTTGCGGTTATGTTATCTTGGTCACTTGCTGTCAACGAAGTCGCCAATGACGGAGTCATCAACGATGCTAGTTTTTGATCTACTGCGTTATTGATTTTTTTACTAATATTTGCAGGCATATCTGATGTAGACGGTAGTGGTCCCAAACGCGCTGGTGGTTTCCTTCGCCTTCGAACTAGCGCTGTTAGCTTATCCCGAGCGGCTGAAAACGCTTTCCTGGCAAGATCTCCAACAGCACTAATACCCTTATCACGAATAACATCAATGACTTTCATCGATAATTGTTTTGCTAGCGGCGCTACTTTTGGAGCCATTCTTGCAAATAGCCCTGCAATTGTATCACCGAGACCATCACCATAGTAGGCTCTATAAACTGGAAACCGCGAGTTTACTACATAGACGCTGGTTGGTTTATCATGGTTGTAGTGTATGATCATCTTATTTAAATTATATTTATCTAATCGCAAAATCCTACGGATTTTTGACGAAGTCATCAAATGAAAAATCCAAGGGATTTTCAGTCACTCAGTAACTCATCAATGAAATCTCGATATGTTTTGATATCCATGATACCACCTTGAAATAACCGCATGCAGATATCAGTTGCTTCATTAACTATTTCCGGTGAATTATTTCCAGCTTGTTTCCCTCCTATGAGTACTTCTAATCGTGCTGTATCACTGAGAATATTACCAGGACAACTAACTAAACCACTACCTGAAATCCCACTGGAAAATATTTAATTTTAGAAAATCCCTTTCCTTTTTGTTCTTTAGTTGTGCCAGTTGCACCCTGTGTATCTGTTTCTCGACTTTGTAAATCCCCAAACAATTCCTCAAGAATATCTTCGTCTTGATTAGATGGTATATTCAACGGTTCAGGTTGTGGTTTTTGAGGTGAGAAAGATATTTTCTTTGAAGGTTGCCGTCGCTTTTTTTGCAATTTTTTCGGTTTTTGTTGTTGTTTAAATTCTTCGTATTGATTATATATTGCACCCACCACCTTGAGGTATCCAATGTATGATGCATTGTTTTTATCAATTTGACTTGTTTTAGTTTTGATTTTGTAAATCACATCAGCGTAATGTTGTATATCTTTAATATACTTATGTTGTTCTGGTTTCAACATTTTTTTCTGTTTTCATAGGTCTTAACAACAAATGCAGGAATTTCTGCAGGATCATTCTTATCAATTGCTTCTAATCCCTCACTGTTAAATCTCGCGAGCAAATCATCGTCTGTTCTTTTTAATTCAGGCGGTGGGGATCTAATATCAATATCACCTAGTCGTTCAATTTCCTGCTGAGTTAATATATCACCGTGGAGTTTTTGTACAGCTTCCTTTGTTTGTTCAGTTCCTGTTGCAATTTGTTCAATCGCACCAAGAAGATGAGCTTCTTTCCTTTCTTAGGGACATCTCCGTACATTACTCGCTCAGTGGCTGATATTACTCCCTTCGCTGCCGTGGTAATTGGTTTAAACAATTCTTCAGATCCTACAGAAAATCGGTCTGAAGACTCTGTCTAGCTTGTAGTTTATTTTTGACAGAGTCTCGTACGGGTATATACTTTCTAATTGACGCTAATCTCTCACGAGCCAATCTACTTGTTAATGATTCGTTTAGCATTATTGGAACAGTAAAGCAATTTCCAATTAGTGCACAATGCAGTGATTTTGTCATCACTAATGAGAAATCGACCATTTGACCCGACTCAGGTAGGAAAAATTAATTTTTCGAGATTTCAAATTTGAAATTTCAGTTATGATTTCATTGATATTTTCAGAGTTCATATTATATATCGCTACATATTTCTAATACAAAAATAAACTGAGCGGTTATCATTCATTGGGTCCCTTTGTGTCTTTTTTCTCTGTTGGTTATAATCAGAGTATATTTCTCTCTCTGAGATTTTCTATCCCGTTGACCCTATGACAATAATTCAAATTGATAAAATAGTTACTCTACGAGAGTTGTCGCAAGGGCGAAAATGATATTTTATTAGTGAATTTCGACGTTGCGCCACTTTTTTGTGTAATAACACAAAAATAACACTTGTATCAAAATTGGGGAAAATGCGTATTTTTTTAACCTACCACGATTGATGATCTAGAAACTCTATCATACGATGGAGCAAGGGCGAATTACGATCAGTTATCCCCAGCTAGTGTTAGATAATACAAAACATGACTAGATATACGAAAACTGAATTTTCTGTCCATTTTTTCTGGAGACAGCGGTCATGGCTATTCCCTCTGCAACGAATCGAATAGAAGGTGGAAAAATATCAAAATATCTACCAGCTTCGGTCATTGATTGAAATATTGATTCCTCGTTATTTTCAATGCTAAATGATCTTATTGGTCTAGCATTTTTCGAGCATTTCCCAGTCCCACCTCGTTTTGTGTTTTCACGTTGTGTAATAGCTTGAAGGTTAATCAAAGAATTATCAGTCTTAATACTATTTATGTGATCGATAACAAGACCGTCTTCGATCAATCCATTAAACACCTCGAAGACGAATCGGTGACAATAATAATTTTTCCCTCCGGATCTAAACACCAAATATCCCATACCATTGTCAGCACCGACTGGTTCCTTCAGCCTGCAGTGTCTGACAATACCATCACGGGATGCCTCATAGTTGGGAATCACAGGATGTGGTCTGAATTCTTGGTTCATTTATATACATAATACTATTTGTCTAATTAATTATTTGGTTGAATAATCACATTACTTGAGAATCTTCCAATGTAGTCTTGAGGTGTTCTTATGACTCGGTCAGAGTCATTGATGCAGTTTTTGTTTCTCTGATCATAATAACGCTTCAGCTCTCTGTATCGCTTACCACCGCAACTCAGACACAACTGCGATTTTCCTCTCACACCGACTCCACATCGTATGCAATTGTCCTGGCCAAGACTTCCTCGACGAAAGCTTTGCATATGATACCCACATAATTCATTTCTGCATGATTTGTTCCACGGGGTTACTGATCCAATCATAATCCATTTGCAATGATTCATTATATATAAATTCTCTATTTAAATACTTGTTTTAATTATAGCATGAAGGAGTTCGAGAGATTATCGAAAATTACGCCTTGGAAAAAGGCTAGATTCAATCTCGATAGAGTATCTGATAAACCAAAGAGTCTAATAGGTGATAGAACCATGATAAGTAAAATTCGTGATTGTTTTAATGAATTCAAACGTGATGGAGCATCTCACTGTTGGTCAACATTTCGAATTGATGGTAGCGTTGATGCTACCATGAACGACGAAAACGCAGCGGTGATAGTCTCACATCTTTGGCGAAAAAGGTATTTCTTTAGAGTGAAATTCATTATCCGTTCGGAAACAGGAGACTGGATTATCAGAGATAAATTTGAACCAATCTTGAAAGATAAGAGAACCGTCGTTGTGAGTCGAGATTCCAAACCAGGAATTTTAACTGGAATTGACAAACCGTAGTACGAGAGATCTTATCTTGTAAACGCAGTTGTATATGGAATATATCCGTTAAATGATAACCGAGTATTGAAAAACTAAAACCCATGAAACTGTCATCGTTGACTTCGTCAAGAATGAATTGTGTGGCAGAACGAATAATAGAACACTTCACAAATGCGTTGCGTAGAAACAAATTGACTGATCTAAGACGCAAAAATATAAACGAATGGGAACTAACAGTTAGGAAGAACGGAGCAAAGATTAAAGATATAGCCAAATTAGAAACATCATTAAGATTCCCAATCACCGTAGCGACGATAACAGGAGAAGTATTATACGAGTCAAAATATAAGTTGAGAGGAGCTCCAATCAAAATTATTGATCATAACAAACACGCGTGGACACCTGCAGTAACAATATTTCCGCGAATACGAACAGTAAAATATATACCCGCAGAGTTCTTACCTTAAATTTTCCCCGGAGGAAAAATTATTTGATTTTACTTACCCGTTAATTAAAAACGATCCTGTGTCAGTGTAAGGAGGGCAAATTCGATCAATTTGTAAGACCCAATGGCGAATTATACCGCACTGAGGCCCTCCATGATGCGTTGAAAAACTAGCTAGTAGTTTTTCAACAGTGAACTCGAAGAGTTTCGACGACGAACATTTATTAACAAATTGTTTTACAATAGCGTCGGTTGCAGCTCATTTTGCGAGAAAGAGAAATATGTGGAAACCAACAAGAGCTGAATTTCTATCAGATATCAAATCAAGCTGTATCGAATATGGCCATGGCGGATTATGGAATACAAAATACGAGTCTAAAAATATTATTTCGGTTGATATAGTCGCGTGTTATCCAGGGAGTTTTCTCGGGTACGGAGAATGCGCTGAGGACTTCAAGCGATTTGGGCATCCCACACACGAGATGGCCCGTGTTGCAATTAATGGACCACTGCCCGATTATGATTTAACCGGATTCGCTCGTGCGGTATCATTTGAATTGGCTACAGGACTTCATCCGTGTTGTTATATTTGGATTGGTAGACACATCTCTGAAAAACACTGGATGCCAATAGTGCTATTACGGTATATGATTGATTCTAAAATGCTGATATCGCTGATTGTCAGTGAAGCGATTATATCATATCACGCGCAGACTGAGGTTTGGTTACCACAACCTGATAGTTTTGATAGTATAATCAGCGAAAATAGAAAACGCTTTCCCGATCTCGATGAAGAATATATCGCGAAATGGTCCAAACAGCTATTTGAAATTAGAAAACAAGACGCAAAACATCTCGGTAGAAGAATAATTGGTAAATTCACTCAAGGTGGCAAATACGACAATACAAGATACTCTTCACGGTTGATTATGGATAGTGTTGAATACGATTTTATCATCGCGGATGTAACATCTAGAGGCATATACGTCGATCGTAAAGACGCTTTCATGTCCGATGGAACCAAATTGGGTACAATTGTTACTTAGAACGATGGATACAGTCTTCAGTATACACATCTGAGGGCATCTATGCTGGCTTATGCTTCTATCAATTTATTTTCGATGATAAATAGATTTCTTAACACCGCAGTTAGAGTCGCCACTGATTCATTATACATAGACATGAAACACAGTAGCGCAGTGGCCAAATTCACAAATTCTGACGAAAGTTGGGGATCATGGAAAATTAAGCGGGAAATACCATGTGATTATTCCAAATCAGCAGATGTTACAATTGAATATAATTATATGAAAAATAATCAGATATCAGAACCATCTAACGCACCACCGTGTTCTGATCAAATATGTAGATACAAAACAGTTTATTTAAACGGCTGTGGTGGGTCAGGAAAGACGACTCGTGCGATTGAATTATTTCGTGGGAAATCAAACATAATTGTACTAACACCGACCCATAGACTTGCCAGAGATGAAACAACGAGGAAATAATGCTTGTACTTATGACAGTTTCTTTCGATGGAAAGGCGATGAATGGACCCCTGAACGAATGGGTGAGAAATTTATTCCTGAAGTCATAATTTGGGATGAGATATGCACAGTGTCATTAGATATATTACAAAGATTTCTCGATTGGTTATTGTTAGCGAATACAAATGTCGTCATGTGCGGCGATAATGGCCAACCACCACCATTTGTCGGTTTATCCCCACATAATTGGCTGAAGAATTTTGAAGAAATTAGTACTGATCATAGAGCACTTGATGAACAATTACGCGAGTTCAAGAAACTAACCAGATTGCAGCCGGATAGAATCCAATGTGAAATAGCGCGTGAAATAATTTCAGAAACCCCATTAAAAGATTTTTGGGAAGCGTAGAGACCAAACGAGTTGATAGTAGCAAGTAGAAAAATAGTCAGGGATACACTTCAGAGAAAACTATTTGAATTACATAAAGAAAAATTTGCAACAATTTCAGTACCGTTGTGTTATAGGCCTTCGGATACACGAAAGCAGAATATCGAAGTTGATATTCCAGGACAGCGTGAAAAACAGAATTTAGTGTTAAATGATACTGTGCTGGTTGATATCAACGTCGTCGAAGATGCATTATGCGCTGATAAATCCCCATGGACGCTAGGTTACACAGCGACGATACATTCTTCACAGGGATTAACTATATCAGATACGATTGTTTGGAAGGTGGATAATCACATCGAGTGGTCAAATTTAGTTTACCTCGCAGTGTCCAGAGTACGAAGAATAAATCAGCTTCGAAGAGTTGTTTTAGATGATAATGACACTACAATCAATGATATTGTCAGCGATGATATAATCAGAATTAAACTATCAGTTATCAACAACAGGATAAAACAAATAACAGAGAATTTGATATTGATGCTAAATTAATAATTAAACTGAAACAACAACGGAATAATTACTGCGCGAGTTGCAATTGTATAATGCGTTGGTGCTCGTCGGATAAAGATCCTCGCCAATTTAGCATAGACAGAAAAAATAGCAGTATTGGTCATACCAGAGATAATGTGATGCTGACTTGTCTTGAGTGTAACAGACGAAGAGGTGCTAGTTAAGGCCACGCGACGGTAATTGAGTATCCTCGGGTATCACTTGCAGTTGTTCACGAGTAAATCCTAGCTGAGGAGCAGTCGAATCCAGTCTATAGGTTGCTAGTCTACCCGTAGATCGTGTTATATTAGATATTTTATGCGCGGTGACACACTAAATAGGATCAGTAGCTATTTTTTACCTCATTCTAGCTCTCCTGGTTCATATAAATATCTTACAGTGACATTGCCGAGTATTGGTTGTTTTGAAAAATCTTTTTGTGGTTGTACTGGTATAGACTTCCCTTTAATGGCGTTGTTAGATTTCATGTTGATTGTTCGAGTAATATCGTTATTCAGCGCGGTAATTACACCTGGTAATCTCTTGACCCATTCACGAGATCGTTTATTCTGAATAAATTCCTTCGCGTATTGATATCCACATAACCGCTCAGCAAGTGTGCGATTAAATCGTTCAACAATTGTTTGATCGCGATGTAGTGCAGTATGTCCTCGTCATAGGGTGACATTATGATTCTTCATCGTTAATAGACCCGCACCCTGAAATTCCTTGCCAGGATCAACTTGTAATAGATTTGGCCAACGCAGAGGACCTC
Source organism: Unio delphinus (assembly GCA_029339505.1). Classification (NCBI taxonomy): domain Eukaryota; kingdom Metazoa; phylum Mollusca; class Bivalvia; order Unionida; family Unionidae; genus Unio; species Unio delphinus. The sequence continues at coordinate 10,286,266 of JAQISU010000306.1, forward strand.
GCCGATAAATCCTTTCCAATGCAAAAGCCACTTAAGTTGATGATTTTGTCTTTAGCGTTTCTGCTTGTTTGTATCGACTCGCAACATCAACTACAGTTAGCGCGTATTTGTAGCCACCATCATGCGGCAGAAATAATATATCAGCTTTATGAACTTCATTAGGAACGGTCACATCAAAATGCGAATAGTTAACTTGTTCAGGCAGCGGTAGATAAATTTGCCATATCGAATGTTTGGATAACCAATTAGCCGCGATGGTATTTTTCACTTTTGCTGCGCTAGCGAGTTTACTGATTGCTGCCTTACCCATCCAGTATCCTTTTGGAGAATAATAAATAGATTCCATGTTGTTATTAATTACTGGCACCTAACATCAATTTACCTTTCATAGCCGATTTTACTAACCATGAAACCAATTTTTCTTTGAAGGATTTATCAGTGATAGTATTCAACGCATGAATTAATTTCACATCTGCAAGATGTCTGTGTTGCATATTACTGCTTTTATAAGCAACATAATGAGCATGACACGCCCTATCAATGGCGTCTATTGGATATTCACCCGGTCGGGGTTGGTTTTGATCATCGAGTCTGATATGGAGTCTAGTCCCGGGTCCACAATAACTATATCCTGGAAGATGTTTTTCTCCTGGATACTTCGCCCATGGTGTTCCTGGTAGTTTTACTAACTTTTCTGCAATATCACCTCCTCGTTTTTTTAAAATCCCTTTTATTTATAAAGGGAAACAAATCTAAATTTCTTTGTACTACATTGTACACACTTACCAGAAAGTGCTGATCTGTTATTGCTAGTTGTAATCGTAGTCAAGTCGTTTGTGCCAGTACGCTTCTTACATTTCACACAATATAGATCCATAATATATTTATAATAACATTAATATAATTGATTATTCAGCTACCCGACGACGGGAACCTATTAAACACCATGCGATGTTGCCGAATTATATTCGCGCGATTATAATCGGACCATCTGGAAGCGGCAAGACACAACTGATACTTAATTTGATAACGAGATGGATGAAATGGAAGAAATTATATTTGGTCACTCCGAGTGTAGACGATCAATGATGCTATGAAGTGGTAAAGGATGCTAACGAGAGAGCAATAGAAATCAACGGCGAAGGTATTATTGAATTTATAACCGATATCGAAGAAGCACCGAGCATTGATGATATCGATGGAAGTATTAACAAATTAGTCGTATACGACGATGTGATGTTAGACAATCAAAAGAATCCCGCTAGGATATTTTCCAGAGGCAGGCATAAAAACACCGCCGTGATATATGTCACTCAACGGTACTCACAAATTCCGAAAGTGATCAGAGATAACTGCAATTTATTGTGTGCGTTTAACGGAGTTTATACTCATACGCTACGAAATATTTGGCAAACTTGGTGCGGCGGTGATATGGATCATAATCGATTTAGAAATTTCTTTAGTCACGCTCAGTCAGTCCCACACGGATTTGTAACGATAAATTTATCAGATCCTCGGACGCGATATCGTGTAGGACGTGATACAATATTCGGTTAACCCATAGCAGCAGAGGGGGCGCGACAACAAATCTGCAACTAGATTGGTAAGATTTTTTTTCTCGTTTTTCGCAAGAGGTTTTTGCTTTAAAAATATTTGCCTGAAACGTTTGTACGGTTCGCCCCGTCTGCTGCTGCCTACGTTTGATTAGGAAAAAATAATAATAATAATAATAATAATAATAATAATAATAATAATAATAATAATAGAATCGTCATCGCAATAACCTCTGCAGCAGATCGTCGTTAATAAAACTCCATAAAACACAACGATACTACCAAACTCAATCAATCCTAAATTCAGCGTCCAACATTCCAACTGCTTTTCCAGTGAAAGACATTGCGCTTGCACAATTACAAGTACACCATTTGAGGCAAAATATTAGAATAACGCCATTGTTTAGATTACAGGCGAAAATTACTTGCGTATTTGCAAATAAAAACAAACTACATGGGACCCCTACCTGGCAGATAGTTGCTATTTCAACTGCTAGTTATCAGATTGTCGAAACAACAATGAATTACAACGTACAATTAAGTCTCGCACAGGAGAGGAATCGAAAATACCTATCTCTGTTCATGCACCATCATTATCATCTGCGATTGCAATACATTTACCGGATTATGTTGTAACTTTATATCAATCAACGATCCGATGTATGTAATGATGTCCTGAAATCCAGCCAGAATACCAAGGACTACTAGAGCTAAAGTTAGATTTCGCTCAGATGTGAGAAAATGTAGAAATTCTCCAGAATATAGAACGATAATTGGGAAAATGGTCTATTCATTACTTGATTTGGTGGTGACAAAATACAAAGTAAGCTTAATAGCCCTGCAGCAATTATTCTCAGATATAACAATGATCTATAAGGTGGAGGTCGTCATATTTCACCAGAAATTATATAATGTAAAATTAACTATTGCAGTTAATCTTATTTGTGATGTATATGATGGTAGCTATGAAGCAAATGTTGGAGAATAACATCAAGCTCCGCAAGGACATAATCTTTGTACATTTATCCAGATAGTACCTCCTGGACATTTGGTTGTTCAAGACTCCATTAATCCACCTTATATTTTTCATAATCTGTTATTATCAAGGATACATTTAGAATTTACAGACCTTCTCGATTTAAGATATGCAGAAGGTTTATACTGTTAAGAGATTGACGACTTAATCCAAGGGATATATTACATAATGGACCAACAAGTGAGGGCTTTTATACACAACAAGTGGTACCGAGAATGCTCTCAGAGCAATATTAAGACTAACTTCAGTTGGAGCAGAACAAGTTAGTGTTGCATAATTATTGATTAATACGGCAACGGCACTTTTTGGGTTCACACTTAAACAGTGAAATGAAAAGCGGCTCGAACAGATTATGAGATTGATTTGCAATCGAGATCAGGTTCTGAATTATATCGATGTTTGAGTATTTAAGTGTGCCCAAATGGACTACTCTTCATTACAAATTGACTAAAAGCAGTAAATAAATGAAATCTTTTGAAAACAATTCATCGAAATTTAAGATTGTTCTGAGAAAATAATATAGTACAAAATATGTTCGTTCTGAAATATTGTTTAGTTGAAATTTTTGAATTTTTTTTAAGGACTAAAGTGATACTAAATAGTTTCACTTTAATTAAAGAATTGGTCACTATGTTCATTTTGACGATCTGATAGAATCTATTATAGTTGTCTTACTCGTTCATTGCTATTCCTTTTTCTTTCTTATTAATGAGATAATTTTGATCTGTTTGGATTGCTAGTTAACATTCGGAGATGTATTCAATGTCCAGATCTTTAACTATGGCCAAATATTGTAACATAAATTGCTGGATAATCTTAATCAATCGATATTCAGCTAGTAGAATATATCCCCTCCTTAGTTCTCATCGCTGTAATGATTCATATTAGCAATTATTTACAAAGATTAAACGTTTTACATTCAAATACAGAACATATACTCAATGATTCGCTTTCAGGACGTTGCTATACAAATTTTTGGTTGGGGGCTTCAAGACCAGTGGGGGCAATCTTTTTGTTACGGTGATAGGAGACCTAATATCAAACGGAGATAACTTTTGGAATCCTGGCCAACCTGATAATAATCGCGGAACAGAGAATCGTTTAGAAATGAGGAAAGAGTTTAACAACTGCCTGATACATGATAATGAGAGCAATGTGGAAAATACGTATAACCAACGTTTCTGTTACAGGAATTTGCGAAGGATATCTCTGGTTGGGGGTTGAACGAACAACTAACGGGGACAATTTTCGTACGGTGACAGGAGTCCAGATTTCAAACAAGGCTAACTTTTGGGCGACGGGTCAACCTAACAATCAAAACGGAAATCAGGATTGTCTAGAATTGGGGATAATTTATGACTTCATGGCTAACGATGAAAACTGTCTCGCACAAAGTGCTTTTATTTGTCAAAGCAAAATATAACCAGGAATTGTGGTAAACAGATTTATACATGATTATAAGAGCAATATGTAGAATAAAAACATAATTCTACCTTGATGGCTACCATTGTATATGTGAATGATGAATATTTATAATTATATATGATTGTGTGAATATATACTACTGCAAAGATAAACACACGTATATATATATATATATATATATATATATATATATATATATATATATATATATATATATATATATATATATATATTGCTACGAATATCGGAGTTAATTTAATTGTAAGTTTTAAAATGTTTCTATTGGCTTAAATATTTCAATATTGACTAAACTATTTCACTTGTGTTGAAATTTAAAAATTCCCCTGATTTTTTTTAAAAATCAAATGTGAAATAGAGAAACGTTTTCTAAAATATCATCAAAAGTGTAAATCTTTCTTTTAAATCCTACGTTGGAACAATTTGAATTTTTCAAAAAGATGTATTGATTCAAATTGCTAGAAAATATGATTTTCCTGAGGTAAAGGGGTCCATAAAGAAAGAAGATATAAAAAGATACTGGTCCAATATTTAGTACAAAGAGTTCTTTAGATCAAAGTATCAGTCTCTAATTTGAAAGTAGAAGTATTAAAATTAAAATACAAGAATGGATTGTAGTTAACTAAGCTCGATTATCATAAAGCAAAGGAAGAAAAAAATACAACCTTAGGCAGAAGAAAATGAGAAAGTAAACAAATGCAGTTACACTAAAACAAATGTAACTACAAAAAAAGAAATACAGTTATCGTTAGAGAAAGCGAAGATAGAGACAGGAACGTTAGAAAGAAAAGCAAATGCAGTTGGAACAAAGTGAGTGAATATCAATTTAAATTAAACGAAATGGACCTGCCAAGTGGTAAGCAAGTTTATCCTTTAAATCCAAATTTGTTTTGATCTTGTACTAAATATTAGGTTAGTGCCCGCTTTCAGAGAAAAAAAAGTAGACAAATAGTGTACCCGTTTTGAAAACGTTGCAGAAAACTTGAAATTGCCATGATAACATTTATGGTAATTTGTAGCCCTTTGTAATGCTGTTTTTATTATCCAATTACTGTCGATTAACCAATACAATGACTATGATGCGGTTAAGGAATCCATTTTAAAGGGTTATGGGTTAGTCCCTGAAGCTTATCAGAAAAAGTTCAGAAACTATCAAACAAATGAATAAACTCCTATTGAATTTGCTAGAGAGGCAACATCCGTACGTGATGAACACTCTCAAACAGGAATACTTGAACAAATGACTTCAATATTTGACGAAGCATGAGTTACTTACTGTCCATTAAAAATTACTATGTTGTCTTCCTTCATATTACCAAGAAACAATGACTATTGATAACATCTGAAACTCCAAGTATGTCACCAAATTTGCCCTTCAGAATGGAGTGTTTTCCAATTCCACTAACGGACAGAAAAAGAAATTTCGACACTCCTGACTTCAGATAGACTTTCCCAACATCATGTAAATCCGTTTGGGATGTAATATCTCGCCAACTTTTGTTTTCAACTTCTTATGACCAAAGTTCTCTCTAAGCTGCTCATACATCCCGCGCAGCTGAATTGTCAATACAACATTAAGGTTTGTTCGTCTCCCTAATATATGCACAAAGCAGCGAGCATTGCGCGCACATCTACCATTCGCTTAGAGGGAATGATGCTCATGACTATGATCAAATCTGGTCTAGACAATTGTGATGCTTGTCTCGATGATTTTGTAATTTACAACAACTGGTATGAAGCAAAGACCTGATTGCTGATTAAATAATTACTGAATTTGTCTGTTTCCAATGACCATTTTAAGGCATTAGTGATATCTTGAACTGACTATAACATTTACTTTGTTATTTATTTAGCAAGTCAGCTTCTTTTGTATAAACGAAAACTAATTACGCCAGATAATCCATCATATCCGTAGTACATTTCGAGAACCAAAATAACTATTTATAGAGCAAAACGGGAAATCCAGTATTGTAATTCTAAACGGGTGTTAGCTATTCGATCTGACATGGTGTATCTCAGTTTCCAAACAATACCGGTACAAAACGCTATTTGCTGAGACGTTTTTCTGTATCGATTTTGGTATTTCTGACGATATAGGCAAATATTATCATGATACGGGTGCATGGTATCTTCCTCAACTTCCCCATACTTTTCATTGTAATCTTTGAATATATTGTTTTTAAGAGATAGTTGGATGTTCATAGCTTATTTACCATGTGGGATTGACTGAGCGTGACTAAAGAAATTTCTATTGAGATTATAATCCATATCACCGCCGCACCAAGTCTGGTGAATATTTCGTAGCGTATGCGTATCAACTCCGTTGAATACAGCAAGAATATTGCAGTTATCTCTGATCACTTTTGGTATTTGAGTGTATCGTTGGGTGACATATATCACGTCAGTGTTTTATATCTGCCTCTGGAAATTATCCTTGCGGGATTCTTTTGATTGTCTAACATGATAGCATCATATACGACTAAATTGTTAGTACTGCCATCAATATCATCAATGCACGGTGCTTCGTCGATATCGGTTATAAACTCAATAATATCCTCATCGATTTCCGATTTTGCTTCTCGTTAAAATCCTTGAACACTTCGTTGCATCGCTGATCATCTACACTAGGAGCAATCAAATATAACTTATCCCAGTTCATCCATCTCGTTATTAAATTAAGTAGCAGTTGTGTCTTGCCACTTCCAGATGGTCCGATGATAATCATGCGAATAGAATTGGGTAGCACTGCATGATGCTTAACTTGTTCTCGTGTTTTTGTCGCCGTAAAATCAATTACATTCATATTATTATAAATATATTATAGATCTATATTGTGTGAGGGGTATAAGGCGTACACTGACAATTGGTCTGACTATTACTTCCATCAGAATAATATATTAATATTATGGATTTGTGGTGTATAAAGCGTATACCAACAATTGGTTTAACAATCACCGGTTAAGAATCTGGTAGCTTTGTATTATGTTTTACAGGTTGTGTTTTTGTTGTTGATGAATAATCAATAACATTCATACCCATATAACATAATATATTATGGATCTATATTGTGTGAAATGTAAGAAGCGTACTGGCACAGATGACTTGACGACGATTACAACTAAAAATTACAGATCAGCACTTTCTGGTAAATGCGTACAATGTAGTACAAAAAAATTTAGATTTGTTTCTAAGGATTTAAAAAAAAACGAGGAGGTGATATTGCAGAAAAGTTAGTAAAACTACCAGGGACACCATGGGCGAAGTATCCAGGAGAAAAACATCTTCCAGGGTATAGTTATTGTGGGCCCGGGACTAGACTCGATATCAGACTCGATGATCAAAACCAACCTCGAAGTGAAGATTCAATAAACGCCATTGATAAGGCGTGTCATGCTCATGATGTTGCTTATAAAAGCAGTAATCTACAACACAGACATATCACAGATGTGAAATTAATTCATGCGTTGAATACTATCACTGATAAATCCTTCAAAGAAAAGTTGGCTTCATGGTTGATAAAATCGGTGATGAAAGGTAAATAATTGATGGGTGCTGGTAATTAATAAAAACATGGAATCTATTTATTATTCTCCAAAAGGATACTGGATGGGTAAAGCAGCAATCAGTAAACTCGCTAGCGCCGCAAAAGTGAAAAATACTACAGCAGCGGATTGGTTATCCAAACAGGCGATATGGAAAATTTATCTACCACCGCCTAAACAAATTAAATTCTCGCATTTTGATGTAACCTTCCCTAATGAAGTTCATCAGACTGATATAATATTTCTGCCGCATGATGGTGTTTACAAATACGCGTTAACCGTAGTTGATGTTGCGAGTCGATACAAACAAGCAGAGCCGCTAAAGACAAAATCATCAACTGAAGTGGCTTCTGCGTTTGAAAGGATTTATCGAAGGGATCCTCTGCGTTGGCCAAATCTATTACAAATTGATTCTGGCAAGGAATTTCAGGGTGCAGTGTTATCAGTAATGAAGAATCATAATACTGCGATACGACGAGGACATATTGCACTACATCGCGATCAAGCAATTGTTGAACGATTTAATCGGACGCTTGCTTATCTGTTATTTGGATATCAATACGCGAAAGAATTCATCCAGGATAAACGATCTCGTGAATGGGTCAAGAGTTTACCAGGCGTAATTACCGCGCTGAATAATAAGATTACTCGAACAATTAATATGAAACCTAACAACGTGATTAAAAAGAAGTATATACCTGAAAAACCACAAAAACATATTTCAAAACAACCAATACTCGGTAATGTCACTGTTAGGTATTGGTATGAACCAGGATAGCTCGAAGGTGACAAAAAAAGAGCTACTGATCCTTTTTAGAGTGTCATCGTGCATAAAATATCTAGCATAACACGATCTACGGGTAGACCGCCGGTTTATATGTTGGATTCAACTGCTCCTCGGCGAGGATTTACTCGTGAACAACTACAAGTGATATCCGTGGATACTCAATTACCGCCGCGTGGTCTTAACTAGCACCTCTTCGTCTGTTGCACTCAAGACAAGTCAGCATCACATTATCTCTGGTATGACCAATACTGCTATATTTTCTGTCTACGGTAAATTTTCGATAGTCTTTATCCGACCAACACCAACTCAATATACAATTGTAACTAGCGCAGTGATTATTTTGTTGTTGTTTTAGTGTGATTTTTAATTTGGCATCAATGTCCAATTCTCTATTATTTTTTTATCCTGCTGCTTATAACCAGAGAGTTTTGTTCTGATTATGTCAGCGCTGACAATATCACTTATTGTAGTGTCGTTATAGTCTAAAATAACTCTTCGCAGTTGATTTGTTCTTCGTACTCTGGACACCGCAAGATAAACTAAATTTGACCACTCGATGTGATTATCTACCATCCAAACAATTGTATCGTATATAGTTAATCCCTGTGAAGAATGTATCGTCACTGCGTAACCTAACGTCCACGGGGATTTATCAGCGCGCAATGCATCTTCGACGACGTTGATATCAACTAACACAATATTATTTAATACGAGAATCTGTTTATCCAGGATTATCAACTTCAATATTCTGTTTTCGTGTATCCTTGGGTCTATAACACAGCGGCGTTGAAGGGTTGCAAATTTTTTTTATGCAAGTCAAATAACTTCATGTGAAGTGTGTCTTTGACTATCTTTCTACTTGCCACTATCAGATCGTTTGGTCTGCACGCTTCCCAGAAATCATTTAATGGGGTTTCCGAAATTATTTCACGCGCTATCTCACATTGGATTCTATCCGGTTGTAATCTAATTAATTTCTTGAACTCACGTAATTGTTCATCCAGTGCTCTGTGGTCGGTATTCATTTCTTCATAATAGTCTACAAAATTCTTCAACCAATCATGTGGGGATAAGCCGACAAATGGTGGTGGCTTGCCATGATCTCCACACATTATCACTTTTGTATTCGCTAGCAATAAACAATCAAGAAATCTTTGTAGTACATCTAACGACATATCTCATCCCAAATAATGACTTCGGGAATATATTTCTCACCCATTCGATCAGGAGTCCATTCGTCACCTTTCCATCGAAAGAAACTGTGATAAGTACAGGCATTAATCCCTCGTTGTTTCATCTCTCTTGCAAATTTGTGTGTCGGTGTTAGAACAATCATGTTTGATTTGGAAACGCTAGCGTGAAAATCCGTAGGATTTTTCCCAAGAAATAATTCAATCGCACGAGTCATCTTTCCTGACCCACCACAACCGTTTAAATAAACTGTTTTATATCTACATTTTGGATTAGATATCGACGGTGCATTAGATCGTTCTGATACCTGAATATTTTTCAAGTAATTGTTTTTAATCGTAACATCTGCTGATTTGGAATAATCACGCAGTATTTTCTTTGTAATTCTCCATGATCCCCAACTCTCGTCAGAATTTGTGAATTCAGCCACTGCTTCGCTGTGTTTCGCGTTTATATAAATGAATCAGTATCTACTCTAACCGCGGTGTCAGGAAATCTTTTTATCATTGAAAATAAATTGGTAGAAGCATAACCAAGCATAGACGCCCTCAAATGTGTATACTGAAGATTTTTTCCATCGATGTAAGTAACAATTGTAATCAATTTGGTTCCATTGGACAAGAAAGCGTCTTTACGATTTACATATATACCCTTAGATGTTACATCCGCGATTATAAAATCGTATTCAACGTTATCTATAATCAACCGTGAAGAATATAGGTTATTGTCGTATTTGCCACCCTGAGTGAATTTACCAATTATTATCCTACCGATTTCTTTTGCGTCTTTATTTCTACCTTCAAATAGCTGTTTGGACCATTTCACGATATATTCTTCGTCGAGGGACGAGAATTGTTTTCTTTTTTGACTGATTATACTATGTAGACTATCAGGTTGTAGTAACCAGACTTCAGTCTGCGCTCGATATAATATAATCTCTTCACTGACAATCAGCGATATCAACATTTAAAATCAATCATATACCGTAATAGCACTATTGGCATCCAGTGTTTTTCAGAGATGTGTCTACCAATCCAAATATAACAACACAGGTTAAGCCCTGTAGCCAATTCAAATGATACCACACGAGCGAATCCAGTTAAATCAAACTCAGGTAGTGGTCCATTAATCACAACACGGTTCATTTCATGTGTGGGATGTCCAAATCGTTTAAAGTACTCAGCGCATTCTCCGTACCCGAGAAAACTCCCTGGATAACACGCAACCATATCAACCGAAATAATAGTTTTAGAGTCATATTTTGTATTCCATAATCCAGCATGACCATATCCCACGCAGCTTGATTCGATATCTTTCTCGCAAAATGAGCTGCAACCGACGGAATTGTAAAATAATTTGTTAATAATTGTTCGTCGTGTTCTGTTGAAAAATCACTAGCTAGTTTTTTCATCTCGTTGTGGAGGGCTTCAGTACGGTATAATTCGATGTTTGGTCTTATAAATTGATTTAATTTACCCTCTTCGTTCCAAAACTATGAAGTAACCACACTGACACAGGATCGTTTTTACTTAACTGGCAAATGAAATCAAATAATTTCTCCTCCGGGGAGAATTCCGGGGAGAACTCCGCGGGTATATACTTTATTGTTCTATCTCGCGGAAATATTGTTACCGCAGGTGTCCATGCGTGTTTGTTATGATCAATAATTTTGATTGGAGATCCTTTTGATTTATATTTTGATTCTTGTAATACTTCTCCTGTTATCGTCATTATGGTTATTGGGAATCTTAATGATGTTTCTAATTTAGTTATATCCTGGATCGTTGCTCCGCACTCCTTTACTGTTAATCCCCATTTATTTAGTTTTTACGTCTTAGATCAGTCAATTTGTTTCCACGCAACGCACTTGTGAAGTATTCTATTATTCGTTCTGCTACACAATTCAACGTTTATCATTTAACGGATAGATCCCATCAACAACCGCGGTTTCATAATAAGATCTCTCGTAATACGATTTGTCAATCCCAGTCAGAATTCTTGGTTTGGAATCTCGACTCACGGTGACAGTTTTTTTATTTTTTAAGATGAGTCAAATTTATCTCTGATAATCCAATCTCGTGTTTCTGAACGGATAATGAATTTCACTCTAAAAAAAATTTCTTGTCAAGATGTGAGGTTATCGCGGCTGCTCTTTTGTCGTTCATGGTAGTATCAACACTACCATCAATTCGAAATGTCGACCAACAGTGAGATGCTCCATCGTGCTTGAATTCATTAAAAAAAATCGCGGATTCTACCCAACATGTTTCTATCACTTATTAGACCCTTTGTTGCTACGGATGCAACAAATCATGCAGAAAGGAATTCTGTGGATATCATTTACAAAGCGTTCGTAACGGGAGTTATGGGCCCTTGCCTTGCATACAATGTGTGGTCGGTGTGCGTGGTAAGTCGCAGTTGTGTCTCAGTTGCGGTGGTATGCGATATAGAGAGTTGAAGCGTTATTATGATAAGCGAATTAAGAATTCCATAAATGACTCTGACCCTGACTGTGTCAGCGTCAATGACAAGGTCATAAGAACGCATCAAGACTATATTCATAGATTAAAAGTAATAATTTAACCAAACAATGAATTAGACAAATAATATTACAGTATATAAACGAACCAAGAATTTCAACCGCATCCCGTGATCAGCAGTTATGAAGCATCCCGCGATGGTATTGTCAGACATCACATATTGAAGAATCCAGTTGGCGTTTTGAATAATCTAGGGTATCTTACGTTTGGTGTTGGAGAGAAAAGATATCTTAATCATCGTTTCGTGTATGAGGTATATAACGGATTGATCAAAGATGGTCTTGTAAAATCCTTTAATATTGAAAATAACGAACAAATAGTATTTCAATCGATATGTGAAGCCGGGAAATATTTTGATATTTGTAGAGCCTCAATACGATTTGTTGCAGAAGGGATATATCGATCTGCGATTTCCAGAAAAAATGGACAAAGAATTCAATTTATTATGTCTGAATTTCATTTGGTACTATAGTATATAACATCAAAGGAAGATAACTCGTGAAGGTATGTGTACGGCTTATGAAAAAGTTACGGATCTCAATGGATTCTGTTATCATATTTCGATGGGCTATTTTCCAGTTAGCTGGTTATAATTGTCATGATTCTCAGCGGATATAATCAATTATCTGTTTTTTGTAAGAAAACGAATCAAATATGCAGTGTTTAAAAACAATTGTATTCTTTTTTGTGGTTTTTTCAAGTATCTAGTTCTGCTTCAATGTTGTCAATAATCATTATTAAGTACATGAAAGTCATAGATCACACCTCTTCCTTATTGACTTCCGCCAATTTGTATTAACTTACATATATAAGCCAAATTTCTCTCTATATAATTGAGCTTTAGCGCGAAGCTCAAGTTATGAAACCAATATAAATCACACCGTCACGTGGTGTGAATGTTTTTAAATTCAAACCAGGTTGATTTTGTAGGTTTATTTTGGTTTCATGCTTGAGTGTAGGAATGCCCGTAATTCATCCTATCTTCATTGTAAATATCATCTATAATCCATTGTTATATGTTGTATTGTCTTGTGCTGTCCTCTATAATTAATTGTGTGCCTAGAAACCTACCCTAACGAAAAAGAGGTAACGGCATTGTATTGTCCTTAATTAAGTATATGTGTGCCTAGAAACCTACCCTAACGAAACGGAGGTAACGGCATTGTATTGTCTTTAATTAAGTATATGTGTGCCTTGAAAACTACCCTAACGAAACGGAGGTAACGTCATTGTATTGTCCTATGTGTGTCTAGAAAAACCTACCCTAACGAAACGGATGTAACGGCATTGTGCTGTCCTCTATAATCCATTGTGTGCCTATAAACCTACCCTAACGAAACGGAGATAATGGTATTGTATTGTCTAAAAAACGGGTCAAAATTGACCCCCAATTTTTTTGAAAAATATATCAATGTATTTTTTGTATTAGAAATATATTTTATTATATAATATGAATTCTGAAAATATCAATGAGGTTATAACTGAGATTTCAAATTTGAGACCTCAAGGGATTCACTTATCAGATCATTTAAATTGTGATGAAATTATTTCAGAGTTTGAAGACATTGAATATGACACTCAAAGGAATAAATATACCCTTCCTAAATCATATTCATTCATTAAACGAATTCAACATGCGATATATGAAACTTTCAGATATTAAAATGACGTAAGTAAGTTTGTCCCGTTATTTACTATCGTGGAAAAAATCAGGAAACAATTAGGAAATGAATATGAAATGAAACGAGCAGTTAATCCAAAAATTAAGAATATAAGAATGTTGATCAGTCAAACCGAAAATTCCCCTTTGGTTACCTTAACGGAGTAAAAATTCTCACTGTGAATCAACATACCTGTCTGTTGAACAGGTACTGCAAGTATATAATACAACAGACAGGTAAACTTTTCTCTACTAATCGACATGTATAAATACTTGTTTGCAATACAGTAAACAGGTAAAATTCTTACTCAACAGGTATGATGTTGTGCGCTCAACCAGAACAAAATTATATACTGGTTTTATCAATAGCGGCCTTGAGATTCTATACTGGTTTTATCAATGAGCGACTTCGTTACTATAAGGAAGTAATATCAAACACTGTAGTGAAATTTTCACGAGTTTTATTATTTATTAATTACTAAAAACATTTCAGCAATTTATTTTTTTACTCGATTTTAGGTCATTTTTGTGATGTTTTTAGTCATTTTTCATCGATGCTTGCCTATTTTTGTTACATTTTATGCTATTTTTTAGGGTAAAAACCTCAGGAATTCATTTAGAGAAAATCAATTTTTCAATGAAATTTTCATCAAACAGTGTTAAAAAAAGACAGAAAAAACAAAAATGACCAAAAACGACCAAAAATGACCAAAAATCATGATTTTTTTTCAGTTGGGTAAAAACCCCAGGAATTCATTTAGAGAAAATCAATTTTTCAATGAAATTTTCATCAAACAATAACTAAAAGTCCTAGTTGATCGTTTATGGTTACTGTCACTGCATCGTACATTAATTGGAAATTGCTTTGCAATGTCAATAATGGTAAACGAAGCATTAACAACTAGACTAGCTCGTGAGCGACTAGCTTCAATTAAGAAGTTCATCCCTGTACGCGATTATGTACGAGAAAAACTACAAACTAGACAGAGTTTAAAGACTGGTTTTCTTGCTGATACGGAACAATTATTTAAACCCATCACCACCACCACTGAGTTATTTTGTTACAGACTATTGACGAACAGGATAGAAAAAAGGGCATTCTCCCAGTGTTGAAACAGATAGCTGAAGAACGACAACAGCCACAGGGTGAAGGGTGATGTTGTTGTTGTTAAAAAAACGAGTGTTTCTTTAGTGGATAAATTTACTGAAGAGGCTAAAACACTAATTAAAAAAATTCAGTTATTAAAACAAAAAGATTATCACGCTTTTGGTGATTTTGCTGCTAACAGCTATCATTCAAAAAAAGAGTTTTTAGCGGACAAGTATAAATATTATATAATAAAACGCGATGACTGGCTTGATTGGTTATATAAAATGAACAAAGGGATTAACCGTTTAGATAAGAGGGAGATGGGGTATAAAGAATTTAAGAAAGGAATTAGTAATTATGATAAACGATAAATAGAAGAACGACAACAACAAATAGAAGAACGACAACAAGAAAGAAAGCCCCCAACACCAAAACAAACACGAAGACGGAAAAAAACAAGAAGAACCTCAATGGGATACATCACCTGACCAACTCAAAGATGATGATGATGATGATGATGATGATGATGATGATGATGATGATGATGATGATGATGATGATGATGATGAACCTTTTCGGCATTTACAAGATAATGATGATGCACAGGGTGCAACCGAGGAGGGGTTTTCTCAAAATGTAGTTAGAAACTCCATTCGAAGTGGTGGTCTTGTTCGTTGTCCTGGTAATATTCTCAGCGATATAGCACGAGTAGAGGTTCTCATAGGAGATAAACGAGCTGGAAATAACTCACCGGAAATAATTAATGAGGCAGCTGATATATGTATGCGGTTATTTCAAGGTGGTATCATGGATATTGAGGTATATCGAGAGTTTGTTGAAGAGTTAGCCGAGCATCAAAGAGATTTTTACGGTTATCATAGTGACTAATCACCACATTAGATAAATATCATTTAAATAAGATGATCATACACTACAACCACGATAAACCAACCAGAATTTATGTAGTAAATTCACGATTACCTGTTTATAGAGCGTACTATGGTGATGGTCCCGGTAACACCATTGCAGGGTTATTTACAAGAATGAGTCCAAAAGTGGCACCGCTAGCAAAACAATTATCAATGAAAGCCATTGATGTTATTCGAGATAATGGTATTAGCGCTGTTGAAGATGTTGCCGGGAAGGCATTTCCGCCGCGAAGGATAAACTAATGTCGCTAGTTTGACGGTGAAGGAAACCACCAGCGACTCCATCATTGTCGTTATCATCTACGGAAGTGATGCCTGCAAGTGCTAGTAAAATAATAAATAACGCAGTGGATCAGAAATTAGCGTCATTGGCTACTTCGTCGCTGGTCGCAAGCAACCAAAACGATATCGCAAACATGATAGCGGGAAGTGGCTTGAAACCACGACGAAAACCACGATTTAGATCGAGGGATATATAATAAAATGTTCAAATGGACACCTGATCCAGCTCTTCATATGGATGCCCCAGTGCGCAAGGATGATTCTGTACGCGATTATCAATTCTATTCCTATCATGCAGTACAACCAGATAGTCGATTAAGAATTGAACTTCAAGTCCATGATACCAGCAAATATTTTCTACCGTGTGAAGCGTTTATCGAAGTAGAAGGAGAACTCGTGCAATTAACTGATACTCCTGGTGTACCAGCACCGTATCCAGATGGTACCCATGTCGGTTTTGTTAATAATGGTATCATGGCGTTATTCGAGAGTGCAAGATATCTCATTGATGGGATAGAGATCGCGTCGATAGAACGTGATGTTGATGTGGCCAGAACAATAATTAGTTTGGCAAGATATTCCGATGATTATACAAGATCGGCAGGTCCTTCTATGATGTTTGCAAAGGATACTAAAAATACTACTGGAAAAAATCAATTTGTTATAAGACAACCAAATGATCGTGCTGGTCGTGGTGCTGCTATCCAAAATATGATGTCAAACAATGATCCTAATTTCAACCTAGGAGCTGCAGAACGTATGTCAATGTTGGAAGGACGGCGTAAATCATTTTCATGCGCGATTCCACTGCATCATATATTATGATTCTGCAGAAATTTCCGAAAAGTTATGAATGGAGCGAAGCATACAGTAGTACTCGTACGAAAGGGTGATGATAAAAATGCAATTTGGAGGATTCCAGCAGATGCTACACATCCAGGTAATGATGCCGGTAAAGTCATTTTAACAAAACTATCATTGTGGATGCCAATAATGACTCCATCAATCACCGCAGAAGAGCGATTACTATCATTTATGGATACAGGAGGAAAATCATTGATAAGTTGGCTAAAAACAACAACAGATACTAAGCAATCAACTGTTAACGGTACATTTACCTGGAACCTGGCATCACAACAAGGTGTTTCAGCTCCACGTCATATATTTATTGCGTTGCAGGATACGGCGAGAGCTGATTCACAATTACACAGCCATATGATATTTGATCAATTAGGTGTTATTGATGTCTCGCTGAGAATAAACGGCCAGCAAGAACCATCCGAGGATATACAACTTCATTACTGTCAAAACCATATTGCAGGAGTTTATCATCGTCTGTTGTCATATATGGGACGCGATCAAAATGTTTGTACTGGTCTACATATATCACAACATGATTTTAGGAATTTATATCCGCTCTATTACTTTTAGTTGGAACATCATGATTTAACATGACAGTCCTTCGTTGACATAAATTTTAGAGCTAATATAAATCGTTGTGCTATCCTCGAATACAGAGCAATTGCTGTCATTCTCAGTGATAAATCAATGCTACTTGAAGGTGTTGCTGGAAAAATGAGAGCAATCGATGCACCAGTGAAAAAAATATGTAATTGAAAATCATAGATTTTTCCAATGTAACAATTAGATCAATCTGTTATTAAAAAAGATGTCATATAGTGTTGTTAGTGTTGCGTTAACTCCTGGTAAACTCAAGAAATTGCAATCAGAATCAGCTAAAAAATGTGGAACCACAATAACGCTGAAAAACAATCATATGTATGGTGGTCAGAATAAATTGTCACTGACAACTGGTCAGATAAAACACTTCAATGATGCTTTCAAAGATAAAAAATGGTGTTCATGTTACATTCTCTGCAGCTGCGATCAAAAACATGATAAAATCATGTGATATATTCCCGTTGTTAGCTGCGACTCCAACGCTAATTGAAGCAGCGGCCCCAGAGGTGGCTAAAGCGGCAGCGTTATGAGCCCTTGGTACCGCGGCAGGGATGGCACTAAAGAAAGCTACCGGGAAAGGATATAAAAAAGAAACGAGGAAAGGGTCTAAGACTACCAGGAACCCCGTATTCATGGTACACGGGAAAAGGACTGAGAATCCCAGGAATAATTTATTTAACTAAAGAACCAAAGGTTCTGTCGCCGATGTCAAATTTTGATTTACTCGATGCTGCTAAAAAACTAGAGATAAAAGACTTTAGAGGTGTCTTTATGAAAGATCAGTTACCGGCACAACCAAAAAACATTGAAACCGGTATCATTAATCTCGTTAACAGCACCGGACCTGGAACCCACTGGGTTGCATACGCGATTGATCCGTGTGTGATTGTTTATTTCGATTCATATGGGTTAGCGCCACCTAAAGAATGTATGCGTTATATAAACCTCCTAAACACCCCTCGTTGGTACTCAACGCTACCAACACAACAAGTAAATGATCCACCAATATGCGGCAACGAAGTATTAAATGTACTTGACGCTATATCATCATCGGGGAAACCACCTAATCGGGTCGTGAATGAATATACTAGTAGTCGCTGGAAATCGAAGATTTTAGAGAGAAGTAATTAGAAAATCAAACGGTTTTTTTTACAATAAAATGATTGATATTTGGGGGAGATCTTTATCAGCGCTGAAGAAACCCGATGCCGATGACACTGCAACCGGTGATATAAAAAAATAATCGAAGATGAAATAGCCGAGATGTTGAACCTAGCAAGTGTTGATCCCAATGAAATAGTTGTGTTTCAAGATCGTCAGGGTAATTTGAAAACGAGTAATGTTTCCCTTGACGATATTTTAGTTAAACAACGCGGTGTAACGGAAAATTTTCCAATCAGGGTAACCACGATAAATAATTTCTTCGGTGTTCCACGTTCGCAACCCGAGTTGCATATCATACAAGTAAAAACTGCCATCGATAATTTAGCAAAATTGCGATCAGAGTATGACTCTTATATAGTTCAATTTGGTAATCTGCGTAAAATTTTTAAAAAGACTGATGACACCGTCGATGATTTTTTTGGTAAAGACGTGAAACCCGGTGATATTAAAATGGATCTCGCTGAAATTATCACAAAACTCGATGAAATAACAACGATTAATCGGCGAATAGAAGTTTTTCGCGAAGATATTAATATACAACCAACGATATCATCAGGTATGATATGCCACAGATGATAAAAATACTTGAAAAAACAAAAATTCCTCATGAGAGAACCAAAAACATAGTATACACGATTCAACACGGATCATTTGCGTGGACACCATCCACTAACATATTAAATATCACCGCGGCCGTCAAAGGTATTTATCGATTAACACTAGTGACACCGACTCAATTTAATATTTCATCAACGAGTTCATCTGGGGTCAACAATACGATATCAACGATCATCGACAAGGATACAACTGAACAGTTCACGATAGTATCCACTGATAATAATTTGGCTAGTGTTTCAGTAACATGGTATGTGGAATTCGTAGCGGATTTAAGTAAACAATTAAACCGCTAGCGGTTTCAATTGAAATCTATTTAAAAACACTAGTGTTTTCAAAATAAAATGTCATCACTAACGATTTCATCACCGACGATATCTTCGGTATCTCAATATCGCTATGATCAGGTCAGAGAATTTCAAACTAAACTTAAAACCTTCACTGAGGAGTACGAAACAAAAATAAAAAATACCGACGAAGAATCACCGCAGTTGATGTTGCCGTGTACTCAGTGAGTGGTGTAATCACCGGAGCTGGTATAATATTCTCCTCGGTGACAATGATTGCCCCTATAGCTGTTCCAATTTGTATATCAGCGGCGACAACCATCGCGGGAATTATTTCGATTAAAACAAAAAAAATGTCATCATGCAGCCAGCGTAAACTGCAAGATTACGTAGTTACGTTCCATGTTGTATCCACTGCATACTCACAATTATCCTCGATGATATCGTCGTCACTCGATGACACATTGATATCAGATAATGAGTTCTCAGCGATGGTACGTGTTTATGATTTCACGATGTCAAAATTAGAAAAAGATAATAATAATAATAACAATGGCGACACCACAAGAACTACTTCAACAAATAGCGGAGAACACAACCCCGGTGAAAACAATCATGATCTCAATAACATCAACGAATCCTGAATTCAGTGTGAATTTTCCTACTCCGATTCCCGTGAAGGAAATAGCGTTAGCAAAATTACGAGTGTATCACAGTTGGCCTAACATTAGATCGGTAGCATTTGGTGGTCAACAACCGAATGATTCCTTGGTGTTCGCAAATAAGAATAAACCCAACGGTGAACCAGACTGGAACGTTGTTTCGATAGCTTATGGGTCATACCAAATTAAACAAATCAATGCTGAATTACAGCGTAGAATAAAATCAATTACTGGAACAGAATCGAAAATAGCTATAACAGTTCACGAGCCAACGTTATCATCTGCGATTGAGATAAACTCACCCAGTTATATCGTAGATATCTATCAGATTTCGATAAGGACAATACTGGGTTGGCCTGAAAATCCACCTCCACCTGAATCACAAAAATCTGATTATTTTACGGATAAACAATCATACCATGAAATTACTACATCATATAGAGAACACCTCAGTGATATAAAAAAAAATCATCACTACCGGGTAGTTCTTTTAATTTTATTGATCGAGATTCCGCCTTTTGGCGATTTAAGGTTGGACAGACTCCAGAATCAATTACATACATTAATATTTACCATAACAGAATTATCGAATACTTTAGAGAGATCAATCAAAAACACAGTCAACTACTACAACAAGCTTTCAATGAGTCTAATCGGAGTGAAATCATTAAACGAATTGAAATATTAAATCAGCTTGTATCCGACATGGAATATATCAACCAGCGAATAATTCAAGTAATAATTGATCACAGCGATGACAACATTAATTACTCTAAACGAAATTTTCTAACGGATTACAATATAACAGAAGCCGATCTATCGAATTTTAAGTTTCCTGGGTATAACGCAAACGAACTAAAAAAATCCGTTAATGATTTTATCAATGAGAAAATTACTGCGATACTCACAGCATGGAGACAACAATACAAGGGTCCAACTATCCTCAAATATAATAATGACCCAGATGCTGGTGGTAGACATATTGCTCCGCTCAACGTCAATATATCCTCGGTGATTGCATTGAATTTAGTATCTGATGTTATCGAAGGAAGCTATCAAATAAATCTTGAATAATCAAATCAAGCTCAGCAGGAATATATTTTATTTTCTTTTGCACCAACAGCTCCACCCGGATTTCTAATAATTGAGGATCCAACTAACGAGAATTAATTTTAAACTCACTGACCAGTCCAATAATCTGATTGATTTACGAGGTGAGGTTTTACAAATTAGTCTGTTTGTGAAATCGTGAAATCGTTAACGATTTAAACAAGGATTGTTAACCCCATAGTAGTAGGGAGGGGTACGACAACGACCATGGCGTCCTTTTTTTTTTACCAAATGGGCGCTTTTCGAGGAAGCCTTAGTTTGCCAAATAGACGCCTCTAAAAGTTGTCCGATCAACAAACACACACACCCCTACTACTTCTTTAAATCGTTATGATCCAGTGTTGGTTTCTTCAACAGTGGCTTTACGATGGTAGTTTTGAAAAATGATGGGAATTCCCCTGATGAGAGAGAGAGATATATATTAATAACATTAGTTAGTGAAGGCAATATTGAGTCTAAGCACTCAAGCAGCAGTGATGTCGGAATTAGATCATGTTCACAAGACTTTGGTGCACTTTTCATCACGATTGTTCGTACTAAATCAATAGAAACAGGTTCTAACGGTTGTCGCTGAAATTCTGCATCATAACTGTATGGTGACGAATCAGTTGAAATTGTGCTGTCAAGCGAATCTCTAATGGTTTGTACTTTGTCATCGAAGAAAATTGCAAATTGGTCTGGTAGGTCTAGTGGAGAGAAGGTTGTTGGAAGTGGTGTACATTTGTTCCTTGACATTAGTTTGTTAGTTATCTCGAAGAGCTCTTTGCAACTGGAACTCTCCGTGATCCTGTTACTGTAGTGGGATGATTTGGCTAAATGGACTATGTTTGTGACATTCTTCTTAGCGGCTTCGTAGATTTGTTTATTAATAGCGAGTCTGGTGGAAAGCCAAAGCCTCTTTGCTTTTCGGCGATGTCTTTTAGCAATGCGAAGCTGGTCCCTAACACTGGCGTGCCATGAAGAACACTTTTTATTGATACTCTGCATTTGGTGGCTAGGGCATGTTTTTCAAGCAATGAACGCAGGGAGTTATCAAGTTGTTCTGCTGTTGGATGTAAGAAAGTTGTTAGGTTTTCTTGGATGTCATGCATGAATTTGGTTCTATTTATCATACGGAGGTTTCTCTTAGTAGCAAATAGAGGTGGAGGGTTAGCGACAGATACGTCAAGATGGCATACAATGCAGAGGTGATCCGATGCATGTTTGTGGGATACAAGGGTGGATTGCACAACACTATCATCAGGTCTATAAAGAAACCAGTCTAAAATGTGACCAAGTTTATAGGTAGGTTGGTTAACTGACTGTTTAAGATTGAAACATGAACGGAATTTAGAAGTGTTTACGTGTATGATTTACCAGGACAGTCAATGTGAAAGTTGAAATCTCCAAGAATAATTAGGTTGCTACCTATTGAATTTCCATACTCCAGAAGATCTGGAAACTGCTCCAAAAAGAGAAATTCAGTCAGCTTTTTTTTCTACTGGGAGGAGGACGGTAGAGACAGAAAAAATGGACTGACCTTTGTTCCAGTGTGAGCGTTGTTTGGACTAGTTCAAACGATGTGTGGCAGAAATTGAAGGTTGTGTTGTATTTAAGGCATTTGATCATGGAATTCTTTGTAATTACAGTAATTCCACCTCCGGGGGAACGACTTGATGGAGTAATCGCTGGGTGTTAAATCCAAACACTTAGATTCATCATCTGCGGAATGTAACCAAGTTACTGTCAAGAAGAAGACGTCGATATTCTGGTCGTTGATAAAATTAACAATTTCTGTGCGCTTTTCCGGTGATCCTACTGATTGAGCGTTGAATAATGCAATACGTAGTGGTATCCCTGGGACAGTTGACACAACGGTTGACGATTTAAGAGGAATTTGAACCAGGTTATTAAAATTAACGGCAGAATTTTTAAGTTATTTATCCGTTAAGGGCGAAAGGGAGATAACTGGAATTCTTCTTTCTGTTCTACGCCGGCCAGCTTTGAAAGAACGTTTCTTTTTCGCTTCCGTTTACATTTAAGAAATGATGAATGTATTCCCAGTTCGTTTTGTCTTAAGCAAAATGTAGTATCTAGAACCAAGGTGTGGTCATTTAATGCAATTAATTAGGGTCCGTCGTATTGTAAGCGGTCACGTGACGGCGGTTTATTCAAAAACAAATGACGTCTTAACATTGGGACAAAACAGCTGAGAAAAATTCTAATTGTTCTCGTTTCCAAAACAAAGAGATGAATTAACACACACGAACGGAATAGCTAATGCATGATGAAACACAATAATGTAGACGATGATAGAGAACAAGCACAAATATCATAAATATAGCATAAAATCGGAAGAGCCTATTTCTAGCAGTTAAGCGATGGCGGCCATCTTTCCGGAAGTCACACGTTTTGGTTGTTTTAATTTTAGTTGACCGTGGGGTCCGTGAGTGACCGTGGGGCTTGTCTATGCTGCCCATGTATGGTGCCATGTTGTGGTGATCGTGGATGACCATTGTGCTTGTCTATGCTGCCCGTGTGTGGTGCCTGTGTATGGTGCTTTGCGTATGCTGCCTTTGTATGCTGCCATTTGCATTGCTAGTCACACGATTAGCCAAATCTTGCGGCCGATATGCATACGACGTCACAGGTCAAATACAGTAGTCGCGTGATAACAAAACCGCGTTGTCGTGTAGCTTCAGCGTGATCAATTTGCCTCTTTCCAGGACGATGCGACAAAGATACGTTTCAGGTTGGCGTCATCTCAATTAATATGTTGAAAACCATGTGTTCGTTCATGTTATTCTAGACATTGCGTGACTTTCATTCACTTTTTTCGAGTGTTTGCTTCATCAACATTGGGAAATAATCGTACAAGGTGCGAACGAGGTCAAAACTTCATCAACTCTGTAATTTCGTCTCGTCCGACAACGGATTAAAGACACAATCAGTGTTATATTTGTAATTTCTGAGAAGATAAATTATTTCCATATCCATTTAATGTAAGTGTGGCTCAATATAAGGTCATTAAAATTTTCTTGGCCTGTTAGTAGGCGATTACCTCATGCCGACACCAGCTCTCCAAAACTTTTCTATAGGGAATGCGCTCTAACCTTCCACCCCAACATACAAAAAACAAATATCAAAAATATGGTGGCAAGAGTCAGAGAAAACTCTAACTATCTTTGTGTATGCTGCATTATATATATATATATATATATATATATATATATATATATATATATATATATATATATATATATATATATATATATATATATATATATATATATATATAATTGGGTGATGTGAAGTCGCAGAACTTGTGACGTATACGCTGTGTTTTGGTGACGTTGGTTCGGAATAGTGTACTGGTGTTCTCAAATCGAGGGACCATGGCTTCGCGACCATCGTGTCTGTGTTGAATGTAACGGATTTCGAGGGATCCTTCAAACAGACATGGGGGAAGTGGACCTTGCGTGGCGACTCCGCCACCATTGACTAGAGTGGGGTGGAACCGGATATACATTTTGGACGTCAAATGGACGCCACGATAGTTGTAAAATACGTGTTCCATATTATTGCTATTACCATCTGAGCAAATATTTCCCATTTATGTAACAGTTTCGTTATATGAACGATAAACTCATAATTTCACCTTTTCATTGCAGTTTCATTATTTGAACGATAAATTCATTATTTCATATTTACATCGCAGTTTCGTTACATGAACGATAAAATCATAACATAGCTGCCTTTACTTTGGTAAGTCGTTATACGAACAATATAACCAAAATTATTGGCATTTATATTTGTCTCGTTATACGAGCTATATATATATATATATATATATATATATATATATATATATATATATATATATATATATATATATATATATATATATATATATATATATATATTTGTAAATTCATACATATACTTGTATTTGTTGATCTGGTGATCAGACGATATTCACGCAAGTTTCAAATACCTTTACTTGATATCATCCTTTGAGGTTTTTATTGTCGATAGTGCCATGTTAGGAACATTATAATTTTCGTTATCTTTTGTTTATAATGGTGTCAGAATTGATTATATTTAAATTAAGTTTATGAATAAACATCTTATTAACGCAGTTGCTTTCGGTGTCTTCACTAATTCAGTCCCAACCCGCCTTCATCCTGTAACAACTATAGGATGTAAGTTCTTTTAAATTTTCACTTTGTTTGTTGAATTTTACAAAACGTATTAGTTTTTACTCTTTTCTATTACTTATTTTAAAGCCATATAGTCATAATACACATTTCTCAACGTACCGCGATACACATCACTGTATATCGCAACGGAATTAGGGACCAAGATTCAATGTTCTGGGAAAAGGGACCTACACTTTTGGTTAATTTCTGTCTTTCAATAATTAGAAAAATAAATTGCTCTGATTTTAAGTAAATTAGCACCATATTATTTGAAGACAGAAAATATTAGTTATCTTGAGATAATAAAAAATATTTCAGACGTGTTTCCAGGACAGTTAAAGTGAAAGTTGAAATCTCCAAGATTAATCAACTTGCCACCTATCTAATCAAGTTACCACCTATCGAATTTCCATACTCCAGGAGATTCGGAAACTTGCGAAAATAGAGACTCAGTCAGCTTGGTTTTTTTTCTACTAGGGGAAGGGCGGTAGAGGTAGAGAAAAAAATGGACTGATCTGTTTTCCAGTGTGAGTGTTGTTTGGACTATTTCAAATATGTGTGGCAGAAATTGAAGGTTGTCTTGTGAATAGTTCGTGATGACGGCCATTCCACCTCCGCAAGAGTGGCGGGGGAACGACTTGACTGAGTAACCGGTGTGTTAGATCCGCGCACTTGGGCTCATCACCTGATGTTTTAAGTCATATTTGTGTCAGAATGAACCGTCGATATTCTTTCTGGTCGTTAATAAAATTAACTACTTACGTGCGCTTTTCATAATTCTCTTCTGTTTCAAATCCCTTATCAATAAACATTGTATTTGTATCATCATCAAATGTGTACTGTTGTATATCCAAAATCCAACCCAGTATCTTGTTACAATATATACAATGCACTAATCATTTTATTAAAAAAATGTTTGAAAAGAAACTACCTACCCCAATTTTAAACTCGTGTAAAATGAATAACGAGGAGTGGGGAGGGGCGGGGGCTTGAAGCTTGCTGGTTTGAGATTAATGCAAATCTATGTTGGGGTTTGTATTGAGACAAGGAAATCCCAACAATGGGGTTATATTATTTACCTCACCACAACAATCACCAGAATGGCAAGACAATAATGTAAGCCCATGACTGTGATTTCCTTGTCTTGGTACAAACACGCACACATTTTTCTCATCCAATCTTTTATCTTCTTCTTTTAAATAAAAATAACCCTGCGCTTCTGCGATAAACTCTGCATATTCAACACCTACAGTATTATTTGGGTAATAGTATTGCCTATTATTTGATGCAAAGGTCATCAGGTCTTGTACTCTTTTATAAAAATCAGAATGCCAGTAACTATCCAAACAAAATCTAGCTCTATATATTCCACTCTTTGAAGAAAATAAAAACAAGTTATACATGTCTCTATTTTAGAATAATTGCACCATGAGTGTCTAGAACAATGTTTGTAAACTCTGTTCATTATTTTCATGAAGGCAGTGGGCTTAACTGTTTGCCCCGAAGTACAAAAGTTCTAAGCATGATAAAAAAAAACATAACAACCTTTGACATTATTACTGTATTATCACAGTTAACTAATGGATGTCACATGAAAATATCAATACTATCTTTTATATAGAGAACTTTTTAACTTTTATCAGTTCCAATTTAGAAAAAGTTCTTTGTCAAATTTATGATACATCATGTGGTACACAGCTCTAATGAAGTGTGCAATAACTGTGAGGAGATTTCTAATTTATCAAATTTTGTGTCCTGAAAAATATGGCAAACTTTGCGATTAGTAGTTCTATACTGATACGCTACATGGAAATCTTGTGGAATAGCGTGAACTGATGAATGATTCTTAAGTGCAGGAGTTTTCATTTGGAACTGCATTGTCTGATTCAACTGGTGTAGGGGGAGGGGACAAAATATTTTCAGTGCATAGGGCTCTAGAAGGCCTTAGCAGGACACTGGCGGCATGGTGCCCACAGTGCAAGATATCAAAATAAACTGCCACACTGCGGACATCGTAGTGATATGAACAGAACTGCTAAAGCTGTTGTAGGGTTTAACGCCATTTTTTCAGCTCGCGATAGGCTATACATGGCGACTAGTATTAATGGTGGAGGAAGAACCCGGGAAAACCCCCAGAAAGAATCACCGATCCACGAGAAGCTACTGGCAAGCTTTCTCACATACCGACATAAGCCGAATCTGAGACTCGAGCCCACGTAAACATGTGAAATGGCAGTGATCCGTAACGAAGAGCGCTTTAGACTATTCGGGGCCCCCTGCTCAAACTGCGTTAAAAATCCAACACGCGCGCGCACACACACAAAGAATGTTTGCACGAGAACGTCCTATGTCGTAACTGTCTCTGTAATAATTTCATGTTGCTAGAATTTCCTTTTACGAATCAAAATAATAATGATATTTTTTTGTTTTGTTTTTTTTTTTCTTTTCTTTTTTCTTTTCTTTTCTTTTGTTAGGTTTTTTTTTCGGGAGTGGGTCTTTTTGTTATTTATTTTTTAACAACTTACTGATTCTAACTGCTTCTTGCTACTGTCCCGCTGCAAAGTGAATCATAATCATCGACAGAAGAATTGAAAGAAACAGTCTAAATCCGGAGTCTCCATCCATCGTATCGGTTACAGAGTCCAAACCTTGTATTGCTTCTGTTGCTATTGCACGGAGTAGTGTAATCACTGTTATCATCAGAATCATCATCTGAAGCATGGCCATTTAGTTTGTTTACAATAACATTCTGAACAATTTCCGCATCAGAAAAAAAGTATCCAGTTGGGCATTCATCATCATGAGTTACTATTAGCAAACTAATGTTCAGGGGTGAAATAGTAATTTGGACCTACGATAAAGTCGTTGATAAACATATACATTACGGACTACATTACAAGATTATTGAAGACTTTTAAACAAATATCCTGTAGATGATATATGCATTATATAGAGACATTCGTTCATCGACGAGACGATCTTTCTTCATTTCCAAATTTTGAAACAAAACCAGATACTAAATGACTTTCAAACTTTATGAGCACATAGAAAGAAAAACAGGGCTTGAAAAAAAGAGATTTCAAGACGGACATATGAATCGAAGTACAAAAATGGTTATGTTTAATGTTACTTATATATATATATATATATATATATATATATATATATATATATATATATATATATATATATATATATATATATATATATATATAAAATCCTTGCGCATCATAGTTTAATTTTTGAGGAGACTAAATGCATAAGTTGAACATCATAAAATTAGAAAATCTAAATGACAAATTAGCTTTACCTTAGAAAACAGCTTGTTTATCTTTCACAAATAATAAAAGTTTTGTTGTTTGCAAATTTCTAGCAACTGACTTGTTTCCTTGGTATTACTTACGTTGTTAATAAAAATCCAGGTTTAAAAAAGAAACGTTACGTACGCATTTGTGCGACACATTACATGTGTAAGGTTACCAATACAACTACAGATAATGTCACCATAACCACACAATACGCTAGCAAGAAACAATTTTTCAGTGAAAGATGTAAAAAAAAATTATTAATCAAATTGTTGGGATGTTAACGAACTTCGGATTATATCAGAAACATTAAATATCTGACTATTGAAGTGCATGGGGACATGAATGTGTTCACATTGAAGACTACTTAATACTTGTTAAAATTTAAGTCAGATACGTTGCACTCGCATAGGCTATACAGACGAATCATATCCTACAACCGGTGAATTAAGATTTATTTTGAATGCATCGTTTTTCAACAAAGTTATCAATACTAGTCACAACAATGAAATAATAAATTTTCAAGGAAAAATAACCCGAGAATGTGATAGTTCGTTTTGAAATTTTCGAAGATGCTGTTTAACATATATTAGTGGGTGGAAATGTT
Organism: Unio delphinus; assembly: GCA_029339505.1. Lineage (NCBI taxonomy): Eukaryota > Metazoa > Mollusca > Bivalvia > Unionida > Unionidae > Unio > Unio delphinus. The sequence goes on from JAQISU010000306.1 coordinate 10,315,708, forward strand.
ACTCCGATGGCTGATTTTTACTTGTTATTAAGGTAAAAACTCTACAAAAGCCCTTCACGTTTCCAGACACGATCGTATCAAGTTTTCATCCGCTGTTAGATACACAGAAAACTCTTTTGTCAACGACCCGTGAAGCGCATATAATATGTCCGATTAAGAGTCTAAATAATGTACGAAATACTAGGAGAGGCATGATATAACAGTTTAATGACTCGCTGATCACAAACAATATATAAAGAGCAATTCTTAAAGTCAAGACAAGAGACGCAAATCACTGTATATATTAACAATATATTCGAAGTCTTTGAAATATGATTGATCATATGCATTGGCATAGCTGCCAAACCCCCACCCCTCCCCAGTGCAAAAATACTGATTACTTGTGACAAAAATACTGATTTTCAGGAACAAATATTGATTTTTAAATTTCAATGCATATGTATCTATTTACGACATATACATCCATCAGTAAAGTTGGACAGTGCCTTACATAATTATTTAATGTCAAAGATGCACATGTTGCACATTTGTATCTTCTGGAGTTGCACCATGTTCCATTTGGGTGCCCATTCAAAAGGTGCAAGAGTGCAATACACTCAAACAAGCTATTTATGGGAGCCCTTTCCACGCCTCGATCCGTTTTCAATCATCGATTGCAATGTACCAACTTTCATTGATTATCTCAGTTCTGAAATTTTCTTATTGAAATGTTTTCATTCAAGCATAAGAGTTATCCTTTGCGATTTTAATGTATGGAAAACGTGTGCAAAATAAATCGCCAGCAACGCTATAATATATATATATATATATATATATATATATATATATATATATATATATATATATATATATATATATATATATATATATATATATATATATATATATATATAAATGAATGTGTTTGTTTGTGTCGTATGCGTTCCTATACCGTTCATCCGATTGCTATAAAACTTTGGTGAGTTGTTCTGCGCACGCCCGCGAAGGTTTCTGAATTAGTACAACCATTTAAATTGCACAATTAACAAATGTGTGTATTTCAAATAGTTTTGCGACATTTACCGTGTGTTCGCTGTGAACTGTAGGCGCCTTAGATACGTCACGTGATCGAACAGCAGGCGCCTTAAATACGTCACGTGATCGAACACGGTCTGTAGCGATACCTAATTTCGCGTGTCTTCGGTGTGAACTGTAGGCGCCTTAGATACATCATGTTTACTTAGTTACGTTTGGTTCGCGCCTTGGTTACGTCAAACAATCGCGGTGTGAATTTGTAATAGTTGAAACAGACGAGCAACGGGAAGCAAGATTGGAAACCGTTCGAGTTTGCACTGCTCAAGCCCGATCACTTTCACAAACACTTTCTTTCTTTCAATGGAATTGCAACGCATGCCAGGATTAAAACACAAACACTTTCTTTCTTTGAGTGGCATTGCAACGCATGCCGGGTACTTGTTATATGGGATTATTATTCATTATGTGGTATGGGATTATCATTCATTTTATGGTATGGGATTATCATTTATTTTATGGTATGGGATCACTGACTAAAATACACAGAGAAAAGCATTTAGCTTTGATTTCCTCTGTGTCATAAAATCTGATTTACTGGTAAATCAGTTCGTTCTCCACTGTCCTAACGTGAAGATCTGCTTAGAGGTCATGTTCTGATAACCTGTGAATTAGCCAGAAGAAAAGCAGCTATAAAAAAATCAGAAAGTGATTCAAATCACTTGGCACACATTGATGCTTTTCAGCCACACTGCTCTGTCTCCTAAATGCAAAGATACAAAATTTCATCTGACTTGTTGATACAATTTCGCAATTATTGTAATAATATAGGTCACCAAAACATGACCCATAAGCGGTCGTTGTCGAAACTTCACGTAGGACAGTGGAGATCTGATTTTAATCAGATTGCTGCATGATATAGCCGAATGTGTTATATGTGCCGTTAAAACCAACCAAAAATACCTCCCCCTCCAAAAAAAAAAAAAAAAAAATAAAAAATAAAAAAATTGCCCGCTACCCCAAATTCATTCTCTTTCTTTAACTGGGCTCATAATATTTTTAAACCTCTTAAGGTTGCCCACTTACGAAAAATCAATGCTTACTGCACAGTCTCATGATCATTACAGTATGACATCATCAATATGACATCACTTTATTTATTCTGAAATGTATCATATTGCTATGAATTCAGGGAAAGACTGGTTATAAAATAGTATATTTGTACTTTTACTCTCTTATTAAATAATAAAAAACAATAATTTTTCACAGTTTTATTAATTTAAAAAAAAAACAGTCCTGTGAAAGGATATGATAACATCTATAAAACACAGTTGAGACCTTTGGGAATCTTTAAGAAAAGGAAACTATGATTTTCAACCTGTGCAACCTGGATGAATTTTTAAATAGTTATTATTCTTGTACTTTATGGGAAATTAGTGATAGGGTACTTTCTGCTACACTGGAAATAAAAAAAATTATGCAAGAAAATCCACACCAACATACAAATAGTTACTGTGATATTTGGTTTGTGTGGACTATAAGTCTAGTTGATGCATGATGCCATCATTTACATATTTAAAACAAATACATATTTAAAACATAAAGCAGAATAAAAACACTTACATATTCTTGCATTTCCCAAATAATGTCTCAGAAATAAAATGCATCAAAAGAAATCTCGGTTTATATCCCCCGCCTGCAAAAGCATGCACTATTCTGACAGAATACCAAATCAAAAAGGCACTATTTCAGGAAGCTAAAATACCAACATATTTATACATATTACAAATTTAAACTTCCTGGTAATTTGATCTGTATAGCCAGTCTATCATCTGCTGAAATATAGTACTAAATCCACAAAACAAAGGACAAGGATCTTTTGTAGGGAGAAATGATTTTATGAATACATGTATACTATACTTTTGGAAGCAGGTACATATAAAGTGCAAATACCTAAAATTTAGTTTGCCCTGACTATATATATATATATATATATATATATATATATATATATATATATATATATATATATATATATATATATGCATACATACCCTGAACAATTAAGTACCCATTTGAAATGAACAATGAACAAAAAGTAAAATGAATGCAGAACACTAAGCCAATATAAATTTAAATTAAGAATGAGTGAAAAGATCTGATTGTGGTCAAAAATGTTGGAAATTTGGGCACTTATGTAACTAAAGTTAAATTATCCAATAAAATGCAAAAGTCAATGTGATTTTTTACTTTATCATGAAGAATGAGTAAGCCAATCATGTTATGTATAACAACCATGACAAAAGTAATGATTATTTTCTGTGAGTACACGCTGACAATTAAACAAATCAGCAATACCGATAACATCTTTACTCGCTTACGAGTCCAACTGCAAACTGTACAGACCAAAACCTGCTGCTGCATAATCCACCAGAAGATCTGGGTTCATGCATTTTGTTCAGACTAAGTAGTACAACAAACAACATAGACCCCAATCTGCTGGTCCATTATATTATGGCAGATATGGATCTTTGTTGCTTACAGTTTGACTTATAAGTGATACATGGTAGTTATTTTGTTTCTTTTCTTTCATTTAAAAGCTTTCTTTTACCTAATATAGTTTCACTGCAAATATTCCACCCACACAGTAAACACTAACAGCTAAGCAATGCTAAAATTGTATCATATACTCTTTTGGTACAAGACTTAATGGCCTCTATATTATCCCACTGGTCATGATACCTATTGGTATTGTATGGTCATGATACCTGTTGGTATTGTATAGTCATGATATCTATCTTATTGTATGGTCATGATACCTATTGGTATTATATGGTCATGATACCCATTGGTATTGTATGGTAATGATACCTATTGGTATTGTATGGTCATGATACCTATTGGTATTGTATGGTCATGATACCTATTGGTATTATATGGTCATGATACCTATTGGTATTATATGGTCATGATGCCTATTGGTATTGTATGGCAATAATACCTATAGGTATTGTATGGTCATGATACCTATTGGTATTGTATGGTCATGATACCTATTGGTATTGTATGGTCATGATGCCTATCTTATTGTATTGTCATGATACCTTTTGGTATTATATGGTCATGATACCTATTGGTAGTATATGGTCATGATACCTATTGGTATTGTACGGTCATGATACCTATTGGTATTGTATGGTCATGATACCTATTGGTATTGTATGGTCATGATACCTATTGGCATTTGTATAGCAATGATACCTATCTTATTGTATGATCATGATACCTATTGGTATTGTATGGTCATGATACCTATTGGTATTGTATGGTCATGATACCTATTGGTACTGTACGGTCATGATACCTATTGGTATTGTATGGTCATGATACCTATCTTATTGTATGGTCATGATACCTATTTGTATTGTATGGTCATGATACCTATTGGTATTGTATGGTCATGATACCTATCTTATTGAATGGTCATGATACCTATTGGTATTGTATGGTCATGATACCTATTGGTATTGTATGGTCATGATACCTATTCGTATTGTATGGTCATGATACCTATCTTATTGTATGGTCATGATACCTATTGGTATTGTATGGTCATGATACCTATTGGTATTGTATGGTCATGATTCCTATTCGTATTGTATGGTCATGATACCTATTGGTACTGTACGGTCATGATACCTATTGGTATTGTACGGTCATGATACCAATTGGTATTGTATGGTCATGATACCTATCTTATTGTATGGTTATGATACCTATTTGTATTGTATGGTCATGATACCTATTGGTATTGTATGGTCATGATACCTATCTTATTGAATGGTCATGATACCTATTGGTATTGTATGGTCATGATACCTATTGGTATTGTATGGTCATGATTCCTATTCGTATTGTATGGTCATGATACCTATCTTATTGTGTTCATGATACCTATTGGTATTGTAGGGTCATGATACTTATTGGTATTGTATGGTCATGATACCTATTGGTATTGTATGGTCATGATACCTATTGGTATTGTATGGTCATGATATCTATTCGTATTGTATGGTCTTGATACCTATCTTATTGTATGGTCATGATACCTATTGGTATTGTAGGGTCATGATACTTATTGGTATTGTATGGTCATGATACCTATTGGTATTGTATGGTCATGATACCTATTGGTATTGTATGGTCATGATACCTATTGGTATTATATGGTCATGATACCTATTGGTATTGTATAGTCATGATACCTATCTTATTTTATGGTCATGATACCTATTGGTATTGTATGGTCATGATACCTATTGGTATTATATGGTCATGATACCTATTGGTACTGTACGGTCATGATACCTATCTTATATATTGTATGGTCATGATACCTATTTGTATTGTATGGTCATGATACCTATTGGTATTGTATGGTCATGATACCTATCTTATTTAATGGTCATGATACCTCTTGGTATTGTATGGTCATGATACCTATTAGTATTGTATGGTCATGATACCTATTCGTATTGTATGGTCATGATACCTATCTTATTGTATGGTCATGATACCTATTGGTATTGTATGGTCATGATACTTATTGGTATTGTATGGTCATGATACCTATTGGTATTGTATGATCATGATACCTATTGGTATTGTATGGTCATGATACCTATTGGTATTATATGGTCATGATACCTATTAGTATTATATGGTCATGATGCCTATTGGTATTGTATGGTCATGATACCTATTGGTATTATATGGTCATGATACCTATTGGTATTGTACGGTCATGATACCTATTGGTACTGTACGGTCATGATACCTATTGGTACTTTACGGTCATGATACCTATTGGTACTGTACTTTCACGATACCTATTGGTACTGTACGTATGCGTGTGTGTATTTGTCTCTATCAAAATGTTTTTGTTTTACTGTGTTTTTAAGACAGATTGGCCTTAAGTAACTATGTTTTGGTTATATATAATTTGTTGTTGTTGTTGCTGTTGTTGTTTTATTTGAGAACAACTGTTTGGAAATGATGAAGACAAGAAGGGTTTCTGTTGTTAAAAGTAGTTCTCAGCGCGTGGACACCATGACTGAGTCAATTGGTCTGAGATGACAAGGCTGAGATAGGAAAAGTAAGGTTAGCAAAACAGCTAGATTTCTCTGTCGCTTGGGTGAGAAAGTATGAAAACGTCTCGCGTCATTGCATACGAGAGACTGAGACTGACTGCATTGAAATCAGAACTGCCTAATTTCAGACCATAAACTAAAAATTCTAATTCTAAATTTTCCTCAGTCATGAATAATTTTATACAGGTAAGATCCCTCTATGAAAGTGATATATTATTAAAATGACTAAATTCGGATTTGCCCAGATTTTGATTTATACAAATTTCGGATTTGTCCCGATTTTGATTTATTCCAAATTTCGGATTTGCTCAAAGTTCGAATATGTACAGTTTGGGTTTACACAAATTTCGGATATGACTTTTACAGTTTATGTATATAGTTTCGGTAATTAGGATTAGTACCAGTCTCCAATAAGATTAATCTTTTATGTTATAAAAACATTACCGTAACTTTATTTTATAAAATCTTTATTTGTATAAAATCAAGTTCATAAAACACTGATGCTGAAATTGATGTCTTTTTAAATATACATGCAAACTTGTGTATTAAACTAACAAGATTGTTGGATATATTAAATGTATAGTCATAAAGTAAAATTATTGTCAATATACTTGTGATCTTGTGAGAAGAAAATGAGAGGGAACACAATAAAAAGTGAAACATAATTTATTTTGTATTTACTAGTCATAGATTGTACACAGTTCTTCATTCTTCTCTATAATCTCTTCTGTCGTTCTAGTCTTTTATTATACAGAAATATCAATGCAAACACCACAATAAGATTGCTATATTCATTACACCTCAAGCCAGTACCAGGCGAACCCAGAATAGGTTATGACTGAAAGAACCATAGTAAACGGTCGTAACAATATGTCCTTCTTGTGTATTTGCGACATTTACCGTGTGTTCGCTGTGAAATGTAGGCGCCTTAGATACGTCACGTGATCGAACAGCAGGCGCCTTAAATACGTTACGTGATCGAACACGGTCTGTAGCGATACCTAATTTCGCGTGTCTTCGGTGTGAACTGTAGGCGCCTTAGATACATCATGTTTACTTAGTTACGTTTGATTCGCGCCTTGGTTACGTCAAACAATCGCGGTGTGAATTTGTAATAGTTGAAACAGACGAGCAACTGGAAGCAAGATTGGAAACCGTTCGAGTTCGCACTGCTCAAGCCCGATCACTTTCACAAACACTTTCTTTCTTTCAGTGGCATTGCAAAGCATGCCGGGTACTTGCTAGTTGTATATAAAATCCCCGAAAGGACAAACAATTCCATATAATTCCAACAAGAATACGTTCAAATAAACGTCACTTGCTTACCTGCCGAGATATTTCAATTGAATTGGATGTCTACTCAAGGATATATTTTGACTAGTTTGACCGCACATTATATGATTACGAGTATTGTTTAGCAGTGTAATTAATTTATTGACATTTAGCGTATTTGCTCAAATTGAATAACATCATTTTTCAACCTAAACGTTAGATAAATGCTAACTATCAACGATGGTAACACATAAGTAAGGTTGTATTAGACATACAAACTTAGGTCAGTGCGCTCAAATACTACTACTACTTTTCATAATAATAATAATAATAATAATAATAATAATAATAATAATAATAATAATAATAATAATAATAATAATAATAATGATGATGATGATGATGATGATGATAATAATAATAATAATAATAATAATAATAATATGAATAATAATAATAATAATAATAACAACAACAACAATACTACTACTACTACTACTAATAATAATAATAATAACAACAATAATAATAATAATAATAATAATAATAATAATAATAATAATAATAATAATAATAATAATAATAATAATAATAATTTTATGAGGAATGTTGTTGGAAGAATTATGTTTCGTTCTCATAAATACATGCTAGGAACTCAGGAAGATAGGAAGAAGTAAAGGATGAGTTCAAAGATAAAGGTTGTCACCAGGTGATAGAAATGCCTTGGGGAAAATTCAGGTACGGAATTGAAGCTGGAATGAGAAGTCAAACATCTATTTTCTGCTGATACGGAAAAAACTTTATTTAAATAATCAACACACGAATATCACTGCATTCCAGAAACACTTCTAAAACTTTATAATAAAAATTCATGAAATACATATTACATTTTCCTTATTAAGCCCTTCAACTTCATTTATTCGTATAACTTCTGCATTTTAGAATCTTATACAAATAGTTAATTCTCAATCAATTTCACGATAGCCAATGTAATAACTGTAATTAATGCAATAATTAATTTAAAGAAATGCATTTTACTTATTTTAAAATAGAATATTGATTTAGAATATATTGCTAGATATTATTCTTTCTTGCTTAAAGAATACTGTATTTCAACATTAAATCTAAACATGAAGTTGGTAGCGAATTCAACTTTTACAATAAAAATTACATAAATATAATTAAATATGAATTCTTTAAAACATTAAACATTCTATTACAATATATTATAAATAAAAGAATTCAGTAGCAATGTTGCAAACAAAACAATTTTACCATTAAAATCTCAAGCATTAAAAATACCTATTTCTAAAAGAAGTTACGACATATAAAGTTCTTACCTGGAATGAGAAGTCAAACATCTATTTTCTGCTGATACAGAAAAACTGACCTGAGCCAATTGCGCATCTGTATTTATACACATTCGGCCAGATTCAGGGTTAGACAATGTCATACCCTCCATGTACCAGTCAGAAAAAAAATGCTGACTCTCCCCCAAGCAAAAACCAGTTTCAACCGGTAGAAACCAATTTTTTTTACGCCATAAGACTTAGTGTTGTGGTTTATTTATATTCGTTTGGCGTCGTTACACCAAATATGGGTATCCGTTGTTGGAAGCCATTTTGTTTTATGTCATTTAGAAGATCTTTCGAGAAGAGTTACTACACTTGTATTAACCGAATTAGATTTTCGCCACTGTCTATGTTACAGAATATATATTTTTACTGATGTAACCTAGACGTTCTAGCTGATTGGCGAAATGGCATGTATAATGTTTTTTCGTTATACATTTCCACACAGCACTGTACATTAGCAAAGCTCTTAGTTATTTTTAGCGGTCTTATGCAGTATGGCTATATACATTGCCTTTTTTTTACTTGCTCAGCAACCATTTCTAGTCTATATAGTTGTGCTACAAAAACAAATGAAATTACCTTTAATATATTTTAGAAACTTACTTAAATATAAATAAATAAAACATTACTTTAATACAATTCAAAGAAAATGGCAATTTTATTAATTTTACTAAAAATTCTGTCCTAACAATACCCTCTGGTTTATTTGAGCCGAGTCCTCGAGGCTCAAAAAGAAAAATAGGTTACAGTCATCAAAACAAGGTAAAAGATGAAAGATCAAAGACACAATGATAAAAAAAATATTGCGAGACCTTTTCGCAAAGTTTAAAGATACAATGTAAAACACTGCAAAATACGTTGCAAAATACCAGGTGAAATGCAAAAAAACACTATGAGAAAGTATATTGCAAAATACAAGAAATACAATATGGTTAATACAAAAAATACAATGAAAAGGTATATTGCAAAATACAAGAATACAGTGAAAAAGGTATAATGCAAAATACAAGAAATATATTTTTTTAAAAAGGTGTATTGCACAATATTCAGTCAAATTCCCAAAAAAAAAATACACTAAAGAGTAAAATGCAAAATTCGTGATAAAATTCCCCCCAAAACACAATGGGAATAAAACTTCACAGCATTGAATACCTTCATAAGATACTATAAAATAACATAGTACAACATTGATTTTTTTTTTATTATTATATTAAAACACAAGTCTACAAAACTACAAAACCTACCTCTAAACTAGTCTTGTCAGACGATTTTTTAACACAAAATAGTAGCATGCAGTTCTTGGTGTCTTTATTTTTTTTTTCCTATTTTAGTTTACTCTTTCTTTGTATTTACTTTTTTCTTTCTTTTTTTCCCCTTCTTTTGTCTCTTCTTCTCTTTTATATTATTTGCATAACATCAACAGAACATATGTATGGGTGACTACGGTTATTATATTGCTTCAGCCAAGTGTGATGAAAGAATTCTTGTTCTTATGAATAAGTAATGTAAATTTAAAGTGACAACGTTAATTGAAATTCATTAGTCTGCAATTTTCTGAGAGAAATTTTCTTGAGTCCCTAGAAGCATAGAAAATAATAATGCTTTCCTCGTTAAAGGAGAAAGGGACCAGGTGCCTGTCTTGTGAGAAAGACGGGAATTAAAGTTCTTAAGTAAACTGCATTAAGGAATGTTTTCTGAGAAAGAGTGAGAATCTACAGTTCAAAAAAAAGAAGTAACTAGTGAAGTAAGAAAAGAAAGAAGTGACGAGTTTAATCCAACAGGGGGAAATAACGAGTACAGACTAAAATCTAGGAAGTCCAAGAAGGACGAGGCGTTAAAGGAAGACTTGAGGAAATAGAAAACGTTGGAACATGGTCGAGAGTAAGGTGATGCAATCAGTCATGGTCATTGCGCTCTTCTCACCACTCATTATGATGATGAAATAAATAATAAATAAAAATCGGCGCCAGGGACTGTGATAATGTCATTGTCGCAGCGGACTGTAAAACCACTACAGTTTTGAAATCTTGTGTTGAATCCCAGCAATACCAACCTTATACATGTATTACCGCAATCCTACTATCTTAAATGATTAATTAGTCGTAAAGTATACAATCTTTCTTTTGTCAAACCTATGGTTGACCTGTTTGAGTTGTGCATGCGCTGGTACCGCAAGCTCGTCAAGCATGTATGTGACATTTTATATCGATACCGGTGTTTCCCTGCAGAGCGGTCACAACCCATGAACGATACCACATAAAAGTGATGGCCTTGGCATGCTTGCAGCGCCATCACCAAAGAAGACAAAAGTACGTAGACCCATAGTCTACCAATGGAACATCTACTAATGCTTCATTTTAAGGGTAAAAGTGCACTCCAATGTATTTAGTGGTTGTCAATTTTCATCGATACTGCCTTCAGATAATATACGCCAGATTGGTTTTTGATAGGAGCACTAAGAGTGTCCAATATCATTTACTACCTACACAAGTAACTTATAGCCTGGTATTGTCTTTTCTATCAAGAATATTCTCCGTTATGTTTCTCTAATAGATGTGGACAATTGAGGACTGGAGGATCGAGTGTCATGTGTGTGCCCGGTTTTAATAATTACGGGCAAACCCAAAGATGAACAGGTGAAGCTGAAATCAAGCTTTATCACTGGATCAGTAAGCGTGATAATTGATCGGTCGTTTGACACGTTATCAATCACAGAAACAATTGGAATGGTGACATGCTTTACGTTTATCATGTTGTAATACCCATTGGGAATGGTTATGGATGATTCCAGTTCAACGCGTTCTTCCTCGTACAGCAATTCCATTTTGTTTCTCCCAAATTCTTACAAAATATTGAACCAGCCTGGTTGGTATGAAATTTCCTAGCGCGTTAAATTTTCATCTAAGTCGGTATATATAGTTTTACGAGTATATGCTATTAAAATAACGGAAAAGATTGAAGGCAACAAGCTTTGTAATATTTAACAAATAATTTATTTGACTATAATACAAAGTGAAAAATGAGAAATAAGAACTTACGGTATTGCGAATGAAATCCAGATATAATCCAATAATTAAAGACACAAATTAAAGTATTAAAAGTCCTGAATGAAACTCAGTTCAAGCCCCTCAGACATCCAAAATTGAATACGATTATGTGTCAGTCATGGTATGTGAAGTGCTGATGTATCAACTGCCTCTTGTTGAATCACATAAATATTATTCCAGGTTTGAATTCAGTATAAATTCCATTGGAATGTCTTTATCCAAGAATTTTATTAGAGCACGTTTGTATTTCCTGAGAAAATAATCACTTGAATTCAATAATTTGAAGAAAATAAAATACAGCCCAAAACTGGGCACAAGATAATACAACTTGAAGTGCTAGATGTTAACGCACGACTGGTAAAATCTTCAATCATAAGATAGTATAGTTCTCTGCTTGACCTCAGATCAAAGTAGCATTTCTAAAAACAACCATTACCTAATAGAAAATAACTTTCTATAATGATATAATGAGCATTGTTCACTTACAAAACAATAACCTATAAAATTCACATGGGAATCTCCAGAACACTGACCCTGATCAACATATTAATCCGAATAATAATTTGATTAATAAGCTCATACACATAGAGTATAATGAAGCTATTTGTAGTTGTTCACATCAGATGAAATAATAATAGAAAAAGTCAGTCAAGCAGAAATGAAATCAAATGCTGCACAAGGTCAAGTCCAGCATACAATGTTACACAAAAGTAACGTGTAATAAAATTTTTAAAAAGCATTTAAAGCAATTAAGTATACATAACAATTACTTGATCTAGAGACGCAGACCCAACTTTAGGACTGGTCAATAAAACATTGTCAAAAATTTAGATTCCATTGCAAACACAATGGCTGAACCTCCCCTTGTGTGGGATCAGACCTAATTTAGAAATGACTTGTGTTATTAACTAATCGAAAAGTACCCACTACCCTACACCGAAAAAAAAAATTGGATGGCAAACATTTACTATGAAAAGACATTCTAGCAATATAAAGTAAACTTGACGTATGATGCAAGATCACTGGTTGTGGCGTTCGAGTTCAACATCACCTGTTTCCGGTTGATAAAAGCGGAGGACTACCAGCAGTGTCACATAGTTCTACCACTTTTCCGGTTACTTTCAGCTAAGATAGATTCTGAGATAACTCGACTACATTGGTTCGGTGGGTGCGGGGGTGTAATGTAAAGATGTTATATCCCAAATGGACCAACCCATAAATATGGCCCAATGATAGGGGAAGGCCATTCCGCCCATGACAAGACCCCACTATATATGAAACCAGGTATTATTTTTTGGGAATCAAACATTCGGAAAACAGCCCTTTGCATTTGTCGCACAGAAAAGGGTAAAGCAACGAAAAATGAGTTCGTGTTCTTCATGATGGACAGGTTGCAAGTCCTCACAAACCACGGTGTGACAAATCTCATCAATTGCATCTGGGAGTTTATTTCTGCAATCCTTGACGCGCAATCCATACTATTTCATCCATAATCGGAGGTGGTAAGAATTTTGACGAGAAAAACTTACACTCATAAACACAGAAATTTCTGGCACTGAGGTAATCCCAAAGTCAATACTCTTTGATGTGTAAATTGAAATAAAAACCATTTTCAACTAGTTTCATTAGTACTGCCGCAGCATAATGATATTTGTTAGTTAAAATAACTCCAGAAGGCGATCTATAGTATTTATTAATTACAAGAAATCAAATAGTGTGAAGAGGAGACGATACTGTTCTGAGAGTATTTTGCCATCGAACTACAACCCTGGTGACATGATAACATGAACTAGCTACAAGTCTAGTATTGAATGATTACCTTTCCTATGAAGAACAGTTGAGTGATATTTGAAACTAATTCGATTAAGGCTACTACTACAATATTCTAATAACTTGGCAGTAAAATAGCGGCTTCAGCCTCCAATTCTTGTTAACATCCAAGAGTGCCTTCCATCATGCATGGTATCGGCAAGCTACCTATGGAGATGAGATTATTGGCCATGCTTATATTCAGCTATTTACTGGGATGAACTGAAGTCCAAACGTTCCTTCTGCATTTACTTTAATGGAAGTGGTGTTGACTGACATTTCCTGGTCTGCTGAACAGTAATCTGCATGACAGTACTCACTTATTTGCCGCAAAACTGCTTATTATATACATTTTGAAAGCGTGTATTGCTACAGTCTTTATCATCAACTAGATCTGAGAAATGTCTTCACTTCCTAACATGTGCAACTTGCCTGTCATTACAGACGTTTACTTTTAATATCTTGGTTAGATCAACACTTTTTAACATATTGGTCCACAGTATCTTTGGTGGTTGAATAGTAACATAGAAACTGGTAATCTTTTGCAACCATGTTGATACAATGTCATGATTGGACCCAAAACGATCTATCAAGTAACCATTTGTTTTTAATACCAAGGTAGAATAAGCTAAAATATTGACTGGTCGTTTTTCATCATCATTGCTGATAGCATGTTTATTATTACCAATCATACTTCCAAGTTGACCGTTTCCGTGGTCTAAGTTGCTATTGTGTCAGTCTCGGATGCAACATGTCGCAGGTTCGAATCACATCCAAAGCCATACAAAAGACTTAAAAAATCGTGTTCAATAAGTATTATTGTTGTCATTACTTTTTCTGAATATTCCCTTTTATTTTTCTGTAATTCTGGTTCCGTATCTCCCCTAAATCTAACAAGAAACCCAGATATAAACCAAACATGGTTAAGCTAGTCTCCTGATTTTACAACAATCATAATTTTCTGTAATGTTTGCTTTTATTCCATTCGTATTTTGATGGTCATTTTCATAAACTTGTTAAAATCTTAAGGGCTGGCAAGTTTATTACGGGTAGTTACAAATCCCCACTGACTGGACAGTGATTTACAACAGCAACAAATCACTAGAAGAAGAGTCGGCTTATTATATCTTTGTTGGATTCAGGTGGTGTAATGGTATATGCATATGGTCAAATGATGCCTTCCTACGTTTGTAAAAATATGCAACTCGCAGATAGGACTGGAGTTCCCATTGTTATTAATCACTTAAACAGTACTGGATTGTTGCTGCAGATTAATATGCGACGGCCCAGAAGCCAGTTTCATCAGATGTAGCTGACGTCACAACAATGCCTGAAGCCATCGGAGATAATAAGCGTACCCTTCTGGTGCTGTTGCAACCAATTGCTGGTGCTCAAACAATACTAATTTACACCTTTATTTCTGCTTCATAGATGTTAATCCAAGCTTTTATTTCTTTTTGTTCCAAACATAACAACATTTTTGTTTGCTTAAGAACCGGCTAGACAATGCTATAAAAGTAATGAGAGAAATCCAGAGCACATAATTCTGCATTGACAATTGCCTCAACATTCAGTATATTTAACTGCATTTGGCAAGGTCTAATAATCATGTTCACTGCAAAGATGGGTTGGGCATGATGTTAGTGCCAGATGTTCGCTAGATACAAATTATCTTCCTCAGTTTCGTTTAGATACACAAAGGTTATGAAAATAAATTATTGCTTATTATTCCTAGTATGCACTGGAAACGTGGTGATAAGCATTATCATCAAATGTAATCTTGTCCGAGTGTAATGCTAGACTGTTTCCTCTTACCTTCAATGTAAGAAATGACACAAATATGGATCAAACTAAATGGTAACCAATCTACTTGACCAACTACCTACATGAATGCTTTGATATTTTAAGACAGGCACCCAAATGATCCAAAATGCAACTATACCTCAACTGACTCAAGATTACTGCAGCCTCTAAAACTAATAAGAACTCGTAAATTTAAATAACAAATGGTTCAATTATGTTCTCCTGACTTTGATCAATATTTCCATAATTAAAGTGCCATTCCAGTCGGGAATAAATTGATTCTTTCTTCTTTTTCCAGATTTCCTGGTAGCTTGGGAAGCCCATCTTAGATTTTCAATATGAAATATAGAATCACATTTGAAAAGCATATTCAACTTAAATATGTGGATAGTTTAAAAGATTTTTTTTAAAAATATTAATCACATCCATTATTCTGAAATAGAAAGACAGGAAGCAAATACTACAAGGGTTCTGCAGAACGCGTCTGTCAACAGCTTTATGCATAGCTGCCAACCCTCCAGGCTTGCAATTGGTGAACATAGGGATAAAAATTAGTGAATTTTGACATGAATTCGTAAACTGGTCCTCAAGGTCAGGAATATTTGTCGGCACAAATGTTTAGCATCATCTGGAGTCAATGTTCAACATGAAAACTAGCAAACAATGCGGCAGCTTTGGTACCTTGCAATTCTTCAATTCCAAACTTAAAATATTCCAGAGATGTGTTATTAATTTTTCCAACCTTTTATGTGCTGCTACCAATGTGCTTCCTCACATTGCCTCTGCCACCATTTGTGGCACACTGTATGCAAAGAGAAAGATGTAAATTGTTTTGATGGCTGAATGCACGACAAATGTTTGGTATATTCAAAACTTTGTGCAATGTATTTCTTCTTCTTTAGTTCCAGTTTCATATGAGTGACCCATTTTTTTAAATAAATATTTGGACATTTATGTTATAGTTTATTGTCGATATCACGTGACTATATGACCTCACTGGCATGTAGTCTGTGAGATTTGTGTAGTCATGGGACTGAAAATAGCCATATCCAGGTCAAATTTAAGCAAAGACGTACTTTCGTCTCTTCTGTCAGCGGATTAAATACATGACGAATGCTAAGCTCACAATTTTTGAGAAAATAAATTGGTCCTATTGATTTCATGCATGTATTTCTCGTTCAAGTTTTCTGGGCCGGCTAATAAAAGGTACTCCATGCCGATACCAAATGGTGTCGCCGAATTTCAATTTTTCGATAGTGAATGGACTCTGACCATACACCAAATATAAAAAAATGGGATTACAAGGGTCTGAGGAAACTCTGGCTATCTCTACCCTTGGTGGTGAAGACATTTGCAAAATGCTTTGTCGAATGGTAATTCAGATCAAGTTGGTGGCGCATGTGCAGAACAAAATTCTGGTTAGGACCCAGTTTCTTTAGAAAGCATTTGTAAAACTAATCTTACACATGGATATAGATTTAAAATATGCTACAGTTCTTGCTACTGGGCCAACTGTACCAATAACATTAGTTTACTAACATCACGACCAGTAGTACTGGGACGTTTCGGCAACTGCAGATATCACAACTAGTGCTTAACAGGAAATCGGTTATTTTATTAAATATTTAAAATAATTGAGAATTCAGGTGTCACATTGTAAGGAAAATAACCAGATTGCAACACGTTTATGATAGACTCTGAGGCTAATAATTTCGCGTCATAATGTATGAAGGTCAGTTCTGCAGACAATGAGGTGTCAAGCCATTTATTTGTCATGGTCTTCGGAACTCTTGACTGGCGCCTTATTTTGGCAAAGCCAGTTAGATAACATGGCTCACATATAAGCAATGAAATCCTGTGTTCGGATCAAAAGAAACATCAGGTGGGGTCGTAAATCTACTCTTGACAGACTGCAGGGGAGAGGGCAGTGTGCTAATTATGTGAATCCTCCTCCTCTCGGAGTTGAGCAAGGCGTGGCTACCATTTGAATCGCAAGCTTAAATCCTTTGAGAACTAAACGTCATTAGTCGCTAAACCATCTTGCAAGAAATATAAGGGAAGTTATGCTACTCAGACATGAAATTGTCTGGAATCTTGTTATTCTGGTAATTACAAGGAGCTTCAGAACAGGTCAGTGACGATTTGCTATATTGTTATAATATATTACGACAAAATAATTATACTTTATGTGCAATAAGTATACTTCATTACTAGAATCGCCATTCGCAGAGTTTGATCTACATGCATATTTGGAGATAAGAGCAATCTTCATGTCAAGAATTAATAATGTAATTCGCTATTTAGTTAATTCATAGTAACCTCGTGCATTTATTCATGTGATATTCTAGATTTGCAAATGTTGAATTGAATTATAACTTTGTATAATGGCTGCAGTGTGCAACATTAATAAGGATTTGATTATTTGTGTATACTTTGTAGGAGTATCATGTGTTGTGGGGTTTAACGCCATTTTTCAGCACACGATATGCTATATATGGCAGCCAGAATTATTGGTGGAGGAAGAACCCGCGAAAACTCCCGTGAAGAACCACCGACCCAAAAGAAGCTACTGGCAAGCATTCTCACATAATTACATTGGCCGAATCTTAGACTCGAACCCACGCAGACAGGCGAGATTGCAGTGATTCGTAATAGAGAGCGCTTTAGACCACTTGGGGCCCTGGAATATCATGTGGATGGATATATGAATGCATGGATCAGTGGATATCCGTTGTTACGTATATTTGATTTAAATCATTTAATTTTGTTTGTCAGATTCAAATTTGACATTTTGGGTTTAAAATTCGTTCATTGGTGAGATTTTTCTCACTCTACAAGTAAACAACAGATGTTAACCTCATTTTCTGACCTTGCTTCAGAGTGTAAACAAGCTTCTAAAATGATTGGTTGATTCCAAGGACAAAATGGAGTAAAGTATAAACATCTTTCTGATTTTAAGTCCCTTACGCAAGACCAAGTCAGGTAACCAATACCTGTTGATCATTATGTGTGCATCAACAAGGTTTCCAGAAGCAATTCCGTTGAGGAATATAAAATCTAAAACAATAGTAAAAGCTTTGATAAAGTTCTTTACTCAGTACGGCCTTCCCAAATATGTTCAGTCTGATCAAGGTTCAAACTTCATGTCTGGAATTTTCCAGCAAGTTATGTATGAATTGGGCATTCAGCAATTCAAGTTAAAAATGAAACTATGGTTTGAAAGAACAAGGGAGAGAACTTTTGAGTCTGATAATGGAGTTGTGTCACTCTTCTCCTCTCTTCATACTTTTCTTCAGATTAGATATTACAGCCCTTACAAAGTTAAGAAGAAATGAATTAGTTAAATTATAGTATTAGTGCTCCTGGGATCTAAATAAATTATAGGAGTACCAGTATATTGAAAGAGATATCCAAGTTAAAGATGTATTTAATTTAGTTGTACCTGTCCCACTCAGTGAAGGAATATCATCAGATTCTATTGATATTGAAATGACGAATCTTTGTAATTCAGAAATTATGAAAAATCTAGACCAGAAACTTTCACATTTACAAGTGCAAGAAAGAAATGAACTGAAACAATTATTATTTGAATATGAGCACTTATTTCCAGATATTCCTACAAGGACAAACAAAATTTTTCATGACATTGAAATTGAACATTCCAAACCTGTTAAACATCCATACAGGATGAATCCACTCAAACAGGAATACTTAAAAAAGGAAATTCAATATTTGCTGGAGAATGATTTTATCGAGCCCAGTAAAAGTGATTGGAGTTCACCATGCATACTTTTTCCAAAACCAGATAAAACTTTTCGTATGTGCACTGATTATAGGAAGGTGAACAGTGTGACAAAAACAGATCTATTCCCATTACCAAGAATTGATGATTGTCTTGATAAAATTGGGAATGCCAAGTATGTCACCAAATTCGACCTTCTGAAGGGATTTTGGCAGATTCCACAAACAGAAAGATCAAAGGAAATCTCGGCATTTGCGACTCCAGATGGACTCTACCAATATAAAGACAGTACATTTCAACGTCTCATAAAAATGATCACCTCTGGTCTAGAAAATTATGATGCCTATATAGATGACATCATCATCTACGACGACACCTGGATAGAACATCTAGCAACAATTCGAAAATTCTTTGACAAACTCACTGATGCATGTTTGACAGTTAATTTATCTAAAAGTGAGTTCTGCCGTGCTAGTGTGACTTTCTTAGGACATTTTGTGGTACATGGACAAGTTAAACCAATAGATGCTAAGGGTGAGGCTATTTCTAAATTCCCTGTGCCTGAAAATAGTAATTTAATTGTAGATGCTCTTTTCTGTGTATAAATATATTAGATCATATACACTGTATAATTTATACAAGGTTTTTTTAACCTCAGATGTAAATTGGTTTGTGAGAAAATGAAAGTTTTATCATATAAACCTTTCTTTTTCTTTTATGGGGGAGGTGTTACGTATATTTGATTTAAATCATTTAATTTTGTTTGTCAGATTCAAATTTGACATTTTGGGTTTAAAATTCATTCAAAGGGAGATTTTTCTAGTAAACAACCGATCTTAACCACATTTTCTGACCTTGCTTCAGAGTGTAAACAAGCTTCTAAAATGATTGGTTGATTCCAAGGACATTAGAGCTTTATTTTCAAAATGGTTGGTTGGTTCCAGGGACAAAATGGAGTAAAGTATAAACATCTTTCTAATTTTAGTTGGGTCATGTGGTATTTACATGATTTCTTGAACATAGGTTTGTTCTGATGTTTCTAGAATATCATGTGACCCCTTGTTTATGTAAAAAACAGGTATTTAAATTATTGTTTGGGAGAAAACAGTTCAGTATAAGTTGGGCTTTTATTATATTAAGTTGCGTCTTCTTTTAGAGTTATTTTTAATTACAGTGTACTGGAAATTGTGTCAATTCATTTGGAGCAAGAGGAATTATTTTATTATTTATCTGGAAAAGAATATGTGTTCATAGATTTTCATCAACAAGAACTGACTAAATCAAGCAACATCGTCAATATTCGAACCGGGAACTATTAGGACATTTTATTGTCAGGACTCTTACAATTCCACTAGTGGACAATATAGTGAATTCTATTTGGATTAATTTTTGGACTTTATTCTTTAAACCCGCAAGTTTAAATATTTTTCTTTATGAAAATATTTGTATTCAATAAATTGTTTGTTAAATTTTACAAGCTTGTTATATTTACTTCTGTGTTGCTGCTTATTCGAGCCTAAGCATGTACACTTTGTAGAAGTGCAATGTATAGAAATGTGATTATGTGATATTGTTCTGTATAAGATCCAGAATCTATATATATATACCATATCAAAGAGAATGGGTATTTCAATGTGCATGAATGCACAACCAATGAAGGTGATCGCTTATCTGAAGATTGTTGTTTAGTGCGAGTCTATATAGCTAGAGGAATTACACATGCTAATGTCCTTGTGTGTTTGTACAGGAAGCTTTTAGGGACCAGATGAACTGGAAGAGACCAAGAAAAAGAAAGAACAGAGGCAAAAGTTAGAGGGACTGGAGTATCAGTCCAGAAAAACAATACTGAGTAGGAACACAGGACACGAGGTAAATCTGTCACACCAAGTCAGATGAATAAAATAGGCGAAAGACAAGAGATAGGGTTTTAAATTTGAATGTTATTTGAGAAATGACCGTTATTGAACGTTATTAAATTGTGGTTAATTGAATTTCACATTTAAATGTTGGCATTGCCGACTGGGGGCTTGGAGCTTCGAATCTCTCTCCAACTACCTTAATTACTGACAAAAATGAGCCTGGGTGGGTCTTTCATAATAATTTAATATAATATTGGGAGCACTCCACCCAAACCTAGTTAATAGGAAACCTCTACATCATGAATTTTTTTCATGCCACAGGAAACTGAATCGCTGAAATTCATACAAAAATCGCAAGGGTTGGCAGCTATGTTTATATTATGCTGCTGATGTCCTTTCCTGTTCAAGCAAATAAGATAGGAATGCAAGCATTCAAGTGAACAAATTTTAGGGGTATGTAATATTCAGCAAACTAGCCAGGTTAACAAGACTTGCAAACTTGACACACATCTGTTGCTATGCTTCACTATTGAGATAAAACGCTAAGAGAGAAATAAAACAAGAAGATAGGGTCTTTTTTTTTCTTTGTATTATTTCCTTTTCTTGTACAGAATGAAAAATGACCACACTGGTTTATTCCTTTTCTGTTGCTTTCTTGACAATTGTACCACGGAGTCGTCCTGTTCTTCTGGCAGCAATAAGACCGACCTGGAAGCAAAATAATATTAGTGATTATTCTGGGACTAAAAATGTAGATTTGGGAGTCCAATTATTTCTGCCAAGTGTAGGTTAAAAAAAAAAAATCGCACAAAATTTTCAAGCCCTACCATTAAAATATGATTTATTAAATCCATTGTAGTCCCATATTTATAACACCCTCCTAAATGTTTGATTCTAAATCTGAGCCTGAACTCTATTAAATCTGGTCAGCATATGGTAAAAGCAGTTTAGAATGTAAAACCTTGTAACAAATTTGCCTTAAACCCACCAAGCCCTTCAAAAGTTGATAAGCAAAAATAAGATTCAATAGACAAATGTATGGCACATGCAACAATAAATGCACCAACCCAACCTCCATGGTCAGAACACAAAAATTGGTTCATTATATATACAGCCACACCATGTGTACATAGGTTTATGGACATAAGAATAAAGATTTGCATACCTTTCGACCAGCTGAGGCATCTCGCCTAACAGTGGAGGCCTTACCAATGTGCTGATGGTTACCACCACCATGGGGATGTTCAACAGGCTGGAAAAAAAGAAAAGAAAATAAAACAGCAATGAAACTTTGTGCAGATAAATAACACACTGTTATAATAATATTTTGGAAATGTCATATAAACACAACTTCACCATTACAACAATGTGACCTTACAGGAATTACAACAATGTGACCTGAAATCTGGAGTGAATATATGACAGTTGATGATACCTGATCAGTGATAAAGTTTCTGCAATTCATTTTAGTATAAGACTAATGAATGCTAATTAGAGTAACTGCTAAAACTGTGGTACTTTGAACCAGTTAATTCTTTTAGCACACAAGAGAAGCCATTGGAATCCAAAAAATGCTGCTTAAGGCAGTGCACTGTTTCCAAAATACCAACTATCAAGAAAATTCATTCCAAGTACAAGAATGCAAAAGATTCACTCCATTGTTCTAGTTGCAAATGCACACTTCCCTTTACACCTGTCCCTCTTACACAAATGCTTAATATCAGTGGTGCAACCAATACTGTTACTGACTTTTCATAACCGGCGAACAATAAACTTTCAAGGCTACCAAACCATTAATTTAAACAAGTCTAAGTTGCTATGGTTTTAACACAAAATCCACACAATGCTCTGCTCAAAACCATTATTCTGCCAGATGTCTCATTACTACAAGACTTGATAGATCAAATCAATTTCAACAATGAAAATTAAATATAACTGGACACACTACCCTTCTATCAAGGTAAGAGTGCTTCAGATGGACCAAGGGAGCTAACTCTTGTATGTAAATTCACAGGATGGAAATTTGACAATAACCTCCCTTAATTATTTCAGCACAATTGTGTTTAAAAAATGAGTGTAACACGAGTACACAAAAGTTACCAAGATACTTCTGAAAAATAAGGAGTAGTGGAGGCAGGTTTTAGTTTGGCTAAATTTGGAGCTTTGCAGCCTATTAACAAAAGTTACTTAATGCCAAGGTGATTGGGGTAAAGTGCAATGCCCTAGTATGCACCAATGTAGTTGACCCAGCTGATCTGATGCGGAGACGAGTGAAATGGCTGATGAATAAATTCAATTCCATTGGGAATACATTGTTATAAACAGATTTTTGTAATAAAGTTGCTACCTTTCAGTATTTATAACCTTTATTTTCTATATAACCAATTACCAAACAGTAAGCATTACTAGCACTATATAAAAACAATGTAAAGTATTGTTATGCACTGTTATTTCCTTCAGATAAAGAAAATTTAACAAAATATTTTATTTCTTATTAATGTTGCGAATTACATGTTTATTCAACTTTTCAGGCACAAACTGCAGATTGAAATTATAAAATAGTGACATCTAATAGTTTTATTTGCCAATTTTATCATAATTTATGTTTAACGAACATTCGCCTATATTTTTGGCATATTTTTAAACAGACAAAGGGGTTCCATATCAAAAGGAAGTCTTGAGAGTTTTCAAGGTATGCTATAAGATGCCCATCTTTAACAAATGTAACTACTTTGTACACTTTTCTTCTTTTGCCAACTGCTTTAAAACGTGACACTGATGTATTATTAAGATCTGTGCTGAATACTTACGTTCATGGCGACACCTCTGACAATTGGCCAACAGTTCCTCTTTGCTTTGTATTTGTGATATGATCTACCTGCCTTCAGGATTGGTTTGTCTATACGACCACCACCAGCCACAACACCTGTAGAATGTTCAACATTAATAGTGATTAGTCTGTTTCAACTTAAATTCGATCTCACATGCCATTCAAAATCAGAAAGGGAACCGTATGCCATTCTTTATACCAACTCAGATATGCTCCAAGTCACACTTGCAATAAAAATCGGAATGTTGAGTGAAAATTGTCGATTGGATGCCATTGGGCACCCTTAAATAATATTGTGGTTACTAGAAAATTACAAACATTTTGTAAATATATGTATATACCATAATATATCTCAGAAACAGTTGACATAATATAACACCACCATGTCCAAATGTAGTTGAGATCACAAACAAAAATGCTTAAACTCTCAATACTAATTCAGAATATGGAGGGACGGACGGACATGTACACACATGGATGACAACTGCATTGTAGAGATTCCATCAAGGTAGGTAGATAAAAATATAGACTGTTTTGTGTATTTCACAATTCTAACAATGTTAAGGCTATAAGAGGCAGCTGTGGTTTCCATTATGATATCATAGTTAACCATCTGCGTTTGAGGAGCCATCAATACAGCATCAACTGCTTGACAATTCTTAGGAAAATTAATCATGTTTTACTAGATATCATCTTATGAAATCCCCAAATTTTTTAAAAGATCTAAACCAATTCTAACTTTCAGCATCACAATTTACCTGTCTACAATATTTAAGAAGCAATTAAAATAAATTAAGGATAATGATTCAGGGCCTGGTCTAAAAATTTTCATTTGCAATGTAATTTAATCTATTTAAAAGCCGATTTGCAATCCAGAAGTCTTCAAATCAAAAATTTAATCTGATTTTGCCGCTATTTTATATATTTTTTTATTCAATATTATTTTCCTTGCCGAGATTGACTTTTATAAAGCTTTTTACATGTCCATGCACTCTTGAATTCAGAAAGGAAAAAAATGCCCCAATGCCAAAGCACGACAGTTCACCAAATAAAGAGGCTCAAGTGGCTCATATCACTCACCTAATATAACAGTTGATCATATAACCGATCTTACTTGATTAATACTTTAAAATTGTACACCTCTGATTGGACTGTCACTTATAAAGATAAGTCTGTATTTCAAGACTGGTAAGAAATACAACTTCAAGAGCAGCAATAAGCTCAGCCTATAAAATACAAATTCACTTCCTAATGAATGAATCTACTTGTAATCTGAAATCAGCCAAGAACTTGATGACATGCAAATATAATCCAAATTTGATTTTTAAAAATCAGATCAGAAGTAGGACCTCCAGTTTGGTAACAAGCAATTTTGTTAAATACAAAAATTGACCTAAACTGCAAGACTTTTTAAAATAATTTAAATGATGCGCTTGTAGAGAACTTTTGAATAAAGACATTTTGGGTGATCTATGCAAAGTTAAAAATGAGCATATTAATCAGTAACTATGCTCTATGATAACATGTCTGTCTATCCAATTACACTTTCATTCATGAACTGCCTGAAAACAAGCAAAAATTTCAAATTACTTGAACTCTTTCCTGAACAATACATACCGACCATGGCTCTGTTTGCTGAAGGGATAACTTTCTTGGCACCCGAGGGCAGCTTGACTCGACTTTTCTTGGTTTCTGGATTGTGAGAGACAACAGTGGCATAGTTCCCTGAAGCACGAGCCAGTTTGCCTCTGTCTCCAGCCTTCTCCTCCATACAGCATACGATTGTACCTTCAGGCATCTGGCCTATGGGAAGGATGTTACCAATCTGTAAATTGGCTGGAATAAATGAAAAACTATATATATATATATATATATATATATATATATATATATATATATATATATATATATATATATATATATAGATATATATATATAGATAGATAGATATATATGCAGTGCACATATTCTGACAGAGGGCTTCATTTTTTATGTATGCAGCTTCACTTGTACGTGCGGTTCCAGACTCTTTCAACCATGACTTTTGTAATGTATATATTGCAGAGGGCACAAAATGCCAGTCCTCGAGCGTTCAGTTTTCTTATAAACTGACCAACTAAATTTCTGTCAACAATTCTTTCCAGCCATTCCCTTCCGTTTTAAGCCTTTATCTAAACTTTTCGTGTCATCGTCTCTCTCAACAACCAGATCCGCCATTTTTTGCAAGCATGCTTCTTCTTTCCATTGCCATCAACTTCCTTTACACAAAGATTCATTGGATGAATTTAAACTTTTGACCAATCAGAATACTCTTTACAAGGGCCGTGGGCTAACTAATATATGGAGCAAATACGTTACATGGGTTGTTGCAGAATGGGACAGAAAAGAACGGTTAGAAACATAGATCTGACATTATTTTTTTTTAAAAATGGACTACATCAAGAAAAATCTGATTCAAGTCAGGAGAAGAGCGGAATTAAGTTTTAAAATGGAGAAAAATCATGTCTGCCAGTCCTAACACTAGCCTCTTAACAATGAGCGCCAAGTGAGGAAGCTGTTAGTACCATTTTTAAGTCATTGGTATGAATCGGCCGGTGATTGAACCCACAACTTCTTGCTTCCATGGCAGATGCTCTAACCACTAGACCACCGGAGCGATTTAAACTGTTTCAAGTCATCTCCAATCCTATACTCTGACTCATTATAAATAAAATGAAACTTGGTGCATCATCTCGCAGACACTAAGGACAGCAAGAAGACCATTTGAGTGCATGGTTGTCAAAGGAAACTTCTTCCAAATGCTCATAGGAGGGTTTCTTAGGAGACTACAAGACAAAGTGAGATTCCATTTAGGCATTAATGAGCAGGCTAACAAAAATTCCAGCTCGAAATACTTGGTCTAGTCTGCTATTGTGGGAATCATTCCAGATGCCTTGATGTTTAAAAAAATCTAATGATGGAAATAGGGGTGAAATGATACACCCTTGCAGTGTATCGATACAATAAAAGATGCACAGCTTATGATACAAAACATTATCGATACACTTATGAACTTTGATGGGTTTTGTCATATTCAGAAGGTCTGTCAGTGGTAGGCAATCCTGTTCATGTGATTTGCTGGTTGTATATCCAGTATGATTACGGATAGACATACATTCAGCATCCATTTATATCTCATTCTCTTCTTTGACAAGACAACAAAATGCCCCCAAACAGACCGTCAGTGATTTTTATTCAACATTTAAGACCATTTAAGGCTGCACTATTCCATCAGATATAGGACTCGACTCACCAGATATTTCACTTTTTCCCTCATTCTCATTCATTTTCTTTTAAACCCCAATTAGGAAAAGTTTTGTAGTACATGATCCTGCAGGGCAAAACTGTTTGGAGAAGAAACGAAAACTGAAATCAACTTTTAAACTGTCTGTTTATTAAGTTTGTTTGGTATTCTGCTCTTCTACATTTGCTGACTGGTATGTAATCTACTTTTGAACATCCAGTATTTACATCACTCTTGTATTTCAGGATTGACCATGAATCAACATTTTTTGGTCACCATTACCTTTGTTTGAAACATGCATTTGGAATCACATCACAATTAATACTTCCAGTTCAGTACCCACGAATGTAGTTCTAGTCTATTTTTAGAACTTTTTTTCCTCTCTCCTTTTGGTGGTGATAGAAGAGTTATATTGATGCATCTTTGGTATGGATTTAAAGTTAATTGTTTATTCTTGAGAATATGAGCTGAGAGAGTGGTTGTCTGTGTGTATTTTGGCGACAGTGCACATGGAGTAATAAGGCCTTGGTGATGATCCGGAAGTGAAATATGTAGTCTGTGTACATGCTGTTCTGTTTACAGTGCAGCAGCTCAAAAAAATGCCACTCAAACCCTGACAATAATTTCACAGTGAAGTCATCTTTGGGGGTATTTTAGATTTTCATATGATTTGTATTGATTGTCACACTGTGGAAAGGTCAGTGCTGAGAAATATATGTAGAGAACATATAGTAAAATTAATTGTGGTGAATGGCCATTTGTAAAAAAAAACCTTCCTGATGCAAGATTCAAAGTATGACATATTGCTCGTTTCAAGGTACAATGTGTCAATCATATTTAGTTTAACAATCATATCTTTCAAGTGACAAACAATGCAAATGGCCAGTTGCAGATCACATTTCATCAATGCTGTATTTTCATATCGTACGCAAGCAGATTAAAGGCATACTTGTTATGGAGTTCATGCAGATATGGCCTGTTGCCAGCTAACAAGCAGGTACTCTACAATGTCAGTGACTTTCAACTTTTTTATATTATAAGCTCTGACTCCAATTTTCCATCACTTGTATCTATGTATAGATGCATTGAAGGCATATAATTTTTTATTTTAAAAAACTTCAAATCTTGGCTAATCTTGCATTAATAAAATGTTCAAAGGATGTAGTTTGTTAGGAATGTTTTCTTTTCTTTTCAGGGTATTTTCAAGGATACTTCTGGCTCTTTTCTTGAGAATTTCCACATCTAAATAGAAGGCAAATTATTTGGCAAAATCTACCATATTTTCTAGTCACTTCACCCACTTCAATGCTGAGTTGTCACATCAGAACTTTTAAATTTAATATACTTTAAAATATTACAAATATTTAAAAAATACATTTAATGGCAAATGCAAACCTGCCAGCCCTGACAAGTCCATCTGAGGCAGACAATTTTTCCCCAGCAAGTTTTAACAGTTGTCAGTAAGGTGTAATAAAATATTATAAACTGCAATTGTAAAGCTGGAAAATGTAATTAAAAGTTTGATTTTCAAAACATAGCGATGATAAACATTATGTTCAACTGAAAAGTTTGTAAAGTATGTGCATAACCTTTAGTTCCAAATCCGATGGCTTGTTCCTATTTCTCAACTTGATATACATCTTTTTCATTTCACATGATAACGATAATCGTTATCTCCTGCCACAAGACATATTCAAATTGGCACAGAATGCCCAATAAACATAATTCTGTCCCTTCCATCACAAGAATCTGAATATTTTTAATTCTCTGTGTTGATTATTAATACTTTTCAAGAAGCTTATTTTCCTTTTCGTCTCTAACATAAATATTCAGTGTACAAATAGTGTGAATGGTATCGACACTATTTGTACACCCTGTGAATATAAAACACGATTTTCTTCTACCCCATCCATAAATTCAGTACACCCTTGAGAAATGCCAATACCTAATCCGTGCATTGCCTATTGACCAATTAATACCTAACACCTAGCTACTAACGGGACATAGTTCCTGAATGAGAAAAGAAAGTAGTTCACACACACATTACAATTTCTCATCATGAAATGAATATCAGTTTTTTCTCTCATAATCTTATGGAATTTTCCAAGCAGGACACTAAATTCCCGATGCCCGTGCAAACTTCAAAAGAACCTATAATGTATGCCATCTACTCCTGCCCAGCTTCAGTTTTTTTTTCTTCTTCACATTTCTGCTTTGACAGATACCCTTGTGCATTAAAATCAACTTGCTGGAAGTTCAAAGACAGTAATGTTTTCAATACAAAATATCTCTTTGTCTTGTTAATCAGAACAAGAAGCACTGCTCAGTAAAAATTGTCCACATTGTTTTTTTTTCAGGTCAAAGTGAAGAAAATTTTCATTCATCACAGCAGTGATTCTAACTATCATGCGAGTAACAGAATACAACACTAAACCTAAATTACTCACAAACGACTATTGATCATTAAACAGTGCTCAATGTTACTGCAATCTTTAAAAAAAGTAATCCATGACTTTTCCAAAACGATTCAAAGACCTTTTTACCAGTAGAAACTTATGTGAAAACACTAGTAATTTCCAACCACAATGCAGACAGTCTATTATAAAAGCTGTTATGAGTGACAACCTGCTAAATGCGACCAGTAACCACAATGTCTTGGCAAAAAAATATGCATTTCAACACTGCTACATACATGCCAACTAATGACAAGGAAAAAGTGTAACCAAAGTGGTCAAAAAAGTGTAATCCAAAAATAACATGCTAAACTTTCAATGAACAATGATTTACTTGCCCCTCTCGGCTTTTAACATCCATTACTGCTTTAGTTTTCATATGTAGCACTTTTAGCTTTACACACACACATCAACTAGAATCCATCGGAAGACATTTAGCACCAAATATTAACATTCCACACGACTTGTAATAGATTTCATGTGATGCTGGCCTAAAGTCTTCATATTTGGCAGATTTTGTTATTTTTTGTTTCAGTTTATTTTTTAGTCTTTTCCTAATCCATCTGTGAAATTATTTCAAAGGAGATATTTTTGTCCTCATATATGCATCTACTAAAATAAATTATACTTCTTAGCGCCAAATACCTTTAGACTGGTTCTGCACTAAATATGAATTAGAACAAAGAATCTGAGCGTAAAGATTAAAATTAGAAAACCAGTATGTTCTCAAACCCACTTGGCCATACAGCTGCTACAAACAGAATACCAAGTCGGAAGTTTGAAAGTAAAACCAGCACGTTTCTTGGTAATAGGATAGTTGCTATAAATAGAACATGATAAAATTAGGAAACTGCATGCATGTCCACGGACAAGCATATTCTTATATCGTAGTTACGTAAAAGCAGTCTTTTCTAATATACGGCCTGTGTCATACATGCCAACCCCTGACGAGGAAATGGCGTAATCCAAATGGTCAAAAAGCGGAATCCATGCAGAACAAGTGAAATCCACATATAACATGCTAAAATTTCAATAAACAATAATTGTTTGTCCTTCTTGTCTTGTAACATCCTTTACTTTTTAAAGTTTTCATATGTAGCAATTTTAGCTTTCCACACATCGACTAGAAACCATCTTAAGACTTTTAGCGCTAAATTTTAAAATTCTTTCCACACAGCCGGAAATAGATGTCACATGATGCTATACAATTCTCTTAATATTTTGAGGATTCTGTTATATTTTGTTTCGGGGTCTTTCTGGTCATCTTTTTCTAATCTATCTGGGAAATTTTGAAAGGGGATATCTTTGCTCACATAAATGCATAGACTAAAATAAAATATACTTTTTAAGCACTAAAACATCTTTAGACTGGTTCTGCAAGAAATATCAATTAGAACATGGAATCTGCATGTAAAAATTAAATTTGGAAAACCAGTCTGCTCTCTCCTCACTACGCAGATTCTATAAATAGAATTCAAGGTCAACAGTAGAATCTGGTTAGCTATAAATAGAACATGATACTGTTATTAAAGTCCATGTTCATGCGTACACTTATATTGTAGTTACGTAAAAGCAGTCTTTTCTAAAATACGGTCTGTGGGATTAATGGAATGTTAATAATAATGAGAAAACAAACAATTGATTTTTTTGGGAGATGGATATACCGAAAAAGCGTAGTCCATATATGTTTAAGCGTAACGCGTAATTTAGTGAAAGAAAGCGTAATGATTATGCCAAAAGCATAATGGTTGGCATGTATGCTGTGTGATTAATGGAATGTTAATAAAAACTAGAAAACAAATAATGGATTTTTTGGTGAAGGTGGATTATTGAAAAAGTGTAATCCATATACTACTAAGCTCAAGACGTAATTTAGTGAAATAAAAAGTAATGATCATGCCAAAAGCGTAACTGTTGCCATGTATGGTATTTTCACATGATCACTGCATCATGCCAAGAAACAACTTCAAATTTATTTATCTAACATATTCAAATACTATTCTCACATGTGACTATACCACTAAAAAAATTTGCAAAAATCCCTATTATGAAAATATAAATGGTGGAAATTTCGCGCTCTGTATGAAAATCTCTGAGAAATCACTGGATTACGCTTTAATCACAAAAGTAACTGATATATGTTAATTTCCAATAATGTGTATCCAACAAAAATGGGCACAGTAGAACCGGTCATGAAAGACCATCATTTCTGCCATAAAATTTTGGTCTCTCATAACAGGTCACAATGCTATATAATCATTAAATTTGTGCCTTGAGAATATGGTCTCTCAAGACAGGTGGTCTCACATAGCAGTGGTCTTTCAAGACATGTTTCACTATACCTGCAAAACAGTATTGATGATGCCAATGTAATCAATACTATGAATGGGGCCATTACCTTTCTTTCCACAATAAATGAACTGCCCAGTGTACATTCCCTCAGGGGCAATGAAAGTTTCCGTCTTCAGTTTGTAACGGTAGGGATCGCGGAACACTACCTTTGCCAATGGAGCACCACGTCCAGGATCATGGAGTATGTCCTACAAATGAAAGGTTGCAAATAAATATGCATATTAAAAAAAAAATAAAAATGTAAACATACAACATTGAAAAATGAAACTTCATCATACATACAAACCATTCCAAAAACAGGCATCAACTCGATCAGCCTTGTCTACACGTGAACTGGCTTTCATAGTCAATGGCCCATCCTGCCTGTAGTCGCAGTTTGCTGACAGCATTTAATGGTCAATTCTGTCTCCAGCTGTGGTGAATGCGTGTTAGATACATCTCTGGTTGGAAAGGCCCCCCCCCCCCCAATAATCAGATCACATTAATCCAATCAGAAATTATTTTGCTTTCCTTTATGTCCATTTTATATGAACCAATCAGAAATGATTTTACTTTCTTTTGTGTCAATTTGAATTGTAGAGTTGCAAAAGGTTACTAATTGAGAACAGTTTAACTGCATGTGTTCTGTTCATGAAAAATTATAAACGATGGCAGTTTTTGATGATGAGTGAAAATGAGGAGTTTTTCAGGTTTGATCTAAAAAATATTGAGCAAGCAGAGGTAAGACATGTTCGACAGTTGGAAATTTGACAAGATTTTGTTTGGACATAGAAGTTTCCAAGTTTGAATCATCAGAAAAGAGGATGCTGAAGACATTTCAACAAATGTTGCACATAATTCTGTATATAGGGTATTAATAAGTTGTGAAAGACGGGGACAAATAGGAAATAAATAATCACATTTTATAGACAAATTCATTTGCAGTAACTGGTGAAAACTTTCGAGGAGTTTGGATATATGAAGAAAAATTAGGGCAACAGCAAATGCATGTGCACGACATTTACAAAATTTTCCAAAGAGATAAAAAAAATCTCAGGCACAAGCAGCTAGACACAACTTAGTGCTGGGGCTGAACAAGTTAAATACCACAAAATTAGACAAAAGGTAAAGACATTAAACTTCTGTAAATGGAACATTAGCATCTAATCCATGACATAGATCATCTCTACAACACTTAGTAGTCCCCTGTAACCATGATAGTCATCTTTTCAAAATGTGTTCTATTTAAATTACAGTGGAACCTTGCTATAACACGATAATTGGGGTCCAACAAATTGGAACACGTTAATTTAGGGTTTTACAGTACTTTAATCTTTTTCAGAAAACACCATATTGGCATAAATGTCTATTCCAGTCTAATGTAAATAAATTGGGGTCTTATCAGACGAATATTACATAGAATGCAGTAACAGACTTATTCAAAATAATGGATGGATATTTTAGTTATATGTATTACTTTGCGTTAAATAATTTTACAAATTTTTGTTGGTTTTGTCTGAAAATGTTGACTGATCCCCAACCGATGTTTCATGAATAGGGTATCAACATAGTTTACTATCGTGCAGTCGCGGCATGTAGTTCATCCATAATTTATACAATTCCATTGAAAAATAGCACAGATTAAAAATCTTCAATAATTTTTGTCAAAGACCATTGTGTCTGAATTCCATGTCCAATATATAGCATGAAAAGTCTGTTAACATCCTTTACTGCTTCCAAGTTTTCATATATAGCACGTTTAGCTTTACACACACATAGACTAGAATCCATCTGAAATCTTTTAGAAAAATTACAGAATTCTTTCACTGTAATAAACGTCACGTGATGCTGAGGATTCTGCTATTTTTTGTTTCGTTTATCTTTTTTCTAATCCATATGTGAAATTATATAAAAGGAGATAATTTTGCTCTCATATACACATCTACTAAAATAAAATATACTTTTTAGTGCCAAATACCTTAGACTGGTTCTCAATCAAATATGAGATAGAACAAAAATTCTGCGAGTAAAGATTGAAATTAAAAGACCATTCTGTCGTCTCCTCACCAAGCCATACAGCTGCTAAAAATAGAATACGAGATCAATAGTTGCTATAAATAAACCATTACACTGTTAGGAAGGTCCACGAACAAGCATACTCTTATAGTGTAGTTACATAGAAGCAGTCTTTTCTAAAATACTGTATGTGGGATTTTTTGGAAAGGTGAATATTCTGAAAAAGCGTAATCCATATACGGCAACGCGTAAGACGTAATTTAGTGAGATAAAAAAGCATAATGATTATGCCAAAAGCGTAATGGTTGGCACGTATGGTGAAGGTTTAGTAGCTTGTTTTACACTGCAAAAATATAGTCATGGGTACCTTGGCAGGCCATTGGCAATTAAATGATGGTCAGGGCATAGGTTATATTTTATGAGAGCACACCATAATTAAAACAATGGATTTCTGTAGTCAGAACCTTTTTAATTTAGGACTAGCTTGTTTGGATGGACACTGTCAAAACTATACATAATGCAGACAGTTAAATTCAGTAAAATTCTTACCTTAACCACACCCTTTAGATATCCATGGCGTTCAGCAAAGTCTACAGGTCTCAGTGCTGCCTTTCCCTTCCTGTGTTTGGTATGTGCTTTAAATACACCTGCTGCTCCCTTACGCTGAGAACGAATTACACGGCCCATGTTTCTTCTGCAAATGAAACAATAACCTTATATACCCTTTAAAATGACTGAAATACAACAGCTACCTTGCACTGAATTTTTTTGTAAATAAGCATACCGTATTTACCGTATGTTTTCAGACTGCAACAAATAATTACTTTTTTTGTTGTCCGAATACATATTAAATTCTTTGATTAGGTGTCCGAAAACATACAAGTGAAGATAGAATTATGCCGCGCCCCCCCCCCCCTCCTTCCCCGTCCGTAACGAAGTTACCGTTAGCTCACATGACAACGTGCTGCCATGAAGTAAAACAAGTATTTTGTCTAACACCACGGAAAGGATAATTAATGAAAAATGGGCATTACTTGCCTATTTTGTCTATTTGATACATGTCCATCCACCAGAAAACAAAGCCATACATGTATTGGAGCCACGATTGTGTGCGTATTTTCCAAAAGAACCGCCATATTAACATAGTAATCTTGCAATCCAGTTTAACCTTCTGCTAATGATCATTAAAATCTACATTACAAACGCACACAAGCTTTATTTCTGTGTAATTAAGATATTAACACAAACTAAATAAAACGATTTTGGAATTATAATTCTTAAGCTATTTTGGGCAGAAACATTTTAGTATCGAGAGTCGAAACACCGGTACATGTATGATGGCTATTCTTAGAGCACCAAGGGTGAGAGGCTCCAAATGGGGTGAGTGTTGTATGTACGCCTACGAAGGGTAAAAATAAAAAGCAATTTGCAATATACGACTCGGCTTGATTAATATGTTGATATTTGTTTTAAATAAAGGTGATGCATTTGTTGTGGTTCTCTCTTCTTTTTTTTCCACCTAGCCGAGGGTAGATTAAAATGAGCAAAATTTGCTGGCTGGAAACGATCTACTGCTCGAAGATTGTAGTGATGCATGTCAGAGATTTCAAAGTGTCTGGGTGTTAATTGTTAATAATATAACTGGTGGGATTTCTTTGACATACGTGTTCGGAAATAAAAGGCAGCCATCTGGATTTTATTAAAAGAGCACACGATGTACCTAACATTTAGCACCCACAATCAAATATATGGTCTACCAAGAGGTTTATTACCTGTAGAACAATAACTATGTTTAAACCTTTGTATATAATGCCTCAGGGATAAGGGGTTTGTTTTGTTGGACAATGCCAATGAATTTTACTAATCCATACCGACTCTGATGTATTGTTTAATGATATAAAACAGGGGTCATGGTTTCTAATCAAAGCCATAACTGTCACACCTGTATGAAGTGGTTTCGTGTGTAACAATGTCTATACTGACAACCAATCATATTTTTGTTAGCTGAATCAAACTATTAAAATAAAAAGTATAAATAAAATACCCACCACATACAAAAGTTAGTATACTGGATAGCTATCGTTGTGAAACATAATATTGTTAGTACTGTAATAAATTTGATGAATAAGTTTATCATACGTTATGCAACAAGTGAGGAGGCACTGCCTAGTTCTTGGAGGGACTCGCCCTTGCCAAAATCGTCTCCAAAGAGACCAGTAGGCCGTCCACAGAAGCGACTTCGAATTAATGATTCTGAGGAAGCATCACAAAAACAACCGACTACGAAGAAAGCTGCTCTAGATGACGAGTCTGATCAAAATAAAATAGTACGCGTGTATCATCGCATGTTGTCATATGTGACGCGATCAAAATGTCGATACCGGTCTGCAAATATCACAATATGATTTCAGAAATCTATATCCGATCTGTTACTTTTCGTTGGAACATCTTGATTTAACAAGACAATCCGTTGTTGATATACACTTTAGAGCTCGTGTAACACGTCCGACTAATGCAGCAGGTGTTGTCACTATCCCGAATTACATGTGATTAATAATTTTAAATTATATTAGTTCATGGACGTTTATGATCGCATTAAATAACTGGCGACCAAATGAAGCGAACTTTGTATCAGTTAAATTAACGGCAAACACTCTGTAAATTTTACATTAAAACGACGAAGCAGATCATCCAAGATTGTGTCCGAAAACATAAATTGTAGAAACAATTATAGCGGAGCAATGTCCGAAAACTTACAAGGCATTTAAATATGATTTTTCCCCGAAAAAAACGGTGTCCGAAAACATACAGTGTCCGAAAACATACGGTAAATACGGTACTAGTCTTGAAAGACCACCCATTCTGCCAAAACACAATGATCTCTCATGACAGATTGTAACACTATATAATCAAAAAATCTGTATATGGAGATACTGGTCTCTCAAGACAGATTTTACTGCACTTGTGATTTGCTATAAAGACCACCTTATCCAATGCAGAGAAAGACTATTCATTTTCTCTGTGCTATAAACAGACAGGATTTTGACCTTTAAAAAAAAAATGAAAATGTGAAAGGGGGGTCAGGAGGTACTCCCCCAACAGGGTCTCGAGGGGTAGCGCCCCTGATCAGCAGGTTCTGGGGGGTCTTTGACAAGACCCTCCAGACTAAAAAAGCATTTTACACTCACTAATTTTTCATCTTGTGACACGTGCGAGCTCGTGTGACAACCAGTGAAAAGAGTTACATGTACTATGAATAACCTTTTGAGCCAATCATATTTAGGCGTTGTCGTGTGTGCCTAACAGTTGAACTGTTTTTACCTGATTGTTTACGATATGTGCAGTGAAGTAGAAAATGTATATTTCTTCCATGCATCAGGATTCCTAAAGTTGAATCGAGTTAATATTAAGTAAAAAAAACTTACTTTTGCATTTACCACTGTTCTGTAATTAAATAATTCATGCATCATAGAGTCGAAAACACGGTAAACGTAGCTCTTTTCACTGGTGGTTACATGAGCTCGCACTTGTCCCAAGATGAAAAATTCTCGAAAATCGCATGTTTCGGAAGCCGTAACTTCAGTTTGGTACAACATAGACCGGCTAGTTGGTCTCTAAGCCTTTTTTTTAATTCTGACTTGACAGCTTTTGAGACCAACCATATTCTGCATTAACATTATATGGTACGTTCGTGAACCATAACTACCAACGATCGGACTACAAGCTATTAATTAATAAATTTATTTAGACTAACCTTTGTACCCAGTCGGTAAGTATAATCCCTCTTCTAATGATTCACTGCGTTAAATCCTTTAGAACACTCAATTAATAGCATGCATCCGATCATACGCAGTTATGGCGAGCGGAAAAGTACCATTTAGTGTTAATGCAGAATACGGCTGGTCTCGAAAGCTGTCAAGTCAAAATGAAAAAAAAAGGCTTGAGACCAACTAGCTGGTCTAGGTACAACATAGAAAAGTCAACGATGGCTTGATGTATAGAAAAATATCTCGGGTATAAACATGCCATTGAGAATGGTACTGTTCTTTTAAATACAAAAATAGAATGAAATCGAGGGTCATAGCCGGAACCAAGTATTTGTTAGTTACGAACCTTCTCTTTTTATATAGTATTATAGAGAGGGTCCTATGTATGAATGGGTCATAGGGGTAAACTAAGGTATTTTTCTCACTCTGATTCTTTTTCTTTAGATTATGTCGTTTTTTACTTTCTTCACATCAAGCTCGCGTCGAGCACCTGTGCTAACAACGAAACTATATTCTTCAATGAAACGTCGATACATTAGATACACGTGAATTCTCCGCTAAATGGATTTTTCTCTTCCCCCCCCAAAAAAAAAAAGGCCGACCCTTATCTGGTTTGTGTGCCAACCTTTTAAAACTCCAAGCAGTTCACCCCACTGCAACTACAATCTGACATACTTTAAATGCTGTAAATATTACGCATGAAGATAAAACCAATCGCTTTTTACAAGATAGTTCACTTAATAACTTGTGTATACAAAAATACAATATACACATAGTTTTCCACGTTTTAATAATACATATGGTATTTGTTTCTATTTGTATTATGTTCTGTAAAACTTCTGATTAAACGGATTCATTATTGAGCAACACATAACATGTAATCACCTTCTTGGCCGCTACACCGGAAAAGGAAGCAAAATAAACAGTTTTCCTGAAATATTTCTATACCAAAGCACAATGCAGGAGCATAATATGCAGCGAACCAGACTAGACACAAATGTACGGCTGTCGTAATTTGACGCTTTATTTCTTTAGTTAAAATAAATTAAACAAATCATTGATTTCTTTCAGTATTCACAGATTATTCGTTTGCATTATTCATGTTGTTGCTAATTGCAATAACCTAGGTTTTACGACTTAAGAACAATTTCTGACTATAGTGGCGCTCTACAATTTCGTATTTGGCATAGAATTTTAAAGAAACAAAATTTCCCAGGGTTTTCTCACTGGCTTTTTATAAAAGACGTTGCTTATATTAAGTATAGTTCAAAGAACCTTTAATTGCTTGTATTTTGGTGTTTTATTGATGTGTGTAATATGGGTAATAGTGTATACAGATTAGTCTTACTCCAAATGGCTTCACGGTCGTTCCGTACCCAAGTCGTTCCGTACCCATGTCGATTCGTACCCAAATGAGTCGTTTCGTACCAAAAGCATTAGTCGTTTCGTACCCAAAGCATTAGTCGTTTCGTACCCAAAGCATTAGTCGTTTCGTACCCACAGTGCTGGTCGTTTCGTACCCAATGCTATCGTCGTTTGAATATCATTAAAAGAAATTTTATACATATTTGTAATGTTGCTTTTTTTCTTTGTTATAGATATACACATTAATAATAATAATAATAATAATAATAATAATAATAATAATTTGGACCATGTTACTAAATATTACTATCTTACTTAAAGAATAGTTTTCCTCAACTTTGAATCAAACATGAAGTTGTAAGCAGACTCGTCGTCTGCATCCAGCCCCATTTAATAATCTTTCTTCTAGCGTAAAATGACAGGCGTAACAATCTGGTGGTACTCAGTCCGCTCTAAAAAGAGGCGATGCCAAGTCACCATATTACTGATTCAAACAAAGCATTCTTATATATCTTAGATAATTAAATCTGTTTCAAAACAACAAAGTAAATATATGCAAAAAGTAGAGCCAAATGAAAGCTCTCATATAACATTAATAGTCTCTCTCTCTCTCTCTCTCTCTCTCTCTCTCTCTCTCTCTCTCTCTCTCAGTTACGTGGAGGATAACAAAAGTGACCAAATATATACACAAGTATGAAAGTGCGATCGGCTGCCCCTCCCCCCCCCCATAATATACAACGTTCAACACTTTTAAAAGCAGCTAAAAAAAAAAAAAAAAATTAACACCAGTATTAGGTCTTGGAGAAGAAAAACTGACACAAAGAACACTAATGTATCTGCGTTTTCTCTTACTGTCAAAGTGAATATTTTTTAAAAATTTAAATTAAGTTATTTTTTTGGTGTAAATTAATTGGGTACGAAATGACCAGCACCTTGGGTACGAAACCACCATCACCTTGGGTACGAAATGACCATCACCTTGGGTACGAAACGACCAATTTAGGTGGGTACGAAACGACTTGGGTACGGAACGACCAAGTTCGCTCCAAATGTGCACCTTTCAAAAGAAGTGCTGGCTCCACTTGGTTATTTTCACTTTCTGAACTTCAGATGCAAATTGTATTGCAAAAAGAGCCGATAGCTTTTTTTTACATTGTATATATTTGGTAATTCATTCTAGTCTGGTGAAATTCATTTTCCCTCTTTTAATAGCTGCTAAGGATAATGGACTACAGAAAATTTCAAGCTGGTCTTTGGAGCAAAAGGGAGCAGTCATTTTAGTTAGCAGTGTACTTAGTAGTAGTATTTAAGGTTTTAAGTGAAACCGGCCACGAAGGGTCATATGTTCACAATTTTACACTACCAATTAGTATGGTAGTGATTTAGATTTTCCCGTGGGGAAGGAATGGTGCCACATCCCCACAGGCATTTATGCATACAAAGTATGCTATTTAATTTGGTCGTCATGTCATGCCCCTAGAAGGGGCTATCGACATGAATGAGAGACCTAGGGGAGTGGGAATAGAACAGCCACGCACTCAGCCCTATCATCCTTTCGGAAGCTGCAGCGAGAGAGGTGCAATGGCACCAAATGATGACTAGTGAAAAATGGTTTTTACGTCTAGTCTTTTGCTGGTGTTGATGTCTGACCGAGGAAAAGGATCTGTGAACTGGCACGCCCTAGCTTTATCAAATCGAGTCCAGTTGTTGCTAGTGGACATCCTATACCGATATTGTGTAAGCCACCTGTGCAATTGAATCAATCTATCAAGTTATCTTTTTTCCTAATCATCCTAATATTCTAATTTTTGTCTAGTACAGATTGTACATTTGGTGTGTTCCCTATAAATTTTGTAAACTAGGTATGTCAAGTGACATGGGTAGGTTGGTCAATGTCAGGTTAAATGACAATGTGTTGTTAATTTTGATGGTGGAGAGCCAAAAATGATCAAGTTTGATTTTGAAGAACGAGATTGTCGAATAGAGTTTCTGAGCCAAAAGGAAACTCTGTAAGCAGTGTACTTAGATATTTACAATTTCCAAAAGTACAATACCCGAAGAATTATGAGCCGCATTACATAGAATTACCAGAATGCACCGAAACGCCGGAACGCAATAGAAACACCGGAACACACATCAGTTATATCTTGTATACCATAGTGTATATTGGTGATGTATGTATCATTCATATATGTGACATTTAATATTAGTTATATAATAAATTAATATGTACTTTCTTTTCTACAAGTGATGCAACATCAAACTAAAAAGAAGCTGGAAACCGCATTTTGGCAACAGTTCATACAGTAACAAATTTAATATTAACAGCGTGTATTGCAATTTATACACAAGTGTAATGCTTCAGCTATTAATAATAAAAACATATTCATATATTTTTTAATATTGATTTCTTAAATTTTCTTATTATTTTAAGGTCCGTGATGTGTGAGATTTGTGCAACCCAGCTTGCAAAACAGCTGTTTAGTTTTATTGTAGCTAACATGAATTATGCGTGAAAATGGTCTAAATGCATAATGGTCCTTCATTTACCTTTTTTTAAAACCTCTTCTGCTTTTGAAGAAGAGTATGGGATACTGGCAGAAATTAATACACAAAGACAAGTTTTGCAACATATTTTAAAATGTATTTCTTTCATATGACATACAAATGTTTCAAACTTAATAAAGAAACAAGGCTTGCCCACTCAGAAATAAAATAAGATTAAATGTAGCAACAACAGGAATAAACATATCCCAAATTATATCAATTAAACTATGTGTATATATTCTAAAATATACAAAGTGATTAACACATTACCATGCTATATATTCCAAAGGACAGTTTACT
Source organism: Unio delphinus (assembly GCA_029339505.1). Classification (NCBI taxonomy): domain Eukaryota; kingdom Metazoa; phylum Mollusca; class Bivalvia; order Unionida; family Unionidae; genus Unio; species Unio delphinus. Next base: position 10,357,648 of record JAQISU010000306.1, read on the forward strand.
AGTTTATACCTCTTTATATACAAATCATCACCTCATACATGCAACGATACTCCTTTCATAGCAATCAAACATTACATACGTGGTTATGAAAATCATTTTGAAAATAGCAGACTAAATGGAAATAAATCAATAGTACATACAAATGTTTATATAGGATCAGAGAAATCATTATGCAACATTAAGTGCATTGGTTGCAATGAAATGAAATAATATAAATATAATAAATATAAATAAATAAATAAATATAAAAATATAATAATTAATGAAATAATATATATATATATATATATATATATATATATATATATATATATATATATATATATATATATATATATATATATATATATATATATATATATGAAATGACCTCTAGAAATTAAATTAAGTTTTGCACACTACGACCGACAATGGAGTTAATGCGCTAAATATTTGACGGATAAATTTGTCTACGCATGGGTCATTGCAGATATGGCTGAAACGACCTGATAGGACTCCTGAATTGAGCTTTCGTACGGTAAATTGGGGTTACTCAGAAATATGAAATATACATGAATATGTTCAAAATTGTTGGCAGCTTAAGACCTACTGTGTTTATAATTATAACCTCCTCTGAATGTATGAAAATAAAACTTTGAAAATTTTCAACACTTCGCAAAAATACTAACTTATACTTCCACAAATCAAATTAATACAATAAAGATGTATCCGGATATTTATTCTGTTGGGTTCCAATGCTTTTACATTAAAAAATTATAAATTTATCTCAAAATATGCTGTAAAAGCAGACCACTGTTCTGGAACCGAAGTGGCTGCAGAAAATGGGAAGCCAGAAATGGTTATGCCCTCTGACAGTCCTATATCTATCTCGGAGCTACGATTTAAAAATGTCCATCTGGTGATGTCAGGTATTTACTGGTAATGTCTGTAAGAATGAATTGTCTGAACTTTGTGTAGTGTTTATCTCTTTTTTGAGGTAGTTTGTGTCATCCAGTCCGTCTTCGAAATTTGAAATTGGCTGTAATAGTCAGTATTCACCAGTCCCAATTAATGCACTTCTCAAATCTTTGAACTGTGCATCCACCAAGTCATTTTAATGAGATACAAATTCTGTCAGTGGTTTCAATTTCCACTCTACAATCTGCTTTAACATGTGGTTAATGGGCTCGCAGATGTTGTTAGTCCGTTCGTCGTCGATCAGATCCAGTCGTGTAGGTTTGTTTACCTTGCTCAGCAACTGATTTTTCAGCCTTGACTGAAAATAGTCAATACATTTTGAGCAAATTTCCCAACAGAAAGACTCCCAAGTTTTCACATTTCTCCCATGTGCGTTACGGCATTCCTGTCTTTATATGCACCTAACATTCTGTGCGAACATAATAACTGGTGAGCGCTCCCTGTGATGTACCATTGGATTTGTACACGGCATGTCTTAGTTCCCAATGGACAAATTTTATTTTTCTCTTGCAATTTTCATCCAATGATGATCTTTTGCAGAAAATGAAATACCATTACATTAAATATACAAATAAACTAACTAATGATTTTTGTTAAAAGGATGCTTGTGATATTCTGACTAAGGTATTAAGGATAATTCCTTATTAAACTGGCTTTTATACTGATCCAACAACTTTCACCAACCCCTCGTTTTTTTTGACAGGAAAGACCTATTTTTAACACTTCTTGTGATAAGGCAGAGAAAATAATCAGTATATGCTTTATGCATGAATAAAGTTCACTAATACTGTAACAAATTAGCAAGCTTTCCATCACCTCTCAACCATCTAGATTTTTAGATATTTACCTCTCTAGGAGATACACATAAATACCTAAGCAAAGTCGGCTGCTCATTTGCATCTTAAGTTACGCATTTGATCTCTTTTAATTCAACGAGAACGAGAACCTTTCTAATCATTAAAGTGTTGGAGGGGCTAGTTCTCAAATGTGCATGCGCAGGTGGCTGATGAGAAAACCCTTGCACTGAATGTTCGTTTGCATAAGGGACAGGATGAGCAGGACATCGCCAGGAGGGTTGGTGATACATGCTTTTCTGGCTTGCAACTTAAGCTTTGCAGCTGCTGTTCTGCTAGATTCACAGAACTTTAAGCCTTTGTGCACAGAGGAACGCGAAGTGACTCGATCGCTTGCTCTTTGCTTCCAGGAATCAGGGTTTATGTTGAACGCTTTCAATGCAGCTTTCAGATTGTCTTTGAAGCATTTCTTTTGACCTACGTGTGATCGCTGTCCTTGCTGGAACTCGTCATAAAAGAGTCTCTTTGTATTTTTTATTATTATTTTCCTGTAATAGATTTAATTCTGCACTGAAATTCATTGTTGATTTGTTCAGTTTCATAACTGCCCATGGGGATACCGATAGCTAACCAATCAGGAGTTCCATCTGGTTAAGTTGGTTTTTTTTTGTGTGCAAATACGAGTGAATTATTAGCCTGTAATCTACCGAATGACTTTGATCTAATATTTGGGCAACTATATTTCACTCGTAATTGTGCAAGTGCAATTTCTTTCACTGGAACAACAGTTGGAAAGTTGATGTTAAATTCAGGGTTGGTTGAGTATGCTGATATCATAGTTGTTTCTGACGGAGTTGTTTTAGCGACAATCTGTTGTAGTAGTTCATGCGATAACATTATTATTATTATTATTATTATTATTATTATTATTATTATGTAAATCAGACATAGTCATTCACTCGTTGTAAATCTTAGTCATTTTTGTGAACTCATTATCTGATAGTATTCCATCACTAAGACCTGATGATATCAAGGAAGATAATTTGGAGTATGCTAAAGTCCCTTTATGCAACTTTATTATATATTCATATAGTTTATTTTCGCTACATGTAGATATGTGTTGGCAATGATATTAAGAATACCAGCAATTGTTGTTGTAGCTGAAACACAAAATTTTATAATTTATTGGCTTTGCTGACATTGGTGTTATTGTTGATAGTAATACACCTGTTCTAGCAATAACAGCAGACGCTAAATATACAATAATATCAACGACAGATATGCGTCTATAATAATTTTTAATGTACTTTCGCTGAATACTCATCAACGATATTTTTCAGTTTGTTTTGCCATTCACGTACTTGATTTTATCTAAAATAATGCACGTTGGAGGGAAGCTCATTATATTAAGTAGGTGGTAGTGTAGCGATTAATTCAAGACCCCAATGAGAAATTAAGACGTCAGGTTCCACTTTGTAACTTCGTCGTTTTGATCTAGTAAATCTTACGTAGATCCAGAAGATTGTTTTTGGATAGTGCCGTGGAATTGTAGTAGATCTAGTAAACACCGTAACACCGATTACTGACAACCTGAATATACCGGTAACCTCAGCTCAATGTTTGATAATTATATAAATGACCATAATACTTGTCAAGACGCTAGAGTATATAGTACACTATTGGTAATCTTTTTTATGTTGATGAGCTTAATATCAAAGACTGCTGGATTTCCAAAATTTCATTAATGTTTCTATTAATGTATCTCCGAAAGTTCATTAACAATTGTACATGATTAGAAAAATCAGTTCTAAAAAAGGTTATTTCAGTATGGATTTTTGTTAACGAGTCCATCATTGGCAGATTTTTATTATCACCGACATATTTCTTCGTTGCAGCATGGTCGTTTGATTCATGTTCTCCAAGACTGATAAAAAGTTTTAGTCATGTTAATGATACCAAATATTGCATCACCAGATTTTTGTACTCGATTGCTAATATTATCTAATATCGTTGAGATAATAAAACCAGGCTTAAGTTTTCCACTATTATTAAACACAGTTATGCCGTTTTCTTTGCTCCGTTAATTCTAGCGATATAATATCTTGCAATGAAATATTTCTCATTTTAAATTTTCTTGCTTATTTTTTAAATATAATCACTTCATTTAGATTTGCATTCGAGAGACTCAAAATAATAGTGTGTTCGTTCTTGATCTCGTCAATAGTTGCATTTTTAGATAAAAGTCACCAGCTGAGTCTTAATCTGAGTAAATCTTCTGTAAATATATATATTTTTTTATACTTGTTTAATGTGCTTTTCGTAAAGATATAACGTTGAGTACAGCAAGTACAACACGGAAACATATTGGCTGATCTGTTAATTTTTGTGTTGGTAGTATTGAATACCAGATTGGAATATTTTGAAGCGCAGTACTTCGTACTGTGTCGACTAATTTTAAAAATTCTTTTGGTGGTGCCAGTCTATACAAATAAAAATAAACAAATCCATGTGGATCAATCGCATATGCAACGTAATGATTACCTTGACCAGAATTATTGTCAAGATAAATGATACCGGTTTCAACATTTGTTTGGTCTGAAAAGTAACTGATCGCGTATAAAAATGCCTCTTAAATTATTGGGTTTTTTTTTTAATAGTTTTGTAGCGGCATTAATTAAATCAAAATTTGACATTGGAAAAATACACTTTGCGTCTAACGAATTGTTCCTGGAAGTCTCAGACCTTTTTCAGATTGTAAAGGGGTTTCTGGTAATTTTAGACCTTTCCCTCTTTTTAAAAATTATTTTCCTGTTGCTTTTTTTAATGTCTTTCTAGCAGCGGTTTTGCAACGGCAGGTGCGTCTGTATCAATAGGCGCTGAATTAGCTGCAGTAAGTGGAAATATACCATCATTTTAACATTATTTGTAATAGCATCAGCTGGAAGATAAAGTTTTACACCAGTATTTGACTGTTTGGTTTTATTAACACGCTTGATTTGACGTTCGGACAATGATAGCTTATCTGGACCACTTGCAGTTTGATTTCGTTTAGTGATATTTTTCTTCCAGTATTTGTCATGTTAATTTAATCTTTTTAGTTTGACCCGGAGTCAAGACTGACACTAACATGACTGTATGACATTATTAATATCATGAGCGATTTAATTACACATCATTAAAACGATATTACATGTTTTCCGCTGGGGCATCAATAGCTTTTCATTCTTCCACCAACACCTCAAGTAACATTGTTTTGTCGCCGAGTATAACAGCATTTGCTTTGTAAGTAGAAATACCTCCAATATCTCTATCCATGCAAGCTCGGAAGTGTATATCAACGACAGACTGTCTAACTAAATAACGATGTTCTAGAGAAAAGTAATACATCGGATATACATTTTGAAAATCTAGTTTTGATATATGCAAAAAAGTATCTACATTTTGATCACGTCTCATATATGCCATCAAACGATGATAAACTTATGTGCTATATTATTTTGATCAAAATTCATTAATATATCTTGAGACGGTTCTTGATGTCCATTTATTCTTAAGGAAACTTTTGGTAACTGAGTTTATCAGATATCGTTATACTTCAGTGATTGTGTGCTCATTTAGCATTCTGCAGGGCAATGAAAATATACTGTGGTGAAGAAAAACCTGGTTGTGATGCTGTATGCTTGGTAAAGGACCCATTAACAGCACTTTGAACACATCTGGTTGCTACCGTTAATGATGATAATACTGATTTACCACCTTGATCAATAAAGGAGAATAATGTTTGTTCTTCAGCAATTTTTGGAGTCATTACTGGCATCCACAACGAGAGTTTTGTTAGTATTACTTTTCTATCAGCAGCCGCAGCAGCCCACCAGACTGTATCATTGTCATCACCTTGTCGTACAAGTACAACTGTATGCATAGCACCGAAATTGACCTTTCAAACCTTTCTTCAAAATCCAAAAATATGAGAAAGTGGAATTGCGCATGAAAAGATTCTATTTAAACCCTTTAACTTTAAGCTACGTGTTGAAAATCCGAAGTTGTGATTTTAAGTACCGCTTGTACATCAGCATCAGCAGCATTATCAAAGTGTCTTGGTCGTCCTATATTAAACTGACTGTTTTCAGGAAAGTCATTAACCACTTTAATGAGCATCATTGGCGGACCGGCTGAACTTGGATAATCATCGTAATATCTTGCTCTGCCAATTATCGTTTGTAGCAACATCATTATCTTTTTGAATTGGGTCAATATTTATTCAATCAATCAATTATGTAGCACTATCAAACAACGCCATAACACCATTGTTAACAAAAGTAACTCTAGCATTAGCGGCATATGGCCTATTAGCAGCAACATTTGTTACATGTTCGCCTTCTACTTAAATAAATGCTTGAGCGGCTAAGATATACCTACTAGAATCTTGAACTTGCAGTTCAATTCTTCCATGCTGATTATGTTTGTCGTGCATCGTAAGAACAAAATTGATAATCGCGTACAGAGTCATCTTTTGAGAACTGGTGCGTCTAAATCAATTGCTTTATCAGATACACTTTTGAACATTTTATTATAATTATTATCGTCTAACATGAAGACCATTCCATGCTATTAAATTTATAGTTAAATCTTTTTGTGTTTCATCAGACACCTGTGCTAGGTTTTCTTTATATTCTCAGCTTTGCTTATTATTATACGGATTATACGGACATTTACATGCATAACTTCGGTGCTTCGTAATTTTACTGGTTGTGGTTTTCATCGCATTAATCATCGAACTAGTCTTTATTTGATTGCCGAGAACGCTTTTCCAACAACATCACCAATCGCGCCAGGACTATTTTCACGATGAATAGATTTCATTCCTGTTTTACACTATTTATTGCTTTTGGGAGAATTCACGCAAATATACCTTGAAATACATCACAAAGTCTATCTATATAAATCGCTTTATATATTAGCAACCGTGAATTTAACTGTGACCATGATCGGTCCACGTTGGGCATTGTGCATAATCATCTTTTTTGTTATTCATTTATCTAATCGCAGCAGTCTTAATTGCTATAATAATCATCAGTTATTTCATCAACGAGAAATCGAAAAACATTAATAGCCATGATGTCACCGATAAATAACCAAAATAATCGCTGGCAAATATAATAGATTGCAATGATAATTTCTGGAAAATTATTTCCTGCACCTTTGCCTCCAATCATAATTTCTAAACGTTTTTCTTCAGATAGAATATTGTTAGGACAAGCAACAAGACAACTTTCTTGCAGAATAAAACCACTTCCAGCCGCTCCTTTTTCCTCACTTATTGTTTTATCTGATTTTTCCTTTTATGTGTTTAAGGTTGATTTCTTTCCAGTTTTTACTTTCACAAATTCTGCTTTATTTCTTTATTTTTAAAGAGGTCAAAATTACTAATATCTTGTTCAGATCTGATTTGCGGAGTATCAGTAAAGATGCGAAATGCGTCCCAAATACAATCTAAAGACCTTAACGTTTACATATTCGGGTTTTATATATTTATCTTTTTCACGATATCCATGCGCGGCAATATCAAGTAATTGATTTGGGTCTTGTGTAGCGGAAATACCTTCGGGCTAGAATTTATCCATGATGTTGATTCTAACGTTTGGCAGAGGTTGTGGTTGAGGAGGTTGCTGTGGTGTTGGAAGAAGGCCAGCAATATTAACACGCATTGTCTCAAGAGGTTTTTGAACCACCTCAGTTGCTGTAACAATTTTCTTGGTTGATTCGACCATTGGTTTAAATAACTGTTCTGAACCTTCTGCAAATTCATCTTGAGCCTCTTGTTACTGTAGTTTTTCCCCAGACAGAATCACGATCAGGAAGAAATTTCTTTATTGTTTCTAGTCTTTATGGAGTTAATCTAGCTGTGTAAGATTCCTTTGGTGGTGGCATTATTTAATCATCATTGATTTAATTACAGCAGCAGGGAGGGTGAGAACTCAATGAAACGTCAAGTGTGTAAACAAAACATACAAAATTTGAAAAAACACTAACGACAGTAACACAAACAAGTCTAACCCAATTTGAGAAACTATCGGTCAGGTAGAAGCTTCGTTTTGGCTTTATTACGCCTATATTATTATAATCACCAGTCTTTTTAGATTTCCACCCGCTTTCATTGTTTTGTCCAATTGAGGTCAATTATTGCCAATATCCAGTACCGTGACATCACCCCACCTATTCCATTCTGTTGTCACTGTAGAGTCCAAATCCATTGTCGCTGAATGTTAAATTAACCCATATTAAATTCCCATTGTCGCCAGTTTTGAAATACCTTTTTTTACCATTAAGGTCCCATTGTTACTAAAGAGGCACCATATGCTACAAATAAAATTTTAATATTAAAATGATGTATTTGCGTGCTTGAGCATTTATTGAATGGGGCCCCGAGTGGCCGAGTGAAGCACTTTCTTTTACGGATCACTGCATCTCACCTCTGTCTGCGTGGGTTCGAGTCTCGGATTCGGCCAATGTGGGTATGTGAGAAAGCTTGCCAGTAGCTTCTCGTGGGTCGGTGATTCTTTCCGGGGTTTTCCGGGTTCTTCCTCTACCATTAAAACTGTCCGCCATGTATAGCATTGTGCTGAAAATGGCGTTAAACCATAAAAACAAACAAACAAAACAATTTTTAATGTGTCGGAGCTTAATTTAGTGTATTTGAACATATATGAGTTAGAAGACACACCTGAGAAAACTTACGAGTCTAATGGGGGCGCTCTGCAGATATTGTTAAGAGACTGACAGGTGTAAGGTGAAGTTGTTTACATTTGCAATATGCACATTTGAGATAATGCTGGCTATACAACTTTCATGTACTGTAACATACATTTCTTTAGATATCATACTTTTGGAAACTGTACATGATCTAATCATACAGCTAACAGAAATGATTGCTCCCATGTGATCAGAAAGTCTGCCTGAATTAGTGTCTAAAGTACACTATCTTTCTCAGTTATTAAAATAGGGAATATGAACTTTACTCGACTAGACAATACCAGCTTCTGAAAGTCCAATGAATGAATTACCAATATATATCAAATGTAAAAAAAAGGTTATCATTTTTTTAATCATTTTTTTTAAGCTACAATTTATTCCTGATGTCCAGGAATTCAAAATGATCAAGTGTAACTAACACTTTTTATGGGTACATGCCTGAAGTAAGGCCAATCTGTATACTCTATATATACCACACAAATCATGCACCAAAACAAAGGGAATACAAAGTTATGTTTACAATACGTAAGAAATTCAAGTTTTTTTTAAAAAAATAACCAGTGAGGACAACAATGTACATGTTTTCATTAAAACAATAACCCCTATGCGAAATACGAAACCTAAGCGCTAAGAGTATGAAATGGCCGCTTACAGCGGTCGTCCGTTATTGCCTATTATTATTAGTAGTAGTATTTGTAGTATTAAAGAGCTTTATATTTATTACTACCTATTATCGTACATTGAAAATTAAAACATAATGGTAACATATCACAGTTTCTTCTCCAGAACGTTTCATTTTTATCTTTAAATTTGGTTTTATGGACGATGTGTATTGTTTGGCTCCTTTATTCTTAACGATGCAATGTTGAACTGTTTATAAATAGATATAACAGATATTAAAGGTCAGTCCATTCTTTTCCTGCTTCTACCGCCCTCCTCCTAGTAGAAAAAAAAAACAAGTTGACTGAATCTCTGTTTTTGGAGCAGTTTCGAATCTTCTGGAGTATGGAAATTCCATAGGTGGCAACGTAATTATTCTTGGAGATTTCAGCTTTTATTTTAACTCCTGGAAACCCATACACGTCAAAACTCCTAGATTCCATTATTCATGTTCTCAGTCTTAAACAGTCAGTTAACAAACCGACCCATAAACTAGGTCACATTTGAGACTGGTTTCTTTATAGACCTGATAATAATATTCTGCAAACCACCCTTGTATCCCACGAACTTGCATCAGATCACGTCTGCATTATATGCTATCTTGACGTATCAGTTCCTAACCCTCCACCTTTATTTGCTACAAAGAGACATCTCCGTTTGATAAATCGAACCAAATTAATGCATGAAATCCAAGAAAAACTAACAACCTACAGCAGAACAACTCGATACCTGCCTGCGTTCATTGCTTTAAAAACATGACCCGGCCATTAAATGCAGAGTATCAATGAAAAATAAAGTGTTCTCCATGGTACAGCAGTGTTAGGGACCAGCTTCGCACTGCTAAAAGACATCGCCGAAAAGCAGAGAGGCTTTGGCTTTCCACCAGACTCACTATTCATAAACAAATCTATGAAGCTGCTAAGAAGAACGTCACAAACACAGCTAACATACCCCACTACTAAGATCATGGAGAGTTCTAGCTGCAAAGAGCTCTTTGAGATGACTAACAAACTAATGTCAAGGAACAAATGTACAACATCTCCAGCTACATTCTCTCCAGTAGAACTTCCGGACCAATTTGCAAATTTCTTCCATGACAGAGTACAAACCATTAGAGATTCGCTTGACAACACAATTTCAATTGACTCGTCACCATACAGCTATGATACAGAATTTCAGCGACAGCCATTAGGGGCATTTCAACCTGTCTCTATGGATTTAGTAAGGACAATCGTGATGAAGAGTGCACCAAAGACTTGCGAACTTGGTCAAATTCCGACATCACTGCTACTTGAGTGCTTAGACCCAATATTGCTTTCACTAACTGATGTTATTAATACATGTCTCTCATCGGGGGAATTCCCATCATTTTTCAAAACTGGCATCATAAAGCCTCTGCTGAAGAAAGCAACACTTGACCATAGCGATTTTAAAAAAAAAAACTACCGCCGAGTTTCTGATCTCCCATTCATATAAAAAAAAATCTTAGGAAAGGTTGTTCTAACCCAACTTTTATCTCATTTGAATTCAGTCTTTTTAGCTATGTACAGCCTGTATATCGCTCTTGCCACAGTATTGAATTTACTCTTCTGAAAGTATTTAAAGACATTCTCTCTGCTTTGGATAGTGGAACGATTACAGTCCTCATCCTCCTTGATTTGTCTGCAGCATTTGACACAATAGACCATGATATATTAACCGTCTCCAGCATGTCTTTGGCATTCAGAATATAGCCTTAAAGTGGTTCAAGTCCTACTTATTGAACAGGACACAAATTGTATATGCAAATGGAATACACTGCAGCCCAGTTGATCTATGTTGTGGTGTTCTATAGGGGTCTGTTTTTGGACCTGTTCTCTTCATTCTATAAACTCAGCCGCTCTCAAGTGTCATAGATCATCACCCAGTGTCTCACCAATTGTACGCTGATGAGACCGAAATATACAAGCCTTGCCACCCAAAGTTGATGCTACCATCCATGGAGTAGAGAGATGCATTTCTCATATGAAATCATGGATGACATGTAACAAACTGTAGATGAATGATGATCAAACCGAGGCTATTCTGATCACAACACAAAGATATTCTCATTAACATCCTTTACCTCAGACAATAAATATCAGCAACACCAACATTAATTCTCACAGTCAGTACAAAACCTATGTGTTACTCTAGACAGTACTCTCACATTGCACCAACATGTCATGAACATATGCAAGGCTGCATATCTTGAACTGAGACGCATCAGTTCTAGTCGCAAATATCTTTCAGTTGATGCCACTAAAACACTTGTATGTTCATTAGTACTTTCAAGACTGGACTATTGTAAATCAGTTATGTCTAGTTCGTCACAATATCTAATCCAAAAACTTCAAAAATTCAAAACACAGCTGCTCGGATAATCTATAGAGTACCTCGATCAGAGCACACCTTACCACTGCTCTGTACCCTATACTGGCAATCAATTCGATACAGAATCAAACACAAAATTTGTTCTCTGTGCTACGTTTCACTGACAGACTCCAGTCCAACATACCTATCCGGCCTCACCCATGTGTACACACCAGCAAGATACTTGCGCTCCTCTTCTGACAATCGTATACTCATTGTTCCTACTATGAAAACCAAGTCATATAGACAGCGGTCTTTTGCATATCAGGGCAAGGCGATGTAGAACGAATTGGCTATTGAAATTAGACATAAAGACACATATGTTTTCAGCATGTTTTTATATTTTCCAATTTCATGGTTGTTGTTCTTTGGGGTTTTTTTTTTGTAGTGTAGTCATATCACTATAGATGTTGTAAAGCGCTTAGAGCTTCTAAAGATTAGGCGCCATACAAAGTCCTCATTATTATTATTATTAATTAGTAGTAGTAGTGGTAGTAGTAGTAATAGTAATAGTAGTATAAATGAATAATGTATATGCCCTCCTCCCTTCCCCCCCCCCCCCCGAAAATTCAATCGGAACACCAGTCATGTCATAAGACACTCTATTCTGGACTACTTTTTTTCTTATTAAACAATCGAGTCTATGTCTCTTCTCCGTATGCATCCTGCGTTTCACTCGGCGAAGTCAAGTTAACACCTACATCATATTGATATATGATCAAAGAAAATAATGTCCGCAGATACAGAAGGCTAGGTGATCAATTCGTGGCAAGGTTATTTCTTTAACTTTCTTTAGTAGTCGTTACCTTGTGTTCAAGCTTAGCCATGAATTCGGTCATCTAATTTCTTTTGCAAATATATTTACTATTAGACGAAGTATAACGCAGTGAGCATATGAAGCAAGTTACGAAACTAAGAATAATATGTCGGCAGAAGGAGACAAAGCCACAAGCGAAACAATTTTGGCCTTCGCTGTCTTAATGTACTCCGCCAGAAGGAAATGGCCGAGTTTATGCATAAGATTAAATTATTTATTATATAAGTGATGGACTCTGTATTAATGATATGGTGGTGCAAGTTAGATGGTTATAAGTTAAGTTTCATATAAACTTCGTATTAACGAATGTGTTCCACATCGATGTGTTCTGTCTATATTTCTGGATGAATTGAAATACATAGAGCATGTCAGATTTCTTTTCCTCGAGATTCGTCCACGTCGTACAGCATATGCGACGTATTGGTTCGTCCTCTAAAGAAACTGTCGCGTGGATTCAAAGGTTCAATATTCACCACGTCGTAATTTTGGCATGCATGCATCTAAATTCTGTGACTGTTTTCAAACGTCAATAGTAATTAAGCACCCAAATTTTTATCATTTGGTATCTTTGACTTACAGAATCATGCATCGTTGGTATGTTTGTTCGTACGACTCTTGCATTGTCACCTACAAGAAAGGACCATTAAGGTTTCATAGATGGATACACATCGGGTATCGTTGAAATAAAATCCTTGGCATTCGTACATCGTCTATTTGTTTAATTCAAAAATCTCAGCCATCCACAGCAGAGACTTCGCTATTTTTTCTCCCCCATTTCTGGTATGTTGTATCCATTTGTCTCCGCTTTCAAATCTTAATGACGGTGCTGACACAAAGCTTAACTGAAAGTGGACGGCTAACCTAGAGATAGGATCGGGGTATAGCTGGCTTGTTTTCAGGAATGGGTTTATTTCGATAGATAAATATACACGTTTTAGCACTTTAGAAACATCCTTGAAAGGATTGATACCTACGTGATGTAGAAACAATTGTCGAAATTTTGAACAGCAGAGGCATAAAATGTCAAATCAGATCATCAATATTTTTATATTTATTCTGAAAGTCAAACTAGTTTGAAGAATGAGTTTGGTACCATGTGTAGAATGCATCTCGAGTTTTCTTTTTTGTTTATACCTTTGGGGTCGTAATATCGAGCGTCAGGCAAATGCGGAAGCTCGGGATCTGCTTGGTTTCAGAGTAGAAGAGCGATGTTAATGATCCTTTGGCCAGTAATGTCATTCCAAAAGCATTAGGCATTCTACTCAAAATGTATCATGAAATAATTCATGGAATCCTTAATCTTTACTTAAACCAATTTTATGTAGATGATTTAAGCTACATTCATGGTGCCTGTGGGATATTGTGTTTCTTTGTCCGTCGAGAAATTGTGAGCCATGACTGTAATATATCGATAACAGGCACCATAACGCATTCTTCGCTCAAAATGTCTTCGGTAAGGTCAAAAATCGGTCGGCAAAACAGGGAAGATTTTAATGATCCCGGATTTTTTTTTTTATTGTCCTCTTATTACAATTCGGACAGAGACAAAATAAAGGTTCTTGCATACAGTTCTTGCAGGCACGACGAGCTTGCAGGCACATTAGGACTGTGAATGTTCAGTGCCAAAAGAGATAAATCCATTTGTTTCTCTTCCCGATTTTACTACAACCATTATGAGAGAGAGAGAGAGAGAGAGAGAGAGAGAGAGAGAGAGAGAGAGAGAGAGAGAGAGAGAGAGAGAGAGGGGGGGACTTTTGTGATATGTTAAAACATTTCCATGTGGTTCATTGGAGAATATATCAATATATCAAAGAACGCAACGTAAGTGTCTCTATATCTTGACTTTTAAAAAAATATTATAAGTATAAATACGATTAAACAAACGCACACATGTAAACCAAGGGATGTGGGATTTTAGTTTTATTTGATTTTGGCCATCATTGATTAGTATCTCTTTCCCAAGAAATATATATGCTCCTGAAAAAGAATGTTCCTGTTTTGTTTTGTTTGTTTGAACTAGCAAAACATCTATGGACTCTGTCTTAAGTCCTTTCCACAGCTATGTCGTACTGCTCCTTTTGCCGCTCTTGCTGCTTTGACAGTGATAGTAACTGATGTTGCTGCTGCTGACATTTTAGAGAAAACAGACATTTATTTTTCGGTAGCCTACAGTTTAGTTGGATAATAGATCATGTTTCTTCGCTATTTTGTTTCTTTTTTTTCTGATTCGTCTTGAAGTTTTAATTGTTCAATAATATATCTAATCTGTTTGATACAGTAACATTTCGAGAATTAAATGTTGTTGTTGTTGTTGTTGTTGTAGTTGTAGGGTTTAATGCCATTTGTCAGCACAAGATAGGATATACATCTTGGCCAGTATAACTGGAGGGAAAACCCTGGAAACCCCGGGAAGAATCACGAGCCGTGGAGGATTAATTTAGTATCAGTTTTGAGATTGGTATTTCACACTTGCTTTTAATTAAGCGTTGTCGAAGTTCAAGGGCAATAAATATAGTAATATATTAAAAGAAACTTAGAACAGATTCCAATGAAATGCAAAGAATCAATTCACCATTTATTCTGAGACATATTTATGAACAAAAACTAAATGAACGCCGCAAACTTTGAAAACAAATAATATTTATTGTATGTTTTGTCATCAGTTTGTGCAGACTTAAGAGTCACAACGGAGAAAAGCTAGTGTTAGGGATTAACAAAGAGTCATTCTAAATAAACTTCCATCAAGACTTCTGGCGTAATTACAGACTACTGCCCTCAAGTTGAAAGCCAGGATACTATCAAGAGAAAGAATACTGGGCACCTGTGAAAATATTGTAAAAAGAAAGAAATAAGAAGAAAATGGATTGGTGATGGGGTTTTTTTGTTTTGTTTTGGATTGTTTAATTTTCATTGGGATTCTTATTTGTGTTAACATATTCCAAACAAAAAATAGCAAGTATCTCTATGTTATGATTTTTGAAGGTACTGACATAAATATTCGGACCCACAATCGTTTACTAACGGACGAATTTGTAGGGGTTTTTTTTCTTCACTTTTGGAAATCATGTGATTAGTAAGCCTTTACCAGTAGACTTAGGCAGCCTATGAAAAGACAGTTCGGGTTTTAACACATGATGGATTTGATACCATTAGTTGTGACTATCTGAAACCTTATATATATATATATATATATATATATATATATATATATATATATATATATATATATATATATAGAGAGAGAGAGAGAGAGAGAGAGAGAGAGAGAGAGAGAGAGAGAGAGAGAATGCGATATTTTTATTCTTTTCTTAACATGTACAAATATTCCATGTAATATTAAACTTATTTTCAGTTTTTAAAAAAGCACACAAACAGACACATACACAACTTTACATTAAATCCTTAGCTTTACGCCTAATTCTGACAAACTCAAACAACACGTTTATCTTTCAGTGTGGCAATATTTGGGTTTGGCACAAAAAGAAACCATTTCCGAAGTTTTTTTGTGTTACGAAATTAACTGAAATTTTATCTGCCGCCTTAAAACTCGAACAGAGTTCAGCCCACCAATGCTGGACTTTAGTAAAATCGGTCTGTGAACAAAATCTAGGATTGGCAAAATAAAGTTTTACAAAATTGCCTGAATGAAAAACCAGAATTAGTCTCACTTCACATCTAACATCCTTTGCATCATAATTTGGCGCTAGTGAACTGCTACAGAAAGACAGAATTACACAAATTCGAAATTCCGGTCGGGTCTCGTACTGGACAAATACTGAAAAATGCTGATGTTGTTATTGAGTTTTACGCCATTCTTCAGCACAAGATATGCTATATTTGGCGGACAGTATTAATGGTGGAGGAAGAAACCGAGAAAATACTGGAAGATCCACCGACCCAAGAGAAACTGCCGGCAAGCTTTCTCGCATACCCAAATTTGTTGATCCGATACTGGAACTCAGGCAGACAGAGGTGAGATGGCAGTGATCCGTAACAGTGAGCGCTTTAGACCACTCGGCGACCCTGACAAATGTTGACATCTCCTGATTAACAATTGTGAAGTGCTCATCAAGTGTCAAAATTGTACTCACAATAGGTAATATAGGACGCGAAATAAAACTACAATCATTAGCCATATGTATGTATGTATGTATGTATGTATGTATGTATGTATGTATATATGTACGTGTGTGTGTGTGAATGAATGTTTTTCTTGGGGTGTAAAATCTCTCTCTCTCTCTCACACACACACACACACACACACACACACCAATTGTACGACAGTTGTTTCCTCTTCAGCACTGATTTGAAAAAGAAGAAAAAACGCCACCCTGGAACATAAGTGTAACATAATCTTCACTTTTCATTTATACTCCTCTCAAACTGATTTTTTTTTAAATGGCTGATTATAGAGGAAAACCGAACGAAATCATTATTTGTGTTATCTTTTAATTTTTAAAAAGTCGATGTTGTGTTAAAGCTTCTAAATAAAGCTAGCCTATTTGTTTTGCAATCTGTTGGCATAATATAATTTGGCAAGGATGAAATTTTCACAACATTTTACCCATGTGCAATATTAATTTTCTTGGTATGTCACTTCCTACGTAATGACAATAAGTATTTGGAAAACTGGCTGGCCGTAAAGTAATAATTTCGGACTCGGGTGGGTGAGCTGGCATCCATGTCAAGGCAGATGTTTAAAGTTATAATGTTGCCTGCTACTCAGCAAAATGTTCAAATAGGGCAGCACGTCACGTTATGCCAGCATGGAAGTTACTCATATTGTATAATCATAGTCCGATAAATCTGCCTCCCAAGTCTGTGTTGATACTGATGGACGATGTCTTTGTCTGATGTCACCTGTTAATTAAAATATTCAATTTTGCTGCATGCGAATCTTTGCGGAGTGCATCTACGTGCAGTTTAGATATTTGGTTATTCAAAATGGCCACATTACAAAGGGTTGTTTTATTTCACGTGCATTTGCATGTCGACAGCAGAGGCGTAGCTAGAGTATTTGGCGCCCGGGGACAATATTCACCCCACCCCCACCTCAACTCTGAAACCCATTATTTTCATCAATAAAATCGCCATTACCCCTTACAACCTATTTCAAAGCCCATTTTGGCGCCCCCACTAGTATGGCGCCCGGGGACATATGTACCCCCTTCCCCCCCCCCCCCCCCACCTCTACGCCTCTGGTCGACAGACATTGAATATTAACTGGAAATAGTATGTATATATCGCCAAAGCAACTCGTCTTTCCACGGAAGCTCAACAGCTGCGAGACGTACCGGTAAGTGTTTAAAATACCACACGCCGACGTGTGCAGACAAAGGTGACACCAGCATATGAGATATCAGCCTCTTAACCGCTAGTCAATATTGGTGTAGGTGAGGAGGTGATTTCTCGACCTAAATCAGCCCTAGCTCCTACGCACATGCGGGCGAAGAACATTTTTGTTAAATGCCAGGAGTTCTTTGTTTTAGTCTATCTGAATAAGACTCGAGTTCGCAAGCTACAACAACTTGGTATTTGTTATGTAAGGTAAAAGACTTGTTATGTAAGTTGTCGAGTTTGTTCTCCACCACTTTTTTATGAAAAGAGTTTTGTCTAACGTATTTATGGAATATATTTTTTCAAATCATCTTAGCAATGCTGTTTTCCATGATTATATGGAAGGAGACGGAAAGAGAGAAGAACTCGGGCTCTCTCAAAAAGAAGGGTGTTACTCATAATGGTAGCAAACACGGCTACGTCTTGGAAAATTTTGGCAATGCGAGAGGTATTGTAATGATATAAGTCTCATTTGAGTTCCAACGAAACGGCATTTTTGTTGAAATACTCAATATATGAAAATACATTCAAATATCAAATTACATAAACCTAAATTACAGATATAAGAGATACATATAAAACAACGATATTCTATTGCTTGCCAATATCATATATTTGTATGATGCCATTTTAAAATATTATACAGGTACCTATTTAAATATCGAATATATTCACGATAGCTAAAGAAACCAAAGAACATCAGGCCTAACATCTGCAACTCAGTCCAAGCCACAATTGCAGGAAAGTTTGCTCCACTCCTTGTGATGAATGTTGATGTTAAAGTGATGAAAGACACTTTCAACACAGCCATGACAACAGCTGCGAATGACATCATTGGCCTCCATCGCCCGAAGAAAAAAAAATCCGGGTTACAGAAGAGATTCTGAATTTGTGTGATGCCCGAAGAGACATCAAAAACCACCAGACACTCAACGAGCATCTATCATATGTTCATAGATTTCAAAAATGCCTTTGACAGAGTGTGGCATGAGGCAATGTGGGCCACAATAAAGAAGTACAACATGGGTCAAAAGTGAAGACTACCATCAAGCAGCTGTACACCAAGATTACCAGTGCAGTAATTGCAGTGTTTTGTCTGGGACTAGTTTCAGACAACAATCGGAGTACTTCAAGGCTGTCTCCTGTCAACTACGCTTTTCATCATCTACTTAGAGCGCATCATGAGCGAAGCCCTGGAAAACCATTGTGGGACAGGCAGCGTTTTGGAGGGAGTAACATCACCATCAGCGTTCCCTCCAAGCGAATGGTAGATGTGCGCGCAGTGCTTTATGCACTGCGCAAGCATTACGGAGACGAGCAAAATTTAAAGTTGGAATGAGCAAAACTTGACAATTCAGCTGCGCAGAGATGCCTGAACATCCCCGCGCAGCGTGCAGCTTAGAGGGAACGTTGATCACCATCCTCCGCTTTGCAGACGGAATTGATGGGCTGGCATGCAGTGAAGACGAGCTTGCCACCTTAGTGAAAAACCTGTATGAAATATCTTCCAGATTTGACATGGAGATAAGCTGAGAAGACAAAGCTGATGACAAATAGTGGCAAACAAATGTCGGTCAAGATTAAAGTCTGTTCAATTATCTTAGTTCCATAATCACCGAAGAGGGATCAAGTGCAGAAATTTTGTCAAGAGCAGCACAAACAACGGCATCTATGTCAAAACTAAGACCCGTCTGGAAAGACAAGAATATCTGTCAGAAAACTAAAATCAGACTAATGAGGACATGTCATGTCAATCTTTTTGCATTCATGTGAAGCCTGGACCGACAGTAGAATTACAACGAAGAATCCGGTCACTTGAAATGATATGCTACAGAAACCATCCTTGGCATCTCTTACATGGACCACATCACAAACGAAGAAGGGCGTAACACCATCAGACACAATGTAGACCAATATGAAGACCTCCTCACCACCGTCAAAAAGAGAAAGCTGAAATGGTATGGCCATGTCACTAGAGCCAACAGTCATTCCGCAACAGTACTGCGGGGCAGCGACCAGGGTGGCAGAAATAAATGTTGACAGAGAAAAATGTGGACTGACAACATCAATGAATTGGCCAGGAAAAGTTTTGCGAAGACACATGTATTGACACATAATAGAGACAAGTGGAGGGAACTGTTCAGATGTTCAGCAGCACAGTGCCTCGACGACCACACTAGGGCAAGAGACGATGATCTGAATAACTGGTTAGAAGCCGTTAATTTTTATTTATTAGAAATAAATATGTAGTATTAACGAAAATATCCCAGTGAATTTTGGTAATGATAATAACAACAACAACAATAATAACAATAACAATAATAAAAATAATAATATTAATTATATAAAATTTAATAACATATAATAATAATAATAATAATAATAATAATAATAATAATAATAATAATATCAACAATGCTAATAATAACAATATTAAAAATATGTGAATAAATTATGAGTTGGTTACACTCTGACCTGATCGAGACCGTTACTTAAACCAATGGTTAGCTTTTTGAAACATGCCCTAACTTCTAAACATTCATGAGACTCACCCTTTTGAGACAAGGTATGATCACGTGACCAGACAGCCTCGCCGGAAACCTTTCTGAGCAAATCTGAAAAGCAAAGCTAGAACTTCGATCAACTTCCAAACCGTAATATGCCTAATGATTTTATCCAAAATGGACAGGGTATAGAACAGCAAGTATGTTAACAATTTGTATTTCGGATTTACATGACTACGTATCGAATACATGGGTATTAAAACGCGTTTTTGTTGAGTAAAATTTTTCCATTGCTGGTTGTTCAAAAAGCAACAAGATGGCGGCGGCATGGCTATATGACCATGCCGGTACAGAGGCTTCCGCATTAAGTTAACTTTATTTTTTGATTACCAGCATTCTAGATTTACAATTTAATGAATGTTTCTTCTTTTTTCTTTTGTAAAAACATGTATTGATTATTTTTATGTAAGGTTTTTTTCATGTAAAATTTGATATAAAATGCATCTACACACGTTCCTGTTTGTTTGACTGGACCAATCTTGGAGATATCAGCCCCTTACTTTTGCATCTACCACTTGTCTGTAATAAAGAAGGAATGTATCGTAGAGTCGCAAACATGATGCATGTAGCTATTTTCACCAGTTTTTGTATGAGCACGCACTTGTCCCAAGATTAAAAATTCGCGAAAATCTCGCGTTTCTGAGTTAGTTTGGTACAACGTAGAAAAGCCAAAGATGCCTTAAGGAATAGAAAATATTTAGGGGGTGAAACAAGCTATGGAGTATTGTCATGTGCCTTTAAAGATGTAAACAGCAGAAGTAAATTGAGGGTCATGAGTGGAACCAAATACTTGGAAGTTACATACCTTCTCTTAAATAATATGATAGAGAGGGTCCTATGTCTGAGCGGATCATGGGGGTAATCTAAGGCATTTGTGTTCACTCTTATGATTTTTTTTCCTTTACACAACATCACGCTCGCATCTAGCACCTGTGGTTTTAGCTGTAGTTAACTTCCTCGCTTTGGTGCTCATCTTTAAGAGACTGGTTGTCAAAATAATGTTCATCAGTGTGACATGATGCTACAAGACAATCATGATGCCTCAGTGCCAGCATAACTGCCATCCCCTGAGTACAAAAATACTGACTACTTGTGACAAAAATACTGATTTTTAAAAGTGTAATGAATATGCAACTATTTACAACATATACAACCATCAATACAGTAGGACTGTGCCTTACATGATTATTTAATGTCAAAGAATGCACACTTGTACCTTCTGGAGTTGCACCATGTTCCATTTAGATGGTGCAAGAGTGCAACACCCTCAGACACGAGCTGTTTATAGGAGCCTCTTCCACACCTGGTTTCTTTTTCAGTCATTAAATCCAATGTACCAACTTTCATTGAGTGTCTTAATTCTGAGATTTTCTTATTGAAAGCATAAGAGCTATCCATTGGGATTTTAATGTATGGAAAACTTGTGCAAAAAATAAATCACCAGCAACACTAGTGATTGAAAAAGGAAGGTTTATTTCTATATGAAATTTTATAAGTAAAAGTTTGATCGATGAACATTAAGGTTCTCTAAGGCATTTATCTATGTTGTAGGTTCAGACTGAGCTGTGTGTGATGAAGTTGATGTTTAGTAGCTTTTTTGTGCTCGTGCATTTCATGGGTGTCTCCATGCCCAATAGCGAATTTGTAATTGTATTCTTGTTCTAATCCATATGGATTTTGTCCCTTGTAACAAGAAGTTTGACCAATTGCAGTTTGTTATGGAAATGGTCACAGTGATAATTCAGACATGATTTTTCTCCATTTTAAAACTGAATTCCACTTTTCATCTGACTTGAATCTGATTTTTCTTTATATAGTCCATTTTTTAAAAATAATGTCCAATTCATTTTTTCCCCCTGTTTTTAACCGCTCTTTTCGGTCTCGTTCTGCAACAACCCTTGTAATGTATTTGCTCCATATATTAGTTAGCCCACAACTCTCGTAAAGAATATTCTGATTGGTCAAAAGTTTAAATTCATCCAATGAATCTTCGTGTACAAGAAACTGATGGCAATGGAAAGAAGCATGCTTGCAAATATGGCGTACCTAGTTGTCAAGAGAGACGATGACACAAAAAGTTTGCATAAGGTTTTAAAAAAACGGAAGCAAATAGCTGGAACAAATTGTTGACGGAAATTTAGTTGGTCACTTTATAAGAAAACTGAAAGCTCGAGGACTGGCATTTTGTGCCCTCTGCAATATATACATTACAGAAGTCTTGGTTGAAAGAGTCTGGAACTGCAAATGAAGTTGCTTACGGAAAAAAATGAAGCTGTTTCTCAGAATATATGCATACATGCCAACCATTACGCTTTTGGCGTAATCATTACGCTTTTTGTAACTAAATTACGCGTTACGCTTAAACGTATATGGATTACGCTTTTTCAGTATATCAACCTCCCAAAAAAAATCAATTATTTGTTTTCTCGTTATTATTAAAGTTCCATTAATCCCACAGACCGTATTTTAGAAAAGACGGCTTTACGTAACTACAATATAAGAGTACGCTAGACCGTGGACTTTCGTAATAGTATCATGTTCTATTTATAGCTAACCTGGTTCTACTGTTGACCTCGATTCTATTTATATTTATTTATATGCATAGTGAGGAGATAGCAGACTGGTTTTCCAAATTTAATATTTACTCGCATATTCCATATTCTAATTCATATTTCTTGCAGCACCAGTCTAAATATATTTTAGTGCTTAAAAAGTATATTTTATTTTACTCTATGCATTTATGTGAGCAAAAAATATCCCCTTTCAAAAATTTCCCAGATTAATTAGAAAAAGGCAACCGAAAACCCCCGAAACAAAATATAACAGAATCCTCTAAATATTAAGAACAAAAAAAAAAGTACAGCATCACGTGATATCTATTTCCGGCCGCGTCGAAATTTTTTAAAAATTTAGCGCTAAACGTCTTAACAAGGTTTCTAGTCGATGTGTGTAAAGCTAAAAGTACTACATATGAAAACTTGAAACAGTAAAGGATGAGCAGGGCAAATAATCGTTGTTTATTGAAATTTTAGCATGTTATATGTGGATTACGCTTTTTCTGCCTGGATTCCGCTTTTTGACCACTTGGATTACGCCAATACCTCGTCAGGGGTTGGCATGTATGTATATGCACTGCATTTTGCCAATACAAGCTGGAGCTTGAAAGGAAAAAGGCTGTCGTTGAGAAGGAAAAGAAATGATTGCACTTTGAATCCAGCAAAACCATAGGTGACAAAAAGGAAGACTAAAGAAATCTTTCTTAAAGCCACAAAAAGAGCTCAACAGGTTGTGTTCAGTGGACAAAAAAAACAAGTGAATATATGGGATTATTGGTATATAGATTATGTATTTGGGTGTTTATTTTACATATTTGTTATGAAAAGAGAAGTATAATGTGTTGGGACGTTGGCAGCAAAAAGATGTCAAATTATTGACTAAATTACAATGCGAACACTGACATGCACATTAACCCTTTGAACCCTAATCTCCCCCATATTTCAGCACAATAACCTGAGCCCCCCCTGGCAAATTTTTGACAATTTATAAAAAGTTTAATTTTGCAAAATAAAAGTAATATTATGCCTTAGAATGATAATCCACTATGATATAACTGCAAATATCAAATTGTCTCTTTTCAAACATGCTTATAAAATGCTTTTTATTACTATGACTATGAAACAAACGGTCTCAAAATTTTGTTCATGTTGTACCATTCTTGCAAGATCTATATTTCACTGACCATCTAGCGAATAACATAACACAGGCCTCTATACCGGCCTGTCGGGTTATGACGCTAGATAGCTAGGCCGGTATACTGGCCTTTCGGTTATATACACCGTTAAAACCTGCCTGTCGGGTTCAAAGGGTTAAATAACTTCAGTACCAATAGTATTGCAGAACTAATTCATGTGAAAATAAATATTGTAACATTATTCAGATTTTTGGTAAGTTTGTTAGTTTTTCAAATGATTATTTTCTTGCATCTTATGGTCACAATTTGCACCAGGAGCAGGTTTTCATGCGAGTAAAATGCATTTTTAGTTAAGGATCTTTGACCCTCGGTACCCCCTGATCAAGAGCGCTGCCCCTTGAGATCCCATTGGGGGAGTACCCCCAAAGCCCCCTTTCACATTTTCAGTTTTTTTTTTTAAAGGTCAAAATCATGTCTGATAATTTTTATTGTGGGTTTACTTCCATATTTCAGCACAAAGGTTGGGTCGGCATGACGTCCCGAAATTATTAACTTGCTTTCCGACATATTGTGGAGGTGAAAACAATTGCGTAGAAACAGTATGATAGTGTTAGTTATGTACCATATTGCAAACCGTTTTTGTTACCTATTTAGTTTATTATTTCTGTTTTCTGTTCAGAAGGGTTGTATAGTCTTCTGTACAAGCAGGTTTTAAAACCATGAATACGTGTCTGGTGAATATTTCATATAAACATAATATATTTTAGGTTGATAAGGCTGTTAGTTTGTGGGATATGTTTTGGTATTTCTCCTTTTGCTTGTTTGGGAACTTTAGTGACAATAGACTTTTATATAAAAGGAAGAAAAAAAAGCATAGTATTCGTATCCAGAATCACTAAACTGTACCATCAACCTCTCGTTTTGTTAGGTCTACCCTTAGTCCTCGGCCAGAATAAGGGGGTAAACCCACTCA
The DNA here is from genome assembly GCA_029339505.1 of Unio delphinus. Lineage (NCBI taxonomy): Eukaryota > Metazoa > Mollusca > Bivalvia > Unionida > Unionidae > Unio > Unio delphinus. Next base: position 10,382,585 of record JAQISU010000306.1, read on the forward strand.
GGTACCCATACATTAACGCGTTCATTTCTAGATGCTTTATATATGACCATGTAAATATTCCCATATTTCCTGTCATTACCATAGCTGCCAACTGTCCCGTTTTTTCCGTATTTGTCCCGTATTTTGGACCTGAATACAGGTGTACGTTTTTTTTGGGCAAAAAATGTTTTTTAATTTAAAAAAAAAAATAATAAAATTTCTTTGGAATTGTCAGTTTTGAACACGCTCTCGGTTCTATTTTGACAGAGTATATCACATGTATATACGAATGCAGTTCTACAATACGATTGGTTCATTCGAAATCAAGACTACTTCGCCTGTCGCTTTCCGCCATATTGGATTTCGCAATAGTTACCGCTGTTGCTGTATCTAGTCTTCGTAATATTCGGCTTCTAGTCATGATAAATTGGAAGGCATAATATTCAGAATTTTCCTCAGGAGAATAAGGAGACAACTGGAAGGATATTTGTGCCATCTTGTATAGATTTGTGTAACCTTATAGTAAAGGAGAAAAATTGACGTTTTGTAAATTGTGTAACGTGATTTCGCTATTAGGCACGGAGGCGCCTATGAAATGCAAGAGCACGAAAAAGCTAATAAACATCAGCTTCCTGCTTCATCACACACAACTCAACCTGAACTTACGACGTAGACAAATGACAGAGAGAACCTTAGTGTACATCAATCGAAATTTGATTTTTAAATTTCTTTTAGAAATAAACCTTCATTTTTCAGTTACTAGTGTTCTTGGCGTTTTATTTTGCAGAAGTTTTTCAGACATTAAAATCATAAAAGATAATTCTTATGCTTGAACGAAAACATTTCAATAAGAAAATCTCAGAACTGAGATAATCAATGAAAGTTGGTACATTTGAATCAATGATTAAAATAGAAATGAGGCGTGGAAAGGGCTCCTATAAATAGCTTGTGTTTGAGTGTGTTGCACTCGTGCACCTTCTGAATGGGCACCCATATGGAACATGGTGCAACTCCAGAAGGTACAAATGTGCATCTTTGACATTAAATAGTTATGTAAGGCACTGTCCAACTTTATTGATGGTTGTATACGTTGTACATAGATACATATGCATTGAAATTTAAAAATCAGTATTTGTTCCTGAAAATCAGTATTTTTGTCACAAGTAATCAGTATTTTTGCACTCGGGGGTTGGCAGCTATGCATTACACATTTTTTAAAAATACTTCCATATTTTTGTTACCTTTACATAAACATGCAAAATGTATATAGGAAAATGCAAAGAAGAACGTCAAATTTTTTCTTCTTTTCATTTCAATATAAAATGAATATTATTTAGCATACAGTAGGTGATTGTCATTTAATACGCTATTATTGTTTAACCCTTAAAGTGCGTGTCGCAACTATAGTCGCGCTGTTGTTTGTGGTCCCGTAGTGCGTGTCGCGACAATTGTCGCGCTAGAGGTGAGCAACACTGATTGCATTATATAAACTTCATCTTGCCATAAATGCCTGTAAAACTATATTTGATTGGTTTAAAAAGGCCCGGGAAAGGCCCGGAACGAGCATTCTGTAGTACTTTACTATATTATTAACGATGTAATTTTACAAATGCTCGCTTCTAATCACATGGTACTAGTTTAAAACTAAAATGGCCGACGCTGAATACGAAGGTGATTTCTTGCAACAAATATTCGCGTCTGATAGTGATGCTAATAGTGATTTTGAATAATTTGAGAAAAATGACATTATTGGAGCAAGCGAGGTATTGATGGAAATACACATGAATGATTTTGAGCCAGTAATTTACGTCGGATGTACATGCTCGCTTGACGTGACAAGATTTCGCGCCTGTCAACCCCCGTTCACTGGTAATTCAAAATTAAATGTTGAGATGGTGAATAATGAACAATCGGACTATTGAAGACTTTTTCTTAGATGACGACCTATTGCATCTGATAGTAGATCAAACAAATCGTAATGCAGATCAGAGAGTTCATGGGCCAGACTTGAAGGAAAAAAAAGTCGCATGAAGAAATGGCGGCCTGTCACACCTGAGCATCTAAAACGTTTTCGCATCGATTAAAACAATGGGTTTGGTACATATGTCTGTTCCCGATTCCTAATGGGCTATTGATGATGCGATATGAACCGCATACTTAATGAAAAAAAGTAAGCATGGGATATATTTCAAGCTATTCCAATCAATTTACACCTGTCAGACAATGAGAACAATTAAGGTGACTCTTCACACAAAATCAACCCAATGTTTGAACAAAAATAAAGCCTTTGCTGAGGTTTAATCACCAGATATGGACCTCAGTTTGATGATATTATAATAAATAACAGGTGATAGTTTTTCATGAACATTAATTACTGACTGGAGGGTTTAAACTTAACTGTGACATTCATGGAGTGGATTTTTGCAAAACTGACACCCTTCCTTTACCTGTGATCATCACAATTTATATATAACATTGTGACAGACATAACATGTGCATGGTTGGACTACTAAAGAATATAACATTTCTTAGATATATTTGAACTTTTCCATAAAAAAACAAACAAAATTACTGATGAAATACAATTTTAACTTGTCATTTTACCTGTATTTACACCTGTACCTGCAAATATGTTAAACCTACACATGTGTCTTAATGCCAGTCTTAAAGTATAGACACGTGCCATCATTTTTCATATAGGGTTTGTCTATCAATTGTGTATATTTAATGAAATACATGTAATTTAAAGACTGTGGAGTTTTCTTCTTTTCTCTCCTGAAACAATTCAGCACTGAGGGACCTTTTACTGCAAAACAATTCAGCACTTTAAGGGTTAATTTATCATTCAGATACCTCACCCAGACAGTTTCCGGTTTTTAAATTTCCGTTTCAGAGGTCTCGCTAGGATTCTAAAACTAAGAGTCCAGGACTCCCATTTTGGTAAAAATACGAGTCCCAACAGCAAAAGTTGCAGTCACATCCCAATTTTTTTTAAAATAAAACTTTGCAGATTAGAAGAAGTGTTGGTTGCCATCGAGTTTAATTCCCCCAACGCTGACATGTACAGCTGTATCAACTTATTCGGTGTGACTGCCAATTCTGCATAACAATACGTCATTTCTGTAATTATTCCATAATGTGCCTTTTTGGTATAAAAATAAAATTGATTATTTTTGGGCTGAAATGCAGACAGATTCCAAAGTAATGTATTTCATTTCCATAGCATGATGCATAAACATTTCATATTTTCAAAGCCATGTGCAGAATAGTCCATTTATCAGTAACTTAAGCACAGTTCTGGATCTCATTTAAATCTTCATCATTTTTTCGTTTGACCCCCAAATTACTTGTCCATTTTTGAAAATGGCATTTTGTCCTAGTCTCGATGTCTTATTTATACAGCTACAAACGGAAATTAAATCAATTACAGGATCACGGGCTTCGCCAATGTAGAAAATAGCGATTCTGTTTTCCTTTGTGGTGACAAAATAAATACCAACTGGCGATATTTGTGGTGACACAAATTTTGGTCGATACAAACTGTATATACAGTCTTAAGTTTTGAGTAGAGAAAATCAAAGGCACCATGACCGGAAATAGCGAACTTGGATATAACAATGCACTGTTATATCATAATCCGCTTATGCTGATATCTGGTCTTTTTACTGTATGCTGTATTATAATCAAAATAACCATGCAACTGACTATTGGATATCCAACACCTCTGACATAGCTGCCAACTGTCCCGTTTTTTCCGTATTTGTCCCGTATTTTAGACCTGAATACGGGTGTACGTTTTTTTGTGCAAAAGTACGTTTTTTAATTAAAAAAAATAATAAAATTTCTTTGGAATTGTCAGTTTAGAATGCGCTCCTGCTTCTATTTTGACAGAATATATCACATGTATATACAAATAAAGTTCTACAATACGATTGGTTCATTCGAAAACGAGGCTACCAGGCCTGTCGTTATCCGCCATATTGGATTTCGCAATAGTTACCGCTGTTGCTGTATCTAGTCTAAGTAATATTCACCTTCTAATTATGATAAATTGGAAGGCAGAATATTCAAAATTTTCTCCAGAAGAAATAGGAGACAACGGGAAGGATATTTGTGCCGTCTTGTATAGATTTGTGAAACCATATAGTACATGAGAAAAACTGACGTTTTGTGAATTGTGTAACGTGATTTCGCTATTGGGCACGGAGGCGCCCATGCAATACAAGAGCATGAAAAAGTTAATAAACATCAGCTTCCTGCTTCATCACACACAACTCAGCCTGAACTTACTACATAGATAAATGACAGAGAGAACCTTAATGTACATCGATCAAAATTTTATTTTTAAATTTCTTTTAGAAATAAACCTTCCTTTTTCAGTTTCTAGTGTTGTTGGCGATTTATTTTTCACAAGTTTTTCAGACATTAAAATGGCAAAAGATAATTTGTATGCTTGAACGAAAACATTTCAATACGAAAATTACAGAATTGAGATAATAAAATGAAAATTGGTACATTGGAATCAATGATTTAAAAAAAATAAGGTGTGGAAAGGGCTCTTGTAAATAGCTTGTGTTTAAGTGTGTTGCACTCTTGCACCTTTTGAATGGGCACCTATATGGAACGCGTGCAACTCCAGAAGGTACAAATGTGCAACATGTGCATCTTTGACATTAAATAATTATGTTAGGCACTGTCCAACTTTACTGTTGGTTATATATATATATATATATATATATATATATATATATATATATTGTAAATAGATACATATGCATTGAAATTTAAAAATCAGTATTTGATCCTGAAAATCAGTATTTTTGTCACAAGTAATCAGTAATTTTGCACTCTGAGGTTGGCAGCTATGCTCTGAAGGCGGAAATGGGAAATGAGTACAGTCAACCAGATGACGTTAATTTTTTTTTAAACAACAGATGGAAGAAAAAAATTGTTTTTCTGACACTTCAAAGAAAACTTATTACCTTTGAAGCACTGATATATACTAAACAAATAAAACAAATCTGTCTCAATGTTCTACAATTATCTGATGTTGCTGGGGGTATTTGTTAAGTCCTGCAACCAGAGCCTTTAGTGGTGCCTTTCAGTAACAAATGCGCCATCATCAAAGCAAGCCAGCGACCTTTGCTCAAACAAAGTCGGCAACAAACTCAAATAATAGCATTGCCTCATTTTTCATAGTGATTAGAACATGTTTATTGTGTCGCGAAACTATCCTGTTTGCAAAAGAAAAAAGCAACAAAAAAAGGCCGCTCTCTCTCCCCCCCCCACGCACACAAAAATAAACGTGCGGACAGAGGACTCCGATGTGGGTGATTTTCTGTGTCCCAGATTAAAAAAATTTGTGTCAATATACACGTAATTAAGCGTTTCCGACAGCTCTGCGTTTTTATGTGCACGTGAATTTAATTAAAACCTGCATATTACAGTAGTATCCTGGTAGTTCTAATGATTCAAGAAATGGCACACAATCAGAGTAGTCGATCATTTAAAAGAACAATTCAGGGTGGGCACATATAGTTTGCTCGTATCTTGCATGCTAATACACCCAGTCTGCGTTTAATGTTTTGTTTTGAGTTTGCATTAAAAAGGCAAATATGAACGATGGAGTGTCAAGGATAATAATAAGTGGTTAATAGTAGAATTTGTTGGTTATTTTTAAACCTATTTGCATCTATAATAGATACTTGTATATTTATGTAGTTATTGGCGAGAGAAAACACTTGTTTGGTAATTTATGTAGTTTATTATTATTTAAATTTTCCTTTTGCATATTATGGTTTGTGCTCGCACCAATACTGCAAATCTTAGGTTTATCTTAAAATGTGAAATGGCCCCCACACGTTACTCAAATCACTAGAATAATGGTGGTTGTTTTCACCTCGGCGGTCATGACCATGCACAGACACGCCAACTTTTCCGATTCTTGCGGGAGACTCCCTGAATTCAACCGCACTCGCACATTTTTTTTTTCTCCCGGAAAAATTTGTTCATAAACAAAAAATTCGGGGCAAAAATTTGAAAAAGTTTTTGTTGAACAAAAATGACTGCAGCCCATGTGATTCATTTTCTTTTTGTTAAGAAAAGCAGCTACCTTAAAAATATTTCTTTACTTTTCAGTTTGCTGGCCTAGCCTTAAACAGTCGTCCACCAAGTGGCAGAGGAAAGCCAGAAAATAGTGAGTTCTTAACCTTAATTATTGTATGTACTTAAAGATAGGTTCCCTTGTGTTTAGTCTGATCATTGAAGGAGGTGATGTTTGGAGTCCAGGCAGTGTTCCAAACGTTGAGTATCTGCCTCTAACTACTTTTCTCCAAATTTGCAAACAGCATTTTGTCTAACTCTGCATGTCTTAATTTTGATGACCATGCACTACTTATTCAGCTACACAAGTAAACTAACAAAATAATGAAAGCTAAAGTTGTTCATTTGCTGTGCTCTTACAAGTACATTGCTGGGTCTTGCTTCCTCTGAATTCAATCTTTGTAAATACCTGTACATTTTCCTACCACTCTGCAGCTGGTCAAGTCTTTGTACTTGCCACCAAACTATTGGTTCATGTTCTTCTAATATATTCTTATTTTTTCATTGTAAATACCAAGACAGCTAAAATGATCAATCTTGACATTTTCCCACTCAGTATGTGGCTGAAGCCATGACTGGCAAGTCCTTTAATTTGGCGGTCATCAATTGCATACTTGCTGAGGACCCCTGCATTAATGATTTTCTGTAATATAAACTGTGTCCATAGCAGGCCTTAAAAACCTTGAAAAATGAATTTGTCCCTCAAGGCCTTGAAAATTCAAAATATTGTCTGGGTACCTTGAAAAACCTTGACTTTCTTGAATTAATACATTTTTCGTTTTACTGATTTCAGTAAATAAAAATAAATTAAAAAACTATATACTAAAATAAAACAAACCCGATCTCTCACTACGTTTGTTCCAGATCGGAAATTTCCACAATAAGCCACTACGTAGTGGTACGTTTTGAACCTCTGGTTGTTCAAAGCCAGTATGTTATTGCAGTTTAAGTTTGGATCATTTGTACGCTTTGAAATGGCAGGCTGCCGATTCCAACTTCGGTAGCTAGATGAAGAAAAATATAAATTCTGGATAGTGCAATCTTTTTCAGAGAGCTATGCAAAATATGTCAGAAAGAAGTTGATTTACATGCTGTGGGAGAGAGTGCTTTACGATCTCATGCAGCTGGAAATATAATACCAATCTCGCGTAATGGCTTAAAAAAAACGTTTGATGACAAGCTACAAGAATTAAAAAATTGACTGTAAAATATCGTGGACTTTGTAAATAGTGTAGAGTAGACCGTGAAATCAACATTATTCAGTGACTGTACAGATGTTGGATGTGTTGTTTAATGGGAGTGAGATCAGTGATCATATTCTTGGCTGTCTTTTTAAGCAATAAATTTGCAAGAAATATTTCTCGTATGAAGTATAGTAAGTTTTTAACTTGTATATTTTTCATTTCTGTATCATTTAACATTAATGTAATAATGCACCTTGAAAACCACGATTTTGATCCTTCAAAAACCCTTGAAATTTCTGACAGAAATTTGCTACTAAACCTGTGTAAAATTTGCATCCAAATACACATGATTAAGCGTTTCTGAGACCTGTGCAGCATCCCCAGCATATGCATATATTTGTGATTGATATTTTTGCGATTTCACTGGGAAAATTCTTTAGTTTTTTTTTTTTATTGATATGTGAATATTAGTGCACTGTTTTAAAATGCAATTTAAACAAACGTTTATGCTGCTTCCTTTTTTTTAATTGTAAATGTGCATTTGTTCATACACAGCAGATACCCCATAAAACTTGTCTTTAAAATTCTCATCTTGAAAGAGATTTGTAGATGTTTACAACTGAGTGCTGTAGTATTTAGAGGTGGTAAAGGTTGTTAATGTGTCTTCTTGTTTTAGATGGACCAGTTGGGCTACCAGCAGGAACTGTATATGTTCCACCACACCTGAGGAATGTGACCAACCAACCTGGACCTCCTCCACCCCAACCGGGTATGGCTGGAGATAATTGATCTGAATATTTGCAACCCATTCATTGTCATCAATCACAATTTTTTTTGGTTTTGTCCCAACATGTGGTATTACCAATGTTTTTATGTCTATAGTCTCTTCATCACAAAAATTAGGTCACTCTTGTATGGTGAAGCCAATGGCCACAAGTCCCCCAAAAAATTCAGAGATGAAAAAAACATTGACAATTATTCAATTTTTTTTATGTGGAAAAGTCAAACATGTCATTAACATAGGCACTAGAATTATGGGTTTCTTAATTTCTGCAATAGATCGTAAATTTTCCAGTTTATTGTCATAGAGCAAAGGTCTCAAACATGTGGGCAACCAAACTATATCCTCTGGCCCACAAAATGATTGGCATTATGAGAGATAACTAAGATTGTTTGATTTTGGGACCCCAGGAAAAGGAAAATTTTGATGCCTGAATTACTTAAAAGTTTCACTTCAAGTGCAAATGCCACTTAAAAGAAATGAAAGCTATGTGTGGAAATGTAATATCTAGAGTTACAAAGATTGCTTCCTTATATATTTATCTTAGAAGTCTTGCATTAGAATGTAATTTTTGCATGATTTTTACCAATTATGTTAATGTGTTTGCGTGTTAGGTAAACAATTTTGTTTTGTGTTTGGTGTGCGCGTGTGCAACAGTAGAAGTGGAAAAGTGAACTTTGTTGAGTATGGTGAGGACACAGATCATTAACTGTTTCCAGGGTGAGTGCTTGGAAAAATCCTTTCTGAGCCTGGCTGATCATTTTAGTACATAGTAAATAACAAACTGCATTAGACTGACTCTGCAGAAACTTGTTTTTAGTATGTAATGCTGGAAAATTATTTATTGCAGAAATTAAAAAATCCTATAATTGATCATTATCAGCCTCACTTGTTGAGTGCCTTCCATACTGCAATTTGAATCGTTTTTTCTCTGTAAAACACTCAAAATAATTTTCTTTTGCTTATGATTTGATCTCAAGTTTTCATTGTCCGTTAAGTGTCACAAAACAACACACAAAAAGTGTGTGCCCCAGCTAATACGAATCGGACATTTCAATAATCCAATGAAATTGATCATCTTGTACATTGTTTGCATTAGGTGTACTCAGTTTTGTCAATTATAATGATAAATTTATCTTCATTTTTCAAGTCGTTTTTGTGCCAAAGATAAAGAAAACAAACCACAAAGCTCGTAGAGAATATGGTGGATGTATTCTTTTCTTGCGAGATGTTTGTTTTGCAGATAGTTTACACTGGTTAACAACTATTTATTTTAGATAGATGTTCACAGCATAAAATCAGGAGCAAGGGTACTTACTATACAAGTCCAAGCCAAGAGCTACCATTGCAAAATGCATGTGCAGATCTTGGTTTTCACTTTTTTGCTTATGTTTTCCAGGCTAAAGGAAAGATGCTGATATTCTGCCATGGGTCTGCATTGTTATGTGTATCTTGTTTGCTAACCAAGTGACATTTGTCAACTGTCTTCCACTTCAGCACCTGGCATATGGTAGCACTAAATGGTTACAGGTTATGGCCACACTCTTTAATTCACCCACTTGTTACAGAAGCAATCATTTGTAAAATTTAAGCTTCGTACCATTAGCATGTCCACATTTTCTGGTCTTCAGAGAGATGACACACCGAGCCACTAAAAAGATTTATCAATCATTGGCATGGTACATCTGATCCTTGTATGACGTACCCCATTAGAGTTGAACAGATCCTTCCTCACATGAAATTTGTGCAAACTGAACCTTATAAAAATGCAATCAGAACAACGTCAGGGATATTTTATATATAACGCAGTAGTAGCAGTGTTAACAAATACGGTAAATGAAGGAGTTATTGGACTGGAAATGGACCACATTTCAACCAAATCGTTTTGAAAATTGCGAGAAAATGGATATCTGCTTCTGCACCTTTAACCTTGATTAACACAAATGGGCATCTGCAAAAGAATTGTTCCTTTGTGTATCAAATATGAAATTGTGCATGCTTGACACCATTGTATATAACTCTCAAAGAAACTTGGCAATCAAGTCACGCAGTCTCTTTAATCAAATATGTACCACAGTGCCAATCTTATGAAACTGCTTATTGCTGCCATATGTAGCTAGCTGAAACAGCATCTATGCTTAGTTAACTTATTCACTGAGATTATTCATGTATTTATGTAGGAGGAAGATGGTAACAAATCTGAACTGTTTCTGTAAACAATGCATGACAGTTCAGTTTCTACTTTCAAAGATGATCAAATCCATGTTTATTTCAAGTCAAAGAAGGGCATGAAAGCCATAATATTAATGGATATAATGATATTTTTCATTGGTCAGTTAATTTAACTTTCAAGCAACATCCACATTAGGGCACCTGTTTAAAACATCGTTTTGGCTAGCTACTTATCTACCAAAGATCGAAGTTTACAAAAAATAGCTTAATGATCTTTGAATAATAAAGATGGGGTAAATGTGGAAACAAGATTGCTTTTGTAATTGCAGATAGTTACCGTGGGGGGTATGGAGGTCCACAGAGAGGGGGTATCATCAGTGGAGGGGGTGTGCTCAGTGGACCACCACCACAGTCTGGATACAACCAAGGTACAGTTTATTGGTGCCAAGGTCTGTTCTAGAAATTAATTTTTGGGGAAAATTTCCCCTTCCAGTAAAACAAATTGAGCATTTTGTTAAGTAAGAGGGATTTAATGGATAAATGTGGAGGTGTTGTTTTTATTTGACTCTTTATACCTTTGATTCTCTGTAGATTTTTTAGAGCTAATTTTTGAGAAATTTCTATGAATACAACAATTGCTTTTAAATCCCCAAATTACTTTTTTTTAAATAGACTGTTTGATGCATTTAATCAAAAGTGTGTTCTAAACAAATACCTTTTTTTGCCCAAAATAATTGACTATCCACTATTTTCTTGAATGTTTAGAAAAAATAGTTTATCTTGTTTTCTTTCTTTCTTTCTTAATGATACCAAATGATCAACTGCAGTAAATTCACATTGTTGAATACCGTTCAGGGTCGTAACATTTATATATATGACATTTTGATTTTCTCTTTTCATCTTTTGCCAAACTGGTTTAGACAAGAAAAAGACCTAGTTCTAAAAAAAAGATCTAGTTCTTAAAAAAAAATGATCTAGTTCTCCGCCATCTACAGCAACATTGTGGATCGCTTACACTTTGGTTGTAAAATAAGCATCGATTTTAGGGTCAAAAGGTCAAAGGCTGAGATCACTGATTACAACAAAACAACAATTTTATTGATAGCTTACATTTGGGATAATGTAAAAGTCAACTCAATTTTAAGGTCATTGAATGGATTGTTTGCTTTGGTGTCTTACAGTAAAGTTACTCTGGTTATATCATGCAATAAAGTACCTTGCCCAAAGACATGCCATGGTAGCCTTCGTTTTCACAATAACATTAATTATCAAAGAAGCTTGTGGATGATATAACTTCTGATAATGATGAAGCACATCATTTTGGGCTTTGTATAAGATCAGTAAATAAATGTCACGAGAGCCAAAATGAGCAGAATGACTTGCACAACAAAATTTCAGTTCTGGACCATTTATCTTCATCGTTGGTGGACTTTCTCTTTGGTTAAGATGAGTAACCTACTAATATTGGGGGCAAACAGCCAAATATCAACGTTACATTGAAAGAAAAATTTAATTTTGCATGTTACATTTACTATTTCTTTCTTTACATGGTTTTCATGGAACTTTAAACAGGTATATGGCTTTTTAAAAAATACTGAGAAATTGGAGCTAATTGCCTTTACCAAGAACACACATGGGTAGCTGACCCAATCTGACCTGGTCATTATCTAACCTGTTACATTGATTAATAGTCCAGCGTTTTTCCAATGGAGCTACTCCAGTCCCAGTATGGAAGTAGACTGCTGAATTTGGGTTTGAAAGTTGATTGTGGCTGAAAGATTGGGGACAGGCATGTGCAGAAGATTTGTAATAGAGTAAGTTCCTTGACCAGTCTTCAGATGGTTTGTACTTATATGACACCTATGACGGTGAAAGATCTTGTTATGTTAAGTTTCTACACACTAACATTAGTTAAAGACCTCAAATCCATTGATCAATAATTTCCAAAGCCATCTATGCCCTACTAGTGCCTTCATAGCCATCAATATATTCAAAACTGTTTTGTTGTTTAGAATGCTAAAGAGAAAAAGAATATTTCTTTATTGTTGGTTTTCTGTGTTATTCTCGCAATGTAATAATTTTGTCTGTGCAAAACCAGTGCTTTCATGATAATTTATATTTTTTATCTTTCTGTTCAAGGTGGAATTCAAGGTGGGTACCAAAATGACCGGCAGGGAGGTGGCATCAACATCCCAGGGGCATACAATGATAGAGGTGGCTCAACTTATAATGGTCGAGCCAGAGGTGGCTATATCAGTCGTGGAGGTGGCTATAACAGCCGAGGTGGATACAATGACCAGAGAGGTGGTTATAGTGATCGTGGAGGTGGTTACAGTGATAGAGGTGGATATGAACGCAGAGGTGGATCAAATGATCAGGGAGGTGGTTTCAGTGATAGAAGTGGTGGATACAATGATAAAAGTGGTGGTGGTTACAATGAACGTGATGGTGGTTATAATGACCGTGGAAACCGTGGTGGCCGTGGCAACTACAGTAATGTTGGAGATCGTCGTAACAGTGGTGGGAATAATCAGGCTAATCCAGGAGGAAGGTAAACTGGAATTCTGATTCACATAAATGATATGTAATATTTTTATTTGTGAGTTCTTCTCAGATCTTTGTACCATAGCTGCCCTATGATATACTATGCACTACTACTGACAAGCTTCATAAATATCTGATACCAGTATCCTATAAAAACTGTTCCAAATATCCTATAAAAACTCTTTCAATTGATCCTGTCACCTAATTTAAAGCCTTGTTACCAGGTATGGTTTCCACATTTTTGTTCATAATGTTGATTTTTAATACAAAACTGGTTTCCTTCGGTGAAATTTCTACCAGTTGATTTGGTATTTTTGTATACATTTTTTTTTAAAAGTCTCATTTTATGAGAATTATTTTGAGTGGAAAAGAAGTACTGAAACACTGTTTATTGAATGTTGACCATGCAGTCTGGAATTTGCCATGGTTTCCTTATTTCTTTGTGCAATTTTTGTGTGAAGGTTTAAATGTATTGCACACCAGATCTTTTGAAATATTTTCATGGCTTCTACATAATTTAATTCATTTGAAAGAGGAAAATGTATGGACATCTCTGAATTTGACCTATCAAATCGTTTGTAAAAAGAAGTCATTTCAATTGGAGCTGATTAAAAGGAAAAGATGACAATCAGGGAGTTTTTTCAGAAATGAGAGGACGCATGATTTTAGCAAAAGTCTGTTGTAAATTCATTCCCACCTTCCAAAATGAGAAGATAACATTGAATACATGGATATTGTACATAAATGAATAGTTTTCAAGTTATTAAATGATAATGGCTTATGATCTTTTCTTGTATCATTTAATGAAGAGTTGTACATGTTTTCAGTTACTTGTGAAATTGCACACTTTATATGTGCCCTACAGATATATGAATATTATCAGGTTCTTGTGTTTCTGATGCAGATTCCATTCCTTTATTTCTCGTATGATGCTTGTTCTTGCCTCTTTTGGATAGCGAATTAAGATTTCAGTGGCTTGCTCAGATTACCATTATGTTTATACCTGCTGGTGTGCGACCTTTGATAATGGTTAAGTCTTTGCACTTGCATAATGAAGTGTTTGGTGACCAATGATGGAATCCGATGGGAGTGAATGTCTTGTGTTAAAGTCCTTTCCACTATCACATTGAAATTACATTTTAAGTTAAGCAAATGATTATCCTGAAAAATGACTACTCAACTTTAGGAAGAAAATAATGTTGGCCTAGCTGTAATAAGAGACTTCTTATTCCAATTCAGTTGGCAGGATTTCCCAAAATTATTGGTCTAGATGGTAAATTGTCCAGTTTGTTTACTTTTGCTTTGGATCTACTTTGTTACAAATAGGATAGCAGGACATGTGCTTCAGTTCTTTGGGTTCCATTTCATTCTATTATTTTATTGTCGTTGCAGGAATGGTATCTATCATAGTTATGATTTCCATCCTTGTTAATTTTTGAAAAGTGGTACAAATTTGAATGAAAATTGTATGTTACCCACAAATTACAAAGTATATTCTTTGCAAGAAATAAAAAAGTTTGATCTCCTGACCTAAATTAGGTGTTGCTCAATTTATGAAGTTCTCTATTCTGTTTATCAGTGTTAATAAAAATTGTTGGATTATATTTTTGTTTGCAGTTTAAACATTTTTCCAACAATAGCAATTGTGATATTTCGTAACAAGTAATTTGCCCAATTAAAACTTATCTTGTTTGCCAGAACTGCATGTAAGAGCTTGTAAACTTAAGCAAGGGAGCAATTTCAACATTTTTCATTACCACAGATGAGCTTAAATTACATTGTCATTGACATTTATTTGGACAATATTAGATTTGGATAGTTCCAAGATTATTTTAAATTTGGAAAATTAGGCAATTTTTACATTAAATGTTTTAACCTGGGGAAATAAAGAATAGTGTGTAAATATCAATATTGTTGTATTGCATTGAAATTTTAGTTGTTTTTTCTTTCTTCCTTTGTGATGATAATTCACATTTTGAAAACATTTCATGCTGCTGTCTGCTTTTATCTGGTAACTTTCAGAAGTTTCTCATGAGCTCTTCAGAAAATAATTTACAGTATCTGAATTGACCTGAATGTATGTCAGAAATGAGGAAAATTATTTTTCAATACCAAACTATTTGCCTAGAAATCTTTTTGAAATAGTCATTTCTGCTCTTAAACTCTGCCCAACGATTAGGGCTGTCGGCGGGTACTCGGGTAGCCGAATGTAGTGAAATACCCGGGTATTGAAAATTAATTGCGGGTACCCACTCTCAAAAATAAATTGTCGTCAGACTCGCCAACACTATCAAAATATCATATATCATCAGCAGTACGCTTGTTTCAGTTACAGCTCCAGTGTATATTTAGGAGTAGGACCACCTGTTACGCATCAGCGGCCCACTACTAAATCATTACACACGAAACCACTTCAAACAGGTGTGACAGTTATCGCTTTAATTAGAAACCAGATCCCTGCTTAATATAAATAAACAATACATCGGAGAGTCTGTTTGCATTAGTAAAATTCATTGGCATTGTGCAACAGGACAAACCCTTTATCCCTGAGGCATTATATGCCAAGGTTAAAACAGTCATTGTTCTACATGTAATAAACCTCTTTGTGGACGATAACTACTGATTGTGGGTGCTAAATGATTGGTACATTGTGTGCTCTTTTAATGAAATCCAGACGTCTACCTTTTATTTCCAAACACACGTCAAAGAAATCCCACACGTTATATTATTAACAATTATCACCTAGACACCTTGAAGTCTTCGCCATGCCTCTCAGCAATTTTTTAGCAGCTCATTGTTTCGATTCGACTAGCTCTGCTAATTTTGACAAATAGTCATCGTACATGTACCAACATTTCTACTCTAGATACTACGTTTTTGTCATAACTATCTTAAGAATTAAAATTCCAAAATCATATCACTTCTGCAACTGCGTGGTCTCTTTCTCTCTCTCTTTCTCTTTCTCTCTCTCTCTCTCTCTCTCTCTCTCTCTCTCTCTCTCTCTGACATAGACTCAAGACTGTTTTAACGCGTTACTCTTACCATGTGGTAAATATGCTTTACACTGCATGGGTAATTCAAATCTGAGGTCAACAGCCGATGAATACACATGTTCTGTTCTGACAGGGATTTATACTTAAAAAAGTGAGTGTTCTAAAGGATTTAACACAGCTGATCATTAGAAGTTGGATTATACTTACCATCTGGGTACAAAGGTTATTCTAAATAAATTTATTAATTAATAGCGATCATTTGCAGCTACCATGGTGCATACACTTCAGACTCAATAGTGCATTACACAGTTAGTCTCTATCGCCAGACAAAATATTAAAGAAAGGCGGATAACAATTAGTTGGTCTAGGGTTGTACATGTCTTTCAGGTTCTAACAGGTACCTGTTAAATGGCGCAACGGGTACCCGGGTAAGTTTTTCATGATTTTTAACAGCTCTACCAACGATATTAAGCTATGCCAGTCATTAATGATAGATGTTTTATTGACAGCCAATCAAATTTCTACCAATTGTGCATAAGGCCACTGCCTTGGCAATTATATTTTAGATTTTATGTTTATCAATAGAGTGGAAAGTAGTCAGCTTTGGACTCTGTGGCTACTGACTTCAAAATGATTAGCAGAGTACCAATTGTGATATAGAGAACTGAAATTTAGGATGTACATAGTCAATAAGTCAGTTAAATAAAAAATAATTGTCCAGCGAACAATTAAATTAAAGCAGTCACTGTTGGTCATAATTTTCATCCATTATGCTGAAAAGTTGGCACAAGTCTCCCCCTCGCAACAAATTATTATGAATATGGTGTCCGCTGATATATCACTCATTAGTTGAAACAGCAATCTCAGTTGATTTGTTCTTCTTGCTTATTAAATGAAACTTATTTTTGAAGAACAAAAATGTTGCTGATTAATGACATCTGAACCATGAGAAATGCGGTAAATTTCATATTTTTATTTTAGGAGCAAAGCATAATCATATTTGGGTGTAAAGTAATAGGGAATCATTTTTCATAGAAAGCTTTTTTCTTATTTATTTTATATTTGAGTATTTTCAGTACTGTGTTGTTTTCTTGGGCTTTTTGTGTGGACAACTTATTGGCTCCTGTAATTTGAAGTTTGTTTCACTGATTCCCCATTTACTGAATGCACCAATCATGACACATTACTAACTTAAAGTTAAAAAATTAATTTTATTCAGGTACAATGACAGCCGCTATAGCCGTGGTGGTAGTACTGGTGGAGACAGAGGGCGCCAACCTAGCATGCCTCCAGGAAATGATCTTGGAGCACCAACCACTTGCGGTCGCTGGGACATGCTGGATGACGACCGTGAGAGGAGACGGCCAATGTCCAATTTTGACATTAACAGTCGCTGGGATAATCGATCTGATAATGTCAATCGACGATGGGATGAACCACAAACTAAAGAGAACTGGAATGTTCCCCTGCCTCGTAATGAACGACTTGAACTGTAAGTTTTCATTGATCTTTAGAGAGTATTATAACTTGTTGCATAACATATTGTACAGAAATATACTATGGCCTGCCTTTCACCCTGCTGATAGTTTACGAAACCTGCTATATTGTAATTCTACCAAAATGCTAGTACAATTCACCACAATTACTAGTATGACATGATTTTAACGTTGAGATACTAAAGTCGTGTTCTGAAATTTTACGTTTTATATACGTTTTATATAAATAATAATAATAATAAGAGATGCTTTGCCTCCTAACCTGTCATTTGAAGAATACGAGCTTTAGACCACTCAGGGACCCCCCATTATATTTTTGGTTTAGCATTTTTCTATCGTACACTCCATTGGAATAATTTCAGCATTGTTTTTGTTTTCTTTGTAATCCATGATCATAGGCCATGTGTTTTAAATTTTGGCTCAGCTAATCGGAATCAGCAAGATATTTCTGTCAGCAAGTATGCAATTCTTTCAGTAAGCCAGCTTTGTGATTTGCATAATGCACTTGGCTTAAAATCAATTGTATTGATCTTTTATCTTTATTTTCTGGAGTAATTTTCATGTGCCCAATGGCAGTTGCAGATTATATTATACTATGATGTATGTTATAGCTTAAAATATTTTGTTTTAGAGAGCTGTTTGGTAGCAGTAATACCGGCATCAACTTTGACAAGTATGAGGATATCCCAGTCGAAGCAACTGGAGATAACTGCCCTGAGCACATAAATGATGTAAGTTTAGTTTGTTACTTGGAGTATTTATCATCCCAAGTTGCACCTGTCATGACAGCGCTGTCTTCCACCTGAATCATTTAATGATACCTTGAACACGTACACAAACAAGAAAACTCGTGCTCGTCTGATGTTTCTGCCTATAACATGACACAAGTATCACTTTTCTGACATCTTTGTTGGTATAGGCATCATAGACCTGCCAGCTTTTAAAAAATTTCTGCAAATATTGCGAAATTTACCCTTAAAATGTCAACTTGTGCATAAAAACAAACACTAGGGGAAAATGATCACCAGTTTTTCACAGTTGGCTCAGTTTCTTTTAAACTTTATTAATTACACCCAAAATGAGGTCAGTGACAGTTTTATCCCTCTTTTAACACAAACACTGGCATTCAGCAGGTTTCGAAATTAGCGGTAGTCCGCTAGCCCGAGGCTTGTATATTTTCTGTCGGACTAGTAACTATCATAATGTTATTACTCTGATGGGCTAGTAAGTCTTGTTTATCAACAATCAACGTTTGTGTACTCAATACCCTAATAAAGACATGACTTCAGCCTATATTTTGTAGAATCAACGCAGTGACCATTGTAAATACAGTGATAAAATATTAGCATGACAAGATGCAGTCAATTTCTGCCTCAGAAATATATTTCTAGTACAACAAGCCGTCTGATTCTGTGCATTTCGTTTTACAGTGCCAATCATGGTCCCGTCCTTAACTAACAACGGCAGTTCGGTAATTGATATCCTAATTAATCTGATAGAGAATTAAATGAAAAATTAACTGGTTTCACACTTTAACACGCGACCACAGTAACAAACTACAAAATTACAACACATGGCATAAACTATTCAAAGAAATTAGCATCCATACTTGTTTGTTTACTTTTTTTTTTGGTTGCTTCCTAGCCAAACGTGCCAACAATCACAAACATGGAACTGCATAATTTTACGTTTGCATCAAAATAATTCTAAAAATTGTATCAATTTATTATGATCACATTACTGACACGTCATTTCCATGCAACTACTTGTTACATGCTTAGGCTCGAATAAACAGTAACATAGAAAGAGTGAAAATAACAAGCTTGTAAAAACTTAATAAACAATTTATTGAGCACAAATATTTTCCAGAAAAGAAAAATAAACTTGCGGTTTTAATAATCCATTCCCAATATTAATCCAAAAATAATTCAAAATGTAATCCACTAGTGAAATTGCAAAAGTCCTGGTAATGTCCTAATAATTCCCAGTTCGAATCTTAGTGAAGCATCCAAGATGGAAGACGATGTCACATGTTGAAGTCAGTTCTGGTCTTATGAAATTCAAAGAGCACAATTATTTTCCAGATAAATAACAAAATAAATCCTCTTGATCCAAACGAATTGAAATAATTTATATACGTTTTTACGTAAGCAAGGAAGGGGTCACATGATCTTCTAGAATCTTTAGAACAAATTTACGTTCAAAAAATCTTGTGCACACCGTATGACCCAACTAAAAATAGATGTTTATAACAAAGCTCCATAACGTCTTTGGAATCAACCAATCATTTTAAAAGCTTGTTTACAACTCTGAAGCCAGGTCAGAAATGAGGTCAACATTTGGTGTTTATTTGTAAAGTACAAGTCATCCCACTTTTTAACAAAAATATCTCCCAATGAATGAATCTTAAACTTAAAATGTCAAATTTGAATCTGACAAACAATTAAAACAAAAAAAAAATGACTTAAATCAAATATAGGTAACATACTTTTTCTGTGACTATTATTTTTTTAAAATATAATTATTTTTCCCGTACAAGACTGAACAAATAATTGATGAATACACATGAAAATATCCTAGCAGACTGCCGTACATTTTTGGAACTTAAAATCTCTCAGCCTGGGCATCTAAGATTTGAAAATTTTCCCGATTATTATTAATTTCAACAATACAATGAAATCCGATTAATTAAGAACACTTACTAAACTTGCACTATTAATGACGAGACCGTAATTGGAGCAGTTGAATACAACGCGCAGAGTCAGATGGCTTCGTTTTATGGGCACACACATTTTCCAAGGTGAAACTAACATCTTTTGATGTTAATATTTTATAACAGTGTTTACAATAGCCACTGGTTTGATCCTGCAGAACATCCGCTGAAGTCAAGATTTTATTAGGGAGATGCCATTTAATTGGGGGGGGGGGTGGCGCAAAGAGGCACATGTTTCTTGCTCGGACTTTCTGTAACATATATTTCAAAAAGAGGCACAATTTCTGCCTTGTAAGACAGGCAAAATGTGGCATTTTATAGAAGGTGTTCAGCCTCCAGAAAAAAGCAAAAGTTGAATGAAAATAACAAGAGAGGAATAATTCTTATGACAAGGAAAAGTGTAATCGGACATTTCTGAAGACATGGACAAAAGACAGGAAATGGCTAAATTATGATGAGGACAAGAACATTATGCGGTGTAAGTGGTGTATAGAATTCGCAAAAACAAACCCACACAGAAAACATCCAGTTTAGTTGCGGGTTGTTGGAACTTAAAAATTGAATCTGAGATGAAAATGGTGAAGAATGACTGGAGATCATGTTTGAGACCTTGGGTTCTGTCCGACCTACTCTATAACGTTCCATACAAATGACATTCCAACATATGATCCATCACTAGCTATTCAGTTGTGGAATGTTTCTGAGAGACGGGTAAGGAGACCAGAACAAACCCCATATGGACCCAGATTGTAGGTGGAGGTTGAGAAAGGACACCTGTATGACATTGTTTTGTAAACAGGACTAGTAAATGTTTGGCAGAATTAGTAAATTTCACAGTACACTTGTCCTTCTGGCTGCAAATAAATTGGTGTTAAATTCAAGCCCTGATTCAGGCAAGTATGTCTGTCTCACATAACCAGTCTTGCTGTAGGGTCATCCAAGATATTGCACATTGTTAAATTTTAGAAATGCTTAAAATTGGGCATTGACAGAACTGTCAACCCTCGCAGTTTTGGTGTGAATTTCACAACATTCAATAGTGCTTGTTTCTGAATTTCCCATTTCTCATTCTGCTTAAAACTGGAATATCTTTTTCCCCCGTTAAGTGCTAGTCACAATATCAATACTGACAACAGTGGTCGCTGATGCCAATGAAAGTTCCATACTGCTAGTTGCATTGTTAGTAGAATTCTATACAATCGTTACACTTTGCCCTGTAGCAAGCATTTTTATGTATTTAATACACAGACGTCACTTTCTGGAATAATACCATTGCATAATTAGGCTACACTACACTTGAAATGTTTTCACTTCCAAGGAAAACGAAATGTATTCCACAAAAAGTAAAGTATAGATTGGAATACACCACTTTCAGCTATCAAACATTGATGTATATTATGCTTTTTGAACTGTGTGTTTTGCAGATTTTAGAATTGGGAATGTGCATATGGGATTAATTGCAGTAATTGATTTTTTGTTGCACCTTACTGAGAAATGGTCAGACTTGTGGAAAAAAATAATCAACTGCCTTACTGAGACTATGCTCTTAGGGTTGGCAGGTCTGTGCTTGTTGTTCCAAAAGAAAACTCCCCTAGCCCCAACACATTTCATAGATATTCATTGGAAGGTCTTTTTTTTCCCTCCTCTTTCCTGTGCATATTGTAAATTAATAATGATATAATTAGCTGCAGTTAACATTACAGTGTGGGTAGCCCAATTTGTATTGGGAAAATTGTTCCAAGAGATTTGGTGAAATGTTGTATTGTACTCTAAAGCACCACAAAATTGAAAAGGTGTGAAAATTACACTGCACATCTCCAGTTTTAAAGCTGGAGTTGAAACGCAAGTACAAGTTCAGTTAAGTGTATTTTGTAATCTATTACGTTCAAGGTTAAACTTGGATAATATGGCATCATTGCGCTGTGGATCAATCACACTGGTTGTTCATATTGAAGGAACAGCTGTAATAATAGTACCATCTTTTCTTAGTGGGTGAAGTATTGTCAATGGCAAGCACTGTAGTCCTATGGCAGTTATGACTTTCATCTCAGCTAGTGGCTAATCCGAGCTTTTCCTTGTGCTTCTATGGACCACTCTGGTGACCTAGTGATTAGATCATCCACTTAGATATGGGAGGTCATGGGTTTGCACTGCTGGTCATTTCTGCACACCTAAGGTTTCCGTCACCAATACTGTAGCAAAACACCGACCGAATTTGACCAATTGACAAAAAGAACGAAGTGCAATGCATGCCATTGGAAAAGAGGCAGTTGTCATCAGGAGGTTCTGTTAAAAATGTATTAATATTGAATGCATGGGATACCACCGTGTATTCATGCCTCTGGATATGTCTGCATACTCTGCACACTGCTTTGAAAAGATGTAATGTTTATCCATCAGGAAATGAATACCTTACTTATGACTATTTCTGTCAGCAGTTGTCAAGTAATTAGGTCAAGCTTTTGGATAGTTAATAAAATTAAGTGCAAAAATGCTAGTAAAAGGCAAGAAATATTCAAGTGAAGTTCAGTATTTTAGAAAAACTAAACTATTATGTGGAAGAGAAACAACAATGAACATGTAATGTGTTTGCAATATCTTATGAGGAAAAAATTACTTTAAAGAGTTTATAAGCACTATTCGTTCAGGAAATTCTTGAGAATCCCATTCTGTGGCAGTTTGACATGTTGGTAACAGATGTTTTTGTATATTGTTTTGACTAAAATTTGGATATTATCTGGAGATCAGATTTCCATGGGCAAGGCATTTTACTCCAGTTGTTTTTCACATTGTATAACCTACATGTGTTGCTGTGGATTTCAAGACTAAACCAGTATGTTCTCCATTATTTGAGGTATCTTGTGGTTTCAATATGTTTTTTCTTTGTTTACAGTTCACAGAATGTAATCTTGGTGAAATTATCCGTAACAACATAGAACTGAGCCGCTATGATAAACCAACTCCAGTCCAGAAGTATGCCATTCCAATCATTTCTGCAAAGAGGGATGTTATGGCCTGTGCACAGACTGGTAAA
Source organism: Unio delphinus (assembly GCA_029339505.1). NCBI lineage: Eukaryota > Metazoa > Mollusca > Bivalvia > Unionida > Unionidae > Unio > Unio delphinus. The sequence continues at coordinate 10,405,583 of JAQISU010000306.1, forward strand.
ACATTTTTCTTGCCACTTGTTTCAAAGTATACAATTTTTTCTCTTTCTTTTTTTACAGCTGAAATGGATTTACGATATTTAGTTAAATGTTTTGATTAAAGTTGGTTGCTCAAGCAGTGTTTGTTATAATTATCCAACTAAACGTTTGTATGCATTTCTGTTACTCTTACAACAGAAGGTCAGTGACCTAAATTTCATATTTTACTGGCTTTGAAAAAGTTTTTGTATTTAGTTCTTGACCAGATAGGTCAATGTCCCATATGGATTTACAATATTTAGTTAAATATTTTGATCTAAGCTAGTTGCTCAAGCACTGTTTATGTTATATTTATTCAACTAAATATTTGTATGCATTTGTGTTAGTACCATACTCTTACCAGTTTTACTGGCTTTGGACCAGTTTTTGTATTTAGGTCTTGGCCATATAGGTTGTTTTTTTGGACCATATACTGTTATACATGCTAAGATTTATGATACTTCTTGAGGAGTATTATACACTGTCATAAATGCAAGTAACTGATCATATTTCACGCTTCAGTGACTGGTTCAATTTTTTACTTCAAGATTATTGTTCCTACTGTCGAGTTCAGTAAAGCTTGGTTGGCACCTGTACCAAGTGGCCTGATGCCAGAAAGTTTTATTAGATTAACTGGTCATAGACCAAAACAACTTGAGGAATGGTCTGTTGTCCATAATTAGTTTTCATTCTGTTAACATACATGTATTATTGCTGTTCCTTCAAAGCTCCTTCCTTTCTGGTCATTACTTTTCTGTTTTGATGAATTGAACTTTGCAATTCTATAATTTAGAACCTGGATTGTCTTATCTTATCATAAGTCTACAGCTATCATTAGTTTTTCCTTTCTGACTTTTATCCAGGATCTGGGAAGACTGCTGCCTTCCTAGTACCAATTCTTAACCAGGTGTACGAGATTGGACCATCTGATGAAGAGAGTGCACAGGTAAGTGTGTTTCACACAGTATAAGCCAGGTATCATACCAAAGATTTATGAAACATCAATGTGACGGGTACTATTAAAGTTCTTTATTTAAAAAAATGGCAGCCTATTTATTTCTCAGTTACATTTGTTTCAAACATATTGAGTTCGTTTTCAATAATTGTTGCAAACTGTTGTATTCTCTTCATTGGTTCAAGTGATATTCTGGTTTTATATCCTGCCATTTACGAGGAAAGGGCATGTAGTATTATTATTCTGGACCATCAGCACAGTTTATGTTTGTATTCAGACAGTCATATTCCTTCACACGTTTTAAGTTTTTTAGTATATCCAAAATCTGTTTGGAATTCCCATATTTATAATGTAAAGGTCTGATTTGTTGCTTGGTTTAGCTCTGCAGATTAAAAGATGATCATAAAATTCATCAGTTTGAAAGATTTTGCCAATGATTTCAATTTTGTGCTTCATGTTTATGCATGGAAATTTGGTAGGCATGTTAGTATGCGTATGTAAATTGCCTGTATTAAATTTCATGTTATTACTGAAATGTTTCATTAATACGTTTGTGGACATTTTGTAGGAAGCACCTCGTGAGCACTATAGTAAGCAGACAAATGAATTTGATTATGTTGTTTTTATGGAATATTTAGGTTATTAAAGCAACTTTTACAGCTTTTAAAATAAAGTTTTTATAAAATTTAAAAGTGAGCTGTTTGCTTAAATCATGCATGTGCATGATTATAATTAAAACAAATGATATAGAGCAAAGAAATGTGATGGGCCTTTTTATATGCATAAATTTGTCTTTATTTTCAGCAGCATTGCAAACTGTTAGAAAACAGTCACAATTCTGAAACCGATTAATATTGATGAAATTTTCATTAAGCTTAGATTTTAATCAAATTTGGCATGCAGTTAAGTTGCTAGCATTCCACAACAATTATATCTCCACGATAGCCTGTCCTCCTTAGTTTTGGTTTCCATAGCATAGCTTGACCAGTGATTTTAACCAGATATGCAGGTTTATGTTGATTGGTAGGTAGGACTGTATCCACAATTTGTATATTGGGTAGTAAAATGCCACCAGGAGAAGACCCAAATAATTCTGATCTTAGCAATGGCTTGAGTATAAAGTGTGTGTGATTTTGTGAATTGCATTGAAGATTATACTTGGTACCACATGCCATATATTACATTTAACCAATTATGTCAATGAAGTGCACCATTCTTAGTCTGATTCAATTACCCTTGTTGTTAAGTGTATTTCGTTAAGTGATAACAGCAGCAAGGAAGCATCCAGTCAACATGCTTGTGTACTAATGTGCATAGATGATTTATTAGGGTTTAAATTATCCATGATTCAGAAGAGCCATATGGCAGCACTATATTCAGAAAGAATATTATCTATGAGGAACATTGCATTAATTTACCAAGGATTGTTGGATTTCAAGCAAATTGGGCTTTAACATATGTTGTTGAGATTTTAAATGAGTTTTATCTTCTGTGATCCACAAAATGATTAGAGGAGTTGTGGTTTAAGATTCCCACATCCTCTCAAATTTTGTTTATGCAAAAAGCACCTTGTTGTATGTCCTCTAGACTTCATTTCTTGGGTTTTGACACAAATCCCACTTTACCATTGCTGGATTTTTGAACCACATTGACATACAAGACACTGACATAAATTTAATTTCCAGCAATCCACATTTTTTATTTATAATAGTTGTCTTTAGTGTCTGCAGCATCACTTTACAAAGAGTGTTGGATTTAAGCCAGATTTCACATGCAGTTCTATAGTTGAAAGTTCTTGGAACGAGTGATTTATATCATGATTTAGAGCAGCTATAGTTTCTGGATGCATTTTTCTGGCTTGGTTCCCTACACAAGTTCATCTATATCCTTTTTGAGGAATTTGTAGTTGGCTGGCCCTCTATGATGCATCCATTGGCAATAGCTTTGGTGTTAGTAATGTCTGAATTCTAGTGACTAATATTTTAATCCCATAGTTGATGCATAAGAACAATGTAGTTATACATGGCTGCCAGCTGTCCCATTTTTCCATATTTGGACCTTAATATAGTTTTTTTCATTTTCAAACTGTTTACTCTTGTTTTCTTTTGATAGAATGTATCGCATGTTAATAGGAATACAGTTCTACAATATGATTGGTTCATTAAAAAACGTTGCTACCATATGTCGTTATTCACCATATTGTGATTTGCAGATACCTGTCGCTGTATCTCTTCATAATATTCAACTTCTAATCACGTTAAATAAGAAAGCACATTATTCAGAATTTTCTCTAGGAAAAAGGGAAGGAAACAATTGGAAGGACATTTGTGCCATCTTGTGTAGATTTGTGAAACCATATAGTAAAGGAGAATTTTTTTTTTTGCAAATTGAGTAATGTGATTTCACTATTGGGCATGGATGCACCCATGAAATACAAGAGCACAAAAAATTTCCTGCTGCATCACACACAGCTCAGCCTGAACTTGCGATGTATATAAATGCCAGAGTGGACCTTTATGTAATTCGATTGAAATTCGATTATTAAATTTCTTTTAAAAATAAACCTTCCTCTTTAAGTTACTAGTGTTTCTGGCGATTTACTTTGCACGTTTTCCAGCCAGACAGTAAAATCGCAAACGATATCTTGAATGAAAACAGTTCAAAAGTAAATCACAGAATTGAGATCATCAGTGAAAGTTGGTACCATGAAATCGATGATTGAAAAGAAGAAAAAAAAGGTGTAGAAAAGGCTCCTATAAACAGGCTGAGTGTGAGTGTGTTGCACTCTTCATATCCTGAATGAGAATGCCTGTCCAGAAGGTGCAAGTGTGCAACACTTGCATCTTTGACATTAAATAATTAAATAAGGCACTGTCCTACTTTACTGATGGTTATATTTGTTGTAATAGTTACGTATGCATTAAAATTGTTTTAAAAAATCAATGTTCCTGAAAATCAGTATTTTTGTCACAAGTAGTCAGTATTTTTGTACTCTTTGGTTTGCAGCTATGAGTTATATTTTGTAGTCTATTGTGTTCCAGTATTGCACATTCAATACATGGGCAGATTGTATAATACTCCCAAAGTGTATCCAGTTTGTTTAATGTAAGGAATTGTTTTTTCAGATTCAAAAATATGGACGCAGGAAACAGTTTCCTCTAGCTGTGGTCCTAGCTCCAACACGTGAACTGGCCTCCCAGATTTATGATGAGGCACGCAAATTTGCATACCGCTCAAAAGTACGACCATGTGTTGTATATGGTGGTGCAGATATCAGCTCACAGATAAGGGATCTGGATCGTGGATGCCATCTTCTTGTGGCCACCCCAGGACGACTAGTGGATATGATGGAAAGGGGGAAAATTGGACTTGACTATGTCAGGTAAGCAAAAAATCTCACGGATTACAGTTTGTATTGAAAAGTTTTAATTACTGATTACAATGGACTATGTCTAGTGATTGTCACTATTGCCAAGGTGCATTGTAGGGTGGTAAAATTACAATGGTGCCAATTATTTCTATGCCATGAAAATCTCAAGTTGTTGACCGATGTTAATTAGGTTCACCTGAGTGACTGTGACAATAATTGTCAGTATTAGACTTCATTATGCATGTATAAATTTAGCATAGAGTTCATGAACATAGACTTGGCAGATTTATTGAGAACGATGGCTTTAAGGTTCCTGCATGAATTATTGGTTCACTTAATTTATTATCTGAAAGGCTGTGAAAATTGTTGAAGACAAATGTTTAATCTCCAGACTTGTATTAATTATTCCTGAACTGGTAATAACTAATATTTTGCTAGAACTTTCGCAACTCTTCATCTTTCTACTTGATTATAATTTTCCTGAAGGAAACCCTGGAATTTGTCAATCATATTTCCCAAACTGGTAACTCCACACATTTAGTTGTGAACCCAGGAAAAACATTTTTTTTAAAATGGATAGATTTGAGTTATTTCAGTTAATTTTGGTCAGTTTCAGCCTACATTATTGTTTTGTTTCCAGTCTGTGTGAGCAGGTTGCTTTAAACAGTAGAAATTACAATCAAATGAAAAATTTGTATAAACCCGTGGAAAGGTTTCATTGTTTTGGCATCATGGTAATAAATATGCCTGGAGGGAATTGTCATATTCAAAAAGCATGGATCCATGATAATGCATTCAAATACTGGAATCAACAGCACTAAATCTGTATCACTTATGCTAAATGCAGGCTGTGCAGAAACGCGATGGTCATCCATACAAGTGATAGAATTGTGCTTAATCTCCTTTGAAATAAAAAAAATAGCATGAGAAATCTGTATAGATAACAAAGACTACATCCATCGAGGGGTATTCTTACATGCCAACTATGCTAAATTACGTGTAAACGTATATGGATTACGCTTTTTTGGTATATCCACCTTCCCCAAAAATCAATTGTTTTCTCGTGTTCTTTTTTTTAACATTCCATTAATCCCACAGACCATTTTAGAAAAGACCGCTTCTACATAACTACGATATACAAGTACACTTGTCCATGGAGTTGCATGCACTTTTCTAACAGTATCAGGTTCTATTTGTAGCAGCTCTGTTACCAAGAAACTTTCAAACTTGTATTCTATTTGTAGCAGCTGTATGGATAAGTGAGGAGAGAACAGACTGGTTTTCTTATTTTAATCTTTACGCATTCTTTGTTCTAATTTTTATATAGTGCAGAACCAGTCTAAAGGTATTTGGCGCTAAAAAGTATAATTTATTTTTGTTGATGCATACATGTGAGCAAAAATATCTCCTTTCAAATAATTTCTCAGATGGATTAGAAAAATTCAATAATAAACACACCAAAAAAATCCTCCAAATATGAAGACATGATGATGAGGGCAGCATCACAATCACATGGTGTCTAATATTTGGTGCTAAATGGCTTCAGATGCTGAGTTGGATTTTAGTCTGTGTGTATGTTAGTGCATATATATATATTTTCCGAGAATTTTGCAGATGAATCAGAAAAAGACATAAAAACAAATCCTCCAAAGATTAATACATGATTGGCATAATACAGCATTCAATTCTAGGACAGCATCATGCAGACTGCGGAAACGATTTTAGCATTGGTCATGGTGGTAAATTTGATGTGGAAAAACACCTGAAAACAAGGAAACACATCGAATTAGCTTGCCTTATGAACTCCAATACTAAGGTAACTTCTTACAGCAGAGTTCAAAGTGCAGACGTAAATGTTATAAATGCTGAGATGTTATTTACCGAGTACTTAATAGAACACAGACTACCCTTAGCAGTAGCAGACCAAATTTGTCCCTTGTTCAAGTGGATGTTTCCTGATTCCAAAATTGCTGAAAAATATGCTTGTGAAAGAACAAAATCATCTCGTATTGTTCAGTGCTTTGCAGAAGTCCCTTCACTTAAAATTGCAGAAACAATGGAAATGTGGCCATTTTAGTATTGCCACAGACGGGAGTTGTGATTATGATGATAAAAAGTTGTACCCAGTCAATGTTAGATACTTGGACAGTGAGTAAGGCCAAGTCATGAGTGTTCTTCTTTCATTAACAGAATTAATGGTAGATTCCACTGGACAAAACATTTTTGATTTGCTTGATAATATTTTAAAGAAACATGAAACAAGTTGGCAGAACTTTATGGTGTTATGGCAGCTGATAATGCATCAGTGATGACTGGAATTCATAAATGAGTTGCGTCCTATATTTTGAAAATGTCTCCATCAGTGTACATAACAGGTTGTCCCTGTCATTTGATACACCTTGCTGCTGGTAAGTCTGCTGATAAATTAGAAGTAGATATTGGCCTTTTGTTAATAGATATCTACTATTTTTTGGAGAAAAGTTTTTACAAGATCAGTTTGATCTGAAGACTAGTTATAAAGCATGCGCATACATGATGGTTATCCCTTTGCAAATGTATTAGCCGTTTACTTGAGCTTTGGGCAGAAAAACAAACTTTCTTTAGAATTGGAAGTGAATCTGCACAGAGAAAACGGAGAAAAAAGTGAAGAGTAGTAGTACAAAAGCAGAATCTTATTGTAAGTCAGAAGATAACAAGTGATGAAAGTATAAACATACTAACAATAAAGAAATTGGTTTATCAGAAAAAAAGAAATTTAAATCCATGGAATTTTTATTGGAGAGGCCAATATCTATTCAGTTATAGGGCCTCCAGCGGACCTGCCAACTTGTACGATTTTGCCACAAGTCTTACGAAAAAAGGACTAAATTACGGACTTACGGAACGATAGCAAAAAGTATGGAAATGTGAATGTTTTTTCTGTTCCGTATATTTTTTGTAATGGTTCGTTTCGGTTCCGGTTTTTTGTATTATTAGATTCCAAGTTCAGATTCGGAGTTTTATCTTAGACTGACTGGATTTTGGTTGGGAACCAGACTAACTATACAGTGGTGCCTCAGATGCTTTAAACCAGCCTATTTTGTTTGTGAGAAGCGTGCATCTGATCTAGACTTATTTTTCCTTTTTTCATCCGGTGGTCTGAAAATGTTTTCCAAACAAAATGTGCCAAAGGTGGAGAGGACAACCACCCTCGTAAAAAGCTGAAACAGTGGATGCAAAAGTATATAACAGATTACTCTGATACCTGGTCATGCTTAGAAAATAGTGAAAAAGGTGTCCATTACATTTATTGCATGTTGTGTCATGTTGACTTTAACATTTCCCATGGTGGGCGAGACGACTGTCGCCGCCACATGAATTCCCAAAAACATACATAATACATTGCGATGAAATCAAGTTGTAAGTCGCTGACTTCTATGGGATTTGGATTTTCTGCAGTGTCAGAAAACTGAATTGGATGTCATTAAGGCTGAAGTATATTTTACAAACTTTTTAGTTGAGCATAATGTTGCAATTTCTGCTTCTAAACAATTCTCTTCTCGTTCTTCTAAGGGCAAAACTAGTAAAGTGGATACTAAGATTTTATAGAAAGAAAAAGAATCTGTTCACTGCTTTGAAGACTTAAAATGTGAGATGGTTTGGAAAAAGCTTAATAATCCAGTTACAAAACTATTGCGTGTTTATGAAAAGGGTAATTCCTTTGTTGGATGCTGCAAATGTTGTCTTACAGAAAGAAGAACCATGTATTCATTATATGCACAAGATTCTGTCAAACCAGTTGTCAGATCTGCTAACAAGGTTTTTTAAGCCAGAAATCATCACATCAGCCAAGCTTTTAACTTATATAGACTTTCATGACCATGCAAACCAGAAAGATGATGAAAATCTAGCTATTGGTGCAGAAGCAAGAGAATTCATAGAACACAATTCTACTCTTGCTGTAAAGGTGTTCTGTGTTAATGTTAGAGATTATTATGCTACTGTCTATGATTACATGCTCCATAAATTCCCATAAGGAGATAGAGTGCTTTTAAATGCTTTAGTTGCTGATGTAAATGAGAGACAGTCAAAAAGCTTCAGAAGTGTTAGATTCTTTGTCAAGAGATATCCCTTTCTATTGCCACCCTTGTCTAACTTGGATCATCTGGAAGAATTCCTGAAGTATCAAGTTGGGATTCTACCTGACAATATATTTAATGCAGATAGAGTTGATGTGCAATGGCACCTTATTTCCCAGCTAAAAGACTCAATCACTGGAAGATATAAATTTTCTCTTTGTCAGGTTATGAAAGAAATATTGGTTCTTTAACATTCTAATGCTGACTGTGAGATTGTTTAGTATTGTTAACAAAAATAAAACTGAATTCAGATCCAGGCTAAGTAACCCAGTACTGAGTGCTCTACTGCTGTGCAAAACATTCATGGCCTCAGTTGGTACAAAATGTTTTGAAATGCAACATGATGATCTGTTGCTTTCTAAAGCTAAAAGTGCAACGTATGAAACTTGAACCAATAACGAATGTTTAAAGACGATAGGGGCAAATAAATCATTGTTAATTGAAATTTTAGCATGTTATATGTGGATTACTCTTTTTTCTGCTTGGATTCCTCTTTTTGACCACTTTGATTACACTTTTCCTCATCAGGGGTTGGCATGTATGGGTATGTTACAACCAACATACATTAGGTCAGTCCATGATTGATCTAGATTCATTAAGAGTTAAATTCTGTAATAAAACAAGTATTAACAAATAGTTGCTAAAATATGTGAGATTGTGTTTAAGCATGACTGGGAGTTAAATTCTACTGGAAGTCCGAGATACAATAATCTCATGCAGAAGCAAATGCATCATTTTTTTTTATTTAAAAAATCACTTTGAATCTTAACTTTGACTACATTCATTATGCAGCCTATTTGCGTGTGCTTCCTGTACACAAGTGATAATTGCAACCCTGCTTGCATTTATGATTTTACTGATGGGATTATTGACAAAAGCCTTAAATTATGAACAGATGGAAGAAAAGCAAAATGTACGAAAGTGCTACCAATGCAGTCCAATTTAAATATTGTCTTGTCCAGCTTTTATTCAGGTTGCCTTTGATTGTCCACCCTCCAAACGTTGCTTTCTGCACCACAACTTGACACAAAGGAGTTTTGTATTTCAACCAGTATTATTGTGAAGTGTTATACTGATAGTAATAATTTAGATTTCCAGAATTCCACATGGACAAGTCACAGCTCCTGAATGACCATCTTCATCATACTTAGGACCAAAGTTCTTCTCTTTATGATCTAGCTGAGTAAATTATACATACAGATATGATTTTTCTCTGTTTTAAAATGGAATTCTGCTTTTCTCCCGACTTGAACCCAATTTTTCTTGATATAGTCTGGGGTTTTTTATTTAAAAAATGTCCAATCCTTTTTTTTTATCTGGTTTTTAACCGTTCTTTTCAGTCCCATTCCACAACAACACTTGTAACGTATTCACTCCATATATTAGTTGGCCCACGACTCTCATAATGAGTATTCTGATTGGTCAAAAGTTTAAATTCATCCAATGAATCTTCGTGTAAAGGAAACTGGTGGCAATGGAAAGAAGAAGCGTACTTGCAAAAAATGGCGGATCTGGTTGTTGAGAGACGATGACATGAAAAGTTGAGATAAAGGTTTTAAAAAAACTGAAGGGAATGGCTGGAACTAATTGTTGACGGAAATTTAGTTGTTCAGTTTATAAGAAAACAACGTTTGAGGACTGGCATTTTGTGCCCTCTGCAATATATACATTACAGAAGTCGTGGTTGAAAGATTCTGGAGCCGCACCTACAAATGAAGCTGCATACAGAAAAAATGAAGCCCTCAGTCAGACTATGTGCACTGCATATCGCCAATACAAGCTGAAGCTGGAAAGGAAAAAAAAAGCTCTTGTTGAGAAGGAAAAGAAACGATTGCATTGAGCCAGCAAAATCATTGGTGACAAAAAGGAAGACTTCAGATAACTTTCTTAAAGCTGCAAAAAGAGCTCAAATGGCATATCAACAGGTTGTGTTCAGTGGAATAAAAGACAAGTGAATATATGGGGTTATTTGTATTAAGATTTTGTATTTCGGTGTTTATTTACATATTTGTTATGAAAAGAGATAAGTATAATATGTTGGCAGCAAAAAATGCTTAATTATTGACTTAATTACGATGTGAACATTGACATGCACATGAAATAACTGAAGTACCAATAGTATTGCAGAACAAATTCATGTGACAATAAATATTGTAAAATTATTCAAATTTTTGGAACTGCTTGTTAGTTTTTCAAATGATTATTTTATTACATATTATGGTTGCAAGTTGCACCAGGAGCTGATCAGGGGTGCTGCCCCTCGAGACCCCGTTGGAGGAGTACCTCCAAACCCCCTTTCATAATTTCAGTTGTTTTTTTCTAACAGTCAAAATCATGTCTGTTGATAGTACACTACTTTGTGATGCACCATTGCTTCAAAGCTATTTTTGTAATGACTAACATGCCAATATTAATGAAAAACTTTGTAAATTATTTTTTGCTTTGCATTCAGGTATCTGGTTCTGGATGAGGCAGACCGCATGTTGGACATGGGATTTGAACCCCAGATCCGTCGTATTGTGGAAAAAGATACCATGCCAAAGAAGGGGGAGCGACAGACCCTGATGTTCAGTGCGACATTCCCAAAAGAGATCCAGGTGTTGTGCCAAAACAAAAAGCTTCGTTTATTCTTTTTAACTTTTTTATTTGCAGGAAGTGGATGATACTTTGAATGTTAAAGTAGTTATGGATGAGAGATAAACTTATGTTAATAGTATTAGAGTCAAAACGATTTAATGATCTTTGGGTACCCAGGGCTGAAATCACCACTTTTCTATGTTCATTGGGTAACGGCCATGGCTTATCAAATTATTCACATGAATTGGAAAATTGATTATCAAGTAAGATTTTCGGTTGCATTTGCAGTACAATAATCCGGAAGATACAAAAAATGCAGTATTTAATCCTCAGGTTTACAGAAATAGTTACTGATTAAATTAAATCATACTTTCACTGTTTCCACCTAGGACTGAATAGTTGTTGAATGGGTGTGCCCAAGGTCAGAAGACACATAGAAGCTCGAATGGTTTCGAACCAAAAGGGCTGGTGTGATGGCATCCTCCATCTCTCCATACACACAAGTTTGTTATCATTACAGCTCCTAGCCACTGGGAGATTTGCCTTGATGCTTTTTATACATTCATCTCAAGTCAAGTTCCTAATAAAAGAAAATTATACTGTTTGTAAATCCAATATGGTTGTCACAACATCTATCTTGAAACTTACTATCGGTTCTCCAACACAATTGTTTGTCTTATGAACACAAGGTTTCATTTCAAGATTTCTTAGGATGTCTAGTTAGTCCGAAATGAAAACTGTGCCAACCTGACATTCAATATGGCTGCTTGGCAACCATCTTTAATCTTGTCACCATTTTTCCTGAACAGTAAGTCTTATTGATCAGGGGTTTTGTCTACAAGTTTTCTTTTACATGATGGCTAGTTGACTATGAAAATGGTTCAGTTCAGACATCCAATACTGCTGTCACAGTGGCTAGTTTTAAAATCTGGTTATTGGTTTGGTCATATCAAACTGGGTTTTCAGTTAAGGTAGTTTCTGAAGTGGATAGCTTATCAGCATATGCTTCTTGTGAAAAGTTCTCACTTCTAGAACATGATGCTTGTCTTGCCAATATTGCTGGAAATGTAATTTTGAATAAAATATCTTGCCAAAAACATCGGTGACAACACTAAGTAGTTATAAAGAAGAAAGCATCAATTCATGACTCTTATTTTCAAAAGTTTCAGTGTCAGTAGAGTGTCAGTCCCGTGAATGAGTCTTGTTTATATGCCATCCATTTGGCAGAATATTGAGTTTTGATGTTACCCAGGTGGCCAAGTTGTCCAAGGGGCTCACCTTTCGCAATGTCCATATGGGTTCAAGTCTCTGGCTCATGCAATGTGGGTATATCAGAAAGCTTAACAGCAGCTTCCTGTGGGTCGGCAGTTCTTTGTGGGGTCTTCCCACATGCTTCCACCAGGTATAATGGCAGCCATGTATAGTCAGTCATTTGCTGATAAATGATATTAAGCCGCCAACATTCAGCTATTACCTGTTTGGTTTCTGGACTGGAACATTAGTTGTTGTCCAGAATCTAGTCATTTTTGCATCAAGATTGGTTGGTTGTGAAAATTGTACCAGACTTGAAAATTACTATTTTGTTGTTATGGGGTTTAACACCATTTTCAGCACAAGATAGGCCATACATGGTGTCCAGTATAACATGTGAACAAAGAACCCAGGAAAACTAAAGAACGAACCACTGACCCACAATAAGCTACTGGCAACTTTCTTGTATACCATCATTGGCCAAGCCCTGAGATATGAGACCATGAGATGGCAGTGGACTTGAAAGGTGACCACTTGGCCACTAGGGGCCCCATATGTTTTAATCTGTACAGGCAAATCACACAAAAATTAGGATTCAGCACATGTTTTCACAAACCTTGTGCTTTATTTCCAAGAAATGTAGAAATTACCTTACACGTCTTTTCTTCAGTGTATATTCAACCATATCTGTGTTGGTACTAGCAGTGGCCAAAGCTACAGAAGGTGATAAAAGCCACAAGAGGCAATATCCATTTTCAAACAATGTATCTGGCACTGAAAATATTTAAGGTTTGTGCTAGTCCTCAAGAGTAGCAATGTAAAGTTCTCACTAGTGGCAAGGATGAATATTTTGAGGCAGAATTATAGACATGAGTAAATTTATGAAGATACCTATTTTTGATTTTATTATTGATTTGAAAAACAGGTAATTAAGAAAAGCTGGGTAATTTTTTCTTTTTTAAAGTGCTTGTACTAATGAGTGAACACTAAAGTTAAATGAAAGTATGATTCACATTGAAAAATTACATTGTGCAGCTTATTTCTTATAAGCCAGATTTAAAATATTTTGATGTTGTTAGAGTTAATTAATTTATGATAAAACATTGATAATGTTGAGTGTGCAAGATTATACAATAGTACAGCACAGACAAGAAAGTTAATGTGGCAGAACTGTGAAGCAAATCAAAAAGCTTGTGCTTTAATAAAAAAAAAAGACTGGGATGGTGAATTGTGTACTAGATTTTCCTTGTACTGATAAAATGTTCAAATTTGTTGGGTGATATCCTAGGTGTTACATTGTATGGACAGCCATTATGTATAGCTGCCAACTGTCCCGTTTTTTTTCTTCTTTTTTTTCTTCTGTATTTGTCCCTTATATTGGACCTGAATACAGGGAGTGTTTTTTTTGTGCAAAAAATTTTTTTTCATTTTAAAAACAAATTCCCTTGGAATTTTCAGTTTAGAACAGGCACTTTATTCCATTTTCATAGAAATGTATCGCATTTATATAGGAATACAGTTCTACAGTATGATTGGTTCATTCAAAATTGAGGCTACCATGCCTGTCTTTATCCACCGTATTGATTTTCGCAAACAGTTACCTCTTGTCACTTTCTCATCTTCGTAATATTCAATTTCTAATTGTGTTTAGTAGGAAAGCAGACAATTCCAAATTTTCTCCAGGAAAAAGAGTACAGGAAGGACAATTGTGTCATCTTATGTAGATTTGTTAAACTATCTAGTTAAAGGAAAAAAACTTTACATTTTGCATCGTGTAATGTGATTTCGCTATTGGGCATGGATGCGCCTTTGAAATATAACAGCTTGAAAAAGCTAATAAACATCCGCTTGCAGCTTCATCACACACAACTCGGCCTGAACTTAAGACATATATAAATACCAGCGAGAACCTTAATGTAATTTGATAAAAATTCTTTTAGAAATGAACCTTCTTTCAGTTACTAGTGTTGCTGGAGACTTATTTTGCACGTTTTCCAGACAGTAAAAATGCAAAGGAAAACACCGCACCGGTGGCCTAGTGGTTAGAGCATTCACCGCGGAAGCGGGAGGTCGTGGGTTCGATCCCCGGCCGAGTCATACCAAAGACTTACAAAAATGGTACTAACAGCTGCCTCGCTTGACGCTCAGCATTAAGAGGTTAGTGTTAGGACTGGTCGGCCTGGTGTCAGGATAATGTGACTGGGTGGGACATCATGCTACATGTCTGTGGCATGATGCCTCAGTGCTAGACATCGCTATAAACTGCCTCACAGCAGACATTGTAGCAATATGACTGAAAATTTTTTAAAGCTACGTTAAAAATCCTAATCAAACAAAATCAAAGCAAAGGAAAACTTTTATGCTTGAATGAAAACAGTTCAATAAGAAAATCACACACTTGAGAACATCAATGAAAGTTGGTACATCAAAATCGATAATGATTGAGAAAAAACAAACAAGGTGTGGAAAAGACTCCTATAATCAGCCTGTGTGTGAGTTTGTTACGCTCTTGTACCTTCTGAATGGGCACCCAAATGGAAGGAGGACAATTAAACATGCTGTACCATATAATATGGTTGTTCACTGTACTTGTATTTCCATTTTTGTTCTCTAGTGGTTTGGTAAAATAAATTTCTTTTACAGGGAATGATTCTAATGTAATGTAACTCTATTATTTCTTTTGTTCACTTTATACTTATAACATTTCTATTGATATCAATCTTATTTTAAGGTCCTTGCTAGAGATTTCTTGGATAACTACATTTTCCTGGCAGTCGGACGAGTTGGCAGCACAAGTGAGAATATCACACAGAAGGTTGTTTGGGTGGAGGAGAATGAAAAACGCTCCTTTCTTTTGGATCTACTCAATGCTGCAGGTTAATTTTGTATAATTTTTTTCTTAATATTGAAGACTTCTTGAAAAATTATTCTTTGCTTTGAAGAAACGTATGCATTATGTGATGATTCCTTCCTTGAATGCACGCATTATTATGTAGACTGCGTTCAAGATACAGACTAGATCTATACATTTGGGTGGTATATAGGTTTTATAACAGTCTTGAGGATTATTTGAAAAGTCCTTTACTTTATTGAAAAACAAATAGAATTTTCAGCAAAATATAAATCACTAAAATTACTTAAAAGACAATTCTTTTTTTATATTCATTTTTGTTGTTGTTGGAATTACATATTCTTCAAAGGAAATGAATGGATTAAGAAAAAGAAGGGGATAAAATAGGTGGATAAACTGACCAGTGACACGACTGTTACCAGTTGGAATAGTGTCCCTTTCCTTTTGTACTTAAGTATTCACTGATAAACATTGTGCTGTCCTGGACCAAACATTAAGCATGCCTTGCACTTGGGGAAGGAAGAAACGTTGATTGGCAAAAGACATTGGCACTCATGGTTCTTGTGGTCTTGGACAGTTTGGGAAAAATGAGGTAGCAATTCAAGGCCTTGAAAATTTGAATAATCTAGCAGATTACCCCGAGGTCTTTAAAAGTCTTTGAAAATTGAAGAGAAAAAAAACTATACTTTTTAATTTATTTCCATAATAACAGTAAAATTGTCCAAGGTTGTTCATACAGCAGGATTTGGTGGTTATATATTTTAGGAAATTATAGTTTGAATTTTACCATTAAACATTAATTTGCATTTGATGTTTTCTCGTATAATATAACTAGTATACAAAATGTTAGTGAAAATAGGTCGTGGAAATCTTTGTGGTCGTTTTAAGTTTGGGAAATGTCTTTGGATTTGTAATTCAGCATTCAGCATTCACTGTCACTGTAACAAAGACCAGTGTTTTCTTCAGAAAAATTTCCGATGTCTGCATTGTGGACTATTAAACATGGCGAGCATAAATGTGCTATTCATATTACTTGTTTTATCTGTACAGGTGATGTTCGATTTATGCCAATTTACACATTTTAATGCCATTTATAACGACGAAATAACATTCGATATGTGCCACTGCTCGTTTTTATATGCGATCACAGTTTTCATTTGCTGTGACTTGCACAGTTCATGTATGTGCATTTACATTACTTGATTAATGCAATAACCTTGGGAACACATCTATAGTATGATTTGAGCATCAGCTTATAACCAGATTTTCAGCTCTTAAAAATAATTATTTGCTATTCAGATAAGGGCTGTTAAATTATTATATGGAATGGAGTGTGAAGAGGGGTTGGAAGACACTTGTTCCATTATGCATGTTGTGGGTAATATCTAATGTGTATGCTATATTTTGACTACTGCTATTAAATTCTTTGTTTGGGGGGATTCTGATATCTCTCTCCAACTTTTTTGTAGAACAGGCCTAAAAGAATAAAAAAAATGTAGATTTTTCAGTTTTATGTGTAATATATTACCTCTTATTGTCAAGGTCCCGCATCCTTGACCCTGGTGTTTGTGGAGACAAAGAAAGGAGCAGATGCTCTTGAAGATTTTCTTATAACTGAGGGTTACCCAGCAACCAGTATCCATGGAGACAGATCACAGAAAGAGAGAGAGGAAGCTTTGAGGGCCTTCCGAGCTGGCGAGCACCCTATCCTGGTTGCCACAGCTGTAAGATGTAGACCTTGTAATATGTATTGAAATGTTTACAAGAATCAACCACCTTGTGCAAATCACATCTGTTAATTATTTGATTTATTATTTTCAATATTCATCCAAAGTTAAAGAACAGTTGTCTGCTGCATGCAAGTAAATAGTCTTCCAATGTTTAACAAAAGACCACTCTGGTGGCCTTTGTGGTTAGAAGATCTGCCTTTTATGCAGGAGATCATGGGTTCAAACCCTGGTCGATTCGCACCAAAAACAAGACTGGTGCTGACATATCTTTGAACAGCCACACTGCAGACATAGTAGAAATATGATGGAAAAAGTTTTAAACCTACATTAAAAATTGAAATCGCATGATTTTTCCCAAAAGGAATGATCAGTATGCAAGTTGAGATTTTCCACGAGTCCATCTTGGCATTAGCTGCGCAGAGCGATCATTTTGGCATCTGTCCATACCCTTGAATAATCTTGGTTTTAGAAGTTTTTTTATATTTGTGTTTTTAAAAAAGAACAATTGTGAACTCGACAAAAGTTGGTTTTCTAATCTTTATTTTTGCAACCCTTAGTTACTGTATTCATCAATTCTCAAACCTACTAAGTGTTTTGAAGAAAACATTCTGCATACATTAAGGAATATTGTCCCTGCTGAACATCATTTTCAAATTGAAGACACAATAAAATAAGTGTCAAGTACAAAAATAAAATACTAGTTTACACAATTTATTCAGAAATAGGCTGCCATTCACTGGAGTGAAGTTTTATCCTTATTTTGTTGGTAGATTTTAAGTGTGGAGATTGTACAATGAAAAATATTCTGCAATTAATCATTGCTCATGAACTAGGGCCTAACCGGAAATCGCCTCAGACACTCGCTTTGGCCGAATATCCGGTTCTTTGGTACTATTCGGAAGTATTTGCCTCGGCAAATAATACACACACGAATGGTCACAAATAAAATAATTCAATAAATATTTAACTTTTTTTAAAAAAAGTTTTTTTTAATACATAGTAAATTTAGTTAATAATAAAAATTTTCATCTTTTAGGCGATATATACGGTATATGGTACATGAAAAGTTTAAGCTTCGCGTACGATAATGAAACAAATGGTACTCTCCAGAGTCGCACCTACTACTCTGTTCATGCCCGGATCCGGCAAATAGTACATCCAAATACTTGGATTTGGTTCTTTGCGAAAATTATCTACTCGGTTAGGCCCTATCATGAACATCAGGCAAACAGCTAAGCAGAAATTCAACTCTTGTAATGGAATAGTCTTCTTTGCTGCTCGATAGTAATTACTTAGTCGATTAGTTGCTAATGTCACCATATTTCTCCATAGCAGTAAGCACAAAATTCAGGGTCTAAATATGTGCTTTGAAAATTCCACAAATTTACTTCAATAAAATTTAACTTGCCATTGGAGAGACATGTACCTCCTTATAGAACAAATCCCAAAAGATATGGTGGCATTGTGTCAGTTACATATATGATGCACACGCACCCAACTTACCTCACAAGTGTGAACCTTGTTCCGAGTGCATACAGTTTACTGACAGAAAAATGTTTTTGCAAGTGTATTGGCTGCCACCATGCAAGACCAAAGATGTTTTTATTTGAACTAAGTTGAGAGGACTTTATGAAGATATACTAAGCCAGAAATAAGCCAGAAAATGTTTTTATCAGTGAAAGGTTTATGTAATAATTATTTCACTATATTTTAAGGGTTTTTATTTAAATGCTTTTATTTTTTATAATTATGATTTACAGAATTTTAATATTTTTTTTTTTTATCGTGTTGTACTTATGTTTGTTTATTTGGAGTGGTTTATTTCCATAATTTCTTTATTCGATTCTTTACATTTAAATAATATTAATATTACATTACTCTGCACAAAATAGCCATGATTGCGCTGACATGCTATTACCCACATACACATTTAAAAAATTGCAAAATGTTTTTACAATATTTTGTTTTATGCAAGGGTAATGTTTCATGTTTGCAGGTGGCTGCAAGAGGTTTGGATATACAGAATGTCCGTCATGTAGTAAACTTTGACCTCCCTAGTGACATCGAGGAGTATGTTCACAGGATTGGCAGAACTGGACGTGTAGGAAACCTTGGTAAGTATGAGTAAAACTTGGTATTCAGTAAGTAAACAAGAATATTCACATTAATTGGGATGGAGGGTGTATATAAAGTCATAGTCAAAAATAGATCAGACAATGAAGCCCAAATAAAAAGTCCCATCAGGAAAGAGCAGTTAAATGAGTGCCAGCAAGAAAGCTCTAACAAAAATGCCCATAATATCTGATAATAATTGTAAAGGAATAATTATGACATGCAAGCATATATTTGGAGATATTGTGACTAACCTAGATCAAATATTGTAATGACATTTTTAAAGAACGTTAATGACATTTATCGGCAAATGAAACCATTACTAAAACACTAATTTGTTTACTTTAGAAGACCTTGTAATTGGACAATATATAAACTAATGCTAATAAAAAATATTTACCAGCATGGGTAAAAAAAGATCGTCATTACAAAATAGATCATTCATGAGGAAGATGGAATCGCAAAAAGGAAATGAGTCCATGTTAAATAATTGGTTCAACTACTGGGAGCAGAGGAAAACTGAATGGAGGTTTTATTTAGCCAATCTGACTAGGACAATTGAAGGTACTCTGTAACGACATAACCTGATGTGACAAAGAACAAAGTAGTGATGTATTCAGACCTAAATTATATTTTAAAATGGTGCTCCATGGAGAACCAACATGGCCACTGTGGCCAGCTTGGCAATCTTTCTTATCACTCTGTAAATCGATGGTCACGTCAGTATGAGGTTTCCACTGAAATATATCTTGTGATATCTAGCAGCCATGTTGAAATTCTTGTTTTTGCTACTCCTGAAAGGAAAATCATGTCAGCATGGGGTTTTATCTGACAAAGTTGTAGTCTCCTTACTTTAATGTTATTAGTATTCATACTAATCATACCTTTGGTATGTCTCTTATTGATGGGGGGGGTTACCAAAAGATTTCTTATGTCACCTACTTGGTCCTGATGAGAAAAAATGTCAATATGACCACTCTTGTAGCCACGGTGATGGATATGGCAGTGACAATGAACAATTTGAACATTGAAGCTGATTTGAAAATCTTCTTGAGAATATCAGAAGTTGTTTCAATACTTGGTCGTGAAGTCTTGAAAATTCTTTTTGGATGGTATATCATGAGTCATTTTGAGAGACCTGTTCACTTGATCATGAGGTTATCAGTATATCAGAATTAAAAGTTTTCAAACTCCAATGGGCAGATTTTAATCAGTTTTTTGGCAGAGAAATCCTGGCATTAACGTCAATCAGGTTTTTACCAAGTATTCCAATCCACCATTACTACCAACAGAAAATTTCAAAATTACACTCAAGGGAATTGTACCAAATTGGACACAAATCATCTTTTAATTAGTTGCTTATTATGGTAATAGGTCATCAAAATTTCTCGAGAGCCTTCAATTAATGACTTGACAGAATTTTTTTTTTATCAGTTCCGAAAGAAATGCTTTTCAGATAGATACGAATGATGCTGCTTTATTATCTAACAGGTCTTCAATTATAAGAAATCAGAAAACTTTATCTTAAAAACTGGTTGTTAGAATTTAACTTTAATAACATTCTAGATAAAGGCCTTTCATTATTAGATATAATGGTGCTGATTGGCCATGAAAAATTTGGTTGACAACCTGGAAACTGCTATTTTGATTAGATAAAGTCTATAGAACTGAAAGAAATTTGTTTAGAAGTTATCCTGCTGATTTAGATTTCTTGCAGAGCTGATCTTGTATTTGGCCCTTTTGCAGATTCCAGTCCATTGGGTGATATCAGGGCTACACTGGTATCTGATATTAACAGTTTATATCTAGTTGATTTTTCCTTCTACTGAGTCTGCATTGTGATGCAATAATGCAAATAATTTTTATCAATGCATAGTAAAAACAAAAATACAATATTGGCTATACATATTGATGATACACTGCATTTAGCCATGACATCCTAACCATATTAAACATGTTGCTGCAGGACTTGCTACATCTTTTTTCAACGAGAAGAACAAGAACATTATACGGGAGCTGTGTGATCTGCTGGTTGAATCACACCAAGAGGTTCCATCGTGGCTTGAGTCCATGAGTTACGAGTCTAGACCCCCAAGTTCATCACGCACCCGTGGGTCTGGTATGCGCCGGTAAGTAGCAACCCAGACAGACTGCTATGTTTAATTGCCAAGCAGAAACGTTGATCATGACATGTTGTGAATAACCAAACATTAGAATGAAAATATTTTTGTGTAAATTTTTAAATAGAAAATCATTATTTGAATATTTGTTTGTTTATCTTGTGAGTTTGGCAGCATTTTATATCAGAAGCAGACATTGAGAAATATAAACTTTACAACAATGTAATAGTCTACAAGTGAACAACTTTAAACTTTGAAATCATCTGAAATCATCTCACAAGGTAATCATGGTATCAAAATTCTTATATTAATGTTGCTTGCAACACCATTGTTCATATATATTGTCATTCAAGCAATCTTTGAAATGATAACAATTAATATTGGAAGTTAATAAAGACCATTGCATAGAGAAGGGGCTTATAAAATGCAACAATGCCTTTTCGTATGTCAACATATCCCATCAATAAACTGTCTAAATTTAATTATATTTTCCAAATGTCCGTTTGATTTTCATTACAAACGAATTATTTGTTAGACAATTGTCTTCACATTTAACTGGAGAAGAAATTAAAGAGTTATTGCCCTTTACAATTAGTTCATCTTCAGCAGTAAAGAAACATTTGTAGTCATGTTGATTTAGAATATAAAAAATGAAAATAACACCCCAGCCTCTCAACCCCCACTTGGCAAAGTTTTTCTTTTAAACAAGATTTACCTGTTAATGTTACTTTCACTTTTCTCAATACTACTACAAAATGAATTCTATCTCCATTAATTGGAAGTCGAACAAAAACAGGGTCCCAATAAGATGCCATGGTTACTTCTATCATTTTGAATTTTTCATTTTCAATGAATTTTGTGTCTTTTGGAACTTGGGAGTGTTTTTCAGCATATTTTTCATCAGATTTAGCCTTTTCAATGTTCACTATTTGTTGTGCAAGGTTTATAATTGCACAGAATCCTTTTTCTTTTTTTTTAGAAAAAATTAATGCTGGTGCATTTTTTCTTTTCCTGCATAGATTTGGATCTGGTGGATTTGGTGGCCGTGACTATCGTCAGCAGAATAAACCCAAGGCTAATTTTGCAAATTTTGGAAATCCTCAACAAGGGATTAATACCTTCCAGCAGTCCTACAGCAGCTATGGGGGCTCGTATGGTGGTGCCTATCAGCAGGGTGGTAGTATGTCCAGTGCCCCAGACTGGTGGGGGAACTAGGTAGGAGGTGGAGAAGAGCATTAATTGACAACAACCACATTTTGCTATGTTTAACAGGTTAAAATGGTTTCTGTGGGTAGAACCAGTTTCTGTATTTTCTGTATTGGCAGCAGTGCCAGGCATGTAATGGATGGACATGTCAGACAGCATTCAGTGACATCATACTGTGCAGCAAGCTGATATTTCTTGCATCAGCAAGCAACCAGTCAGCCAAAGACAAGGTCAAGTTTTTAATTGCTGTCGGTAAGGTGCTATTTACAGTGAATAAGCTACACTGTGGAAGTATTTCCACATTGCATCAAGAACATAAGTCTAAATTTAATCTAAAGCCATTTGGTGGAAATTTTCTCGTCTGTGAAATTCCACATGAAATTGTTAGCTGCCTCTTAGGTTTGCATCAGGGCTGTCCAAATGAAATATGCATGGTACCAAGGGAAGGCGGTGCACTGGAGGCACACTATTTTGTATCGTTGTACCTGGACCATATCTTTCCCACTTTGCATATACAAAATAAAGATAAAGCTTCCAAGAGTGCCCAGTTGTAACAATTGTTGAGCAGATCAGCAAATTTAATGAAGAAAAATTAAGAAAGACACGATTATTTGTTATCTTTTAAAATACAGAAGTGTAACAAAAACTAGAGGAAAAAAATTACTCTATTTCCAGAAATAGATTTAAGACTATCAATTAGCTAGAAAGAATTGTACTGAAGTTTGAAGAAAAATTTGGGAATTAGTTTTTGTTGAGTCTGCCTTGTTGGAAGTTGAACGTAACCATTACTTTTACATCTTTTCTAGCCAAAGCAAAGATGGGATAGACAAAATGGGGGTCTCATTTTAAAACCATGATGCTCTTTGTCAAATATTTTTTAGCTAGAAGTTAAAAATATATGTAACTGTATTTCATATTGTTGAAGAGTATGTATTTTCTACATGACTCTTACTGTTCTTAATAATGTTAAAGTAAAGTGAAAACCCATTTTTAGCATATTTTTATTTTCCATATCTTTATAGCGTTTGAATATTACTTTCATCAGATGTTTTCAAATGAAGTTGTAATTTTCATTTGGAGATTTTTTAAATGTTAGAATGAATGCTGGGGATAGACTTGATGTATTACTTTGATTCAAGATTCATAATACTTTTGCTACACTGGAGTCGCGGACTTGAAAATCGTAGTATTATTTTTGGTTGGATAAGCAAGCCAATTCAGAAATTAAATCTTCACCCTGTATGTAGGTAGATACACATATGCTGATGGTTAGTTTGCCCTGATGTGAATACAGGCAGCTGTTCTCATAAATGTGTAGCTTTCTAGTCATTGTTTTTTATGCAGGCATAATAGTGAAAGTATATCAAGGTATGTCTGTAAACTCCAGTAGCCATTATAGGCAACTGACCTATATATCTAGATTGGGTGGCAATAATAAAAACCAATAAAAATATGGCTAGTTTTTTTCTTGTCACTTGATATTCGATGACATCCACATCAGTATTATGCACATGGCTAAAGAAAACAAGTCACTATTTACACTGCAGATGTCTCATTTAAGCAAAATATATTGTTTCCTATAACACCATTGAAAGTCTTTGTCACATGGTAGAACTTTATATTTCCCCCACCAAAAATATTTAATATATGGTTTATATTTTCTCAAGTAGTTCCAATTATCAAACTAAAACATAAAGTATTTCCTAAAATCGGATGTCAAAAACTAAACATGTCGGTGAGATTTTCGAAAGGTCAGTTCATTTACAGGAAAGTGAATATTTTTACTTGTCCAAATTTTGCATTTGCCAAGAACTTGATTGGTTTCTCTTTCTTTTGATTTTAGTTTATAGGTCTTCCCAAGGGCTGCATTATCCCCAGCAATTTCATCACACATTTATGATATAATTACAGTTATGTGGGACCCTCACTGAAGAAAAAGAGCCAAGATAAGATGTATGATTGGCAGTGTTTTTCTATTGTACTCAATTTACTTCTCAGGGATGGATCATTTTAATGTTTGTTTTCAAATATATTGTATTGGTTTCCTTGACATGTATCCCTTGATTTGTAATAAATTTGTAAATTATCAATAAATTTATGATGCATTTATGATTATATGTTGTATGTTGCCTTAAAAATGAGAGTTACATAAAATGGCAACATGCACACATCCTATTAAAAAATGGTAATGCATTTTGTACTTTTTGTAAAGATAGTCAAAAAGACCTTTGCAGATATGGTCACCAGTACGGACATCCTTTATTGGAGGCAGTAATTGGTATTAAGGTTCATTTTGAAGAATGAGCTGTCATATGCTGATGTCCATCATACATATATTTTCATATTTTTTAAACATGTCCATATCATTTACTTTGATACTTTAAATGAATGGCTAGTGACAATATATCTGGCAAATAGATAGGCAGGTTAGTTTTATAATCAGTCTCTGATCCTATCTGTGAACAATTTGAGATTATATCACTGAGGGTCCCATCCAGTCATAGTGTAATTTTTGACATGGTTCATATAACCTTGAAAAAATACTTGAATTTAACGTGTTGCTTTGAAAAAAGCTTGAATTTTTAAAGTTGGATTTATCCTAGAAAATTCATAGATAATTGTTTTAATTGGAATTATCCTTGGAAAGCTGATGTTTGTGCAAAATTTCCTTGAATTTTTCCCAAAGTTTGTCGAATTTATCTAAGGAAATTCAAAACAATATAACAGATTATAATAGAAAAACTTTTACATTCATAGTAGTTATTTGGGCTTTTTTCAAAGGCAGTAGATATATACATAAAATAGACTAAAATTGAGTGCATCAATTGATGCATGCCCTAGTAGCACACTAAATAAATCTTTTTCCACCGCTTTTTTCTTGTGTATGTATTCATCTTTTGATAAATAAAGTAAGATATGGAGAATCTTTGGCTTGAAAAATATTATCCTTTAAAATTTTCTTGTAGTCTTTGGAAAATAATGGGGGTTGGAACTGTATGAACAATGCAGTTTTTGTTAAAAACGCGAGTCCTGTACAGATTTTCTCAGTTCTGACAATCAGGGAGACTCCATATGGGATCAACTTCTTAGAGTTAAAATCTGCCAATGATTATGAGTCCAGTAAATTTAAAATTATTACAGACATTAAGGGACAGTTGGTCCCACTCATAAATTAAGCATTACAATAAATGGTTCTGCCAGTCATTAATCTCCCAATAGTTGCTGGCTTGAAGTAGTAAATTATACAGAAGAGGCTTGTGTAACAAAAATATTTAAAGAAGTTTATTCTTGTTTATTGCTACATATAAGAGGGTTTATGCACATCTTAACATGCACAGTACATTTTAAAGATTTAGTGCATTTTCCTGGTTATTTACCATGTCCTCGTGCAAATAATATGGTATATAAACTAAAGAAAAATATACCCTGATGAATATGTATTTATTTTATTACAGATGTACACAGGTACTTGCCCCATGTTTTTAATTAAACTTGTACCTGCACATGATTGTTTTAGTGACTATATAGGCAGGGACAAAATGAGTGCCTGATGTAATTATATGGAAAGTGGTTAATATAAGTTTTTACTGCTTTCCAGTAACATGTCTGTTGTAACTTATATTTTCATATTTAGAAAATGTGCATCATTAAGAAGAGCTTCAAAATGTGATGGTGTGAAAATTTAGCACTGCTCTCAGCTCAAATCAATTGATGTTGATACAGAGAAATATTGTTGATGATTGGTTCATTAGATTTTACCCACAATTTACTGAGCCAGACTTAGAATTTTTTGTGTTCATATTGTAGTTTTAATGGATTATATGCCGTCCTGTTTTCTAAAATGTTGTAAGTAAATAAGACACAACGTTTTTCCTTTATTTATTTTTCTTTTTAACCTCTTTGACAAAAGTTTCTGCTTTAGATGGATAAATATGGGTATATTTAATATCATGTTTTGTACATCATGCTTTGTGGCATGCAGTGAAGCCACATTTAATTATGTTCTTATTATTACTACTTTCTGATTAAAGATTCCCAAGTAATAGTTATTATGTGTGTCAACTCTTGTGTATGTGTGTGTGTGTGTATATATATATATATATATATATATATATACACACACACTTGCACACATTTCTTTAAATGTTGTGACCTTTTAATTAGTACCTACCGTTAATTGATCAATTTTCTGGGGTATCGGTTTTGTGGTTTGATGAAAAAAGATTTTTGGTTGATACTTAATTTTGCAGATTAGAAAAGAAGCAGTAATGTTTCCACAGACTAATCTCTGTTTATTGGGTCGCTAAATTTGCAGTTTGTATCAGCCACAAATCCACAATCGTTGGTCCCCCATGAAAAATGTGAGATACTAGTCCATTAATAATTGAGATTTAAGTCTATTTGCTAATGCTCCATGACGTATCCAGAAGGTTAAGTACACTAGGTAGATTTGCAAAAAATGATGCATCTTTGTTTTGCAGTTGTTTGGCTAATGTTTTAGAAGGTGGTGTGAAGCCCTGCAATTGCATGTCCTACCATAAAACATGGACTACTTGTTGGAAGTCCCAGAACTTACAGCATTTTGAAGGTCAAAAATGCATCTAAAGTAAAAGAGAAAGCAATGTACACGTGCAGTAAGGCTGCAATATTTACATGTGTAAATATATTGCCATTTCTCCTTAAGAGGACAGTTTACTATAATATATTTTTCCTAGTGAAATTAGTGTTTGATAATGTGCATCTGCAATGGCAGATACAAGTCTGGTGTTCGTAATATAAACGAGTATAAATTCACTAGGTAGAGGACAGATATGCCATAATCTGTAATTTATGTAGGATCTGTCATACTTGGAATTGGTTTCAAAATATTTTTATATGTAAATGACTCTTTTGATTAATTGGTTGTATAAAACTTGATTTTGTAGCAGATATTTGAAGTTTCATGTTTAAAAAAATATTTTTTAAAGCAAAACTTTCGGTTTTCCAATATTTAGTGAAGATGTTACATCATGTTTGGCATATGTAAAGAATGGTGTGCAATATGTAGCACATGACTATTAAGTACACTATTTAAAAATCCAACCGCCATATATTTTCTGCAAGGATCTGCATCACAGTTCTTTTTTAACATTTTGGTTCAATGTTTTAGAGAAACAGAATCTGTATGATTGATGTATTTCATCACAAGATAAAATGCAAAATTTTGTTTTGGAGATACTTTAATTGAATGACTGCTCTTTTATATATTTATTTCCTAAACAGATGAGCCTTAGTAGGCAGAAAAATTGCCAGTAATGCATCTGTAGATAAGTTAGACACAGAATTACCAGATATTATCATTTCCCATCTGTTCAGAAGTTATTTACATCTGAAGTGTACTTCTGGAAAGTCAGTCTCAGTCCAGTAAAAAATAATTTTTAAAAAGATGCTTGTTGTAGAACATTTCTTTTGTGGGGAAGGAAAATTATCATAGTGAAGTGTGATAATGATAAACTCTGGCACTCATGCTATTTAATTGTTGATCCCTACGTGAAATAACACTTTGACATTTAACAGTTCATCAATGTATAGCAGTAATACAGTCTCCTAACTTTTTCATATATCAGTCATATACTACTTAGTCTTTCAATGAGAGTGGCTTTTGGCTCTTGGCATCATCAAGAGAGTAATTTACAGTGCTATGTGGCTCTTGGCATCATCAAGAGAGTAATTTACAGTGCTATGTGGTTCTTGGCATCATCAAGAGTAATTTACAGTGCTGTGTGGTTCTTGGCATTATCAAGAGAGTAATTTACAGTGCTGTGTGGTTCTTGGCATCATCAAGAGTAATTTACAGTGCTACGTGGTTCTTGGCATCATCAAGAGAGTAATTTACAGTGCTATGTGGTTCTTGGCATCATCAAGAGTAATTTACAGTGCTACGTGGTTCTTGGCATCATCAAGAGAGTAATTTACAGTGCTATGTGGTTCTTGGCATCATCAAGAGAGCAATTTACAGTGCTATGTGGTTCTTGGCATCATCAAGAGAGCAATTTACAGTGGCACATGGCTCTTGCTAAGAAACAATTTACATTGGTTTGCAGTTTTTTGTATTGCCAAGATTATATTCCATATTTGCATAGTCTTTCGTGTGATGATGGCAGTTTGGAAAACAAAATAAAAGCAAGTGAGGAGTCGGAACTTGGCTGAAATAGCATGTGGATCTTCATTATTATCATTATTGATAATTGCTTGTGGAATTTATATATTTGTTTTGTGCCAATAATGCAAAATTATTTCAAGGAGAAATTGGTAAGCAAAATTTGGTATGTACTGGAGGTTAGATAAGAACTTGGGGAAGTTACTAGTATGTTTATGAGCATGTGTACATTACGATTATCAGTGCACTTTTTCATAAGTACTTGTACCTTCAATATTTTTTAAAGGTTAAAATTGAACAGATCTACCTAGTTTTCTAAAAGGTTTAGTAAAATTTAGTAACTTGACATTAAAATGTACATAGATAATTGGCTTTATATTTCTATTTTACATACTTTGATTTGATATTGATCTCTAAATCTTTTTTTCTTCCTTAAAGCTTTCAAGATCATTCTTTTCTTGCAATTAATTGATCCCAAGTCTCCAGGTGTCATTATAATCACATTACTTATATAAATAGTAGTTTTCGAATTATGTCCAGATGAGATTTTTATTGCTTGCATAACAGTATTTTGTATAACTTAACTTAATCAGCCAAATCCTTCATTCTCTATATATGTACACGTACATATCTATTTTATATGAAAGATTTTTATTTTTATAACTTGTGAATTTTATTTTAAAACCTAGGACAAAAATGAGGGAATGTTATTATTGTTGATGAAAACACTTCCCATTCCAGTACATATCCTTTTTCATTTTTATTTTTAATCCTCTTGCCAACAAAGTTTTGGAAAGGGTATAACATTTTGTAAATTCAGTTGTATTTGTTCATTCATTCATTACGTTCTTAATATTTTGTTACACAGTATTCCAGATCATTCTTTGCCAACACTTTCTGAAAATTAGTATGTGAATGCATTTCATCCATACTCGAACTCTGTCCCTTTGATCTAATCTGCATGCTTGATTGACATATTTTCTTCCATTTGTTCCTTATACAGTCAATAGCTTGGACTCCAACACATATTAAAAACTTGGCACATTTTCAGTTGTTTGTTTACTGCATCTTGGATCGTATTTCTATCATGCAGATACATCCAGACAATAGTTGTTCCATACCAAAATTAATTCAACAAATGAAATTAAGATTAGCATGTTGATGCATCATAACAAGTGTAACTCGATCAAGGTTAATGTGATATATATATATATACAAGTTTTGGTCATGTTACATAATAGAACTGATTTCACTTACACTTATGGGGGAGC
This sequence comes from Unio delphinus, assembly GCA_029339505.1. NCBI lineage: Eukaryota > Metazoa > Mollusca > Bivalvia > Unionida > Unionidae > Unio > Unio delphinus. The sequence goes on from JAQISU010000306.1 coordinate 10,435,299, forward strand.
TGTGGTTAGTGTGCTATACTTGAGACCAAAGGGTTACAGCTTTGAATCATTCCGCCAGACTGGCATGGGTCAGCTCTTGTGATCTGTCCATGTGCAATTAATTTTACTCCAATTGCCATGGTACCAAATAACCTATTTGTACTCCTGTAAAGTTCCTGTACAGCAAACAAACTTGCATTAATGAATATTTCAATTTGGCTGCATATCAAGAGAAGTCAATCCATATCAAAATTTAAGTAATTGTAACCAAACTTTTATAATGAGCAACTTTTGTCACCTGTCCATTTCCTGTGCCCATAGCATTCTGGATACTATTTTACCAGTACTCCTTAAACTTGGCATGTGGAGGCATCTCAACTAGTGCCATCCCAAAAATGGGTCACTTTAATATAATTTTCATTCTTGAGTGACTTCTGTATTTTCAGTTGTTAGTTGACTATGCTGTCAACATCTTGTACACAGTTTTTCCCCATATTTATGAAAATTGGTATGCAAATGCAATTTAGTCAAAGAAACTTGACCATGCCAAATACCAGTCTATATATTGTAAGCTTTTTCAGACATCAGAATAGCCACTGTGGCTTAATGGTTAACATGTAGGAATCACAGGTTGAAATCATGCAATCAGAGAGGCACTTGACTGTGTTTTCCTGGGAACTACTTGACCTATTTTGTGTTGGTGTCCTATAAAATTTCAGACCAAAACAAATGTGCTTCTGTTGGCAAGGGGATTAATGTTTACAACTGAACACCTTGTTAATACTTGTAATTTTTATTGGGAGAGCATTGCTGCCTTTGTGTTGATTGATTTAGTATGTGTCTACTTTTTTTATGACATAGGGTATGTGTTGAGAATCTCCTGCATAACTCTTTTTGGTGCTATTTGTGAATTGCTGATGTAGGCAAATCCTACTTTTTGATTTTTGAAGGATAATTTTGCTGGTTTTTTTTTTTTTGTGCCAAGTGCCAACAAGTCATAATGCAATCTTGCAAGATTTGTGTTGATATTATGCAGTATCTAGATCAATATATATATATAATCTATATGTCTTTAAAAAAGGTGATGCGGTAAAAATGATAATGTATAAATCAGGAATATGTGATGCAGATAATATAAATTGGGGGAGGGGGGGGGGACAATCACATTGTGACTGTTTTGTATTCATAAGATCATGTATGCCTGTAGGTATGTATGAAATATATGTACGCAAAACAGTTTAAAGTGTACAGTTAAGAATTATTCATGCATGTTGGCATAGTTTTTGGCCACAAATCATTTTAGCACGTTAAACTTGAGATGCTTATTTTATAAAGGGGAGACCTCTTCCATTCCCCTTGTGGTCATTTACTGCATGAATTCATTTTGAAGTAGAATATAATCAAAACTTCAAGAATATGCACTTTGATGTGCTAGTAATGCTACATAATTAGTTTTTGATACTCCTTTGGCATTCATAAAGTAACATCAGACTTGAATCAATATTATGATTTTATCCAAAATGCTTGTTAAACATTGTGTAACATCTCAAGTCATTCTGCTTGTTGGCTATACATACAAGCAGAGCTAAATGTTATATTTAATATGTTTATTTTGACTTCATATTATGCAGAGACCCTGTTTTGCAGCATTAATATTTTTAAAAAAAACTTTTTTGACAGTAAATATACTGTCCAAATGTATGTAAATGCCCATTCATATGTTGTTGGTTTGTTTGAAATTGTCAGTGTTGGGGCTTAGAAATAGACTGCTGTGTAATTTGTTAAAAGAATACAGCACTGCATGGGTTGGGTGGTAGAAGGAATTAGAGATATTAAACTGCTGTGTAAGTGTATGGTTTTGATCAAAAATAAAGAGCACTGCATGGGAGGGTGCATGGTAGGAGGGAATTAGATAAATTGCAGTGCGAGTACACAGTACTTGTTAAAGAATAGAGAGCAAGTTGGTGGTTGATGGGAGGGATTAGATACTTACTGCTGTGCAAAGAAGAGAGTGCTGAATAAGGGTGGGTAAGAGGGAATTTATGATTAAATACACTGAAAGTATATCATGTGTGCTGTATTGGAAAAGTGTATTGTGTATTGGATTACATTTATTTAGGAAAAATTGAAATGGCAAACATATCTAAGAGTGCAGGGGTGTTTTTCTTGCCTGTGAATCGAAGGTGCAACATATGTATCGCTTTTCTTTTACTCTTTGTTGGCATAGGTGCCAGAATTGTTTTGCATTTAGCTAAGGTTCTCTTACACTGGAGGGTTGTGCTCATTATTGGCAAAATTTGGTCACAGTGTGTACTTTTCATGCTCTTGTGAGATTTGTCTATGCCCTGACAGTGCTGCCATGACAAAACTGCAAGGTTTTATTAAGTACATGTATTTGTTATGTACATGAACATTTCTGTTACAATTCCAGCAAAGAAACTTGAACAACTTTTAGAAGAAAAGAATGTATACTTATTTACTAACTTTCATTATCCCCTATGTTTTGTTAACTTTGTAGATATTTGTACTAGTTCCTGTAAAGATTAACAGGACTTAGTTTGATTCCCATTGACACTTTTGATGATATATTAACATTCCATATAGTGCAACGAGACCAAATTATTCTTAATAGGATTGGAAGAACAATTTGAGGTGTTTACCCCACCTGTTTGGCAATTTGTATTTATTTTAAAGACAATATTATATTTCTGATTCATTGATATATGACCACTTGTATTGTGTGTTTGTTGCATCTATCTTGTTTTTAGTGTGTTCCAAATCCAGTAACTACCAGGTTAAAGGATGAGGCCTTGGAAGAAAATTGAGATCTTTTGAGAGAGATGTGATAGCTACTATGTAGTCAGATCTTCTGTATTAGTATATCTCTTGAATTCTGGTTGTTCATTGAAATATACAGAAATCCACTCAAGATCAAAATTTTTGTTTGATCTTGGATTTGTCTTCTTTAATAAAAAATTTTTTTAAAACTCCAGTTAACTAAATTCTCTAAACTCTGATGACTAAAAATTATTTGTAGTCAGAAATTATAACTGCATGCTTTAAAAAATAACTTGTATTTTTTTTTTTTAAAAACTACACTTCAAAGTTGGTAATACATTTTAGCTGCTGAATTCCATAAAATGACGATATACATGGTCAAGAAATAGTCCGCGGTTGTGCATTTAGTTAAATGTGACATAAACCTGGATATATTATTTAAATTTGGCAACTACTAGGGTAATTTTGTTGGTGAGTTAAACATCCAGAAATATTTCAAAAACCTGCAAGGAAAAAACTATTCTTGATATGTACACAACAGTAGGTTAATCAGAAGGATATATTTTATAGTAAATTGCTCATAGATCTTAGTTTGTAAAATATCACGTTTTTGTACTTGTCATCATGTTGTGATTGATGCTCTATGTTCCTGTAAATGATTTTACTTGAACATTTTTGTTGTTTAAAAAGAAATTGTCAAATTTAAAAGCCATGGATGTGACCTCACTTTTTGACAATTTACTGGTGGATCCCAACAAAATGGTATAATAAAAGTAGGATTGCTTTACACCCCTTTTTTATATTTTAGAAAACTCTTTCAATATTCTTAAGTAACGTGAGTGTCACATGTTAAGATGTCAGAACAGCTAGTTCAAGTCACAAAAGTGTATTCATTATTAAACACATCAATAAAATCCTGTCTTTCATTCAAATGAAAGTTAGGTGGTTTGGGTTTTAAAAGTTTAGGTTATAAAACAAATTAGGATATATATCAATGATGTGTTTGCACATCAACTTTTATATAAAAAGACATTTTTTTCACAACAATATGGCTTTGGGCAAACTTCTGTGCCATAAGTATTGAGATTCTTGTGTTACAGTTTCACAAGAAATTGCCTTGCATTGTATAATATCATTGCCTGCCTGTGTGTATAATGGTCTTATCACTACATATATTAATATAATTTATATTTAATGGCATTTTTAATTCATGGGGGGTGGGGGCATCTGGGCAAATTACCTGTGTGTCACCTAGAACACATTTCCAAAGTGATGACTATAGTAATGTCTGAATATTTCATTACATGGATCAAATTTTCTGGCACAGAATTTTAATTATGAAATCAAGTTTGGGTAAAGTTGTGTATTAATGGGGTGCTTCCTAAATTGCAAAGAAAACCAAAATGATAACCCCAAAATCACATGTTGTAGTGGTCTAACTTTAGGTGTTGAACATTCAGTGTTATGTGAAACCTTCAGTGTTATGTTGGGGTATGCCCCCAAGATACTGACTGTTTAGAACAAGAATAAGTAGCCATATCTGCAGAATATTCTGTTCTATTTCAGACAGGCAGTGTTTGATAAGCTTTTATGTAAAAATGTTGTGCCAGTTTATATATGGAGTGTGAACCTGATTAGTTTTAGGAAGAAAATGTTTATAGTGGTTGGTTAACCTGGATTTCTTGAATTATATATTACTGATTCTATCTTGCAAATTTTCATTGTTCAGAGATGCTTCTGAGGTGAATATAATGGAAAAACAAGTCGGTGATTCTAGTTTTATGATAATCAGACCAATAATAACAACACCAAGGCTGCTGAAGTGTTGTATGAATAAATCGGAAAAAAATAGGAATAGAAGTTTTGGTTATTTTTGGCATGTTCATGAGCAAAGCAATACAAATTTGGTAAAGTATTTAAATTAAATTAGCATCAGAATATTGTGATGATTTGAGAGTTAAGTAAAACCGCAAAATGTATGTAGAAAGTGCTCCAAAAGTGTTTATGAGGGAGTGTAAGCACATTGTACTTGTTTTATGTTTAAGATTAAGTGGGGTGGTGTAGAAGTGTTCTGAATATTATTTTGTGGCCCTGTTAAAAAATAAGTGCAATATCATCCAGTTTCATCCGTCATATTTTTTATCGCAGCATTTAATGTAATGTCACTTTATTTATGAAATATTAATTAAAGTTTGATATATTAGATGCACACATTTATTGAATGTTGTAAAACTTTCATTCATTTATTTATTTCCAATTCAATATTCGTACTACATGGCAGTGACTTTCTTATAATCTCATTGATTATAAATTTTCATTTAACATTTTTTAGCTATTTAGATGATTATTAAACTTCAAATTTTGTTTCCTATATATTAGAAGCTGTATTATTTCATATTAAAAAAAAATCCAATATATTAATTCAAGTATCAAAACAAAAAATTACAAAAAGTTTATTTAAAAAAATTTCCATACAAGTTTCATGCTATGCTATGCAGGTTAGCATCAAATTTAAATTTCACCATGGTTTTAAAAAAGTTGTTAAAAATAGTATTTTAGATTAAAGCCATTAATAGTACAGTAGCTTTACTTCTAGTATCGTACAATTTGGTCTTTAATAGAAGTATCCTGGTGGATATACTAATCAGTAATTGAAATTGTTACCATGGTGATGATTTTATCATTATGCAGATTTTGTCATTCATGTTTAAATGAGTATCTTGAAAATTCTGACAAATCAAATATTCTTCTTAAATATTTTTCTTAGTAAACCTTATTTCATATTTTGAACAGTGATCATAAAAATTATGCTCTTGTTAAACTTAAGAAAATGAAGGGGGAAAAAAGCTTTTCAAAATTACATTTTAAAGAGTTATCGAACCTTTGTTTTCACCTCAGCTGGTTTCACTCGGCACTTTTTTGTAAGCTGGCACAGTTGTGTTTTTTATCTTGTCAAGAGTACTGTTTTCTGTGAGTTTTAAAGTTATATAATTGTTCATAGTGTTTCATTGTACAAAGCAGAATGCTCTCTTATTTGAAAGCGCAATTCAGAGCTGCAAACTAGATGGCCTTTCATGTGGCTTAAAATGTGCCATGTTAGGATTTTTCAAGAAAACTTATCTACTGGGACTCTGTGGTGGATTGATTGATAATGTTATATGGCATATCAACATGTGAAAGATTATTTTATGTCTAGATAATTATGGTCAAAGTGTTTCTACTAGATGCTTACCACAGTCGCTGACCCAGCCTGGTTGGGGCAGGATTTTGAATCTGCTCTTTCTAGTAAGGGAGTCCAAAATGCTATTAAGTGACAGTGACCACAATTATGTAATGGAGATAAAATGTTTCTGGCCTTTTTTTTTTCTTTCTTTCTTTCTTTCTAGAACTCTAAAATCTTCGAAATTGGCACCAGCCAGACTGTTCATGCTGCTGACTTTCATGGACATTTATGTTAAGAACAATTGTTTTATTGGCTAGTTAAAATTTGAGCTATTTAGGCTCTGAGAGGTTTTATTATTTAAATGATAAACTTTTGAAATTTATTTGTGCAATCTCGCTCAGATTGCACAGTCGTAAGATTTTCTGAACTGCTAAAAATGTCTGCTATACAATACATGATTTCTCTACAGATGAAATGAGATCATATGTACGTTGTTGATGTACAATAATTTTGTATGTAAAACTATTTGACCCAAATGTGCCATCATATTGTGAGAAGTTTGATCTGTGATTTTACGAACCAGTATTTATTTGGAGTTGACCTTCTCAGTCTAGTTGGTCAGCTCCATTGAAACATTGTTTTAGCAAATATATCATTGATCTTGCTATGCAGGTGCAATGTGATGACATATATGGTATATTATGTGATGTCCATATCTTGGAATATATTTCATTCATTAACATAAATTACATGGAGAAATTTTTGGGGTAAATAATATCTCTATGATCAAGTGGAATGATCAAATCATCCATTTTTGTAAGGGTCTCTGCATTATTCTTTGAAGGATACACGTGTACTTGCATGTTTATTGAGCAAACCAGTTTCAAAATGTTCACTACTTGTTACATGTACAACCTGCTTGCTAAGGTTAAGAATTGCTCTTGCATATTATACTTCAAATATAATACAATTATTATTATAAAGTAATGATCAGAATTATTTTTCATTCCATGAACAAATGTATGACAAACAGATAATTTATGCAGTAATTTTGACAATGTATTATCCTCCATCATTTTTGAGTGCAAGTGCATCTTTGGACAATTTGTTTGAAAAACATATATTTCTTTCCTTTACGGTGTATACCAAATGTAATTTGTTTATTGAGTGTAGTTGCTGTTAAAAATTGGATTTTATTTTCAGGTGGAGTTTGCTAGACATTTGTTCAAAAGTATGTACCCATACGTACAAGTATATTGTTAATCAAACTTAAAATAGTGTATGCCATGAGTATGCCATGATCTAACAGTGCTGTATGCAAAGGCAGGTCTGGTTTACAATGTTTGGAATGAGGCGTACACTCTGCTGGAAGAACAGTGTGAAATTCAATGGAATGGGACGGCATTTATCAAAAATTGCTTTTTTTGCTGACTTTCATGTATTTAAAAAGTCTGGCTTTTATTAAGTTAATGTGAAACATTTACCATCAAGTTTCAGAATTGCAAGTTGGAAAAATATTTGAAATGTGGTTGTATGGAAATAAAAAAAAAATATGCGTAATATATCTATTCTTTTGTTTTAATAATACATTCATTTATGCTGACGGTTTGGCTTGCTGCATCTTTCCATATGAATGGTATGATCTTTACAGTCTTTCATATATAAACAATAGCCTGTTTTGTCATCAATCTGCATCACAACCCATGTGAGAATATGGAGCTTTTATTTCTGGACCACAACTCCATAACCATTAGAAATACATCCTTGAAATGTAAGGATATTGGATTAGTAGTCCTGAGCTTAATATTTTCAGCGTGCCAGTTTTAATATTTGTAACTTTCCTGAATTGCCTGACCATGAGGTCCAAGTATGCCTATTTTCCATCATGCTTCCATCAAAAATTATTTTTAGAAAAAAACATTGAAGGGAGAATTGCAACATGGGTGCCTTTTTAAAGTATGTTGCTTGTAAACAATACCAGTCAACCATAAAATATGACAGCTGTTATTTCAAATGGACAAATCTTTTATCCAGTAATAAAAATGTTGTAATGTGTCTTGAGGTGGAGAAAAACATTGTGGCTTATAGCCTATAGGTTTGTCAAATTTGGTTTAGTTTTATCGGCATTCACGCCACTAAACCCACTACAGGCAAGATTTCGCACATTCACATGTTGGTCCAATCGCCAACACGAACAGGCGAGATTTGAGAGATCTGTAAAAACGGGTGCCTTGGACAACTGGATCCTAAGCTCCATCAAATACGTCTAAATGATTCCAAATGGCTATCAAATGTCTAACCCAAACTAAATTTGTTCAAACTCAAATTATTACAAATAAGAACTGCATCAGATTTGATAAGGGTTGTTTACTCTAAACGTGGAAGGTACCCAAAAATGTTTTGGAGTTTTTATATCTGGAGTGACAAACATTAGGAGCATTTGAAACTGTCTATTGATTTAGTACGGACAATCGTAATGAAGAGTGCACCAGACTCTTTTGAACTTTATCCAATTTCAACATCACTGCTTTTTAAGTGCTTTGACTCAATTTTGCCTTCACTACGTGATGTTATTAATACCTCTCATCCGGGGAATTTCCATCATTTTTCATAACTGCCATTGAAAAGCTTCTGCTGAAGAAACCAACACTCGACCATACCGATTTTTTAAAAAAAAAACTACCGTCCAGTTAAAATCGTAGAAAAAGTTGTTCCAACCTAACTTGTATCTCATTTGAATTCAAACAGTCTTTTAGCTATGTACAGTGTGCATATCGCACTTGTCACAGTATTGAAACTACTCTTCTGAAATTAATGACATTCTCGCTGCTTTGGATAGTTGTTAGTTAGACTCGGTCCACACCCTCCTTGATTTGTCTGCAGCATTTGACACGATAGACCATGCTATACTTCACCGTCTCCAGCTATACTTCACCGTCTCCAGCATGTATTTGACATTTATAATACAGCTATAAAGTGGTTTAAGTCCTACTATTAAACAGGACACAGATTGTATGTGCAAATGGAATACACTCCGGCCCAGTTGATATATGTTATGAAGTTCCACAGGGGTCTGTTTTTGGACCTGTTCCCTTAATTCTATACACTCGGGCCGCTCTCATCACCCAGTATCTCACCAATTGTACGCTGACAACACCCAAAAATACAAGTCTACCCACCCAACTGAAGTTGATGCTACCATCCAAGGAGTAGAGACACGCATTGCTGATGTGAAATCATGGATGACGTGTAACAAGCTGCAGATGAATAATGATAAAACTGAGGCCATTCTGATCACAACACACAGGCATTAAATTCACACAGTAAGTACGAAACGTGTTACTCGAGACAGTACTCACATTGCAGCAGCATTTCATGAACATATGCAAAGCTACATATCTTGAGCTAAGACGCATCAGCTCCATTCGCAAATCTCTTTCAGTTGATGCTACTAAAACACTTGTGTTCATTAGTACTTTCAAGACGACTATTTTAATTCGATTCTGTCTGGTTCATCTCGATATTTACTCTTGAAACTTCAAAACTTCTAAACACAGCTGCTCGGATCATCTTTAGAGTACCACGATCAGACCACACCTACCCACTCACTGCTCTGTATACCCTACACTGGCTATCCATTCGATCCAGAATCAAACAAAATTTGTTCTCTGTGCTACGTTTCACTGACAGAATCCAGTCCGACATACCTATCTGGCCTCACCCATGTGTATACACCAGCAAAATAATTACGCTCTTTTTGTGACAGTCGTTTTCTCGTTATCCGACTGAAAACGGAAGTCATATGGACAACACTTTTGCATACCAGAGCCCAACAATGTGGAATGAATTGCCCATTGAATTGAGACACAAACACAGTGATCCCCTTCAAGAGTGCTCTTAAAACTCACCTTTGTCGACTGCAGGAACAAATTTAAAGACCTAATAATGTTTCCTACCTTAAATATTTTCAGCATTTTTTGTTTTCTAATTCCAAGGTGTTTTCTTTTTTTGTAGTCGTATCATTATTGATGTTGTAAACGCTTAGAGCTTCTAAAGATTAGAAGCTTTACAAAGTCCTCTTTATTTTAATATATATCATAACTATATTTGCACGTGCATGTAATTATTACTTGGCATCATTTTGGTTGCTTTTAGTGTTTGAAAAATAAAATGTTTTTGTAATGATCGGCATAAGAAATTTTGGGATTTATATAGCACACCGTACAAATACAGTACACTATTCACAGAGCTACCTTGGTTTATATATCAAACATACCATGAGTGATACGAATACATTATACGACGTATTTTTTAAATACGCACGAGTTAAGAGAAGAAAAACATTTTTTCTTAAAATGCCACAGATTATCCATCATATACTTCTACAAAGAAAAAAAAACTGAAGTAAAAGAAAGTTTGATGAGGGGAGGGAGTTTTACAGCATACAAGTCCGGACCCCAGGTGGTACAAAGCACTCTCCTTTAATGACGGCTGCCATCTCGCTTCTGTTCGCGTGGGTTCCTGTCTCTGGCTTGGCCATTGTGGATATACGAGAAAGCTTGCCAGTAGCTTCTCGTGGGTGGGTGGATCTGATCGGGTTTTTGCTGGTTTCCTTCTCTATAAGTTGTACTTGCCGCCATGTATAACCTATTGTGCGCAAAAATGGCATCAAACCCAAATTAACAACATGAAAGTCGAACTGTCTACAGAATCACGTTTAATACTTTTGAGACTACTCTGGCAAACAATGTAAAGTAGTTGGAGATTTAATATAACTAGGAACACTTGAATATACGAATGAATGGGTTTATTACTGTATATTGTACCAAAGCTAACTGAAGCATACAAGAACACTCATCAATAGACATGTCTCTAGCGAGAAACAAAAGTACAATCCATTTCGTTATCTGTTACCTGATGCATTCGTAATTTTACATTTAAAAATTGTGAATTCATAAGAAAATATTTTTTTACCTTCCTGACTTCCCTGAAGACATTACAAATCCAGCAAGTGAAACTGGGTGATCTGGTTGTTCAGAAACTGGGCGACGTGAAAGGGGGGGGGGGGGGGGGGGGTGGGGGCGGCAATAAAAGGCAATTTACACAAACAAGTTGTTTATTTCAAAATGCAGGATTGTGTATATAAAAATATTTTGAAGACCAAGTGACTGATAGGAAGAAAATATCCTCGTGAAAAGGATGAAATATTATGATTTGTTTTTACAGTTGAGAGTTGGAAAAGAACTAGTCTTACAACGTAAGGTCAGACATAGACCATGATATTTAAGTTTTGGGGTCGAAGTATTACTGCCCACAAACGGCGCTGATTCCATTCTATTTTTCAGGCGCATACCATAGTATCAAGCAACACGAAAACGAGTTCTTGAATGTTGATGAATTTCTATAAATGTGGCATGTGGGAAAAATTATTTTTCGAATACGAGGGAGTAAAAACCTACAGGTTGTGCGAACATATCAAGAGAACAGTAAGAAAATGGAAAGTACATTTTATAAAACAGCACATTTGCATAGAAAAATTGTATATATTGGGCCGATAAATCAGCTCATCGTCTATGATGATATTGATTGGTGGTTTAGGGGCTGATATCACTTGCTAATTAAAATAGCCAAAAAATTCTGCAGCCAGTTTTTGCTGCATACATTGGTATATATTTTATATTCCGGTATTTTTCCCGGCCACAGTTCTACCATCAGCTGAAGGTTCTTTTGTTGGCATTTACATTGTATTTCCGGAGCAAATCTTATGTTTAGTGACTTGTAAAAATGGTAATACCAGTTGCCTCGCTTGGCGCTCAGCACTAAGCAGTTCTTGTTAGGATTGGTCGACCGGTGTCGGGATACTGTGACTGGGTGCAACATAGTGATGATGCCTGTGGCATGATGCCCTAGTGCTAGACGTCACTATAGACATAATAAACTGCCACAATGCATACCTCGTAGCGATATGACAAAATTTGGTGAAGCTACGGAAAAGGTCAAAATCACACACACACACACAATGGCTCAGACAAATAAAAGGCTAAATACTTCTGAATGGTCTTCTCTAGGTTATAAAAGATAAATGACAATAAAATGAAAACGTTGGTACACTTTTAAAGACATTTAACATCTCTCAATCTTCGATCAAAACAGTTATAGCAGAAATAATATTTCCTCAATAAAATTTTATAGTGAACAATTTCAGACCTTCCATTAAATCTTCGAACACATAGAATAACCAAATAATTAACCAAAATACCTTGACTTTTGGTGTTTTTCAAGCTAAATAGTAAACACTATTGTGTCTTTCGCTGTGCGCATTTATAGGTTATTTTGAATATCTAATTTTCGCAGAATTATACTAATAATTGAAACTGATTTAATGAATTATTGAAACAGTGGTATAATCCATCAATTGTAAAATGCCACAAATACAACACAGTAAAGTTGGTAGAGAAAATAGAAAAAAAACAACAAGGAAATACAGTCTATCAGAGATGCTGTGACATGGCATGAAATTCTGGCAGAAACCAATAAACTAGACAGTTCTCTGAATGGCAACATCGGGATGCGGTATTTGATACTGACATTTAATTAACAAAAGCAAACCTCAGTGTCAGTGAAATCAGTTTATAAATCTCGTGTTTATTTCCAAATGCCAAAGCTTGTGTATGAAATCAAGAGTCCTTGTCTCCTTACAATGCATTCTTATCAATTAAGAACAAGATAAGCCTGAAAATTTGAATTGCTCAGATTTATAAATTCCAACATGGCATGACTGTTGACATTTCCAGTACTTGATTAATAATAAACCAGAATAACAAAACTACGACCAGGCGCATGAGACCTATATCAGCTGCCCCATAAGCCGTTATGAAATGTAAATATAGTTATGGGACAGCCATAAGTTCAAATTAATTATATGGTAGACAAAGAGGATCTAACAGCGTGGAAATATATTTTGCTACAAGACAGTAATGGCTGGGTCATCTTTGTGGGGGGGGGGGGTAGGGTATATAAACTGAATCAAAATATAATGTATGTAATCTGCATCAACGGTGCACAGATTCAATACAAAAATCATTACTCGTTTATTATTAGATCTACTACAACGGTATAAATTATTGTTATAGATTTTATTTCATTAGTTTTGGGTCTTTCCTTTTCTGGAGTCTTTGAATATAAGTTCTTTATTCTGTTTTTTTTTTCTTCATGTTTTCGTATCAAATTTATTTATCTGTTTAGTTTTCCAACTTCTACATCCCATACGTACCGACCTTACTCCCATTTTCTCTTATACAATGAATAATATTTTTTTTAAACAACTGGGAGTTCTCCATTTTGTACATCAGGTAAAAGTTGGTCTTAGAATGGCAATAATCAGTTCACAGTTAGTAATTGTGTAATAGTAAATTTATTTTTAAGTCCTGCTTTTGCCTTGATGATTTATTGCAGCCCTCTTTCTTGTCGTGCATGTATTGGTTCTGTTGGGATAAGAATAGGGGCAATTTGATTTTTAGATTGTTTCTTGCCTGCTTAATTATTAAGTTCAGTGGGATATACCAATCGTTCCTCATCTGATTCTTCAGTAGGTAACACTTCCTTGTCCAACCATACATAATTAAGAAATTACTTCTTGTAAACCAGGCATGATATTAGAAGCCAAGTTAGACTTCCTTGTCCAACCTTACATAATTAAGAAATTACTTCTTGTAAACCAGGCATGGTATTAGAAGCCAATTTTGAATTCCTTGTCGAACCTAACGTAATTAGGAAATTACTTCTTGTAAACCAGGCATGGTATTAGAAGCCAAGTTTGAATTCCTTGTCCAACCTTACATAATTAAGAAATTACTTCATGGCATGGGATTAGAAGCCATCATGCTTTAATGTCCACTTTTCCCAGATTTTTAAACATAACTACAATCTGTTTTTGTTGTTTTCGTTGGGATTTTTGGTGTAAAAAGAGCAAAAGCTTTTTTAAAAACGTTATTGTGAATCACGTCATATTGATCTTTCACCTAAATCAGTTTTATCTGCCCCTTTTACTAGTCAATATGTCTCGGTAGAATGCTTTCTAAACTATATTCTGATGTAAATCCATCATACGGACTTCCAGTCAAATTTTATCTATATTGCAAGTTTATGTTGCTACGACTCGATGGTGGGGCCTCGAGTGGCCGAGTGGTCTAAAGCGCTGTCCGTTATGGATCACTGCCATCTCATCTCTGCGTGGGTTCGAGTCTAAGATTTGGCTAATGTAGTTATGTGAGAAATTTTGCCAGTAGCTTCTCGTGGGTCGGTGGTTTTTTCCGGGGGTTTTCCGGGTTCTTCCTCCACCATTACTGGCCGCCATGTATAGCCTATATTGTGCTGAAAAATGGCGTTAAACCATAAAACAACGACTCGATGGTAATAGTAAATCCATCATACGGACTTCTAGCCAAATTTTATCTTTATTCCAAGTTAATGTTGCTACGACTCGATGGTAATAAACTATATTCTGATGTAAATCCATCATACGGACGTCCAGTCAAATTTTATCTATATTGCAAGTTATTACGACTCGAAGGTAATAAACTAAGTATAAGTGTAAGATTTAACAAAATATTGAAATATGAAAGTTAACAGTATTAAGAATTGAATCGAAAATAATCCTAACAGGTTTTATTAGTCTAAAAGAATAAAATGTTCCGAATAAATTTCAGATCCTCGAATGCAATGGTCTGCCAACTGTGTGTACATCAAAATGACATTGTTCAGAACTCCTTTGAATAATAAGGATGTCACACAAAAACTTTTAATTCCAATGAGCACTTTGTGGTTCGAGTATATTATCACAAAACTGTTTCGTCTCAAGTAATAAATAGCTCAACGAAAATTTAACTACGTCTTGAAGACTAGTGTTACAGCAAGAAGCTAATAAATAGACTGACTCAAATTGCGCAGCTCGACGACAAGGATAAAGGAGGAAAAACACATTTTGCTACTACTAGCTACGTGCCATTTTGTAAATTACACCATGTCGTAAAAATTTAAAAAAAATAAAAATAAAAAATAAAAACCTGACCTAATCAGTCCAATGGGAAATAACCTAATTCTTCTAAGCACCCACCTGATCCCGCCAGCCAACGAGAAATTACGTCAAAGTTGCAACTTGTTCTATTATGAATAGTATTATTAGTGCTCGTAAAGACCTACGTCAACAACTATTTAGAGATCCTACGCAATATACATTCTTAATATCTTAATATAATTTTTCCATCCGTGCACACAATTAACTATCAAATCTTGACTATAGACGATCATATTAATTTCGTCATTAACGAAAATTACACATAATATAAATGCAAATCATTTACCAAGAGTTGCGCAATTATATATATATATATATATATATATATATATATATATATATATATATATATATATATATATATATATATATATATATATATATATATAATTTCAGACAACGTAGCAAAATACTGTACTACAATTTTACACAATCTAATTAAACTAAAAGATTGAAAGATAAACAAGCTACAACTACACACAAAACAAACACTATAATACGAATGACCCTTTTAATTATTATATAAAGTAATATATAAGACCCTTTCCTCACATTAGATAGAGCGCCAATCAATTTCACGCAATTTTTAATAATATTGTCTCCACCAATACATGAATATATTTTAAAGAAAAAAAAAATTAGCCTACATTATTAAAAGATATGGGTAAATGCTTAACATTTGAAAACTGCACGTTCTATTCATAATAATAAATGAGCCATGTACAGGTTGTAATTTATAGAGAAACCTTAACTTTTATTATTTTTTAAAAACACAGTATAATGATCATCAACAAATATGATGCGGTTATTCCATGGCGTCCACACATGAATAAACCACAACACACAACATATAGTTTACTCCTCAAAGCCTGCTTATGGGTACATCAAGAGACTCGCTAATGCGCAGACGCGTTGGTCTAGTGCCTTTGGCCTCTCACTACGTCTTCTGCTAGTCTGGTTCCCTGCTGTTGCACTCCGCCACGCATGGGAGCATACTAAGCAGGGAACCAGACTAGTCTTCTGCCTGCATCATTTGTCCTCCATTGTCGCCAATTATAAAGTCCGAAATATATGCAGTATTCAACCATTTTCCCCACACACAAAGAATAAAGGGGACACAATTACAATATCAACATTATACCTTTACAACTGAAGAATCTTTCGTAAACTGGAGAGCTCCATGGCAAGGCTCCTATGCAATGCAACCATATAAGGAAAAATATCACTATATTCCATAGGTAAAATCCATGGCCGGAAAATACGAGGTAAAAAGTAGGCCGCCAGTGTTAGCACATTCCATTTAATACAGTAAATTAATAAATATGCTAATTTGCAATTGTCAAGACTATAACCATACATCATGGGTAACACTGTATGCGTCAAGAAAAGAAAATATGTATTTATTTTCGTATACAATATTAAAGAAATATCTTGCACACATTTCCGCGAAATTATCGATATCAATTTGTCGTCTATCTACCAGTTATACGATTTATATGCAGGATTATTAGGTCTTTTTCACGTTAAAATAGGTACTAATTTTAACCGTTGTTCAGTAGTTGAAAAGCGAAGAAAATATACGCCATATTTAGTACAGATTTCGCATTTATTAAGGACATGTAATATATTCATTTATAGCGAATCAAATCATTACCTCTATTAACTAAATATGTTATCACATTTGCAAAGATATAAATTTGCAATTGGCTCACTAACAACAATGGACATTGAAGAAGCCGCATGGTTGATTATTCGGTTTATAGTGAATGAGTAGTCAACTTAGCATCTGATAACACATGGCCTTTTAACTGACAAAATTATGAAAATGGCAGAATCTAGTTTAAAATCAAACATAAATTGCAAAGGTTTCTGTTATATGAAGAACAAATAAATGTATAACGCGTTAAACATCAACAACACAATTTACCACGCGACATTATGTTCTACCATAACCGTTGCCTAGATTGAGCCTTTAAAATGCCATGAAGTATTCAGTCTGATAAATTCTGTTCCTTTTGCCTCTTCGGAATTGACTACCTGCTATTCAGTTTGTGACTTTTACCGAACAAAATTGTTACACAATAGATAAATTGCATATTTTGTTTTTAAAATAGCGCGTATGATGAGTAAAAAGGAAACGCCACGTCTTCGGCATGGAGCAGAGATACAGAAAATGATTTAGTCATTTGAGAGAGAGAGAGAGAGAGAGAGAGAGAGAGAGAGAGAGAGAGAGAGAGAGAGAGAGAGAGAGAGAGAGAGAGAGAGAGAGAGAGAACTCTGCAAAGGCAGGCAAAAGAAATACAGAATGATATGCAAAGCTGTAAAATTATTACATCCAAGTAAATCTGTTTAACTAAACTGCGCCAGATTTAGCCGATCAGTTTTAGAAATTGTTTCAAAGACTTTGAATGAACAAAAGTCAGTTTTAAAACTGTTTTGAAACCTACTGAAATAGTCGCCTGATTGACAAGGTCACAGCTCACACTGATACGTTATCCAGTATATCAGTCGCCTCCTGATTGACAAGATCACAGCTCACACTGATACGTTATCCAGTATATCAGTCGCCTGATTGACAAGGTCACAGCTTACACTAATACGTTCTCCCCAACTAATAAACAACCTAAATACCCTAAACTATATATGCAGAATCAGCCCATCCAATTCCAAAAAGAGACCCACTTCCTGGGAATG
The DNA here is from genome assembly GCA_029339505.1 of Unio delphinus. Classification (NCBI taxonomy): domain Eukaryota; kingdom Metazoa; phylum Mollusca; class Bivalvia; order Unionida; family Unionidae; genus Unio; species Unio delphinus. Next base: position 10,452,989 of record JAQISU010000306.1, read on the forward strand.
CTACTAAATGAAACAATCAATTGGAAACCACACATACAACAAACTATTCAAAAATGTCAAAAAGATCTAAACATACTCAAAAACATCAAAGGTACTACATGGGGAGCTGATCAGCAAACTATGCTAATGATCTACAAATCTTTAACTCGAGCTAAGATAGACTATGGCTGCCAGATCTATTCCTCAGCCAACAAGGAAACACTTAGACAACTAGATAGCATCCAATATAGAGCACTTAGACTCTGCACCGGTGCATTACCGAACACATCCCTGGAAGAACTACAAATCCTCGCCTGTGAACCACCATTACAACTGAGAAGAGAAGAACACATACTTAGATACGCCTGTAGAATCTCAATACATAAGGAGATCAATCCCACCAGAAACATAATAAGTAAATGTCAAACCACCTTTAGCTCAAGACTGGTACCACATCCTCCAGCAGCTAACAAAATACACACACTCTGCAAAGAACTCAATCAAATAGAACTCCAAGCAGAACAACTACTTATCAAGGACCCCACACCTTGGAGAAATAACCAACCTAACATCAACCTAACATAACTCCAACTGGTACATAAGCGTGAAAACCCCAATATCAGATTTGTAACAGAATTGTTACCGAGAGGATGGTGGATTAAATGAACAACACAAACACAATATGTGAAAGAAAATATAAATTTATGAAATAAATTATTAATGAAAAATAATGATGTATCAACACAATAACTCATGCGTTCAACCCACAATTACACTCACAACCATTCACAATACATGAATAAATGAAATATTAATACAAAATAAAACACAGATACAAAGGAATCTCTTGGACTATACAAAGATCCAAGGAACCTTTACAAAAGTTATATTAATGCAAGTATAAATTACGATAATAAACACAAGCATCAAACTATACTATCGCACGTATGGATTGCGACAACTAGAACGAACATATACATGTATTTAATCAAGTTGCGAACTTTTATTGAGATTCATGCAATGCCTTGAAATACTATTGTGATTTGAAGTAACCATGTAAATACAACAATGTATTCAATTGTACTACAATTGCAACACACACATGTGTCCCGACCCTGTATAACCGTACGATTCACCAACAGTTGAATCGCCGCCCAGTTTCCCCGAATACCTAGGGTTGACACAATACTTTTATCGGTCACTTGCCCTTTACGGATCCACCACAGTTATACGTACAGACAGCATACAACATCTACTAGAACTAACGTTCCTCAATACCCTAGATGCCACCCCGGATGTTTACAACTCTAGACAGCTCCGACACTCGGACTTCTAGATTTCCCGATATTTACACGTCACGACAGATGTAGACGGACAGACAATCCGACAAACAGAGATGCTCCGCTACAATATCAGCTACAATTTCAGCTACGATATCAGAGATGTTATCAGAGATGTTCCGCAACAAATCATCTACAATTTCAGCTACGATCTCAAAGACGTTATCAGCTACAATAAAGAAAACCAGACTAATAATAGTTGTCTCAAAAAATAATCTAAACCTTAGATTACGCTATTGCATTTAAAGTCTAATAGTGACTAGTAATTCCAAATATTCCACGTTTAAAATCTGCATTGTAATAAAAGCATCATTATAAGAAATGATAAACTGAATAAAATTCACAATAAAACGAAATATAAATTTAACACTCACCCCTTTGGCTGGAGATTGAATGACGAGCTATCTTTCCTGTGATAAGATACTTTTGGTCCCGTAATATTTATCAGAAATATTCTGCCTTATATACCCTCAAAAAAGTGAGCAGAATTCACGGCAACATTACCGTGCACTCCGTGATTCTAATGTTCCGGACTTCATGTAATTCGAAGTCAGGCACATGCAAATCGTTACACGCCGCTTACCTTGGAGAAAACCACTTATTCACCCCAGGTAACGCATGTACGACGAAACAAAAAAAATGGTGAAATTAGTTTGTAATTCAATTAGAAAATAAATTAAATTTTCGCCTAATTCTGTGACAACATTAACACAAGTACAAAGCCTCGTCAACAACAACTATGATGGATATGTAAAAATCTATACTGACGGCTCAAAATCTAAAGAACTACATAGAACGGCTGCAGCGGTAGTGATCCCAGAACATCAGATCACATTTACGACTGTTCCATATATACCGCGGAATTCTGGGCCATCAACCGAGCCCTAAAATGGATAGTAACACAAAATCAAAAACAGTACGTAATCATAACAGACTTATTTAGTGTACTTGAAAGTATTGAGACAGGTAATTCCAAAAGTAGACAAAACCTGCTAGAGGACACTATGCTGACCATCAGGGAAGCAGATAAATCACACCAAACCATACACTTCTTGTGGGTGCCATCTCACATCAATTTGCCTGGAAATGAAAAAGCAGACCAAGCAGCAAAAAGCAGTCTGATGAAAGACCAAATTGAACCCGTACAGTACAAAACTCAGGAACTATATAGTCAAGTCAGGGACAGAATTAATAATAAATGGCAACAACAATGGGAAAACTCCACAAAGGGTAGACATCTATACCAACTACAAAAAGAGGTCAATAGAACCCAACGTTTACCAAAAAGCCTGGCAGCCACTGATATTAAAATCATCAACAGAATCAGAACAGGAAAAACACTACTAAATGACAGCTTTATGAAACATATAAGTACAGGACCCACGCCGGATAAATGTCCACACTGTCCAGAAACTGAAACATTGAAACATGTATTCAACATATGTCACAAATATCATCGACAATGTACTGTCCTCCAAGTACAACAAAGAAAACTTGACTCAGTTACATCATTCCCCCAAATTCTAGATAAAAGGTATAACAAAAACGTAAATACTACCTATATAAATATACTTAATTACCTAAAGTCAATAGACATAAAACACAAAATATAAATATCAAAACCATCAAATAAATAAATAAACATAAACATAGCCATAGAGTTAATATTTATCAATCAAGGGGCCAGAGAAGATAATAACACCGATAGCTCAAAAGCAGACCCACGTATCAATGCCTTAACTAAACAGACACAAAATAAATATTATAACTACCAAATAAATAAATAATTAACAAGGCCATATCGGTTAAAGGGGCCAGAGCGGATTTTGTTTGATTAGGATTTTTAACGTAGCTTTAACAATTTTTCAGTCATATCGCTACGATGTCTGCTGTGAGGCAGTTTAGAGTGATGTCTAGCACTGAGGCATCATGCCGCAGACATGTAGCATGATGTCCCACCTAGTCACATTATTCTGACACCAGGCCGACCAGTCCTAACACTAACCTCTTAATGCTGAGCGTCAAGCGAGGCAGCTGTTAGTACCATTTTTGTAAGTCTTTGGTATGACTCGGCCGGGGATCGAACCCGCGACCTCCCGCTTCCGAGGCGAACGCTCTAACCACTAGGCCACCGGAGCGGTTGGCCAGAGCGGATAGTAATACTGCTAGTTTAAAAAAGCAGAACCACTTAACAAAACCCTAAAATAAATATAAAAAATAAAAGAGAAAAGGGGAAAGGAAGGGAAATAGGGGGGGGATAATATAAACATTGTAATGCGAGGAAAAAAAGGAAGAAAGAAAGAAAAGGGAGAAAGGGAAGAAGGAGAAGGAGGGAAAAGAGAACATTACACTAAGTAGTGGCACAATGTAGGTACAGTAAAACCAGTCAACCGACAAGTGGCAAGATAAATACAAGTGTGATGAGAACACCGGGATCAAATAGTGATCGCTCAAAGAAACATAACACCAACCAACCGACAAGAAAAAGTAAAAGAAAAGGAAAAAGAGGGAAGAAAGAAAAAGAAAGAAAGAAGGGAGTAGGAAGAAAGTGGGAAAGAGAAAAGGGAAAAGAAAAAGAAGAAGGAAGAAATGAAATAACACCAAACACACCCCACTCCAACTAAAAAAAAAAAAAAATATTTTTTCCCCCAAGGGTTCTCATTTGGTACGAGAACCCTTTTCGAATAATCTCTTTCTCGAAAATCTAACTTGATCAATTTTGACCACAGCTCAAAATTAACAAGCTAAAATACCTAACAGTGACTACACTCATTTATGTCGCTGAGACATTTTAGCAATTAAATTTGTTAAGGACCTACACCATGTACACTATGCACTAGAAATATTTATTGATAGGAAAGATGAAAAATTCTATACTATATGGATTTGATATAATTGCACAGGTGGCTTACACATTATTGGTATTTTTTCTGTCCATAGTAAAACTGGACTAGATTAGAAATAAGGGCGTTTCAAGCGTAAACAATGGCAACATCCAGGAGTGTGGAGAAACAGAAATAGGCTAACCTGATTGTCGACGAAAACATGGCTGATCCATTGGACTTTATCTACTTTTACGTAACACGGGTTCTGATTATATGTTGAAAATCTTGATTTCATGCTCGGCCTATTCTCACACTGATGTAAAGTACAACTAAACTATTTGGCAATTCACTAATTACACAGATACTTAATACTTCATTTTAGAAGTAATAAGATATCAAACCGATTGGATTATGTCTTTAACTAGAGTGAAACAATTTGACAAACTAGCTTTCCTAAACCGGGTGCCTTCCTGCTCTGCAGTGACTCGACATGTTACTCTAAGGAGAGACTGCCATTTAACGCGGGTGCCGGGGAGACTGCGACAACACAACCTAGTGTAGTCAAAGTTACCTTTGGTCCCGACCAATCAAATAGCCCAACCCTCGGGCATTAACTGGTCGCGAAAGCACATAGTTGTGCATGCGACCTTAATTCATATTTTTAAAAAAAATACGTTATCCAGTATATCAGTCGCCTGATTGACAAGGTCACAGCTCACACTAATACGTTATCCAGTATATCAGTCGCATGATTGACAAGGTCACAGTTCACACTAACACGTTGCGAAAATTGCAACAACACAAAAAGGTCGATTTAACAGAGATCACCAAGCAACTAAGCTCTCACTCATCAAAAACACGTCATAGTTTATTAAATGTTATACACCTGCTAATCTTTACGGTGGCATCATGGGATAAATTGGGTTGACTGTCAAACTATGGAGGGTCAAGTTTGTTCTTGCTTTAAATGCTGTATCAAATACCAGCCAAATCATCATCAGTCTCTTGACCTAGTGTGGTCGTTGATGCACTGTGCTGCTGAACATCTGACCAGTTCCCTCCACTTGTCTCAATCATGTGCCAATGCCCGTGTCTCTGCAAAGCTTTTCCTGGTGTGGATAGACTGTTGGCTCTAGTGACATTGCCATACCATTTCAGCTTTCTCATTTTGACAGTGGTGAGGAGGTCTTCATAAAATGGCCTACTTTGTGCCTGATGGTGTTACGAACTTCTTCATTTGTGATGTGGTCCATGTAAGAGATGCCAATGATAGTTCTGTAGCATTGCATTTCAAGTGCCTGGATTCTTCATTGTAATTCTGCTTTCAGGGTCCAGGCCTCACATGAATACAGAACAACTGAGATGACTAGTGCTCTCAATAGTCTGTTTTTAGTTTTCAGACAGATATTCTTGTCTCTCAAGATGGGTCTTAGCTTTTACATAGCTGCCGTTGTTTGTGCTGCTCGTGACAAACTTTCTACTCCTGATCCCTCTTCCGTGATTATGGAACCAAGATATTTGAACTGGCCCACTGTTTCCAGTTCCTGTCAACTGACTTTAATATTGACTGAGATTTGTTTGCCATTATTTGTCATTAGCTTTGTCTTCTCGGCACTTATCTCCATATCAAATATGGAAGATATTTCATCCAGGTTATTCACTAAGGTTGCAAGCTCATCTTTACTGCCTGCCAACCCATTAATGTCGTCTGTCAAGCGGAGGTTGGTGATGTTACGCCCTTCAATGCTGACTGTCCCACAGTGGTTTTCCAGGGCTTCACTCATGATGCGCTCTAAGTAAATGTTAAAAAGCGTGGGTGACAGAAGACTGCCTTGCCATACTCCAACTGTTGTCTTGAATAAGTCCTCCACATAACCTTGTGAAATTACTGAACTGGTAGCTTTGGCATACATCTGCTTGATGGTGTTGGTCGACGTTTGACCCATGTTGTACTTCTTCTCTGTTGCCTACAATGCCTCATGCCACACTGTCAAAAGCCTTTTTGAAATCTATGAACACATGATAGATGTCTTGTTGATGTTGTGAGTACTTTTCACACAGAACCCTAAGATTGAATATTTGTTCTGTTGTGCTTCTTCCGGCCTGTTCTTCAGCGATTATTTATTCTGCTTGTGGGTTCGGTCTGTTCAAGATGATCTTCAGCATCACCTTACTAGCATGGCTGATTAAACTGATAGTTCTGTAATTTTGGCACAGCTGAAGATTGCATTTTTTTGGGAGTGTTATAATCAGTAACTGGGTCCACTGTGTTGGCCATTCGCCTGTCTGCCAGATCTTGTTGCAGATTTTTGTTAGTAGCTCTATCACTGATTCCCTACCATTCTTGATACGTTCAGCTGGAATGTTATCTACTCCAGCTGCCTTCCCATTTTTCAGTGCTCTAATTGCTGACTCCACCTCTTCTTTGAGAATGGGGAAAATCATCATCATTTATGGAGTTTGGAACTTCATGCACCTCTGGGTCTCCTGTGGATGGATGGTTGTAGAGTTCTTTACAATACTCAGTCCATCTTTTTGCAATGTCATTTGCTTCTGTGAGGCATTTTCCATTTTCGTCTTGAATGGTACTGACTCTTGGTTGCTTCTATCTGGTGAGGTTTTTCACAATTTGGAATGCCTTTTTGCTGTTATTCTTTATCAGACTGCTCTCTATTTCTGTACACTTTTTGTGCATTCCAATCTTCTTTTACTTTCTTCAAGTTTTTTTTCTTCCTGATATTCTTGTTTATTTCACGATACTCCACTGCTCCTGTTGTGTGTCTGTTGTTTTTGAGGTCTCTTCGGGCATCACACAGATTCAGAATCTCTTCTGTAACCCAGGGTTTTTTCTTTTGGCGATGGAGGCCAATGATGTCTTTGGCAACTGTTGTCATGACTGTGTTGAAAGTGTCTGTCATCATTTTAATATCAACATCAATCACAAGAAGTGGAGCAAATTTTTCTCCAATTGTGGCTTGGAATGACTTGCAGATGTTAGGATCCATCAGTTGTTTAAGGTTGAATTTGAGCCTGATTTTCTTTGGCGTGTTCATTTTCTTCAACCTCACTCGGAAGTTTATAATGACGAGATCGTGATCACTCCCAACATCAGCACCTGGAAACGTTCTTGTTTTTGCCCTATTGATGCCAGATCGGTACCGGTTTTGAACCAGTATGTAGTCAATCTGGTTATAATGGGTTCCATTTGGTGCGTGCCATGTCATGATTCGTGAAGCTTTATGTTAGCCCAGGGTGTTGGTTATGCCATATTGTTGTAGCTTGCGAACTCAAGCAGCCGTCTGTCTTTTTCATTGGTAAGCTCATTGGAAGAAGATCCACAATGATCATCTCAGTCTTTTAGAGCATCTTTGGCATTCCAGTGTTTTTGGATTATGAGGATGTCTTTTTGACTTACCATGTTTATTATACCCTGGAGTTTGTTTTAGAACTCTTCTAGTTCTGCATCATCACGATCTACTAGTAGTTGGAACATAGACTTGGATAATGGTGATGTTAAAGGGGGATGCTTTCAGACGAATGCAGATGATTCTGCTAGATATGGGGCGGCAATCAAGCACAGATCTTTTGATGGCTTTGTTTACAAAGACGCCTACTCCATTTATGGACTTGTCCAACTCTCCACTTTAGTATAATATATACCGATCTTCAGTTTGGTGTTCTCCTAGCTGCTTTCCATCTTACTTCACAGAGTCCCAGTATGTGCCATTATGTAATGATCCATCTCATGTGTCAACACTTGGAATCTTCCAGTTTGTGCCAGAGTTCTAATGTTTCCAGGTGGCGACGGCAACGTTGTGTCTCGCTCTGATTTTATGCAAAGTACCAGCAGCACACTTGTCACCTCCGTCCTGGTGGACAACGGCAGGCGCGGTCTCTCTCTCTCTCTCTCTCTCTCTCTCTCTCTCTCTCTCTCTCTCTCTCTCTCTCTCTCTCTATCAATAGCAAGTTATGTATAACATCCCTGTTGTAATTATTTTTTCCGAGTGGTAAAAATCTGTAAACCAAGTTATTATATAACACATTCAGTACAAGCCTTTTTGCAGAATGACAATATCATGTAAATAGAGAGAGAGGTGTACACACTATAAGCAAAATGCGTTCCCTAGATTCATTCAGGGTTGTTATTTCAATTTTTCGGGGGGTGGGGGACAAAACATGACTGGCTTGTTAATTTGTGCATATAGGCTACATCAGTTGTACAGCACATGCAAATTCATGGGGGAGGGGGGCAAATGCCCCCACCCTCGTGACGTCCCTGCATATATTCGGAACAACTCGATCAGTCATTCGCATAAATAAAGCAGATTCTACACTGTGACACATTTCTTCACAGTACACTCCTCTGCTAGCGTGAATTGGATGATTACCAACCAAAAGCATTGTATATTTCTCTATTGTCGGTAGGGCATAACCGACTTTTGATCCGGAAATCGGATTCCACCGGATAGTATGAACTTCCGATTAATCGGAGTCGGACAAGGCAGCAACGACCGATTCGGATAATAAAAATAATAAATTTGAATTTCTATAGCACCGTGTCTACCACTGCGTGTCATTCGATAGTGCGTTAATAAAGTTAAATAAGAAGTCAGAAAAGTCCAATATGGTCAGCACAACCACGCTGTGAGACAATCTAAATGAACGAGCGGGTGAAAACCGGAAATGAAGCCGGATATGGTAAAATACTAAGTAACATGCTAGACACGGCAAAACCAGATACCAGAAACCCGGAAACGGAAGAAAAAATGTTTTAGAGAAAAAAAATACGGATTTAGCATTTCCGATTAATCGAATCGTATCGTATCCGGAATCGGAAAAGTTTCATGCCCAAAATCCGGAATCGGAAATCAGTAGAAAAATGCTAATCGGTTATGCCCTAATTGTCGGCAATTGTAATTTTTTCCCCTCATTTGAATGTATACATCATTTGCTCGTTCAAAGTTTGTGTGCATTTTTGATTAAGTATGCTTGTGAAAATATTTAATTTTAGTATTACCAAATATCAAATCATAAGCGTGATGATCAAACCATGCAAACAAGCCATTTTTTTTCTCTACCAGTACATATATTTCTTACATTAAGTTTTTGGTACCGAGTATTCCTCCTTGCCTTCACTGTATTTTAGTAGTCAGGTAGTTTTGGTATACATATCTGAAAATCCAGTAATAAGGACAATGATACATTAGTACAGTCTAGGCATAGAGTGGTATTTTTACATTTATGCAGTAATTGAGAAAGTGGACCAGTAGTATAAATTCAAGGACTATGGGGGTATTCAATGAAGTACTGTAGTAAGGAAAGTGGTCAAGCAGTGAAGGTGAAATTTTGTATTTTTGAATACCTTAATAAACAGTGTTCGACGTGTATATATGAAAGATCTGGCAAGTCAATTAATCAATATATACGTTTTGTATTATTTTCAATTTAAATAGTGTACAGGACTTATATATTATATATTACTGCTAGCGAACACAACGAGAATGTATTTGTTGAATTGTGCGGTTTAACGTGCTTTTTTTGAAGTTAAAGTTTCCGTGGGAAAGCATTTGTCTTTTGAAGAAAGACGAGATAACGTGAATAATGGATTATATCTTTCATTTAATAAAAATTATCAACAGTCAAATGAAACATTTTCAATGATGAACAAAACTGTTTAATAATTAATTGTGTAAATTTAAAGTTCAAACACATATACAGTTGCTACAAGAATACATGTACAGTTGTTTCCAATGTACATGTACAACTGTCACCAGCGTACATGTTCAATTGCTTCCAGCGTTCATGTACAGTTGCAACCAGCGTACATGTACAATTGCTTATAGTATACATGTACAGTTGCTTCCAGTATACATGTACAACTGTCACCAGCGTAAATTTATAATTGCTCTCAACGTTATGAACAATTGCATCCAGCATACATGTACAATGGCAACCAGCGTACTTGGACATTGCTACCAGAGTACCAGCGTGCAGATACACTTGCTACCAGCATACATATGCAATTGTTTTCCAGTACAAATGATGATCTACGCATATCTATGGTATTTTTTGTTTCACGTTATGTAACCTGCAGTCAGAAATTGAATATGATAACGAGATAATATGAAAGTGACGACTAGAAGAAGTGTTATACGATACAAAATGTCATGAATAAATACATAATTTACGTTTGGCCGAATTTTGAAGCACGAATATTGAATCGCCTTTGAGATTTGTCAAATCCATCTATTGGGTTGCTGCTAATGAAACAGATTGTATTAAGTCTTGAGTTTAATCCATGGAAACAATATGCTGAGTTTCAATATGGCGCCTGAGGTCTACCTTTCTCTGGAAGGCTCGGCCACACCTTTCACAAGAGAAGGGTTTGAAGCCGGTATGCTTTCGACTATGTGTGATTAGGTTGGACGATTGACTGAACGCCTTACCGCACTGTAGACATTTATGAGGCTTCTCGCCTGAAATAAAAAATGGGTACGAAATATGTTAACCTATCACAAGCGAGAGAGATCAGTATACGATTATTTCTCAAACTGCATTTCGTCCACTACGAAGTTTCGTAAAAATGTTAATCCTTCGAATATTCACTGAAAGAATTTAAATACCCATCATATAATCGGATATTGAAATTCCTTCAACTTGTTCTGTAATTTTAAATTTTTAGAAAAGAAAATTGCGACACAAGTCGATAAAGTGTCGGATTCAACGAAACTCTGAACCAAGCTAGAGCCATAAGGTAATACAATATTGGTTTTAGATCTTTATTTTAAACGATGTTACTTTGAAGAGGGGTAGGTAGGTGAGATATTTTTATGTGCATTTTTATAATCCAGATAAAACGTCAGTTCTGATCAGTTGTGCCTCTGCGTTCATTACTGTCTATGATATTCTCACGAATCTATATTCCCCTTGACACGGCTGAACTGAGCTGAGGACGCAAAAGTGATGAATAGCAATTTTCCACTTAATGATTCCGATGTTTGACGTTGGCGCTAAAGACAATGACTGAATAAAATATTGCGCGATTCCCATATAACGCAGATATTTAATCTTCCGAGAAAAAACATAGCAGTGATATAATGCTAACTCATAAAAGACTAAACGATTATCGTTCTCAGAAAACATTTTAAATGAATAGACATGCCGCACATTTTTTAGGTCTTATATAAAGCTTGCGGTTTGTTACTGGCTCATATATTAAAGGTTCTATAATATTGAAAACCTGAAACAACTGGAAATGGTATTATATTTTACAACGTTATGATCTTGATGCTAAAGACAATCGTCAAAATCAAGAAGTCAAACATTGATTTTGGACGCAAGGGCGATACCAGCGAACGCTCATTAATCCTTCTGACCCCTGGTGGGTCTATTTTGACACGAACAAACTTAACGTACGTTTGTTTCCAACCAAGGCAGTCTTTTATAAACTAATTAAGACCAGAAGGCAGAATCTTTTGTATTATTTTTCAATAAAGTTTCGACATAAACCCCCAAAGGTTAGACTGCAGTTATATTGAAAGGAACTAAAGCTAAAAACTAACAAACAAAAGAGTAAGTACTTATATTCAAATGGGAAATCTATCGGGGGAGTCAGATGTGGTTGGGGGCAATTTCAAAAGCAAGGTTTGCTACATAACACACAGAAGCACCTCCGCCAATTCGGCTTCATTATCATATTTTGATGGGAAATGCTGATTATGTACTTACCATGACCAATTGGCTTTATGCAATAAACTTTGCTTCATATCATGAAGAAGAAATGAGAGCTAAACGACTTTCCCAAGAACACGTGATGTCTCGTATGGGCATGAACGGGCATATAACCTGCGACTCTTTGATTACGAGTCCGAAGCACTACTAACTATGCTACATCGTCTCCCTTTTTCAACTCTGACAAATCTCGTCTTTTCAAACGACGAATCAATTTGATTTTTTTAAAGCTTACTTTTTCTGTTAATTACAACTTTTACAGAAATTTATTTATTTATTATGTGCGTCTTTCTGATGAACCGTGGAGAAATTCCACAACATTCTTTATCCAAGAAAATGGAATGAGTACAGATTAAGTGCAATAAAGTCAAAATACTTGTTAGTTAGTAAAGTATATCAGATAACAATAATACGTAGTCATGAAATGTATAGTCTATCAGATAACAATATATGTAGTCTTGAAATGTATAGTCTATCAGATAACAATAATACGTAGTCATAAAATGTATAGTCTATCATATAACAATAATACGTAGTCATGAAATGTATAGTCTATCAGATAACAATAATACGTAGTCATGAAATGTATAGTCTATCAGATAACAATAATACGTAGTCATGAAATGTATAGTCTATCAGATAACAATAATACGTAGTCATAAAATGTATAGTCTATCAGATAACAATAATACGTAGTCATGAAATGTATAGTCTATCAGATAACAATAATACGTAGTCATAAAATGTATAGTCTATCAGATAACAATAATACGTAGTCATGAAATGTATAGTCTATCAGATAACAATAATACGTAGTCATGAAATGTATAGTCTATCAGATAACAATAATACGTAGTCATGAAATGTATAGTCTATCAGATAACAATAATACGTAGTCATAAAATGTATAGTCTATCAGATAACAATAATACGTAGTCATGAAATGTATAGTCTATCAGATAACAATAATACGTAGTCATGAAATGTATAGTCTATCAGATAACAATAATACGTAGTCATGAAATGTATAGTCTATCAGATAACAATAATACGTAGTCATGAAATGTATAGTCTATCAGATAACAATAATACGTAGTCATAAAATGTATAGTCTATCAGATAACAATAGTACGTAGTCATGGAATGTATAGTCTATCAGATAACAATAATACGTAGTCATGAAATGTATAGTCTATCAGATAACAATAATACGTAGTCATGAAATGTATAGTCTATCAGATAACAATAATACGTAGTCATGAAATGTATAGTCTATCAGATAACAATAATACGTAGTCATGAAATGTATAGTCTATCAGATAACAATAATACGTAGTCATGAAATGTATAGTCTATCAGATAACAATAATACGTAGTCATGAAATGTATAGTCTATCAGATAACAATAATACGTAGTCATGAAATGTATAGTCTATCAGATAACAATAATACGTAGTCATGAAATGTATAGTCTATCAGATAACAATAATACGTAGTCATGAAATGTATAGTCTATCAGATAACAATAATACGTAGTCATAAAATGTATAGTCTATCAGATAACAATAATACGTAGTCATAAAATGTATAGTCTATCAGATAACAATAATACGTAGTCATGAAATGTATAGTCTATCAGATAACAATAATACGTAGTCATGAAATGTATAGTCTATCAGATAACAATAATACGTAGTCATAAAATGTATAGTCTATCAGATAACAATAATACGTAGTCATGAAATGTATAGTCTATCAGATAACAATAATACGTAGTCATGAAATGTATAGTCTATCAGATAACAATAATACGTAGTCATGAAATGTATAGTCTATCAGATAACAATAATACGTAGTCATGAAATGTATAGTCTATCAGATAACAATAATACGTAGTCATGAAATGTATAGTCTATCAGATAACAATAATACGTAGTCATGAAATGTATAGTCTATCAGATAACAATAATACGTAGTCATAAAATGTATAGTCTATCAGATAACAATAATACGTAGTCATGAAATGTATAGTCTATCAGATAACAATATACGTAGTCTTGAAATGTATGGAATTTGCTAGTATAGTCTATCAGATAACAATAATACGTAGTCTTGAAATTTGTGGAACTTGTATGCTGCTGTAAATGGCACCAACCAAGGAAGAATTTTATTCATTCATTTTTCTTTTTGATTTTTTTTTTCTCTCTTTTCTCGTAACTTTTCCAAAGTTGATTTTTTTTTCTCTCGTTTTCTATCGCTAAATTAAACGTCAAATATTAAAACAATTCCAAGTTTACACGAATGAAGGGCAAACCCAACCAGTATTTGCCCGCAAAAAAAATGCGGGGGTTTTAAAACATTTTTGGCAAAAGATCGTTTTTATTAATGACAAAGAATGAATCCGATTCACAGGCTTTGTTTTCACGAATCGCCACAAGGAGCAATTCCATTTCGGTCTGTTGGGCATACGCAGTGAATGTCAGCTAGTGTCCCTCTCCAATTCACTAATTGTTAGTTTCCACTTTCAAAAAGACTTGATAGCCCAAAATCGAGTGTTATGCCAATGAACCTATATGATATTTATAATAATAATTCGAGATATCTCAGTAAATGTTAAACAGTGTCCTGGGACAATGTTCAAAGGTCGAGTAAATCTAGCGTTTCGCGGATTCATTGTCATCCATTTTACATTAGAAACTCCCAAAGGGGAACTTGTAATAATGTAGTGATTGGTATTATTTGTGCTGCCTGTTTCAAACATACCTCACATTATCATTCAATCCCTACAAGTATATCAGCACTACCGATATATTAGATGCAAGTAACTGGTTTGCAGCCTGTCTTTTTTCTTGCAAATTTTGATTAGACACTGAGATATTACTTTTTTTTCGCTGATCGTTGTTCCTTAAGAATCACAGAGATAGGAAAGCGAAATATGCCTATAAAAGATGCAGATGGAAGATATTTTGTTCAAAATTAATTCAATCTAAAAAAGGAAAGAATACACAATATGTTCATAATAACGACTCAGACTGGAGAGGAAAATCAATTTCTCAAACAGGCATGTTTCCAAACTTTTTAAAATGATCAATCCATTTTAAAATGGAAGGCCATGACTTAAGCTAATTTGGTCTTGACACTAAGTTGGACAGGTGATGTTTAAAAAAATAAACTCAAATAAACATGTTTTAAAATTCTTTTTAAAAATATTTAATACAAATACATTAATTAAAATTAAAAAGGAGGCCAAAAATCGTTTTCTTTAACTTTTTGACAATAAGTATAAAAGGAGTAAAGAAAACTTTACTGGGATATATCTTTTCTTGCCAAATGTTTGATTTCAAAGTCACATTCAATATACACTCCCGCAGAGGAAAGGAAGCTAAGTTTATTTCTTAGAGAAGCGCAGAGGTAGCTGACCTGGTATAGTACAGGCAGGTAAGAAAACCCGAGACACTTGAATTATGAGTTTGGCGCTCTACCAACTGAGCTAATGCCATCTACTTTTGGATCTGTCAAATTTGACATTCATATCTGAATTGCGTATTCTAATTTGTAAAATTTATATATTTCGTGTGTGTTAATACCAACTTTTAAGTATGCTTTCAACCTCTTTTGCATCGTATTGTACGTACGTATGAATGTAATTATGTATGTATGTATGTATGTATGTATGTATGTATGTATGTATGTATGTATGTATGTATGTATGTATGTATGTATGTATGTATGTACGCGTACGTGTGTGTGTGTGCGTGTGTGTGTGTGTGTGTGTGTGTGTGTGCGTGCGAGCGTCATTCTTACCTGTATGTATATATGTGTGCTTTTTCATATCAGACTTCTGATGGAACCTTTTGCCGCAATAAGGACAAGGGTAGGGCCTCGTGTCGCTATGAATCAAAAGATGTGTAGACAATGTTGACGACCTTTTGAAACGTTTCCCACACTGCTTGCACGAGAAAATCCTTTCCTGATTATGGACCACACGATGCTGCTCAAGACTTATGGAATGGCCAAATGTTTTATTGCACACGTCACATGCATATGGCCGCGTGCCAATGTGTGTGCGGCGCACGTGTACCTCTAACCCATGAGGTGTGCAGAAGCGCTTTTGACATTTGCCACATTCAAAATTTCCTGATATATCCTCCGTTTCTTCCTGATGTTTCAGCAACTGTTGAGAATACTGAAATTGAGCAACGTGTCTGTTGTGGGTGAGGAATTTGTATGCTGCGGTTTGTCCTAGAAAGTAGCTCTGGGAAAGAAGAAAACTTTGAAGAAGGTATAAGGCGTCTGGCTTCAGTGTTGGGGCGTTCGGGTATGCAGAGTACATGATGTGGCTATCAGACTTGAAATTCTCATTCAATTTATGATGTAGAGCTGCAAGAAGAATATTTTTTTTAATGGAAAATGCTTGTCATATTTTTTCAGTTGACTTAATGATTTTGCTGAGAGTATTTATCAAAAAGCGTTGTGTTGTACAAATTCAATTACTTTTGTTAAAATTGTAATATTAAAATAATAATATTCAAAAAGTAAAGTAAATAATAATCAGGAGATAATTGGTCATTGAAGATGCATAAAACTGAACACTTATTACTGTTAATAATTTTCTAAAACTAGAATAGAGAAACAGAAGAAAAGCTTTCCAGTTGAACTGCAAGTCATTTGACCCCGTCTCACAACATATGATTGTTTTAGACTCCGATCAAAATAGATGATAAAATATTGAAAAAAAAGCAAACTGTCAATCAAGACAAAAAATTTCGAGTCAGGAGTCTCTACACAGCTTTGTAACAAACTCGATGTCGGTGGCAATGACACCGCTCAAGCAACCATCGAAATTATTTTAGGGTAAAATGTTTTTTTTTTTAAACTGTTGGAGGGAGGCGAATTTCTTCCTACGCTACTGTTTTTATTACACGTTTAAAACATATGGGCGAAAGTTTACATCCAAACACACTATCTAGATAAAAGTGTAAAACAATGAGTGGCATGTAAGGCCCGGCGGTAGGGCAAAGCTAACGAGGTAACCGCCGTGGGCTTCGCGCTTTCAAGAACTTAACTCCGCAATGCAATTTTTTTGTTGTTGCTTGGGGCTCTGCACTCATTGTTTGTTGCCTTGGGTCCCGCATGCTGCCTTGGTCCCCGTACATTCTAAGGCCGGGCCTGTCGCATGTGATTAATAAAAATAATTACACCAGCAACAAAAAATAACAGACGAATACTTAAAGTTTATAGTTTATAATTGTAAATTGATATAATTTAAACAAACGTATTTAATCAATTGACAAGGCACAGTGTATACATATGTCATATATGAACATACCTCGTCTTTAAATTTCAAATTCATTTTAATATTAAAATATTTCATTGCAATTATCAAATTCTCAGTATATTCGTTTTAATTTACAGAGCCATATATTTGTGCTTTCAATTAACATTTATCGGGTGTTTACGTCTCTCTCTCTCTCTCTCTCTCTCTCTCTCTCTCTCTCTCTCTCTCTCTCTCTAAAACTATTCTATGTGAAAATAAGAACCGCATTATATTAGGTCATTACAATTGATTGACGAAATAAAAGACACATTTACAAATACCATGCTTTTTCGATGTGGGAAAATATGTATGTATTGATTTTTTAGATGACAGGTGCTACACCCTTGCCTGTAATTAATATATTACCGGTAAAATAAATTCGGTTTGTCTTCACAGAATATGTTTGCTCTAAGAGTCCTTTCAATGAGGGTCAACAATCTGTTGTTGCAGAAACGGCACGCGATTCTATTTGAAGAATGAAAAATCTCTGTAAGACTGGTCAAATTAATGGATATTTGTTCTTAATTCAAGAGCTATTAAAATTCGCCTATTACCACTGACGACAAATCGATGCTATGAGATTTTTTGCACTATTTATCGGCCACAATCACACGTTCAAGTCGCAGATCGTACGGATAATAGGTAAACAATTAGGTATGTCTTCTTCCACATGCTCAGATTTAACTATTTAAACATCACTTTAGATTCATTTACGTTATATGTGCCATTATCTTTTTAGGTTAGACAGCTGTTTCCGTTAACATGCATCTCAAGGAAACATTTGAGTTAGGTTGTTTTTTCCCCGCTAACGCAAAATAAATTTTCATAAGCGTAGTTATTTATTGACAAACTGATATAGAAAGATTATATGTAGAAAGGTATCCGTCATAAATGTTACACTGTGTTTTCTCCTTTACGAATTGTGTACACATGCCCGCAATTATTACAGGTATAAAACAACAACCCCCACTAAACCCCAAAACAACGTTGAAACCACCAAACAAAATAAAACATCTAGTATATATATATATATATATATATATATATATATATATATATATATATATATATATATATATATATATAGTATGTTTAGTTTTCATTCATTAATCCGTTTTGTCTTTCTTTTATAGTCATTCCCTTTCTTGCCTGCTTTCTTTTCTTTCTCATGCTCATTTTTATCAATAAATCAACTGGAGCAGATGAGTTAACAGCTACAAAACCTTCGAACCTGTATTTCATTTTATTTATTTATTTATTTATTTATTTATTTATTTATTTATTTACTGATCAGGTTCGAACCCCGGCCGAGTCATACCAAAGACTTGAAAAATGGTACTAGTAGCTGCCTCGCTTGGTACTCAGCATTAAGAGGTTAGTGTTTAGACTGGTCGACCTGGTGTCAGGACAATATGACTGGGTGGGAAATGATGCTACATATCTGCGGCATGATGCCCCAGTACTTGACTTCACCATAAACTGCATCATTTTAGTGATATGACTTAAAACTTGTTAAAGCTACGTTACAAAACCAAATCACAAACACAGATATTTATTTATTTATTTATTTATTCATTCATTCATTCATTCATTCATTCATTCATTCATTCATTCATTCATTCATTCATTCATTCATTCATTTATTTATTTATTTATTTATTTATTTATTTATTTATTTATTTATTTATTTATTACCTGGCGTGCCATTTGTGTTCGATATCCATGGCCTGAAGGCTGTAAATTCTCCACCAACCTTCGTGATCTTTGGTGACGCATTGTTGGGAGTTTCATTCCTCAATTCTGTCAATGCCTCTGAATAAAACCCTTCACTGTTATTTGACAAGTCGACAGGTTCAAGGTCAGATGACAATAGTGTATCCTTTCTTGTCTCAAATTCTAAATATGTATATGATTAGGGTGTTAATATATACAAGAAATAATGTTTTCAATTGTCAAACTGAAAAATTAATAGCCATAATCACATATTCGTACTGAAAATGATATTTTCAAATGAGTCTCTTTTCTCAAAAAGACGGATCTAAATATTCCTTAATTCTGTACATCTTTGTATCCTCTCATACAACTAGCTTAAATTCAACGCTATGGTCACCACAACAACCTGACCAAAATACATAAATTCCACTTTGTGCCGCAGAGAATTAACAACTTAAAAATCTTCAGCTCTATTTATTGGATCTAAGAGCGCACGTCGCAAGTTGTCTGTTGTCCTGTTTGCCTCTTTTCTTCCGTCATACTATTTGGTGCTGTATGGTGCAAAACAGGATCTACATATAGATTATCATCAGAGTTAAATCATTCAGCCTAACACGTGCATTCATTTGCAGTCATTTGTCACGAAATGACCATTCAGCCCCATATAAATGTTTTTGGAGGTTTTATCGTCATAATGCTTTTTAGAGTTCACATAATATTGTCGATTAAATGTAGTGTATCACATATATGAAATATGTTGCATAATTTGAAATGTCTGCCTGTTTTAATAGCTTTTTAATACTTTCTATGAATTAATTAGAAAATCACACAATATTACAACCATTAAGTTCACACTAAAGACACGCATATTTGTAATTTGCATCATTAAAATATCATCTGGGTTTTTTTAAAAAAAGTTAAAAACTGTTAAGAACAGTAAATGTTCCAAATGGTTTAGTAAATATTAGGTGCAAATCACTACAATTTTGTCATAATGAGCGATAGGTGTGTGTGTGTGTGTGTTTGAGAGAGAGAGAGAGAGAGAGAGAGAGAGAGAGAGAGAGAGAGAGAGAGAGAGAGAGAGAGAGAGAGAGAGAGAGAGAGAGAGAGAGAGAGAGAGAGAGAGAGAGAGAGAGAGTGAGTTCTGTCATTGGGGAAAAGTATCTAGTGTATCTAATTGAGATAAAACGTGTGAATTGCAACGATGCACAGTTTACAAACGTGCGTGCTGATACAAAGTAAATAGGTTTATGTACCAGCTGCATTCAAGATACATAATGGTATATCAATGGTCAAAGATACATAATGGTATATCAATGGTCAAAGATACATAATGGTATATCAATGGTCAAAGTTGGAGAAATTATATTTCATACGGATGGATTTAAGTTCCGTCAATTTGAATCACACAAAAATATCGAAATTTCCGCATGAAATAGGTTATTCTTATTTGACTAGTTATAAATAGACGAGTCAAGAAATTTCCAAACGAGGTTATTGTGGTGGAAAGAATTATTTTGAAGGTCATGTTTATTAGAGGTTGTTATAGAGCTGTATTACCTGTGTGTTTCCTTTGCTTTCATTTCATTTAAATTTGAAATTACAAAATGATACAGGTATCTTGAACAGATAACAATATAAGCAGCACAACTAGAAAGCTTTTTCGTCATGGCTTTTGCATCTATTCTTTATTTACAGGCCAGTTGTATGCACATACACATCTTAAAGCTCCGCTAATTTGTAAAGCATGAATGATAACATTTTCACCTGTTTGCGTATAAACAGATTTTGTGCCCTCTGATTTCCGCTAATATTGTCAAAATGCAAACATATGTGTGTAATATTTAAAAGCGAAACTACTCGAGTCTGTTAAAATGTTCAAATTACTACCTATTGCCGACATTTTTTACGTTTATTCTTGACTATTTCTTTTTGTCAAAAGCTATAAAGATCTTCGAAAAACGGAGTTTATGCAGATGTGCGGCAAAAACGTAGTACGCAATGGTTATAATTTTCAGGCAAGTCTTTGTTTCTTAGTTTTTTGTTCTACAAAAGTTTTTGTTGGAAATAAGAAATAAAATCCGTAATGTGAGCATAAAGAAAAGCTAACGCTCGGGGTAGCTTTCGTAAAACTTTTGCGAAGAAAAGAAATGACGCATAAGTTATAAAAAATGTCCACGAGTAAATTTGTAAGAAATAAAAAAAATGAAAACCTACAATAGTGTGTATCTTTGTGTGTATTATTATGATTGTGGAAGTAGGAAATGCAAATAGAGGTGTGTGTGTGTGTGTGTGTGTGTGTGTGTGTGTGTGTGTGTGTGTGTTTATTATGGAGATATACAATATAATTCTTTCTTACCAGTACTTCTCGGAATCACTACTTGGAATGCGCTTGGGGAGAGATCTTCCGCTTTGTCTTGAAATCCTGACATCAATGGCTTTTTATTTTTGATCAGAAACGATCTTGGCATTTTGATGTTCTCCAGCAAAAATCAGTTTCTAACTTTTCATGTGAAATAGATTTGTTATGGTCGCGTGCCGCTTCTGTCTTTTGACCCTTAACGACATCCGTTTGCCAACCAATGAGCGACCGTCAGACAATAGGCACGTGTCCTATGACACTCCTAAACCAATCAAAGCTCGTGTCAAATATTTATTCATATGGCCTGACACGCGCCAGAGCTAATTTATCAAAGGTTAGAGCTTTAGGGACTTGATCTTGATTTGTTATATTTCCGGAACTAAGTAATACTGATATTCTAATATATTTAACTGGTTCTTATAATGGACTTATATGAGGAAAACAGCCTGTATTCGAATGCACTGCAAAATGTTTAACGAATCAGTCAGTGAACATTCTGATTGAAAAATTAATGGGAAACATTATCATAACGTTATATTTATTTTTTAGATACAGAATATTGGGGCCGGGTAACAGGCAACGCCTAAAAGTACCATTTCTAATCACGTGACAGAGACAATTTGATTTAAAAGTTAGCAATAATAAATGACACTTTCACGTTACAGACATTAGTGCCTAGAAGTTATCATTAAAAAAAAATCGTATTAATTACAGATGGATGAACCAACTGTACAGCAAATGAAGTATTATAACTTTCGTGATTTTTCTGCTTTCGTTTGATATCTGTTGTTAATGGTTGCGTCTCAAAAGACAGCCCATTATATTCATACTCTTTTGGTATGCTAGAATATATTCTGATTTTATTGTTATAGTAATTGTCACTCATCCAATTTCCTTCTCATAAATAGAATTGTTAATAAATTAGGAAGATTCACCCCGATTTACCCCCCTCCCACACACACACACAGCATTTATATTGTGAGATCGTTAGGAAACCGCTATAATTTAAGATTTTTTTTAAAAACATGATTTAATATCGTCTAACCAATCCTGACAGCGAACTCACTTAGTCAGAGGTGAGTTGATAGTGATAGGTAAAGGAAAGCGTTTTTGACCACTCGGCCACTCCGTAACTTTATGTAATTAAGCATTTAAAAAAAATTGAAAACGTATATCACTTTTAAGTCTTAGAAATCAATGCATCTTCAGCCTTAGAAAAATTTTCAATTGCTTGAGAAAAAAAAAGAAAATGTTAATTAAACATGTAAACATTAATATTATTTCCTGCTATATTCCATTATTCGTTCTTTGTCTTAATGGACCAATTTTCTAGAGATCATTATTTTATTTGAATCAATGTATGTATATATTCAGATTCCATTTATCACAGTAAACATGCACATTATCCATGAGATGTTGTAAAACTTGAACATTTTCTCTAAATAAAACTCAATCGTATGCAAACAGCAAAAAGAATAAAGAGAATCCATCAAACAGTATGCCGATATCTCCCCCAGCTTGGAAACATAGTTTCAGATCTTTAAGACATAACGAAAATTGCGTCGGTGACATACTTCCCATTATATCAAATGTTTATGATCAAAGGCTCTCAAGTCTCTCAGTAAGTATTACATATTTGAACTCCAGAGAAGGAAAAAAAAATAACAATTTGACATTTCCCGTGTCTAAATCTTAAATTCCAAACCAGTTTTGTAATTACAATCAACTGTCGTTTGAAAATGAACAAAAACTGCTAAAACATTTTGCCTTGACTTGGGTATTTATTTATCAAACGATGTATATTTTTTTTAGCATCATTCATTCGTCATTTAAAAAGGTTTCGTTTTGATTTTACAATGTAGATTATTGGACAAATGGTTCAGGCCTTACATCTCAACAGAAGACGCAATTTCGCTTTTCTGAACGGCATTTGAAATTTGAATTAAATTAGAAACTTTCAGCATAGATAGCTAAATTTATGGTTTGTTTTATAGATTACAATCTTTGTTTTTCTTAGACAATTAAGGTAAATGTTCGATTAGCCATACATCATGAAAAAGTCTACCATTACCTATTCTTAATTCAATTATTGTACGCAAATCAACATTTAGTTTCTTGATGTACCGACACTAATTAATTAATGAATCAATCTATCTATTGATTAATCTGTCAATCAGTTAGTCAAAAACCAACCAACTGCCAATCCAATCAATCCATAAAATGAAGGAACAAATACAAGTTTGTCCTGGGAATTTCTAAATCATAAGTCAAGAGTTGTGGTGAGAAGCCGGTGCCTTTTTCTTCCACTGATGCATCCTTATTTGTCTCTAAATACACAAATATAAATATAATTATATTTTTCCTATAAAGGAAACGAGGCTTGCCGAGTTTGATTTTGATGAGCACTTTATATAACGGGTGGTATATTATTGATGCAGCATACATTCTGTACATATATTTTATTTGTACGAAATTAAGATTTACTACAGGCAGCTGTATATGGACTGAGTGAATAAACTCCTCACATTCCGCGCGTGTCCGTTACAAAAAATATTTATATTAGTCACAATCACCTTTGCATATTAATAATTTGATTGTTCTCTAATTTTAGTTTCTATTTTTCTTCACATTGATTAGACCAATATAATACAAAGATGGTTTCAATGATAAAAGTAAAGCACTACGAACACATGGTTAATTACGCCCTTCACTTGAATCCTGCCATTCACGTTCCGGAGCATGCACATTAAGTGGAGTAGAAACAAATCGAAATAACAAACCAACAAGGGATAAAATGTAATATGTTTACAGTTGATCTAAGTCATTATTTTGCTTACGTAACAGTACCACCGACCATAACAATTTCTCTCTCTCTCTCTCTCTCTCTCTCTCTCTCTCTCTCTCTCTCTCTCTCTCTCTCTCTCTCTCTCTCTCTCTCTCTCTCTCTCTCTCTCATATCCTTTGGTCGGTTTGATGACTGACCTATTGACATAATTCATAAAATGCAGTGACATCGTGCGTTGCCATAATTCATACGCATCTATACTCGCCATTTGATAGATATTAGCCCTTATCTTCCTACGAGAGAGAGAGAGAGAGAGAGAGAGAGAGAGAGAGAGAGAGAGAGAGAGAGAGAGAGAGAGAGAGAGAGAGAGAGAGAGAGAACATTGTACATTTTCATATTCAAATAATAATAGTCAATTTTAGAACGTTATAGTATATTTAAAAAACAACAACAGCAACAAAACATCAAATACATTACAATACCACGTAAAAGAGCAATTTACAGTGATATGTCGACATGGATTGTATCATTGATTATATAAATACTGCTAATAAATCCTAAGGAAATCGCACACATACCACGGCGATCGATATTATTTTTGGTTACTTGGTGTAATATCAGTTTCAAGGTTTTAATCTAGCCCAAATTAATTCTCTCTCTCACTCCACATTTATGCGTAGTTTGTTCGTTATGCATGAGAGGGGATTGGGAACAGAAAGCAGAAAGGATTGTGATGAAAATGTGTAAATGTTTACCATATTAAATTCATTTTGCAAACGGGGATTATTAATACTTTTTATCGTTGATTTCATACTTGACTTTCTCCAAATCAAGTTCACGGCGTTCCTGATCAGAGCCATGTATTTTGTAAACGTTGCTAGATGTTCCTCTTTGACTGTGGATTACATATTCAGATCATTATTACTGGTACTCATATTTACACGCACGCACGCACACAAGCACACGCACATACATGCATGCATACATACATAATACATACATACATACATGCATGCACTGTGGATTACATATTCAGATCATTATTACTGGTACTCATATTTACACGCACGCACGCACACAAGCACACGCACATACATGCATGCATACATATATAATACATACATACATACATGCATGCATGCATGCATGCATGCATACATACATACATACATACATACATACATACATACATACATACATACATACATACATACATACATACATACATACATACATACATACATACGTATTGGCAATGTAAAAAGCAATATTTTTCATTTGTTATCCTATTTTATTATGCATACATACATACATACATACATACATACATACATACATACATACATACATACATACATACATACATACATACATACATACGTATTGGCAATGTAAAAAGCAATATTTTTCATTTGTTATCCTATTTTATTATGCATTGGAAATAAAGATTATTTTACGAAAGCACGTGTGATATATGTCATATAAACTATTTATATTTAAATGTTTGAAGGATATATATATATATATATATATATATATATATATATATATATATATATATATATATATATATATATATACATATATAAAATCTCTAATGTTAAAGGCAATACATGTTGATACAATGCGTCAAATAGGTATAGATAAGATTAATTATCATCAGTAACATTGAGCTAAGATTTACAATTCTGATTAGGATAATATCAAATTTATCGTTGGCTGTAAACATGCAATTTTCTTCACAACCAAACAGCGAGAAACACAGTGGGGTCTATTAATGTATTTCTTCTTAAAGTTTTACCCTCTTAAAGATTTGAGTATTCATCTTTACAAATTTTCAAATAATTCGTTTCTACACTGAAATACTGTTTGATCTGGGCGTGATTTAAATGTTAGGTTTTAAGTTTACCATGAAATAGCGCGTGTACACAGCACCTGGTTGCTTTCCGTTTTCATTTATACTATCCGTAGTTACACGCCGAGGTTAATACTCTAGGGAAAACTCATGCTGTGTGGTGACAGCCAGTTGTACAGAATCAACATGGAAATACAATACTTTCTTGCTTCACATCTGAAAATTATGACGATAAACAATGCTCTCAATTTTATTTGAATTTAATATTAGGTAAATAAAATTTAAAGAAATGTAAAGCTGCAATCTAAAAAGTGTTTAGGATGGCCCCGTGTTGCGAGTCAGGTCAATCACTCCCAACAGAGCTTCTTAGACAAGAACTTAAATCATGCTATGTCGTTATTGTGTACATTTTCTTTGAAGACGCATTAGACATTGGCCCGATAAAAAGAATTTTATTGCATAAAAGTCACATAATTGTGTACTTAGCATGCTGCATGTCTTTCAATAGTATTTCAAATTCACTCAACCCATCGCTTTCTAAAACATGTTATGTTAAGCCTGGTTTGGGGTGGCGGTGGATGCATTCTTACGATTTATTATGGCATAATGTTAACTGTGGTTATAATAAATGACTATTTCAATTAAAATCGTGTAATCCAGAATGGTAACAACCTCAGATGAGAAAAACCCATTCAGACGATTTATTTGATTCTATATTTATGAGCAAAATACGGGCTACAAGGCGTTCTCTTTATATTTGTAGTGTTGTTGATTAGAAATGATTATTAGGAAGACTAAAATTATCACACGCTGTTTCTGAGTCTCTAAAGAACGTGGCCCCTGGACGGGCGGATGGTGGACGGGTGGGCTTGAGTAGTCTAAAACCATTGCCCTTATCGATCACTTTATCGATCACTGCTATCTCACCTCTGTCCACACGGGTTTGAGTTTAGGGTCGATCGATGCGGGTATGTGAGAAAGCTTGCCAGTAGCTTCCCGTTGGTCTTATTCTTCCTTCACCACTTGTACTGGTCGCCATGTATAGCCTACCATGTGCTGAAAAACGATCGAACCGACAACAACTCCAAATAATCGTAGATATAGCACTCTTGCATGTACACACATTTGTTTCGTTAGTGAGCATCGTTCTTTAATGACACACAAATATGCACACTGTTGTTGTTGTTGTTGTTGTTGTGTTTAACGCCATTTTTCAGCATACGATAGGCTATATATGGCGGAGGAAGAAAACGGGAAATCCTCAGGAAAGAACCACCGACCCACGAGAAGCTACTGACAATCTTTCACGTACTTCTGGACACTAGAAAAATAAAGTTGTGACAAAAGTATGATAGCAAACACGTGAATAAAACAAATACAGATACACTCGGATGCGGGAAGTCGCGGATTCACATAAGAAACACTTCAAACATTGTACACACACACACACACACACACACACACACACACACGGACGCATTGGTATCGCACAACAAACGCGATTCCTCTTGCATACACGCATTGCAAATGTATGCAGAATGTAAAGAATAGTGCAAATCTTATGGTTAACTGTAGTTCGGCCTGCAGTAAGATAAATCTATCAGAAAATATTATTTTCAAATACCAGAGCTAGTCATTGCGTAAGCTGTTGTTTCTAAATGCCTGAAAAATAAATATACAAAAATTTAATTTACAAACTAATTTACTTATACTCAAAGAATTCAGTTATGTCATGCAATGTATGTAAAGTAATGTTGAACTAATCTAAATATGATTTTCTTTCCATAGATGGAATTATTGTTTCAAAGAAAATTTATTGGTATAGACTATGTTTGCATGTTAATCGTTAAGAACGAAAAATTTGATGAAAAAGTCATTTTGTATGTGTTATAACATTTCTAAGGTTTGTGCTATTTGTATTTGAGTCCCCGAGTAATTGTATCGATTTGCTAAATTATACTGAGTACGATGATTTGTTATTATGAGTATATTTATCAGACAGTAACATGTCAGTTATTACGCCATTAAAACACCATTATTTGCGTTTTTAGCGTTTCTCAGAACCCTTCCGTTGACAAACACTTCTTTCTTGCGGTTCTTGGAAATGGTGGAAACATTAACCTCAATCCAAATTCACGCAGTGTGCTCAAACATTTTTTCTTGATGGGGGTGAGGTGCAAGGTCTTAAATGTAAAATGATACATTATTTATGATACATCTGAGAATATTTGGACTCTCGTCGGAAGTGGAAATGATTGCAAGGATGCAAACTAGCTATTAGCTTAAACATTATAATACATTGGTCTCAATCTATCATTGATAACATAACTCGAAAATTTATCCAATTTAAGGAGTTCGTCCGGTTTTCCTCTGAAAAAGAACAATACTTTTAGAGAGAATTCAAAATATTTAGACTGTTTTATTAGAGCTGGCTGAATATCTATTGCTGCATGCAAATAATAAGAATAATACACAAACAAATTAAGAAAGACATACTTTTTGTTGGATGTTTAATGTAAAACAGTTCGATGTCTTTCCACATGTTCAAATTGTACTTAGGATCTTTTTCCTCACAAGCAAAGATTTATTTTTCGCTGGTTTTAATGGACGAAACTCTAAATGAAAAAGTGTTGTATAAAAATCGAAAAGTAAATTGAAAGGGTTGTTGAATATGAGAGGTACAACTATACGTCATAGACAGTATCGCGATATATTGCGATGTATCAAACTCATAATGAAATATATACTACAATACTGTGACACTTAATAAAAACACGATAATGTTTACTTCTTGAAAAATACAACATATCTAAGTTGTGTTATTTTGTAAGACTTCAAATGATAGTTTAGTCAATTGAACATATAAAATCAACGTACAAATTAAAAAGTCTACACTCATTTAAAATCAGTAAAATTACCAGCAAACAAATATTTCACTGCTATTTCGAGTCTGTATTTTAATTTAAATTTCACAGGATCATTGTTTTAAATATCTTAACACATCTGACATATCCTATATATTTTTTAGCAAGACGTAAATAAGACAATGCATATTTTTTCCTGAGGAAACTTAACATCGACAATGTCTGAACTCGGGTCTCACTGGACATTTTTTTTGTGTGGCAAATATTCATCCAACGATGACCTATTGCAAACAAATTATAAAAATACTACATTGAAGATACAAATAAAAACAAATTATAAAAATACTACATTGAAGATACAAATAAAAACAAATTATAAAAATACTACATTGAATATACAAATAAAAACAAATTATAAAAATACTACATTGAAAGGATCCTTGTAAGATTCTGAATGAAGTTAATTTCTTATGCAACTAGTGGCTTTTATAATGAACCAACACTGCCACCAACCACACTTTTTTACATTCATTTTTTAAAGGAAGGAGCTATTTTGAATATTGTCCTGTGACAGTACAGCTAAAAGAATCAGTTTGTTCCTTATGCATGAATACAGTTCACTAGTACTGTAACAAATCAGCATACTTTTCATCACTCCTTAACTATCTAGATTTTTAGATATTTACTTCTGTAGCAGACGCACGTAAATATATAAGCCAAGTTAGCTGCTCATTTGCAGCGGAAGTTACACATTTGATCTCCAATGCTAGTCTAACTGTGACAGGCAGTAATACACAAGTCAATCCATTTCATAGCCTAACTCAACATAAATGTAAACCCCATTACATATTTAAGTTATGTGTGAATTTTAAGAATGCTAAGATTATGTTAACTGGGATCATGCTTTCTTCCTTAAACATTAGGGAGGCGTCAAAATACGAAATTATCCTGTGAGACTTCAAAGCAGCCCTCTGTGCAGTTGCAATGTCTCCTGCTGTAGTAAAGACTCTCACCGACGGAACGTAAGTTGCGTGAATATTTAGCCTTTTCCTGGCTACTTGTGCAAGGAGTGGAAACTTGTACTACTGAGCTTTCCACTATTTCAAATGATCCTCATCCAAAATTATTAGGGATTCATTTCTGAGCAAGTTAACCTCGTGCTTTGGTCTGTTAAGTCTGGATTGAGCATTGTTCATTAGGAAGTACATACATATCTGAAGCAAAGTGAAGTTTATAAATTGTTATTTTTAAATGGAAAAATATTCTCCAGTCTTTATTTGCCAACTCGACCGACACATTAAATTTTTTTTCCCCGAATACTGAATAATGGTACTGTGAATCGCGTTATACATATTATTGCAATCTCGTGGTAAGAGTGCATCTAAGAGAATAAGAAAACATGGGTATTGAATTAAATTGGAGAAATTGCGAGAAATATACTGAATATTGCTGGAATGTGGTAATTCTCACACAGGTCAGCCATTTTATACTTGGTAGGAAGCTGCTCAACAAGTAAATTCCTAAATCCCTAATGGATGAGTAAGCTAGATAATTCATAAGTTTCCCGTGGGAAAGTAAGAGAGCCTTGTTCTGATTCGAAATGAACAAACTATTACTATCTGGATGAATGTCCATATTTGATCTTGAGACATTGTTCAAAACTGCGTATAAATTGAGAGCAAACTTGCGCAAAACTCAATTCGTTCATCGAGAATCAGACTATTCCGTCTTTCCCTACAACGATTCCGATCCTCTTATTGCCATTTTATCCAATATGCAGCTGTATCTACACTGTTACGAGTGACACCTCTTTTAGCAGAGCTTGACATCTCTCTCTCTCTCTCTCTCTCTCTCTCTCTCTCTCTCTCTCTCTCTCTCTCTCTCTCTCTCTCTCTCTGACCATTGGCACATACATTTCTTAAGTTATGAATTTTTCCTTCTCATAGCAAGAAATAGGAAGAAGGTTACGATGAAAATCTTTTCATAACAGTTGCAACAGTATTGAACATTACATGAAGAAAGCACACATTGATACTCATAAGTAGTGGACAACGGTCAATTAAAACTTCTATTCAAGTCCGCATGGCCAACAATTTTCAAAACAATATGGTATTAAATATCTAGATAAAATTTAGATTAATATAGTTTTTAATTATGCTTCACGAAGTCGAAAAGTGTAAAGACATGCCCAAAACGTTTGAATAGTCTTCTATTCTTTGTCCCCTTCTTCTTGTGGCAACGGAATCGATCCGAAATCTGGAGAGTCTGGAAAACGACATAAATGTTTCGGTACTGTTGACACAATTTATTAGAATTACACTGAATCAAAGTGACTTTAGTAACATCAATCCATAAATCATGAATATTTTATACAGTAATGAGACCATCCAATAAATATAACAGTCAAATGCAATAATACGTATGTTAGACCACAAAACCCGATCTTTAAAGAAGTAAACAAGTCTCTGTAAAAGAAAACCTGCGTGAAACACTAATCAATGAGCTATGTAACTGAACAAACTTCTGTTCAAATTTGAAGCACTAAATAGTTATTGACACAATTTATTAGAATTATACTGAATAGTTATTGTATCAACGCCAGTTAAATCGTCTGAATTCCTCTTTATTTGCGAACAACGTAGATTTCAAAGTTGTACGAAATCAATGTTTTTTTTAACGACTATGTAGTGCCGTTTACACATCCTTGCCTTCTTTCTATGCTATTGTAATTTTGAACTGAACAAGGTTACTAACGGTTTAGAAATACCTCTCTCTCTCTCTCTCTCTCTCTCTCTCTCTCTCTCTCTCTCTCTCTCTCTCTCTCTCTCTCTCTCTCTCTCTCTCTCTCTCTCTCTCACACACACACACACACACACACACAAGGACCGCGCTCCGGTGGCATAATGGTTAGAACGTACGCCTCTGAAGCGGGAGGTGGCGGGTTCGAACCCCGTCCGAGTCATACCAAAGCCTTCTAAAGTTGGTACTTACAGCTGCCTCGCTTGGTGCTCAGCATTCAGAGGTTAGTGTTAGGACACACACACACACACACACACACACACACACACACACACACTCTCTCTCTCTCTCTCTCTCTCTCTCTCTCTCTCTCACACACACACACACACACACACACACAAGGACCGCTCCGCTGGCCTAGTGGTTAGAGCGTACGCCTCTGATGCGGGAAGTGGCGGGTTCGAACCCCGTCCGAGTCATACCAAAGATTTCAAAAGTAGAAAAAGTGTTTATTGTCGTGTGGACCAATCAGAAGTCGATATTATCCATTATATGGGATCACTGACTCGGTTTTCATCAATATGGCCGCTGCAGTTTCAGTGGGCAGATTAATCTTGAAACTGCTTTGGATTTTTTTGGACGGGACGTGGCGGATTGACAGGATGAAGATAGGGAATTTTTCTTATTATAAATGATTTTTATTTTATTTTTAATTTGCGAATCGATGGGAATTGTCGAGCATTGAAGTTTAATGTAACACAACCGAATGAATTCATAATAACCGAGATGGTTAATGTAAGCCGAATGATTTGATATAAATACAAAAAGCAATGTATCTGCAGAAAAGCACCTGAAACACTGTGCTTACAAAACTAAATCAACCTTCGCACGTTTGCTAAATTTGTTGCAAATAAAAAATACACAATTTGTATCTGAAACATAGAAATTTCAGAAAATGATGAGAACTAGTTTTAAATGTTAAATGTTAAAACATTTGTTATCTTAAATATTATCTTAGGGAATAATTCCTCCGATATAATTTAAATTGTATTCATGACACTTCTTTATACAGACTCATTAATAATAATAATAATAATAATAATAATAATAATAATAATAATAATAATAATAATAATAACAATAAATAATAATACTAATCATAATAAAAATAATAATAGTAATAATAATAACAATAAATAAATAAATAATAATAATACTAATACTAATAATAATAATACTAATAATAATGATGATGATGATGATGATGATGATGATGATGACTTTGTATAGCGACTTATCTTTAGAAGCTCTAAGCGCTTTACAACATATATAATGATATGACTACAAAATACCCAAACACCATGAAATTAGAAAACATAAAAACACGCTCAAAATATATAAGGTAGTAAACATTATTAGATCTTTAAGTTTGTTCTTGCAGTCGAAAAAGGTGAGTTTTAATAACACCCTTGCAGGGGATCACTGTGTCTTTGAATCTAATTTAAATGGACAATTCGTTCCATGTTGCTGGCCCTGGTATGCAAAAGAATGTGACTTCTTTTTCATAGTGGGAATTATGAGTATTCGATTGTCAGAAGAGGAGCGTAAGTATCTTGCTGGTGTGTACATATGGGTGAGGTCAGATAGGTATGTTGGACTGGAGTCCGCCAGTGAAACGTAGCACGGAGAACAAATTTGTGTTTTACTCTGGATTTAATGGATAACCATTCTAGGTACAAATCAACGGGGAGGTGTGCTCTGATCATGGTAAGCTAATGATGATCCAAAAATGTTTTGAACTTTCTGAAGTTTCTGGAGTAGATATTGAGAAGATTCTGACACAACTGAGTTACAATATTTCAGCCTTGAAAGTACTAATGAACACAAAGGTGTTTTAGTGGCATCAAGTGAAAGATATTTGCGAATGAAACTGATGCGTCTCAGCTCCAAATATGCAGCCTTGCATATGTTCAAGACATGTTGGTGCAGTATGAGAGTACTGTCGAGAGTAACACCTAGGTTTCATACTGACTGCGAAGTTAATGTTGCTGTTGCTGATATTTATTGTTTGAGGTAAAGTATGTGAATGAGAAAGTCTTGTGTTGTGATCAGAATGGCCTCAGTTTTATCATCATTCATCTGCAGCTTGGTACATGTCATCCATGATATCACATCAGAAATGCAGCTCTCTACACATTGGATGGTAGCATCAACTTCATTTGTGTGGCTAGCTTTGTATATTTGGGTGTCATCAGCGTACAATTGGTGAGATACTGGATGATGATCGATGACACTTGAGAGTTTAATATTGAAAGAAAAATTCAATCGAATTATTATAAGCTCTTTGTTTCTTTCCAAATATGATATAAATTAAAAAAGCATCTTTCACATTATTGAAATAAAAAGCATTCACATTCTTGAATTTAAACAGTAGCTTTCATATTTCTGAGTTGATTAGAAAAATGTCTTTCCATTTTTAACCGAGTAAATGGTTCAAACAAAATCAACTAAATTTCTTTCGTACCCTTTAATTCTTTTTTAGTAGGTCCGTTCAATTTACGATACATTCTTTGTTCCCTCTCTCTTCTCCCTCATTGTTGCTGACACAATATGCTTCATTGTGATCAGACACGAGCGCTATGTGTGTAGCCATAGAACACATGGCAGAACCCAGTTATTACGTCTTTAACGTTATAGCTGAAAGTAAACCAGTCGAAGATTGAAGGCAAACAATACACCATTCACCTGTGAGGTGCACACTCAACGCCTAGGGTACCTTTTGCACCGTGCTCTAAATATGATTCACAAAAATCAATGCAAACAAATCATAAAACATTATTTATCGAAAATCAGTTTATTCGGTAAAGCATGGAAAGAGGGGCAATTTAATCTATTTGTGATTTGGATTGATGTCGTCCTCAAGAAATGTGTTGCTCAGATTGGATCTATCTTTCCAACTTGTAGATGAGGACACTTTTTTTGACTATCAAATTGTCCTTTCTTTTACCCATGAGAAACCAAAACGTGTATTCGCATATTTTGTTTGTACCGAAGGAAGTAAAGCATATTTGAAATTTGAAAATACTATAAAAGTAATTTTTTAATTTGAAAATACTATAAAAGTAATTTTTTTAATTTAAATATGACCTAAATGATGTACAAAAATGTATCAATTAGCATCAAGCAACATAGCGTATCATCTCATTCACTGCTCTAAAACAAAAAGACACTAAAGTACGAGAATTTAATGGCAATGCAGTTCTCAATAATCTTGTAACATACGGGCCTTTTAGCTACAACAGCAATTACACACACACACACACACACACACACACACACACACACACACATACATACATACATACATACATACATACATACATACATACATACATACACACACACATATATATATATATATATATATATATATATATATATATATATATATATATATATATATATATATATATATATACTTTTTCTGGAACGGTATTGGAAATGGTATGCTAGTTTAAGCACATACGCACGCTCAGACAGGCGGAACAGAATAATCTCAAAATTTTATTAAAATCAGCGTGAGTACAATAACACATACACAAACAAACACATATGGATAAATACATACATACATAGAGAGAGAGAGAGAGAGAGAGAGAGAGAGAGAGAGAGAGAGAGAGAGAGAGAGAGAGAGAGAGAGAGAGAGAGAGAGAGATGATTTTGATTTGTATCGATTTATCCCCTTCGTGCGTTATGGTCTATTTTATTCAATAGAAAACTTTATTGGACCGAAAACACAATGATGGATAAATCAGTAAAATGGTTTGTCGGTTTCCTGAGAAAGTCCAGATGGAATACTCTGGCAATGCCACTCCTTCCAACCGACGATCATAATGCCTGAGATCGATCACCGTACATTAAAAGGGCCGCCGATCGGTAAAGTCATTCAAAGTACTTAAGTTGCACGGATTAATTATTAATAACCACAATTGTTATGCATTGCCGATCTGTATTCGCTATACAGTATTGTGATTGGAAAACAAAATTTTTATCGATGAACATAGAATCTGTACTCACCATAAAGGTGGTTATAATTCAATCTATAGTTCCTTTTGATTGATAATTAAAGCACTGAAATCAAAAGATACCAATACACTAATTAACTAATCCACAATTTAAAAAAAATTAATATCACTCCATTTTATTATATCGAATTAGTTAAAAATCTTAATTGCCATATATAAAAAGTTGGGATAATTGACAATGCACAGTTGTTTGTTTTCCTTATGCATGGATTCTTGAGTATTTGGTTCAAATTTAAAGGACTTTGCACTAAGTTCGCTTCCCTTCATTTTTAATGTTACATCTGTAATCCAATATAGTTTAGTGAGGTTGAGCAGGATAGAAGAGAGTAGAACGTAATCGTGTGTTTCATGACTCCGGTAAAGTGACAAAGAATCTCAGTGAAAAATATATACTGTAGTAGTGCATGAAATCATTGAGGGAAAAAAAGTAAGTAACTGCAAATTATGAAATGGTCCTTGTCTAAAGTTTACAAACAGCATAATTTTAAGTTTAAAACTTATAAAAAAAACAAATAATAGGAATGCATTTTTTCCACAAGTATTCCTTAAAGCGGCATTGTTGTATTCTTTATTCACAAAAGAGTGACTGTTAAGACTGTAACCCGATTCTTTGATGTCGAATGACTCTTCTAAACATAACCCGATTATTTGATGTCGAATGACTCTTATAAACATAAAACCGATTCTTTGATGTCGAATGATTTTTATAAGCATAACCCGATTCTTTGATTTCGAATGACTCTTATAAATATAACCCGATTATTTGATGTCGAATGACTCTTGTAAAGATTACCCGATTATTTGATGTCGAATGACTCTTATAAACATAACCATATTCTTTGATGTCGAATGACTTATAAACACAACCCGATTATTTGATGTCGAATGACTTTTATAAACATAACCCGATTCTTTGATTATAAACACAATCCGATTATTTGATGTCGAATGACTTATAAAGATAACCCGATTATTTGATGTCGAATGACTCTTATAAACATAACCCGATTCTTTGATGTCAAGAGGGAATCTTATAAACATAACCCGATTCTTTGATGTCGAATGACTCTTATAAACATAACCCGCTTCTTTGATGTCGAATGACTCTTATAAAGATAACCCGATTAATTGATGTCGAATGACTCTAATAAACATAACCCGATTCTTTGATGTCGAATGATTCTTATAAACATAACCCGATTATTTGATGTCAAGAGGGAATCTTATGAAAACAGCCCAATTCTTTCACACCAAGAGTGATTCTTAGGAATATAGCACAATTGTTTGATGTCCAAATCTTATTCATTAAGACTATAGCCCATATCTGTGATGTCAGGAGCGATTCTTAATAAAATAGCCATATTCCATAATATATAAAAGAGTCATTCTTATGAAAATTCTACCGATTCTTTCACGTCACGTGATTCTTATGAATATAGCTCAATTGTTTGATGTCCAAAGACTATAGCCCATATCTGTGATATTAAGAGCGATTCTTATTAAAATAGCCATATTCCATAATACCAAAAAGAGTGATTCTTATGAAACTTTTCCTGATTCTTTCATGTGAGTAGTTACTCGATTCTTTAGTGTCAAAAGAGTGATTGTTAAGACTACAGCCCGATTCACTATGTCAAGAGTGATTCTTATAAAAATCGTTCGATTCTTTAATGTCAGGAATGACTCTTAAGAGTATAGCTTGATTCTTTGATGTCAAAAGTGTGATTGTTAAGTCTACAGCCCGATTCATTGATATCCTGAGTAATTCTTATGAAATTAGGCCGATTATTTAATGTCAGGAGTGACTCGGAAGAGTATAACTCAAATATTTTATGTCAAGAAAGATTTTTATGATAATAGCCCCTTTTCATTGATGTCAAAAGACTGG
The DNA here is from genome assembly GCA_029339505.1 of Unio delphinus. NCBI lineage: Eukaryota > Metazoa > Mollusca > Bivalvia > Unionida > Unionidae > Unio > Unio delphinus. The sequence continues at coordinate 10,490,472 of JAQISU010000306.1, forward strand.
TTCCTTATTAAAAAAAATAATTTCAATATTTCTTTATGTGGAACATTTGACTGATATGAACATATCCGTATGCTTTGATGTAGAAAGAGTGACTCCCATGTGCATACTGTTTCTACTCTATCGTACTAAATTAAATAACAGAAAATAGAAAATAGAGTAAAGCAACATGTTTTGTAAATTTCAACAAATAATTTATTTTCCTAGAATGCAAAGTGAAAATTGAAAAATAACTTACTGCATTGTGAATTAATTTCAAAATAGTCCTAAAAGTTATATTACAAGTCCAAACATATAAAGATATAATATTGAATTTGTTGTATTCTCGAATGTGCTAATGTGCAATGACCTGGAATGTGGTGATGTTTTGACAGTCTTTTGGTGTGTCACAATAATATAATTCAAACTGGCCTTAACTGAATTAATTATAATTCCTAATGAAGAGTATTTTGAGGTATGGCAAAGAGGGCCAGAACCAGACTGAAAACCACTTTCCTTTGTATTAGTGTCATATTTTAATTTCATTTTTCAATGATAAATGGTGAAGAGTTGTTCTTTAAAGGACACAGAACTTTGACAGCTTATATTTGAAATCAGAAACAGGGTCAAGAAGAGTTATTTCTGAATTTTCAGTTGAAAAAAGATGCTCCTTATATAATCTGAACCATTCACAGACAGGATGTCCTAAAATAAGAAAATGAGCGCATTCGTCCATATTTGACAAAGTTTAATGAAATATTTCTAAATAACCTTGACTTTCAGAGTGATTGGCGGAAGTGTTCAATTGATGGATACATAATTCATGATTAGGTAACGTACTTGGAAAGGCCAAACTTTTTTTTTATCAAATTTTCCCCATGGTTCTTCTTTAATATTCCCCAAAGGAATTTCCTCTGGCAATATTTTGGTCGCATACATTATGGTCAGTATTTGATGTCAGTATGTATTGTTACCTGGTCTTATGTGAAGCACGGACACAGTCCACCATTATCCTTTTCAAGGGTTCATCAAATACAGGAATATATTGCAGACTAGGCTTAGCCATCTTCTGATTAGGTTTTCCTTTACTTTGACAAGTGTGACAAGATATACGTTATTTCCAAACATCTGTTTTAATTTTATACTGATTCAAGATCTTGTAATAAGTCTCATTGTCCACTAAATGACCACGAAATGGAGTTTCATTTGCTAGACTAAGAATTTCCTGTATATACGATTTATGAACAACACTTTGATATCTCACTGACTACTCGTCATCAGCTGGTATCTAAGGTGGTTTCCATTTTCTCACAATCACCCCACCTGTAACCAAATAACAGGTATTTCTCTGGCTCCAGTTTCTCCAATATGATAACGATCTTCTTCTTGTTCGACAGCAAGTGATTATCGTTTGCTAACCTGATTAACATAAAAAGAAAGAGTCGTAAAAGAGGATCACTATGATCATTACCTTTTGACTGGTCCTTACCAGGCAAAAAGTTACCTTATCTAAAGTCTGACCAATAATTATGTTTCTATAGGAATAATTTCCTGATCAACAAAATTTTTAAGAGCTTTTTTTCTCCTTGGCTCTATTAACTGCACAAGATGGGGATGAATCAGGGATTTATTTTCATTGTGACCGACTTTCTGATTCAATCAAGGCTTGGCTGTTACAAATGGATTAACCATGACCCTATCTCCAATTAAGTCATTGCCTAGTAATAAATGAATTGTTTCTATGGTTAAAGAAGGACTGTGACGGATACTGAGGTTAAAGCTGATGCCAAATTTAGACAATGTAAAGGAACAAAGCTGCACTCTACTCCTTGAATAAAAATACTCTCATTAGAAGAAAACTTCGCCGAAAAAGGCTACGTATCTGATAATAAAATACTCATTGAATCTACAGTGTCACATAAAGTTTTGATAGGGATAGACTTTTCAGAATCCCCCTAGTGTGATATAGAACATTTCGACATGAATGGTTCTTAACTCACCATAATTAAATCAGACTGGGTTTATTTGGCGCAATACATTTAGTGATCTCAATACTCTGCTCTGACCTTGACCTCTAAGAAATTCCTCTGTTTTGATTATGTTTCTCATTGTTCAGACTGTATCGATTGCGTTTCCATTTTTCAATCTGCATCGATCATTAAATAACGTGTCTTTTTCTCGTGCAATCGATGCACGAAGGAAACGATTTTTGATCATTCCTTAACCTGATTCTTAAACATCGTGTTAGACAGATTTGGAAATGCTCGTAGATTGAGATTGAGGACCTACCAACAATAGAAACTTTGTGAGCCAAGGAATACTCGCCAGATGTAAGAGCAGCATTATAGAGCGTTTACACCTTTTACGCATCAAAGAAGGTTTACACGTCCTTATGGACGCAATTCGTGAACTCTTCAACTAATGATGGTTGTTTATGGTTATTATAATCATCACCGACCTTCTTAGATGAGCACCATCTATCAAATACATTATTCTTTTTCTCTTGCAAATTCTTTTTGTAGTTCGAAAACCTTCGTCAAATATGTTTCAGGTACCAGCCCTTAATCCTTCAAGATGCATTGCGTAATCACATCGTAATAAACACTTTGTTTCACTGGGAGTGACGTGTAGACTTCACAAACGTTGCCAATGACTACACTTTGGAATAATATAAACCAATGTTAGCTTGGCCATTTCAAACTTTTAACAATTTTCTTGTTTCAAACATGAAAAGTATTTATCTTTTTCTGTTTCTAGAAAGAGGGACTAACATAATATTGAACATGTATGTAAAGTGCGGGATGCGTTGGTGTTTTCCAATTCCAACATCAGGAAACATTTATGCCATTATAAGACATATTTTGTTTGGTATTACAAATATCTCCGAGTAATTTCCTTTGCACAATCTGTAATCTAATATAATCAATCGTTTCCCACAGTCATAGGATTTAAACTAGAATTCACATGCTTTTTAATATAGAGTAAAGACCAACAAACACACACACACACACACACACACACACACACACACACACACACACACGCACACACACTGTCTTAAAGGTCAGTTTTTTAATTTACTTATTTGGCGATCGCAAACTGTAAGACATGCAATACCATAGCACGCCGGATAACAACAGTGCGACTTCACTAACGCGAAATCCTGCTTTTCTCGGTCACGGTGGTGATGATGGTAATACATACGATTTTACTCGACTGTCTCTCTGTTTCTCTCTGTCTATGTCTCTGTGTCGCTCTCTCTCTCTCTCTCTCTCTCTCTCTCTCTCTCTCTCTCTCTCTCTCTCTCTCTCAAAGTTTATTGATCACATTAACTTTTCATTTGTTCTCTAGGTTATTCCTTTGAGCTTTGATACATTAATTCACTCATTTAGAAAGTAGCAACTGAGATGGCGACCTTCCAATTTTAAGAGCTAAAACTATTATAATTTGTTTTTTGATATATGTACATAAGCAGCGTGATTTTAGCGTTGCTGTTTCAAACCAGAACACAAAGTAGAAATGTGGCACACGCCCTGAAGTAAACTATTCACTAAGCATAGTGCCAAGAATTATAAATCTATTGGGGGGGGGGGGGGTAAGAAGAGGGAGGGGTCTTTTAAAGCGTAAAAATCTTGCTTTCGTTTCGCCAAAATCTGCAAACAATACGATAATCGAATAAACTATGATAGCTCGTCTGACATTAAAAGTAGCCTTCTTCTTTTTCACCAATCACAAAATAATTGCAAGTCCAAAGAGTAAAAGCAGTTTAGATACGACGTCCTAAATAACTTGAACGTTCAACCAATGTTTCCAGTAGAGAGTCGGTTTTTCCTTCTGTCAGCTTTTATGTATCCAATGCTGAAGGTATTAACATCGTACTGTAAACGTGTTTAGGATTTAAATACACAAGAAATTATTTTGTGACAATCTTACAAGCGAATCTCCCCTTCTCTACAGATCGATCGATGTACATACCTCTATGTGTCAGTCAATACACAACGTAACTGAGCTTCACTTGTGTCATTTTGATAAAGATTTATGTGATTGTTTTTTGATAATATCCGCTTATGGTATACTAACATTTACTTGACATTACTCGTGAGCATTATCTTTCATTATATCTTGTGTCATTTTGATAAAGATTTATGTGATTGTTTTTTGATAATATCCGCTTATGGTATACTAACATTTACTTGACATTACTCGTGAGCATTATCTTTCATTATATCGAGGACGTCAAAGGAAAGAAGCATACGAACCTATTTTCTTTAATAACATTAAATTTGATACCACGTGCTAAAATTTCCTTGGGAAAAATGGCTGAATTCCATTGTGATTCTTAATTCACGGGAATATACCAAATGTAATTGATAATAATAAAAACTTTTTCGATATTATTATTATTTCTTGTTGTAGGGTTTAATGCCATATTTCAGCACACGATAGGCTATACATGGCGGCCAGTATTATTGGTGGAGGAAGAACCCGGGAAAACCCCCGAAAAGAACCATCGACCTATGAGAAACTACTGGCAAGCTTTCTCACACAACTACATTAGGCGAATCTTAGACTCGAACCCACGTAGACAGAGGTGATATGGCAATGATCCGTAACGGAAAGCGCTTTAGACCACTCGGCCACTCGGGGCCACTTATTATTATTAGTAGTAGTAGTAGTAGTAGTAGTAGTAGTAGTAGTAGTAGTAGTAGTAGTCATAATTACTACCCATATTGTGTGTTTGTTTTTATGGTTAAATCTTCTAAGTGTCATTTAGTAGACAACATATTAAATAGATAATTTTGTCCGTTTTGTCCATTGTGAATCTGAATCTTGGGATGAGGTCATATTGTTTGGTATCCATGTGACTGCTCTGGTGGTCTAAATGGCTAGAGTCCGCCTCGGATGCTGAGTATAGTCATACCATAGCTTATAAAAAATGGTAGAAGCAGTAGCCTTGCTTGACGCTCAGCACAAGGAGACCTTGCGTCAGAATAAAGCGACTGCGTGGAACAGGTTTTAGTCATCACTAAAACCTGCCACAGCAGACGATGTTACTAAAATTGTTAAAGTTACCTGACAAATTTAAATCATACAAATCACCTAGCTCACATGATTTATAATGGGCTAATGTTAAAGAACATGATTTATAATGGGCTAATGTTAAAGAACATGATTTATAATGGGCTAATGTTAAAGAACATGATTTATAATGGGCTAATGTTAAAGAACATGATTTATAATGGGCTAATGTTAAAGAACATGATTTATAATGGGCTAATGTTAAAGAACATGATTTATAATGGGCTAATGTTAAAGAACATGATTTATAATGGGCTAATGTTGAAGAACATGATTTATAATGGGCTAATGTTAAAGAACATGATTTATAATGGGCTAATGTTGAAGAACATGACTTTGCTGACTACACAGAAGTATCAAGAAATGACTATTTGACCTTCATTTTGATTCTGAAACTATGTATTTTATATATGGTAGTGAGTAACAAAATGAATTAGTCCTGTCTTACATATATGTAATACATTATGGCTGTTTGCATATCAACACTTTCAATGCTATAGGCACACCATCACAATATATTGCATATTATTCGGAACACAGTTATTATTATTATTATTATTATTATTATTATTATTATTATTATTATTATTATTATTATTATTATAATATAGTTTACTTTACCTAAGGTGAGTGCAGTTTAATAATTTTATATTAAAATGCTTAAACATAGTATTTTTTATTGATTCTGGTAAGTCCAAATAATCCCATGAAATTCTTGTGCAATATTGTCCTTACTAATTGGCTGCGATGGGTACAGCATGCTCTGAAAAAGGGGGTAAAAATCCAAGACAAAAGTAACAGCAACAAATAAAACTAATAGTATTGTTAGGGGGTGTTGATGTGGGGGTGGGGTAGGATATATGCACGGCTTGAACAATAACTCATAGACCTTTATAGAAATAAACTCACATCAATTCGGCAAACAGGGGCAATAACTTAATCATGGTCTAAAACAAACCACTCTTAAGTATTGTTCATTCTTCTCGAGACCATCCTCATCAGTTCATTAAGATAATTTCTAGTGTTTCAGATTAACTTTTCAGTTCTTCACAAAAGGCAGATGGTGTAAATTAGTGTCGTCGTTCGTTATATTTGTTCTATTAAGATTTTTTAAAAAAAATTCTTCAAAATAAATATCTCTGCTAATTTAGTATCCGTGTCATTTTCAGTTTGCCCGTCACCTTGAATCTCATTAAAATTGCATTTAATATCTTCATAATTTTCTCCCTTATCCCTTAATTTTGATGGGATTATATTTAGTACGATCTTTATCTATCTGACTGTCATCTATTACTGCTTATTACTCTTAGATTTGTTCGTTTGGGGTGGGGGTTGTGTGAACGTGCATCACTGTTTGCTTCAGCTTGAATACTGTCGAAATATATCAGTTTAACCAAACACTGGAGTTCGATTGACGTACATTCATGTGTAAAGAGAGTAGTATTAGTTCCAGCTGAAAGAATTAAGTTTTAAAAATTATTAAAATATACCCCTCCCCAATTAAAATCAGTAAATGTGCGCTGTAAACTTGGATTAAAAATTGTAAAGTTAGGTCGTCAGACTGTGCGCTGTAAACGTGGATTCAGAATTGTATATTTAGGTCGTCAGACTGTGCGCTGTAAACGTGGATTCAGAATTGTATATTTAGGTCGTCAGACTGTGCGCTGTAAACGTGGATTCAGAATTGTATATTTAGGTCGTCAGACTGTGCGCTGTAAACTTGGATTCAGAATTGTAAATTTAGGTCGTCAGACTGAAAGAAGATTACACTTGAATTTAAGACAGTCTAGTACACTAACATTATTTACAAAATGATTGGATAATAAAATGACCGCATGAAAAAGAGTTGAAAGTTTATTAGTGCATTTAGTTCTTTTGTACAGTATAATCTCTTTAGTTATGTACAGTATCTCATTATAATCTCTTTAGTTATGTAAAGTATCTCATTATAATCTCTTTAGTTATGTACAGTATCTCATTATGATCTCTTTGATTGTACAGTATTTTATTATCATCTCTTTATTTTGCTTCTAATAAACAATTCGCAATTCAAATTGTTCTTTAAAATATATGAAGATATTTCTTAAAATAGCCAATAATATCGAATATATTATGGGAAAAAAATTTCAAAAGACAATCACATAGTAACGAAAGCAAATTTGTTTTCATGAAGATGATACTCCAGAACAGAGAAATATTGATGAATAAAGATAAATTAATGAATACAATATGCCTAACAAAAAGAACAGATACACATGCAAACAAAGTATAACTTCAGGTGTATGTCAGATTCATATATATTTGTTGTAAGGTTATATCAATAATAGGAACGAATTCAAGCAGGTATGAAAACATCACAAGTATCTCACAAGTGTTTAAACGATGGTTAAACTCACTATCTGTATAAATACGCAAGATTATAAACAATCTCATAGTCTTTATAATTTTATAAATTTTATAATTTTATATAAGCACACTTACCTTATTGTGTGAATTTGTTAACAACATCAAATAAGTCACTTTTTACAAACATCAAATAAGTCACTTTTTACAACATCAAATAAGTCACTTTTTCCAAGTAACTTTGACAGTAATTCCACAAAAAGAAATTTGGATTCTAGTAATAATAAATTTAAGCCGTTCTTGAATCGTGATAATGCTATTTTTTACCTTTATAAGGCATGATATGCTATTTTAGACCTATATAAGGCATTATATGCTATTTTAGACCTAAATAAGGCATTATATGCTATTTTAGACCTATATAAGGCATTATATGCTATTTTAGACCTATATAAGGCATTATATGCTATTTTAGACCTATATAAGGAATTATATGCTATTTTAGACCTATATAAGGCATTATATGCTATTTTACATAATTATGACAATAAGTGCTAGATTGCCTTATTAAGGCATTATATGCTAGTTTCCATAAATAAGGCAATAGATGTTACATAATTAAATCATTAGGTACTATTTTACCTAATTAGGCATTACATGCTATTTTACCTAATAAAGTCATTTGGTGCTAGTTTACCTAATCAAGGCATTATTTGATATTTTACCAAATTGGGACATATGCTACGTTACCAACTTAAGGCCTTATATGCTATTTTACCGAATTAAGGCATTCGATGCTATTTTACCTAATTAAGACAATAGGCGCTAAATAACCTAATTAAGACATTGTATGCTATTTTACCTAATTAAGACAATAGGTGCTAAATAACCTAATTAAGACATTGTATGCTATTTTACCTAATTAAGACAATAGGTGCTAATAAGCTAATTAAGACATTGTATGATATTATACCTAATTAAAGCATAATAATCTGACACTGCATCTTTTTGTTTCAACCCAAGAATAATGATACTAATGATAACTCCCTGACAATTTCCTAACAGAGCACATTGTTTTAGGTACAAGGATCGTGTTAAAGCATTGTTTACTAAGCAGATAAAATATTCTTGTTCTGGAAGAAGGTGCTAAACTCTCATATCTCTTTTTTCCAGCTGATTTTTCAGTTACCCCCCTTTAAGTGTATGCAATAAACCATAATCAAATATTCCCTTTTTATACGTGATTATTTTGCACAAAGTTATCTAAATTACTAAATAGCAATTTTTCTCCCAATAAAAGAAAAACGAGAATAAGGAATTCCAAATACGACGGTAATTCATTTATAAAACAAAAATGCAGATATCTCCTTTTACCGTTCAACCATTGATACACTCTTCTGGTATATGAGTAGAAGACATACAAAGAGAACAAATCAATCCTGTCTGAATGTATTAAAAGATGATGAGCAATTATTTTCATGAAAAAGATGATCGTTACAAATTTCAATCTGGTTTTAAACACTGGACAGTCTTATTTAATATCTTGGCTACCAATCGAACTATTTGATGCAGTAGATGCGCGAAATGGCGTGCATCAATTTATTTGTTATCGACAAAGATCTTGTTAGCGTCTTGAATTGGTGATTACTCCTGAAATGAAACATTTATAGGATTTGGCATAAGTAATAGGTTACGTCACTAACTCAGAGCTATTGTCAGTAACGAACTATCAACTTCCACAACCACGTGCAGACGTGTTCTTGATATAGCTGATAGTTTAAAATCTTTATTCCGATTATTCGCATACATGTTGAGAAACTGCAATCATTTAGCAACAAATAAGGCGAGCCCACCTGTTTGTAGAACGTCATAAACTTTTTAAAAAAAAGATTCCTACAAAAACGAAGTTATAAGACCAATAACGGAAAACCAAAGCATCTAATTAACTGACAGTTTCTCTGAATGAGAGACTCTTGAGGGTTAGTTGTTTAGTTACTTTTTTGGGGGTCGTTTTTTATATAAAAAAAAATTTAACCCTCGTTTTCGTTTACCCATATGACGCTTATTCGTGGTCACGCCACCTCTACTGCTATCAAAAGATTTTATCAAGACCGTTTCGATAGCGTGATTGGGGATCATTATGTAAATGTATCATTATAAATACGTGCGGTGTAGTTTGTGCACGTAAGAAAAAAATTCTAAACCTAATTATATCCATGTCTTAGCTACTCCACGTTTGATGAATATTTCGCAGAGTATGTCTGTCAATTCCATTAATAACAGATAATATAGTACAGTTGTTTCTGATCACTTTTGGTGTATATCGTTCAGTAACAGAAATCACATGTGTTTTTGTGTCTGCAACTGGAAAATATGTCAGCTAAATTTGATTGTTGGTCTAGCATCATTTTGTTGAATACTACTAAATTATTAATAAATCCGTCGAGGTCATCTACAGATGAGGCTTCTTCAACATCAGTGGTAAAATTATTAATATCACCGTCTTCTTTCAATAAATTTGCGTTTTCATAAAAATCTTTAAGTTGATCATTTGCAGATGGTGCAATTAAATAGAATTGATCCCACTTGAGCCATCTCAGTATCAAATTAAGCACCAGTTGTGTTTTACCAGACCCAGATGGACTTATGATAATTGCTCTGATAGAATTCGGATAGCTGGATGATGTTTGACTGGTTCTTGCTTTCGTGTCGCTGAGAAATCAATTATATCCGTGTTTTAGAAATATTATACATAATATGGATCTATATTATATAAAATATAGAGCACCCACCACTACAGATGGAGTAACAAGAATCATAACAAAAAAAAAAGCGTCCGATCACAGGCAGGTGAGTGTAATGTGGTACAAAAATATAAATATTTCTAGCTTGACATGTCAGGGAAAACAGGTGGCCATATAGCTAATTCTTTAGGAAGATTACCAGGGACAACATACTCAAGAGAAACATCTTCCAGGATAAAATTATTGTATTCCTTAAACGAGAACAAGCAAAAACCCGAGAGTATCCAATAAATGAAATTGATAAAGCTTGTCATATTCACGATGTAGCTTATATAAGTAACGATTTACAACAACGACACTTCGTACACATGAAGGTAATTCAAATTCTATAAACAAAATTAAATCTCTCAGAGAAAAACTTGCTAGCTTCCTAGTAAACTCTGCGATGAACGGTAAACTTGCATTATGGGCTGATAATTAATCAGCCGATTATAAAATAATGGAATCGATTTATTATAACCCAACATGATATTGGAGGGCTAGAGCAGCGATTAGTATACACGCAGTCAATGCAGCAAATTTACAGGTTTGTTGCTGTAAATTGATTAGCTTGACAGGCAATGTAGCACATTTATCTGCCACCGCATAAACAAATTCAATGCACATATTTTGATATAAGCGTTCCTAATGAAGTTAATCAGGTGGATGTATTATTTTTACCACATGATAATATAAAAATTGGTAGACGTCAGTACACATACAGATACGCTTTGACTGTCGCTGACGTTGAGAGTAGATATAAAGAAGCGGATCCCTTATCAACAAAGACAGCTACTGAAGTTGCTTCTGCGTTTGAACGGATTTATCAACGTGGTGGTTTCCTATGGCATCGACTACTACAAATTAATCCTGGCAAATAATTTCTATCTGCAGTGTCGTCGTTGATAAAGAGATTTGCAGCTTGATTTATTACTTTACTAACCTTTGAAGGCATCACTTCAGTGCTTGGTAATTTTACTGGCAGTATTTTTCGTCGAATTAACCGTGCTAATCTATCCTAGATTGCCTAAAACACTTTACCGGCAATATTACCAATATCATTAGGAGCTTTTTCATGAACAATGTCAATAACTCTCATTGATATTTCTTTTGCAATCGGTATTGCTTTTGGGGCTATCCTTCTAAATAAACCATGAGTCCATCACCATACGTTGCTTTGTTAACTGGCAATCGTGTATTCATCACCCTGATCATTACGGGTCCACGTTGGGCATTATGTACTATCGTCTTATTTGTTTATTTATTTAATCAAAGTGATCGTCATTCAGGATTTCATTAATAATAGATTGGTTAACGCTTACGTCCATTATACCACTTGCAAATAATCGTTGACAAGTATCAAATATATACATTAATTATTTCTGGAGAATTAATACCGGCTCGTTTTTCTCCATTCAGAATTTCGAGTCGATCAACATCAGATAGGACGTTTCAGCAGTATCTCCCATTGCTTCTAATTCTTCTTCTTCCTCACTTGTTGCTCTGACTACTTTTTTCTTACTTCTTTTTATAACGTTTCGTTTTGCTCTTACTTTTTCAAGTTGCTGCTCATTTTCGTCTTCTCTTTGTCTCATTTCTTGTCTTTTTTCTTCAATATACTCATTTACTGCCTGGCTAAAAATATTAAAATAATTAATATTTTTATCAGATCTTATCTACGGAGTATCTGCAGCTACGCGATATACATCCCTGACACAATCAGAACTTTTAATAGTATTAATATACTCTGGTTTTACATACTTTATCTTTATCACGATTTTCAAACGCAGCAATATCAAATAATTTGTCTGGGTCAAGAATAGCGGCACTATATTTGGTCGTAAATGTATCTGTTATTTTGGTTGTTATCCTGGTTCTAACTTTAGGAGGTTCAGGTTGAACTTCAGGTTGTGGTTGAGGATGTTGATGGGGTGGTGGTTGACCTGCTTGAAGGCGGCCAGTAATATCCACATGAAACTAATAAAGTTCTTCTGAATTTTGTCTAACAGAATCACGTACATGACGATATTTCTTAATTGCTTCTATTCTTTTTGAGCTAATCTAGCTGTATAAGAATCCATAGCTGGTGCCATATTATTAATATACAATAATGATGTAATTATATCAGCAGAAAGAACACTACCTTAATGAGACGTCATATGGGTAAGCAAAAACGCGCTTACAAATAAAAAAACAACAACAAAACAAAACACGAAAACAAAGAACAAAAATAAATAACCTCCAAGTATCTCTCTTGGAGAGAAACTGTCGGTTAGTTAGAGGCTACGGTTTGGCTTTATTGGCCTTATAACTTCGTTTTCGTAAGAAGCTTTTTAAAATAAAGTTTATGATGTTATACCATTAGGTAGGTTCGTCTTCTCTGTTGATCTTTTTCAATTTCGACGTTGTACATTTCTCTTGATGAAGTCGACATTACTAGTAGTAAAGTAGAACTATAGCAGCCTTAGAGGTGAACAGTGTTGCTGGTAGAGTAGCAGGTGATCGGGCGTTGATTGCTTGCTTGATTCAACCCGTAAAACTGATTTCTTAATTGGGCATGTGACTGGTAGCAGAGCATGTTGGTGACGGAGTGTATAACTCAATACACGGAATCTTTTAGCTGTGGGCTAATGTTTGGGGTTTGTAAAACTTAGAGTGTTTGGGGACTATATATATTATTTGTAACTGTTCCTTTTTGTTTACATAATTCACTATTTGAGTGAATACATTTATATTTTTACTATATGATTATAATACTACATTTTTTACTGTATGAGTAAAACTCATCATTCACTTTGTTGTGAAATCAACGTGAATCATTCACACCTTGTCTTTGTACCGTGTAATGTCATTTATTTGCATTTTCATTATTTAAGTCCGTGCGTTTTATGTTACTTAATCCATTATTAGGATCGTATAAACTCTCATACTAATCATAATTAATTTTTCATTCAAATCGTGTCATTAAACATTGTAATTGTATGGCCATCAATTGTGTTGTGTTGTAAATCCGAAATTTCACCCGGTTATCATGTTCCATCTACACTAATCACGATGTTAATTGTAATATTCTACTACATTGTAATATCTCGTATACTAATTCATAAACTAATCAGGATGGTAATTGTAATATTGTACAACACTGCAATATCTCGTAGAATCATTCATACACTAATCAGGATGGTAATAGTAACATTGTACTACATTGTAATATCTCATAGACTCATTCATACACTAATCAGGATGGTAATAGTAACATTGTACTACATTGTAATATCTCGTAGACTCATTCATACACTAATCAGGATGGTAATTGTAATATTGTACTACACTGTAATATCTCATAGACTCATTCATACACTAATCAGGATGGTAATTGTAACATTGTACTACATTGTAATATCTCATAGACTCATTCATACACTAATCAGGATGGTAATTGTAATATTGTACAACACTGCAATATCTCGTAGTCTCATTCATACACTAATCAGGATGGTAATAGTAACATTGTACTACATTGTAATATCTCATAGACTCATTCATACACTAATCAGGATGGTAATAGTAACATTGTACTACATTGTAATATCTCGTAGACTCATTCATACACTAATCAGGATGGTAATTGTAATATTGTACTACACTGTAATATCTCATAGACTCATTCATACACTAATCAGGATGGTAATTGTAACATTGTACTACATTGTAATATCTCATAGACTCATTCATACACTAATCAGGATGGTAATTGTAATATTGTACAACACTGCAATATCTCGTAGACTCATTCATACACTAATCAGGATGGTAATAGTAACATTGTACTACATTGTAATATCTCATAGACTCATTCATACACTAATCAGGATGGTAATTGTAATATTGTACTACACTGTAATATCTCATAGACTCATTCATACACTAATCAGGATGGTAATTGTAACATTGTACTACATTGTAATATCTCATAGACTCATTCATACACTAATCAGGATGGTAATTGTAATATTGTACAACACTGCAATATCTCGTTGACTCATTCATACACTAATCAGGATGGTAATAGTAACATTGTACTAAATTGTAATATCTCGTAGACTCATTCATACACTAATCAGGATGGTAATAGTAACATTGTACTACATTGTAATATCTCATAGACTCATTCATACACTAATCAGGATGGTAATTGTAATATTGTACAACACTGCAATATCTCGTAGACTCATTCATACACTAATCAGGATGGTAATAGTAACATTGTACTACATTGTAATATCTCATAGACTCATTCATATACTAATCAGGATGGTAATAGTAACATTGTACTACATTGTAATATCTCGTAGACTCATTCATACACTAATCAGGATGGTAATTGTAATATTGTACTACACTGTAATATCTCATAGACTCATTCATACACTAATCAGGATGGTAATTGTAACATTGTACTACATTGTAATATCTCATAGACTCATTCATACACTAATCAGGATGGTAATTGTAATATTGTACAACACTGCAATATCTCGTAGACTCATTCATACACTAATCAGGATGGTAATAGTAACATTGTACTACATTGTAATATCTCATAGACTCATTCATACACTAATCAGGATGGTAATTGTAATATTGTACTACACTGTAATATCTCATAGACTCATTCATACACTAATCAGGATGGTAATTGTAACATTGTACTACATTGTAATATCTCGTAGACTCATTCATACACTAATCAGGATGGTAATTGTAATATTGTACTACACTGTAATATCTCATAGACTCATTCATACACTAATCAGGATGGTAATTGTAACATTGATCTACATTGTAATCTCTTGTAGACTCATTCATACACTAATTAGGATGTTAATTGTAACATTGAACTACATTGTAAAATCTCGTAGATTCATTAATTCAAGGCTCCAGGAAGATAGCCCAATATGTGACTTCATTGAAACTCTTGGCCAAGGACTGTCTCTTCAAAGACAAAGTCCAAATGATTTGTGATATAATTATTTTCGGCGTATCTTCATCAAGGATATGAGAAAAACTTATCAGTGAAGGTGAAACGTTGACCTATTAGCATTAGTCAAATGCATGTATACACCCAGGAGCAGGTCTTCTGCAGCCAGACCTGAAGTGTATGCGACATTTTAACGACATGCCAAGACAAAAGAACTACAGCCGAAGAAGAAATGGATCACGTCTTCCAGACGAAGCGTCAACGCGACCTGTGGATTGGATTCAAGCCAGGACAAGCGCCCCATTAAAAAAGAGTTGCAATAAGTGTCATAAACTCAATCACTTTGAGATATTTTGTAAATCAAAAACGGTCAGTGTGATTAACAATGCACATCAAAACGAGAACGAGGATATTGACAGTGTTAAAAGGGATGTAATTGCTAATGACCAGGCGTATGCGGCGATAGAGGTAGGACTCAACTTAGTATATATTGATTATAAATTGGATACTGGTCTTCAAGTTAAAATAATACCCTTGCATATATTCAAAAAGCTAGGCACAAAGCATCCTTTCAACCGACATCATTTGCATATGAAGGAAAATTTAGTACAATGGGTACAGTCAGATCTCGCACATAAACGCACTGGACGTACACATGAACTAGAATTCTACATTGTTAAAACTAACGCACCTCCTATACTTGGATTGCAATCTAGTATGGAGTAAGGCTTAGTTAAATTTACATACTCTGTTCAGACACAATGTCAAATTTGCAAGAGTACGCACCTCTCTAAGGCAGTTGTTCTGAAGGAATATTCCGAAGTTTTCAACGGCATTGTTTTCTTCACCAGGTACTCGCAATGGAGGGTGCACTACAGCAGTAGCCTTGTGTCTGGGGAGGAAAACAATGTAAGTACCTGTCGCACTTTAAGACAGACTCAAAACTAAACTTGATTTCATGGAAAATGCAAATATAATTGCCCCTTTTACATCAACTACAGCATGGGTAAATTCCACAGATGTTGTAGAAAAGCAATCGGGTAAACTTAGGGTATGTCTCGACCCACAATATCAAGAGCAATTTACGTCCCAATTACCCTATGCGCACATTAGACGATATCCTACCCCAATTACCAGGTACATACTATTTCACCAAATTGGATGCACGGCCAGGATAGTGGGAAAAGGAACTGTCACGTGACACTTCATACATCGCAACTTTCAACACCACCTTACGGCCGCTACCGTTTCTTGTGTCTCCCATTTGGTTTGAAATTATCTTAGGTCGATGAGGCAGGCAAAATTGGTGTACTGATACACGGCACTCTCTTGACATTATTACAAGGCACGTATTCTGTCAAACATTATATTCATTTCGCGGACGTCTCATGAAATGGTCGGAAATCGGAAACTGCCAAATCTTAGCGACCGTGAATACTATGTTATTTTGTAAGTTAATGGATCTTAGGGCACTTTTAAGCCTCCGAAAGTAATTTTTAAGATCAGTGGTCAAAGGTACGAAAATTCCTCAACCTTTCAAAATTGTTATTGTTTAAGGAAATACTACTTTGGAATAAAGTTATAGAAAAGGATACATCAATCCACTGTGATGTTTAAATTGAACACATATTTAGAAAAAAAAAATGTACTTTGTTTTAGTCACAAGCCCACACAAATCTTCAATAAATCATCAGTAATTTGGAGTTATTTAAATATGAAATCAATCTTCATTTGTGAGAATGACAAAAGATGGCTGACAGCTATTTCAAGGGCGATACATATGTCTTGTGGCAGTTAGAAAAACTATATAAAACAATGCGTGTTTCTCCGCTTATCTTTGTATTTCAAAGGATACACAGGCCACGTAAAATGTACACACATAAACTATGCAAAACTAAAATGTTCAGGCTCACGCACCGCCTGCGGCCAGTATGGTTTGTCATCTTAATTCTTGCCACTAATGGCCGAGTAGGTCAGATGTTTGGACAAGGCAAACAGCTCTGAAGTCAGCAGTTATAGGATTGAACCCAATTGACAGTGATGCAGTTTTCTTTCTCCAAGTTTTTTTTAAAAGTCAAGTTGCAACATTAGCAGTAAATAAAAGAAGAACAGCAACAACAAGAAAAATAGTCTTACGTTAGCAGTATTTTCTCTGCTAAAGCATGTTTTCTGGCTAAGCGAGAATAATTAAAATAACCAGTGAGGTATAAGAACGTGCGTTTGTATACACGTCAGCTGATTTGATAAATTATTACAGTCCACCTGTATGATGCTTTTTTTTAGATAAGCGGGAACTTATAAGACGGAATTTATTGATGGTTTGATGAAACAACACCAGCGGCCATAATTCCCATATCGCCTTACAAACGTTCAGATGACTAGTTTCATAGCTTCGATGTTCCACTGTTATGAACTTTAAGATGTATCGAAAGATGTATGAATATGTATCATGGGTAAGTGGCGTGTATTAGAAAAAATTATTATTATTATTATTATTATTATTATTATTATTTTTATTATTATTGTTGTTGTTGTTGTTATTAGTATCATCTTTATTATCTTTATTATTGTTGTTGTTGTTAGTGTTGTTGTCGTTTTACTGGCAGGTACGCCAGTTTCCTTCCATCCACTGAGCTAGTTTGTACCGCAGTTAAAATATGACATATTATGACAACTTGCATTGGTACTGAAAAAAAACAACAATTAATTAAATTTTAGTTACAAAGGAAATTTACCTTTCAGTTGACAACTGGGAAGTGCTTGCTTTAATCGTTGTTTTTTTTTTTGTTTCTTTTTTAAAAAATATAAGTACAGAAACCTACAATACTCTACGAACGTTATCAGGTAAGCTCACCAAAGATCGACAGGAAAATGTTTCTATTGTCTCGGCTTTGCATCGACCATACTCAGCGTCAATTAGCGAACAAAAGAAACCAAAGAAGAGAAAAGTAGAAATCATAATTTTAAGAAAAAATATTATTTATTCCCCAAAAAGTAAAAGTATAAGAAGGAATGCAGCCTGTTTCTATTTTAATGTCTCATATATGAACACATTTGTACTCAAGTTTTTGTTTCCGGAAGGTAGCAACAAATATTCAAGCAATTAATAATTTGATATAAGAAAATTTATTTATGCGAGTTGGCCATTAATTACTTAAGTAATTTCGATTCAGATGAATAATTTAAGTCTCTGCACCCTTCTTCACAGAATCTAACCACATCAATCATGTCCAACATCAGTTGTCACCATTTTTACCAGCCTGTTGGATTAAACTCCAGGTCCTCTCGTTTTCCCAACAATTGTCGCATATTCTGCAAAAATTCAAGAATCTTCTGTCTTTTGTAGTCGGCTTCCCTTTTGCGCCTCCAACCGGTTGGGTTCAATGCGAGCTCTCTTTTATTATTCACAAAAGGAAAATCTTCAACTTTAACCATCTCTCCATGGTCTATAGCCGATATCTGTTTTCCATCACCTTTTCTGATGTTTTCAAGATATTTACGCATTAGGCACTGAACCCGTAAATTGTGTTCATCAACGTAGCCTATGTTTTCCTTTTCACCTCTTTGGACAGCTGGCCTCAATTTATTTTCTTTTTCTCGAAAGACATCCTTTCTCCTTTCATCAGCTATGTCCAAACCCCCTTGTCCATTTCTCTGCGATTTTGATGCAGTGTATCGAGGATATTCATCCAAATTGAAATCAGACAAATCGAGATCAGTCACTATGCTCATTCCTTTGTTCGGCATGGAATCGTAAGCTAATGCGAATACATTGTCGTTGTCCAGATATGCTTCACATATATCTGATGGGTTGGTAACGGAAGGGATATCAGGTATAGGCGCCGATAAAACGTTTCGTTGGAGGGACACGAGGACGGAGATGGACAGCAAAAGCAGTTCCATTGCTGAAAGTTTAATGGAAATTATTAAAAGAATAATATTAAGTCACTTAAATGTAGTTTTAGTGGTGGTAGAGCAGTATGATGTGTATAAAATCAATCATCTTCCAAACGCAGTCCTTAATTTAATCAAAATCCTGTCCCATAAAATTATAAAGCTTCCCTGCTGGTCAGTGTAGTGCAACTTATTCTGTGCTACAAATGTCCTTGCCTTTTTTCTTTCTGCCTTTCTGTGTGTCTGTGCATCCTATGTATGTATGTATGTATGTATGTATGTATGTATGTATGTATGTATGTATGTATGTATGTATGTATGTATGTATGTATGTATGTATGTATGTATGTATGTATGCATGCATGCATGCATGCATGTATGTATGTATGTATGTATGTAACAAAACCCCTCTTTTATATGACAGTTTTCTATTCAGCACCGTACTATGTTGTCCATAGCAAACCATTGATTCCGTACCAGAATGTCCTGTCTCTTTCCATCTCTATACTTTTGTCTTCACAGCAGGTAAGGCAAAATGACAATTTCATAATATTCGAGGTCACAAGAAGATACTTTATGTTTTGCGGTTGAATCGATGCACAAAAATGATTATTTCCAGTGCGTTTGTATTGGCTTCACTCTGTACAAGTCCTATGTTCGACTCTCATTTGATAGATTGAAAGACGTGCAGTTACCTATGATAATTTCCCTCAGTAATTCACCGGAATAATATAAACAGAGTGCATATGCTAAAATTATCGGTGGTAATTCACCGACATAATACGAACATTGTGCGTTCAAGAAGAAAGATAACAATCACGTTTCTGACATTGCTTTCTTTGAAATAAGAGACTCTGATAATGTCATGCGTAATGGAAGTTGCCAGTTGAAGTATAATAGCAAGTACTCCCAGAGGAAAGAAAACTTGTGCAGAAATTTAAATGTTGATTAAACTGAATAAAATATCAACCAAACACATATTCATTGCAGACGAAAGACTGTCACCAATAGTTCTGGATGTTGGTTTTCTCAATATTTTGATTTCCAGTAGCCCGCGCATAAAGCCTCTTACTTTAATCATATTTCATGGCGATGAAATGTTACGAGAGACAATATTTTACCTTTCATTAGCCCGTTCATAGAGCCCCCCTTTTTAATGCTATTTCATCACGATGAAATGTTATAAGCGGCAATATTTTCGTTTCCATTAGCCAGTTCATATAGCCCTTTATTTTACTACTATTTCATCTCGATGAAACGTTAATACAGATAAATTTACTTTAGTTTTCATTAGCCCGCGCAGTAAGTCACACCAGTCACTACCGTTATATCAATAATGGAAGATTATCTCAAGGATCGTCTGTGTCTGGGATTGAGCAAAAATCAATTTTAAAATGACAATTAACAGTGCACTTTAAGTATAACTACCCATAGATAGATGCGTGCAAGTTTCAGACAATATGTCCATTAGGTCGTGCACAGTTTTATAAATGCAACAAACTATTTTCTGTTGTTTTTTTTTTTTTGTTTGCGCTGTTAACTGTGTTCAACAAAAACTCAACAAGATTAAAAATTCTCTGGATGCTTAAAACAGTTTTTTCACTGTTCATGATATTTGCCACTTGCGGACAGATCCCGGCCTTTAATTTTTTTGTGCTTTGCATTTATAAAAAAATTATGCAATCTCTGTCAAAAAATATAATATTTTTTCTTTGATACGTACTTCTAAACAAGCATTAGTTAATTATCTGCTGTCATTTCTAGGATAAAATGTAGACAAACAGGAATAAAAAGTCTTCAAGAATAATAGAAGCTTTCTGGATCACAAAAATTCCAGGTCTGTTTATCAGTGCAATAGTCTAATCTGGATGATTGTATCGCTTATAGCAGTTTTTTTTTTTTGTTGCATTTCTAAGACCACTCGAGGGCCGCAAACACTGATTCCTTTAATAAAATTACTGTTCACAGGCCATATTTCTGTGTTGTTTAAATTAGCCCTGAGGGCCGGAAAGAACACGTTCTCGCGGGATAGCGGAAGGACAACCGATTTTATCATACTTGAATGTAATAACTGCTATAATCAGGATGTACCCGAAATAAGTATTTCATTATAGAAGTACATGCATTTATGTTGTTGTTGTTCTTATCTGTTTCAATATACATGCTCTGTTTACGTGACCATTGTTAGGTGAAGTCATCCTTGACAGTAAGAATTCTAAAGCTGTATCAGACGCGTATCGGATACAAGATTTCAGATCAGCCTGGCAAAATGTATGTTTTATCAAGAGTTGTGTAATAATATCTATAATATAAAAACTTTCATCGTCATCGTTGAAGTTACCATCCTCCTCCTCATTCTCCTCCTCCTCCTCAATCATCACCATCATCATCATCTTTAGGTCTCTGAAACTAAGTACTAAGTAATTTTGTGCTTTAAACTATCTCAAAGTTTTTAAATCTCTCTGATCGATATTGCATGTGTGTTCTTGCCATGACATGCCATGAAGTGGTTCTAGTTCTAGTTATAAGGCGCTCTGATAGCAATAAATTGGTAGAGTTGTCTGACTGTATTTTAGTAGGAATATATAATCCATTTTTTTGAAAGCTGTAGTAAGTCTTATCAAACTATGTACAATTGCGTGTTATACAGTTTACATAGTTAGGTAGTCATTTTGACAATTAGATATCCGTAAAATCCACTCCCGCGGTAGCTCAGTTGGTCGGGCGTCCGACGCATAATTCAACGGACATGGGTTGGATACCCAGCCCGATGTGATCTTCCTCAGTATATCCCTGGGAAAGACAATAACTCCCGTGTCATCGGGATTAGGTAGACAATAATGTCGTTAATGTCCCGTTGAAAGCAACAAACCAGCTAAAAAACAGAAAACAAAATTAGTGTTATCAACTACGCTGTCAATTTAACGTTTAGTTGAGAATCGTCTTCCATGATCCATGCGAAAATAAATGTGATGTTCTCTAAAACTTATGACGGTATATTAAGACTTGGTTTAGCCTTTTTGTGAATGAAGCCGGATCAGAAGTATCACTTTTGATACTTTCACATTTCTAGAACTTATACCTGTTTTTTTTTTAAGTAATCTTTGCACGCAGTGAAAAAAGATTATATTTGGCCCTATTTTACTGCTTGGTTGGCTTTCATTCGAAAATTAATGAATATGGAATGAAACACTAAGCTTTAGAGGTTGTGAGATGTTTAAGAAAGGTATGGAAAGGCGGGACACACGGAGAGTAGTAGCCGAGGACTATGATATACGTAAAAATGGTCTGGGACGGTGGGAAACACGAAGAGTTGTTGTTGTTGTTATAGGGTTTAACGCCATTTTTTTTCAGCACAAGATAGGCTCTACATGGCGGCCAGTATAAACTCTGGATGAAGAACCAAGGTAAACCCCAAAAAGAACGACCGACCCACGAGAGGTTACTGGCATGTTTTCTCACGTAGCCACATTGGCAAAGCCCGAGGCTCAAACACATGCAGACAGAGGTGAGATGACAGTGATCTGTAACGGTGAGGGCTTTAGACCACTCGGCGACTCAGGGCCCCGAAACAAGAGAAGCAGAGCATGTAATATGCATGATAAAGGTGTGGAACGGTGGAAAACACGGAGAGTAGCAGGTGATGTGAGATGCCTAAGAAAGTTCTGGAAAATTAGTGAATTTGAGTTGCTGCAGATATTATGAGGAGCTTAATAGATGTCTGAAACGGTATGAAAGATGGAGGGTATCAGAGGATGTGAAATTTTTTAAGGAAAGTTTGGTATGGTAGGAAAGATAGAGAGTATCAGAGGATGCGATATGCTTAACAAAAGTCTAGAATGATACGAAACTTTGCTCAAGTCGTACCGATGAGAAACTGTTAACGGAATTTAACGCTTGGTAAACCAACCGATCCAAACAATGGCATACAAATATTTTAGGAAAATTTGGTCACGAAAACAGTTTAAATTATATGTTGTACGCGGTGTATATTGTTATCATTATTATTATTAGTAGTAGTAGTAGTAGTAGTAGTAGTAGTAGCAGTAGCAGTTGTAGTAGTAGTAGTAGTAGTAGTAGTAGTAGTAGTAGTAGTAGTAGTAGTATGATTTTTTAAAAATATTATTAATATCACAAATCCTGCTCCACACAAGTTTTAGGGTTTTCCTTAAATCCCTTTGTTTGATTACTGTGCAGTATATACTTGCATCTCACCTATTACCGAAACAGCAATAATTATTACTTCATGTATATTACTTCTTTTTGTACGTACCATTACATCTTTTTGTACCGCATGATGTATGGAAACGTATCATGGGTCAGTGGACTATATTACAAATAAACATTTTTTTATCTTTAAAAATATTATTATTATTATTTTTATTAGTATTATTATTATTAGTAGTAGTAGTATTCTCCTCACACTACTACGACTGCTTCTTTATCTCATTTCGATTAAGAGAAAAGTGCAAGATGCCACAATATAAAAAATGTATAGGTTATACTACTGACGTTTTAAATGACTAATAATTACATCCTGACATTAAACGAGATTAGTGAATATTGATTTCGCTTTTTTGTAAAAAAAATTGTTTATACTCTAGTAAAAATGTCTTTTACGCATTGAAATTCATTAATTAGAACCTGCATTGATATGCTATGAGTTTAATATAATTTAATTAAATGTGCTAATCATTCGTCTTATCGCTAGGCGCACTAATTCAATTGCATATTGTGGTGCATTACGATTCATCGATTGTACTTATTTTATAAACCTTTTAGGACATTGTCCAATATTGATGTAAAGTTTGCGGACTCATCTAGTTGACGTGTCTCTCACAGTTATTTGTGACTATTTAATCATATTATTAGGATATAAAAAAGTTCAATTGTAAGATACCGTTGAGCAGTTTATGCGACTAATGATTTCTTTTGTATAGAAAATAATTATCCGATCACCAGTTTTAGCTGCTTGATTGACAACTAAAATGTATGCATTCTTTCTTACAACTAAAAATGTACCTGATTACTTTGTCAATCAAATAATCAGCATGTTAAACGAGAGTAACATGTGCTTAATTAAGAAAGTTATCCTCTTTTGCAAAAACGGCACCAGAAGGAAGTAAATATTTCGTCAATGAATATATAAAGAATCCATGTATTTAACAAAAAAAAAAAAAAAAAAAAGACCGTAATGGTCTCGTTCTGACTGAGGGAACAGCGTTTGTATAGTCAAGCCAAATAAAATGTGTTTACAGTAAATTTACAGAAATCTAATTCTGACCAAATATTAGGCCGAATGTTGCTGGTCATTTTCGCTAACCAGTAATCTGGTAACATATTTGACCAATACATACAAATAATTCTGATTATCTACGATACATTAGCGCAATTAAATTGTGATAACGTACTAATAGAAATAACACCTAAACCATTCAAAAGAAACAAGCGCTGATGGAAATCTTCAGAACCCACCCCTTTCTCAATTTGCGCCCGATCTCCATTGTTGCACGTTCATCTTGCATCATATCGAATTTCATTGTAATTGTTAGTGCAATTTCATTTTGCTTTGCACGAAAATATATCAAGAAGCTCTCCGATATCTACAGCAAAACATAACTTCTTAATTTAAAAATCGGAATGAAAGGCAGCGGTTTAGGACGATCACATAGAATCTGAAATTTGTGTCTGCAGTTAAAGAAACTAGTCAGCGTTTCTAGTACGTAGACCGTGAAATTGGTTGAAACAGCATAAAAAGAAAGGTACATCAGAATCGTATATTTTTCCATTACTTACATTCAACTTACAATATTTTTAAAGTTCAGAAATATTCTTCTTGGAAAATGTATGCCTGAAATACTAGATCCAAAAGAAAAACACAGAGTTTAATAAGGTCATCATGAGGGGAGGGGGGTGATGAACCCGTCCTAGTGTGCTTAATATATCCGCAACTAAGACGAAATGTGGTTACCATGCCGATTGACCTGCATGCACGAAATCAACTGGTTCGGTAAAATTTCGTTAGGACGTCTTTGACTTTTTCTGGCCAAATCTATTACTGCCAGACAAACAGTAAAGGAGTATAATCCATGACTAAGAAGGCAATACTAAATTTAGCATTTCATACGACAGATTGTGATGTCATATGACCATTTTGGTGCCAATAATGCCCGTTGGAGCAATTTTAATACCTGACGGGAGTGAAGAGAGAATACGCAATACAATAAAATAAATCACCGCAATTAGCCAGTTGAAACAAGGTAATGTATCGTCTGATGTGGCAACATGAATTTGTCATCTGATACTAAAATAATCATCTCCAGTGGTTCAAAAACTAAAAACTGGTTCGTCCAAAACTGCTCTGGCTACTCGTTAGTTCACTCGAAAGTATCGTCACTCCGAACATTCTGCTAGTTTATTATTATAAAAAGAACAAATTGAGCGTATATTTAACATGCTGATAACACATTTTTAGTGACCAAGCACTTGGATGAAAGTATCTTGCCCAACAACACACCGCCGACACGAGCTGATCTGATGATATAATCGAACTCCTGCTACTACAAACAATTCTTCTGAATAATTCCCATTTTCAAATTGCTAACAGTTTCAATTCCTATTTTTAATCATGACCAATGAAAAAAAAAATATTGGTTTCTTTGTCCAACAAGAATCAGAAAACCTAAGTATAAGTTATTTAAAGTACTTGTTAACTCCTAAAATATCGGAACGTACATAAAATATCATAGAAAAATATCCGAAGCAAGTATTTGAAATAGAGAACAATGATTTCTTATATACTGAATTCATACTACGTTTAAAAAAAACACGACGGAAAATTACAATGTGAAATTTTAAAAAAATAATATCTGTCTTGATTGTGACGATTTAAATTGCGCTTTAAAATAAGCTTCAAATTAAAAATGACGACAAACTTCCGAAAAAGTTGTAGAGTGATTGAGATGTCATGTTTATAACAAATACATGATGCATTTGCTTGAATAAAAAAGAAGCATAAATATGTTCTGGAATTAAAAATATACTAGGATAGTTTTGCCGAAACACATTTACTGTTACGTGTATTGCTATAAATTTTCAATATTGCATGAAAATTGAAACATTAAAAAGCGATGCGTCGTTTTGTTTAACGTTATATACAGTTTCCCAATTTTTTAAACTTTTGGACTGGTATTATTTTAGCCTTAGTAAAGTTTCGCACCAAAAGTAAATTTTTCATGTTAGCGATATAAAAAGTTAACGAGTAACTGTTCAATCCTTAATTATCTTTCGGTGCGCAAAAGTAGTTTCGTCTGATCTTCCCCATTAAACTGAGGAAAAATATTGTGGTCACTAATTATATTTGATTTATAGTTTAAAAAAAAAAAAGAGTTCAAAAAGCCTTTAATACTTTATCGTGAACTAAGAAAATAAGAAAGGTAAATGTTTTGTCCAGTCAGATACTTACCTTCAGTGTCAATACTCCTGTCTTACTTGAGAAGATTCCGTTATGACAAACCAGTAGGTCGAAAACTTTCTCTTGAAATCTTCATCGACGAAACTAAGTTTTATACTAAATTGATTGTACGCCGGCTTTTCCTTGCACGCTAGTCTATTTAAACAGAGAAAATAGGTGATAACAGACTTTAAAGTTCTCACATAAATATAACTAATTTCGTTTACTTTCGTCAGCTTGAGGGCTGCAAAGGAGGTGGTTCAACGGTGTGTCAAGAGAAAACGTGATTGGTCGATCGATAATGTTGCTAAATGACGTCGTGTCGTGATACAAAGATTAGTCGTTCAATTAAACTTTAAAAAAAAATATGCATTTGCGCAGGAGGAATAAAAATTAAACGATTACAAACACACATACATGGGTAGGTAGACAAGTAGGTATGTAAAAGATGGGAAAGCTTACAAAATGATAGAAAACATATTGATAAAAGCGACTATAGGCAGAAGCAACAACTGTAAACGATGCCATCAAATCTCTGCGTGTATTATGTTACTAGTATGAATCAAATAGGAATATCCAATGTAATTTTTGTTAATAAAACACATTGACAAATATCTAAAAATTGTTTCTCTTCAAACCTCATATTTAACAAAAAAGTGTTCATATCTCTATTTCATAAAACGTTAGTAGATTAGAAGCTGCAATAAAAACATACCAAGTTACACAAATAAAAAACAAAGACAGAAAAGTATAGATACGCCATTTGTAAACATGTCTAAGATATTCACTTTTTATGATTTTCCTAAAGCTAACAAATCAACAGTTGGAAAAGCGAGCACATCATTATCAATAAAGCGAGCTACTCGCACCACTCGAAGCAAGGGGACTCTGTTGTCCTGGGAAAATGGTTTATTTGCACCAACCGACCGGATCTTTGATTGCAAATACACAAATACATATCATGTTTAAATCAGAAAATCAACTCTTTTCTTACCAAAACGTTTTAAACGTACATATTCTTTGAAAGATCAAATCAAAGAAATGACACGATATCACTTATCGATCAAAATACGTCCCTTTCGGTGTCAAATGAGTTTAAATAATCACAATCAAGACAGCTCCCCCGGTCAATTTTTGGTAATAATATAAATTGTACATAACATATACATATTTGTTTTTCATTACTCAAATGAAATAACATTGGGTTAATAAGACGTATTTCGAATCCTTACGCTTCATTCATATGTTAAGTCATCATTCTTTGGTGTAGTTAGTTTTACTTAGCTAGAGTGAGATGGCATAGCTTGTGTACAGATTTTCCAAACTAACTGTATGTTTTGAATGATCTGTTGACCGTTACGAACGTCTGATTGGTTAGAGCGTCCACATCGGATCAGAGAGGTCGCGGGTCACATGACCGACAGGGACATACCAAAGACTTATAAAATGGTAGTAATAGCTTCGTCCCTTGGCATTCAGCATTAAGAGGTTAGCGTTAGGTCTGGTCGGCCTGGCGTCAGGATAATGGGGGACATGATAATACAAGTCAGCAGCATGATGCCTCAGTGCAAGGCATCACTATAAAGACATATACATCGCATCGATTTGATTAAAGATGTTAATGCTACGTTAACAATCTCTCTCTCTCTCTCTCTCTCTCTCTCTCTCTCTCTCTCTCTCTCTCTCTCTCTCTCTCTCTCTCTCTCTCTCTCTCCTGCACCCGAAGTTGTTTTTATGAAGGATGAATAGTTAAATGGGACATAAATGAAGCTACAACCTCGCATCAAATTAATTAGACTGATGTCGATGGCCACTTCAAAGAAAGCAACATATTTACTTTACAACAAGCAAATCCAAGAACTGGGGACAAAATAAAAATATATCGAAAAAAATAATAATTAAAAAATATCAAGACATTCATTGTAATGACGCATACTTTTATTTGCACTTGCCAAGAAAGTACACGTGCCGCGATGCGATACATTTCCATAGTGTCACGAGCCTTGGTTCACCACATGTATGCTATAGTACGAAGCTAACCAGCTCTTCTTAATATTTAGATTGCCTTTTACATATCAAAATATGTTTTTATTCTTTTTTCAAAGATAGATTTTTTTTAGAAAGTTATTATTTTTGTGGGTTTTTATATACATGTATGGATATATGTAACATATAATTTCTTAACAGAGAAATATATTCGATATTTTTCCTTTCGCATAACTTAATTTTGTCTTCAATAAGAAGAAAGAAAGTCAAACAGCGATTCAACGTTTGTCATCGTACCGTCCACAGCCCCATGACTACATAATAAAGAGTCGCAGAATCAATTTATTCCGGAACATTATCCAGTACAAATTATTTGCCCGGTGTGACTTATTAATGCGAGTATTGACGAACGGTTACCGGATATGGTATCAGAAGTCGTGTTTAGCTCTGCTTTGAATAAGATAGCTAATTGTGTAGTAATTTCGTGTGTCTTAGATCTAAAAGTTATGTGACAAAGCTGAAAGATAACAAAATTCGTCACATAAAATTGGCCAGACATGCATTTGTACGAGGATAGGTGCGTGATTTCCTCAACGTATCTAGATGACCAAAAAATGTGATAGATATTTTCAGTTTGAATTCAATCAAGATCAGCAAGCTTTTAATTTTTTGAAGTCGATGTGTGATGATGGTCTGACAAACACGTGTTACGCTACGGCGTTAAATAGGGTTTGTTATGTCCAATTAAGTTCTGAAGACTACACTTGCAAAGTTAATTTTTCGAGTTTCATTACATATTCCTTGATACAATCGGGAAATACAGATTGATCTGTCCATAAGATAAAGATATTTCAAGAGCTTTCTTTTTTTAATAAAAAGTTAAAATTACATATGCATCTCAAGTTTAAAACCAATCGAATTTTTGCAAATAAAATCCGAATTTGCAGCAGTACCAAAATTTAGAACTCTCACCCCTATTACAGAAATAGAAGATGCTAATTCTATAACTTGCATGTTTATTGGTGAAAATATCACTTTTTTGAATATGGATATATAGTTTAATAACAATTAACTTAACAATTAACTAACATGTCATTTCGAAGAAAAAGATGGAAAAGTTCACATTAGAATGGATTAAAAAGAGGAGTACAGCTCTGTTTCCAGTTATATAAATCGTCTGCTTCATCTAGAAAATATTGCCATAAAATCTTATTTTCGTTATAAACTTCACATCAAACGGCGTTGTATACAACATATCGTAATCGGATTCGCATTTGATGCGTCATTTTAGTGGCTTTTATTGCGTTGAACTCTTCGGAACATGTTCTTACAAATTCCCAAAAAAATGAAACAGAAATAAGATCAGGATTTTCTTCAAGAAAATTGCAGAAATCAATATGTGGCGGCAGTGGCATTTCTGGAAAAGTAAAATCTTCATCCAAATTTATGAGTATGCGCAATACTGATGAATTTTTAACTAAACAGTTAGACTCCGAAGGCATGTTACATAGTATTCACGGTATGAATGGGAAACGTATTAGAAATTGTTTGCTAAATTTCTGTTTTAAATATTGTTTTTAAGTGATGGAACCTTTGAATAATTTTTATAAAGTGCAATATTTATAATTGCAATTTATATTTGTATAATTTCAATAAAGCTGATGAATGTCAAAATGTTTGCATTTAAAAATTGTAGAGCATTTTAAAGGCTTTAGCTATTAGAATTGTATTATTGTAACCCAGATTACATATCTTAAGTAGAGATTACTGATATTCTTATGTACTACAGCATTTGTACGTTACACCAAAATAAATTAGTTTTTCTCGTGTATTCAAATAATGAAAGGTAGCAATACAGTATAGAATGAGAAAACTATCTACGCCAGCAACGCAACATTCCTTTCCGCTGACGTAAAAAAGGCATAACGAGGAAAATTAATATAGTTATAGAGTTGACGTTTTGCACTGTCGGCACTTTTTGAGGGTGCGAATCTTTCTTGGAAGAGGAATGCAAAATGATGAATCCTTCGTAGTTTTTCGGAATTTAAGAATGGCTCTCTGACCTTCAAGAACACGAAATATGAAGCTAGATGTTATAACCATGACTTATTAAGGACAAATCAAATTTATTTGCAATAAGAATAAGTGTGGATAAAACTCTCTCTCTCTCTCTCTCTCTCTCTCTCTCTCTCTCTCTCTC
Source organism: Unio delphinus (assembly GCA_029339505.1). Taxonomy (NCBI): domain Eukaryota; kingdom Metazoa; phylum Mollusca; class Bivalvia; order Unionida; family Unionidae; genus Unio; species Unio delphinus. The sequence goes on from JAQISU010000306.1 coordinate 10,521,167, forward strand.
TCTCTCTCTCTCTCTCTCTCTCTCTCTCTCTCTCTTTCCAGATAGGAATGATGTCGTTCATTAGACCGGATAATTCACTAATATAAAGTGTGAATAATACCTGTCCAATAAAACTTCCTGCTAGGTTTTGACTTCTGTTCGACTAAAATATAACCCACCCACCCATTGTAACTCTCTCTCTCTCTCTCTCTCTCTCTCTCTCTCTCTCTCTCTCTCTCTCTCTCTCTCTCTCTCTCTCTCTCTCTCTGTCTCTCTCTCTCAACAACCGTGTCAGAATTGCTACATTGCAGGTTTTTAGTCTTTTTAAAGGTAAGAGAATTTAACCTAGCCTTAGTTTCGAGATTTTTCCCCAAAGTGCCTTAACTAATTTAGAGAGTATTATGGTCATGTCTTGAGCATTTGTAATCTTTTATTATTATTATTATTATTATTATTATTATTATTATTATTATTATTATTATTATTATTATATAATAGTAATTTCTACGTAAAACCTGCCATGGAATGTTTAAATTCTGTTTAGAATTTTTAAATATAGGATTGATTTTTGTAGAAGTGGTTTGCTACTAACATCATATTTACTAATACATTATTTAAAAAGAAAATGCCTTTTAAATTAAAGAAAATAATAATTTGGCTTTTTAGATCAAACATTTTGTAAAAGAGTTTGAGTCCACATAATTTTGGTACTGGATGGGAATATTTAATTATTGAACATTTATGGATTATTGTTAAGATACTCAACCTTTAATTCCAAAATGCGGAAATTGCAGACTGTATAAAGTTGGTTAAATTTAAATAAATATAAACATTTTATTTTTCATCGTAAATGTATAATTTGAAATCTGTGTAATTTTTCTATGTTGATTGCTGTTTGATTTTAATAAAGAACTGTCACGTTGCAGACGTCCAGTTCTTCTCTCCTTTTTACACTTCGAACCCTGTACCTCTCTACACACTACCGACGTAACACCGTCATCGCAAGGAGTGACGCCCTCTGTAAATGGAGGTCAGGATGGTGTCTTCTTCTTCTGTCTGTCTGTCTGTCTGTCTGTCTGTCTCTCTCTCTCTCTCTCTCTCTCTCTCTCTCTCTCTCTCTCTCTCTCTCTCTCTCTCTCTCTCTCTCTCTCTCTCTCTCTCAGACATGGTCCTTCAATAAATTGTCTATGAAGAAAGAACATTACTAAAATAAACTGACCACCAAAATGATGAACTAAAATCCCACTGACCATTTCTTTCGAATGTTTCATTCAGTCAAATCAAATTAAATGGAATTGATACAAAGTAACACAGTTTTTTCCGTGTTGTTCAAGATGAGTTTGTAAAACGACACAGGTCAAATTTAAACACGGTGGGGAGGGAGGAATACCGTTCTAACATTACCCGGTAAGAAATAGTTTATGCCATATTCGAGTCTTTAACAGTCCATTCCATCAGGAGAAAGGCGAAACGGTTAATCTTGAAGGGTAATTATCCGTACTGAATAATTTCGCATGGAATAGTAAAGTCAATTAATTTTGTAGGATGGTGCATTAAAATATATGCATGATTTATAGATATAATTAGAAAATAATATAATTCCATTAATAGAGCCTTACTAAATGTTCAGACAGGTGATTAGCTGGTATTGCATCAGGTGTTTTTCTGTTAAGTACAAATCCTTGTAATCACGAAACTAAAAATAATATATACGTTCCAAAGCAAATACGTTTTTTGTCTCCTAAGGTTTCGACCTTTATCACAAGGCCTTCATCAGAAGAATGGTCTGCATATTAAGTGCATTTATAAAGTGAATTAAATATAAAATAAGGATCCCCCAGTGGCCAAGTGGTCTAAAGCGCTCTCCGTTACGGATCACTGCCATCTCACCTGTCTTCTTGGGTTAGAGTATCGGATTCGGCCAATGTGGGTATATGAGAAGCTTGCCAGTAGCTTCTCGTGAGTCGGTGTTTCTTTCCGGGGGTACTCCCTGTTTCTTCCTTTACCGTTAATACTGGCCGCCATGTATAGCCTATCGTGTGCTGAAAATAGCGTTAAACCCTACTACAACAACAACATAAATATACAATCGAATTATATATTTATATATATATATATATATTCAGATTCTATTTCCATAGATTATCCACCATTCAATGACTGATAAGTCTTTCGTAGCTTTTAATCGTCAACTATGCCTTTTCTAAAACTGTTGATTTATATGGTATTATCGAATCGATCGTTCAAGATGACGTTCACTGTCTCATGCAGCGTTTCTTAGACCGAAGTTCCACACGAATCTGACTGGATATTATAGGGTGGATATGTCAAATGACCCTTGGTCAGGAGTGAGATCGCCCACAAATCGTCGCCTCCTGCATAATTGTCGTACATAATACCGTAACTCGTGTCGGTTACTAAGTGTCCGGTGGCTTGGCACAGGTACAAGTACGATCTCAAGTAATTCTTAATGTTTAAGTCTGGTTCGAACGGTATGGTATAAAAGGACTGACTTCGAGCTTTTTCTTTAAATGCTTAAACTCGAAAGGAGTTTCATTGAGGATTCCGTTGAAGGCTGCATTGCTCACCATGTAAATGATTGCTCATTTGAGTCAATGTCCTTGTAACAGATGGTCTTCGATGATGGAATGATGGTTAGCAGGAATAGTGAAGGTTTTCAATTCCACGCATAGTATCAGATACTTGGCGGTCGTTCTGCTCAAAGTGTGACTGATGTCGTTTCCCACTTTAGGTAACACTTCCACGCGACGTACGTAAAGTTTGGCTTATTCGATGGCAGTTTTATGACAGGTATCAGTTGCAAAATGGAAAGTGGTACGACTGCAATTCAGTCTCATGCTTACATCCACCCTGTTCAGAAAATATTTATCTTGCATACACATTATATCCACAAGAGATCCATTAGTTACAAACTTCGTCCATCTTTGATTTTTTTTCATCGTTCTATAAATCCCACATGTTTTAAATATTTGGTTTTATCCATTTCAGTGTTGTCAAGATGGCATGCCGTGTCAGGATGGGATGGCAAACAGATCCAGTTCCAGCTCAGAATATTTGCAAGATTCTAGGTGAACACTTTTCATTCTTTCTTTTCTCTGTGTGTTTCTATTTTCGTAATCAAACGTCTAAGTCGTGCACTTTTCTTTTCTTAGTATTTTTAGCTTTATGAGTGTCAAGTCCTCTGAAGAGTTGTCTTCTTCGTCATTTTCTGTCTTGTCCTTGCTGTGGTGTCAGCGAAGCAGGATTGCGTAACTCATCATCGTCCAAAGCATATATATGAGTTTCTCACCGACCCAAAATCTCTTGTTGCCTGCTCTCAAGAATACTTCTTCAGGGTTTCATTAGTCAATGATGACATTTTGGAAGATTTTCTTGTGTGCATCAATTTGGCAGCTTTCAAGGCGTGCATTCGTTGTCACCATCGGTTCCAAAACAGAGGCCACGAACAAACATATCTCCTAATCCATGTCCTTGCTGTTGAGCGATTCCTCAGTACACAGGATACATGACTTACAAGTCTTTAGACAATCGTGTTCGAAAATGGATTTTCACCATGACTTTCCGGTAGGGGAATGAATTGTTTTGTCCGAGATCACTTTTTATAGCAATGTTGTCAGTGTCGAAATACAACTTGGTGACCGATAAATAGTAAGGATCTACAAATTCGTGGTGGACGTGATGGGTGTTTCTCCCTTCCTTGTCATTGGTCTTGATAGAATCGAATCTGAAACTCGAGCACGTATTTGTGGAGTTTTTTTTTTACTAGTGATGCCGTACAAGGCAAAACTCAATTTAACGGGAAGATGAGATTAGATGGACGTCCAGCCTACTTTTTTCTGACAAAAAAAACTGTGTGAGACAGACCCAAAGCTACAAATCATCAGTTGGTGGCAGGTTTTAAATCAACGAGTAAATAAGCGTGAAGGGTTTTAGTGGCATCGTCGAAATCATATATCATTCAAAGCAATCCTAACTGTTTAGCCAAGACTTGCACTTGCGATTTATCTTTATGGCTTTTAGACAAGACCGCGTAAAGAACATTGAGACTCATGGTGCGATTTGCTTTAATTTGTTGAAACGGATTATAAGTGATGGAAATGACACTGACACTACGACGATGCCCATTGCACATAAACAACAGTATAATGTCTTTTCATAACATGCCGAAGATGTCCAGATGCGTATGACTGGGGTCAGATACGATCCCGTCATCTTTGCCAGAAATGTCATCCACAAACAGGATGGAATCGCTTTGACTTTCTCGCAAGAAACTGTACGCCGATTGCCACTCTTTGTAACACCACCCGATCCGTTGAGGCAGACGATCGATCAAAAGATGTTTATGTTCGATGAAACGTTTGACAAATTCGGTTCTGCCTAAACCTCTTAGTCCAACAATTAACATGTTAGAAACATTGCAAAGATACAAGGCCTGTCATCTAGCACGATCTCAGTTTTCGTCGATGACTTTGAAAGTGAGGAAAAGGGAGCAGAGATAGATATAGTAGTGTAGAGGATGTCACTTTCCACACGAAGAGTTTTTATACTTTTCTTAGTCACGTTTATTAATTTTGAAGAATGAAACACCACGAAAGACAAAAGTACACAAACGCCAAATGGTTATGAACAGCGATAAAATACACATCAAAACGGTGAAAATGGAATATAAATAAAGCTGTTTTAAGGACAGTGTGTAATTTTCTTACAGTCATTAGATTTGATATTGTCACAAGTGTCTTTTCCAAACGGCCTTTCGGGAATGTCCATGACATTCCTGTCCTGAAATGAGTGGTTTTCCTTGGTGATGCTTTCGTCTTCTGCCACTGCAGTTACCACAGGTTTAAAAGTTACTTTCTTTACTAGAAGATTAAATTTAGGATCGGAACTCTTGTGCATAATTTGCCAATTTTTTGGTCCAAGCCTCAAATCTCCAAAATGTCCAGTCCCGTACATCTCTGTACAGTAATGGTGTAAGTCACAAACTATACACACATCATCGTACACAGTACCGAAAAGTTGACTAATCTTTTGTCCGGAGAAGTCGAGAAGTATCTAAAATGAAAGCGCAAGGCTGTTCACATAATGTGTCTCTTGAGAACATTTAAAGGTACCACATTCATGTTTTTTGGCTGCACGTTACTGTACAGATCGTGCAAAGCCCATAAGGAATCGGCTTGTAAACGAAATCACAGAAAGACAGTCACTATGATACACATTACACGACGATCCAAATTCATGGGATACAGTGCTCGTAATAAAATGTTGATACTCCTCTGCTGTATGAATACTCTCATTGAAATACCTTCCACTGCAATCGTTGTATCACGAGTGACACAGGTCGTACCAGGGTGGTCCCTTTCTAAACCTTTTTTGTCGAAGGTAATAAGCACATTTTTTTGGGCACAAAACTGATCGTACTTTGTTGCTGTATACAAATCGTTTTGTCACTAGTTCAACGTTAAAAATCTGCAGAGAGTTTTCCTCTGCAGACAAAATTTGATAGCGAAAAGATTTTGCTAATCCTTTAACTATTCCGTTAGTTTGTTTGTTTGTTTACTTGAATTTTAACGGCGCACCAGCACTTTTAGGCTATTTAGCGCCATACAATACGTTACATGTTCAAAAACAAGAAAGGTTTAACATCGACCAGCGATATATATAAAAAAAACAATAGTTAAATATAAAATGGTAAGATGCTGGTAACAGGAAAATGTGAAGCTTCCCAATCAACGGGAGATGTAAATGGTGTTATGTTGATGATAAGATGTTGTAAATAAAAGGTGATATTTGCATTAGATAAAAATATTCTACGTGATGGTACACAAGTTATAGTTTAAAATAGAGATTTACTTCCTTTAGGAAATCTAAAATACAAGTGGTTTGTATTGTATCAAAAAGTTCCTTCATGTCATGTACATTATAGTATTTAACACGCGTAGGTTGCAGGTCGGAACATTCGGTCATAAAGTGTTTAACAGTGAATGGCTCATTGCAAGAAAAGCACTCTGGTGGATCTTCACCTTTTAGTATGTGGGAGTGGGTAATGTATGTATGACCGATTCTGATTCTTGCAATGACAACTATTCCGTTAGAATTCGATGTTGTATATCCACCTCGTAAGTAATAATAAGATGGATACCACCAACATGTCTGGTCTTTTCCAGTTCGACAATGTCTGACCAAATGAATCAGTCCTCTTATACCATTCAGGTACCAGTGGTTCCAACATTGGTGACGTAACGAATGCAGTTGCACTTTCACCCTATAGTATATCCTTATACAAACAGTATTTGTTGATACATTTAACATACGTTCACGAAAGGCTTCTCGTAAATGTGTGATGTACACTGGTTGATTCCGTTCATACCATGGCAAATTTAACTCTGTTCCAGCTACTTGCCGTCTGGAATGTGACTTTATTTGAATCTTAAAATACGTACATCGACATCAGTTAGGTCTAACGATTTGAACATTTTCAAATAAATCAAGTCTCTTGTGGCATTCATATACCATGGGTGACTTAAAAGTTACTGACTGTTAGGATCTGACTGCTTCTTGCATTTCACTTGTATATTTACCAACTCTCGATAAATGTGTTCTGTCAACTCCACAGGCAAATCAAGAGTGTTCTCTTGTAAAGTATCAATCCAGAGATTCCTGAATTTGTCCCACTAAAAGTAAGTAATGACAATACAGAGTCCATTGAGGTAAGCCGACTCTTTTTGCTACCAATCGTGAAGTAACATACACAATTGAAACACTTGAATTTATCCCCTTTGCCCAATTAGATAAATCTGGCTCTGGCTAATTCTTCGGGGGTATCTGAGGATATGGTAAAATCATCAGGAGATTTGTTGAGGTTGGACATCTGTATGGTGGTAGCTGTATGGTTGCACGTGGACGCCGACATCTACCATGATAACCTGTAAAGAATTCACGATACCGAGTGGCATTGCTTTCATATCTGTCAGGTTTGACACACAAAAGGCTCGTGATATCCTTCTCAAATAGTCATGGCAAAGGTCCCATGATGTGGTACTGAGGTCACAGAGTATGGCATCCATGGCATCGCAAGATACAGCATCTCACTTCACTTGAGAAATACTGAACTTGAGTTGTGTCTGCTGAACTTGTCTTGTGCTTCTCTGAAAGGATTTATCTTTTTGCTTGGTGTTGGTAATTACAATGAATTATTTGAAGTTGTTGGAATGAAGTCATCGTTCCTTTTGTAGCCTAGTTTTGGTAGTCTTCCTTTTGTTTCTTCCTGGACAACGGTGCTACCTTAGTGTAATGGGTGGAAAGGCCTTTGAAAGGTAAGGACAGTGAAGAGACCATAGAATATGTTCTAGAATAACTGAATCTTTACAGATATATCAATCCATACATCAATCAATTTGCAACTTCAGACCAAAACTCAAGTCCCAAGTAGACAAATCCTTATAGCGTAAACATTCTATCTGGGTGTGCTGACAATGTATGGTTTGGTTACACCTTTCTGCACAAGTACGACACAAGGGAAACAATGGTGAGGAAAAAAAATTATAGTACAAGTTCGTGTGAGGAAAGCCTTTAAATGTAATTATTCCTTCGTATTGTCGAATATCGTCCAGGTCCAAGTGTTACGTAAGCAATTGCGGGTGACACGTGAAAAAGTGACAATATTTGCACACGTAAGGATACAGCATACACACGTCCAAGCATTTGATTTCTTCTCCTTTCTCCCCATCGGTGTGGTACAGCAAAGTGGAATTCGTCTGTCCTACGTAAAAACTGTCCCGTGGGTTTATGTAACTTTCCAAGATGCGCTCAAACAGGGATCGTACTCGTGTTTACATATTTGATCTAGTTGGTATCCTTGCTGTTCTAACTTTAAATGTCACTGTGTGACCAGGTACAGGTCTTCCATGGTTCGTTGTAAAAACTGATTTTTTGGGTGCCAGAGTAACAGATGGAACATCTATGCAATAAGCACTCGTTAAACTCGTACACGATCTGAGGGTATTCTAAGTCCCAACCATCCACTGAATACGTCCAATGGTTTTTTCGCCTCGTCCGTTGCGAAAGTGTTGGAACCATTTGTCTTCCTTGTCGCAGAAATAATGTTGCCAGCGTATGGCTTTGACCGAATATTGACGTATGTCACAAAGATTGTTGTTTGATGCCTTATGAGGTAGGGTGTTTTAGGGCATAACTTGTTAACGGTACTAAGAACACTTATGCAATGTGCAGGTTTTTTTCAAAGAATCGAGCCGTCTGTGCTCCATGAATAATTCTCGAAATGTTCCACAGCAACGGTGAGAAATGTCTGCGTTGGAACGACAATACATTAATATTTCTTCATGAAAGTAGGAAGGATCCGAGGCGTGAAAGCTTCTCGTTGTTCGGTGCGCATGTTTTGGGGTTGCTTGGTAGTGAGTCGTGGTAGAACGTCGTGTTGATTGGCTTCGCTATTGAAAAAGTTTGGAAAATAGCCTTTGGTCATTGCTGTTATTCCAAAACATTTTATGCATTCGACCCAATGGCATGGCCAAGTGATGCATCGAATATTTAAACCGCAGTTGTCCCACTTGCGTGTAGTTTGTCTCCGTTTAAGGTTACTATAGGACGTTCAGTACTTTGCTCCATGTATTATTTGAGAAGAAACAGTCCATCGTATCCCGTGAAATTATGTGCCATCGCTGTGACATATCGATGACAATCTCCATAATGTTCGATGTCCACTTGACTAAACATCTCATCGTTAGGCTTTAAGATCCATTGGACAAAATCGGTGAGCGTGTTTGGTCCTCGAAATATTTTTTTCATGTCCTCCAGGAATATTGCTACGGTGAGGTATATAAAGATATTTTCTTGGATGCACTTCTCGCACGCTCGGTGAGCCACGCAGAAATTAGAACTATGAATGACATTCTCTTGCATGCATTCGAAATCGAAACCGATGAAATGACATCTCTTCTTGTATTCATCTCAAATTGTTTGGAACTATATCTTTGAATGAAGCATTTGTGTTCCAAGTCCACTAATTGGAGACAAACGTGGCATCGTTTCTTTCCTGCACATATGTATACCTTTGTGCCGTTGGTATGTATGCCTTGTCCATAAGTATAGAACAACCTTAGCAGTTTGACAAACACTTTTCTACTGTGAACCTTGCATTTTCAGATATTGTTGGTAACAGGCAGGGCTAACAAAAGTTCCCTGACAAGCTGGGAATTGCACTCGTGGTTGTCCTTTGCCCAGACAGAGTTTAGAGGCCAATCATTCCTCACATTTCGATCCGCAATGGGTGTGTTGCTCTCAATTGTTACATTGTCACAGAATTAGGCCCCAAAAAATCTTGGCTTTGCCTTAGAACTATTTGAATATTTTTCGTTGTAAACGTGTACAACGTTATTTAGGATGAATAAGTGGGGTTTTTTTTCTTCAGGTAAGCAACTGTACGGAATTACTTGCGACGATGGACACAAGCACAATATACACGGGTAGTTTACCCTGACTATTACTCACTCTCCAATGGATTTAAGGGAGATTTATTTATAACCGACACACTGTTCGTTTTGGATCTTGTCCAGGAGTGAATGCTCTACATTGTGTTCTCCAGCCATAAGGGTAAGTGTTAAATTAATATTTCTTTTGATATACGAAGCTTATTCAGTTTATAATGTCATATCGTATAATGATGCATTTATTACAACGCAGATTTGAAACGTTGTGGTGTACTTAATTACAAGTTGCTATTAGGATTTAATTTATTAGCATATATCTATAGATTTTTCAGAACCCTTTATTATGACCAGTTTGGTTGTATTGTAGCTGATTTATAGCTGACTAGAGCTGACCAGAGCTGTCTAGACATGTATAAAGCTGTCAAGAGCTTGTTAAGGGCTGTCTTCAACTTTTATGGTGGTTTGAAGCTGCTTAGAGTGTTTAGTGCTGCGTGCTGTCGATACGTATGTATGTATGTATGTATGTATGTATGTACGTATGTTTGTACATGTGGTGGATCCACTAATGTAGACGTAGCTATTTCAAGGGTGCTGTAAGCTGTCTGTAATTGTGTATACGTACAACTGTACAAATTGTGGATCAGTGAAGTTAACGGCCGATACAAGTGTGGGCCAACCCAAGGACTCGGTGAAGCTTTGCGGTTCGTCCGTTTATGAAAGAAACCTATGTTTGTTCTAATTGTTGTTTCAATAGGGTACATTTTCATTTACATAAGATTATTTGGATCTTATTCCAGGATAGTATGTGAATCTCACTTACAGTGCATAACATTATTTGAAACACATTTGAATACCTTGAGATTATTTTAATCTTAATCGTAGTCCATACGTGAGATTATGTGAATCTATCTAACATTGCATAATATTATTTGAAACATATCTGCAGTCCATGAGGTTTCTTGAATCTGTATTTGATATTGAATTCATATTTTTGGTTTATTTTCAAATGTGTGAATGTTTGTGAAGTGTGATTCGATCAATCGTGTGTCGAGAGCGTGAGAGAATCTTTGTATTTATATAACATTTATTTTTCTTTAGTAAATAATTTCATAAATTTCCATCTTTCACACATTATTTTTGTGTTATTGATTTAGTCCAAAACCCACTCGGTTTCTATTCTGCAATATACATCCAGTACTTTTTGTATCGCAGAGATCCGGTGATACTGGCATCTTATTGTTCATCGTGACAGAAAAGGACCGTTGGGTGTTTTTATTTTATTTAATAGAAACAAACCCAGGAACGGAAAGCAATCAGTTTTAACTACATTAAACCTTTCCCACGGCAAAGGCCTACTTCTGGAATTGCTTCTGTCGTTGATTTGGTAGAAATCACTAGGACTGGTATCTCAGGTGTAGTAATGAATGTATGTATGTATGTATGTATGTATGTATGTATGTATGTATGTATGTATGTATGTATGTATGTATGTATGTATGTATGTATGTATGTATGTATGTATGTACGTACGTACGTATGTATGTATGTATTATTTCGTATATTAGATTTAAGTCATTTATTTTTGTTTTAATTGTTTGTTTGTCAGATTGAAATTTGACATATTAAGTTTAAGATTCATTCATTGAGAGAGATTTTTTTTTAAAAGTGGGATGACCTGTACTCTTTAAATAAACACCAGATGTTGACTTCATTTCTGACCTTGCTTCAGAGTTTGTAAACAAGCTTTTAAAATGATTGGCTGATTCCAAGGACATTATGGAGCTATGTTGTAAACATCTTTCTATTTTTAGTTCTTGAGAGTAAAAATAACCGATTCTCATCTGGGTCATACGGTGTGCACGAGATTTTTTGAATGTAAATTTGTTCTAAAGATTCTAGAAGATCATGTGACCCCTTCCTTGTTTACGTAAAAACAGGTATATAAATTATGTTTTGGAACGAACTATTTAGTAGAAGTTGGGCTGTTAGAATACTAAGTTGTGTTGTTTTGAGTTATTTTAAATTACCTTGACATGGAAATTATTTCAATTCGTTTGGATCAAGAGGATTTATTTTGTTATTTATCTGGAAAACAATTGTGCTCATTGAATTTCATAAGACCAGAACTGACTTCATCACGTGACATCGTCTTCCATCTTGGATGTTTCACTTAGGTTCGAACTGGGAATTATTAGGACATTTTATTACCAGGACTTTTGCAATTTCACTAGTGGATTATATTTTGGAGTATGTATGTATGTATGTATGTATGTATGTATGTATGTATGTATGTATGTATGTATGTATGTATGTATGTATGTATGTATGTATGTATGCATGCATGCAAATGTATGTATAGATGTATGTATGTATGTATGTATGTATGTATGTATGTATGTATGTATGTATGTATGTATGTATGTATGTATGTATGTATGCATGCAAATGTATGTATGTATGTATGTATGTATGTATGTATGTATGTATGTATGCATGCAAATGTATGTCTGTATGTATGTATGTATGTATGTATGTATGTATGTATGTATGTATGTATGTATGTATGTATGTATGCATGCAGAAATAATCGGCACATTCAATGTTTAAGTAGTTTACCATGCTGTGTTGGTAGTTCTCGACTTTTTTCATTTAATCGTTCTTCCTTAAAATCATAAGTGTGTCTTATATTATCTCATCATTAAAATCAAAATGGACTTTAAAAAACATAAGAAGCACGTCATGAATAATGCACACACAAAAAACTGCAGTATTCGCAAAAGGTTAAGAATTACATTTTGTAGCTGACACTTGACAGGGCATTGCAGAGTTCAATCATTCCGTCAATATACAGTTGGTTGTACTTAATCGTACCTGCGTTGGAAATGCAAGTATGTGTATAGTATCCACGCTTAGCTTTGATTTACCACTCCTTGAATAAATGTTTATGTTAGATGAAACTCGGTAATCTTTGTATCCTTTTAAGAAAAATTGTATACAATGAATGGTGTATCATATATATATATATATATATATATATATATATATATATATATATATAGAGAGAGAGAGAGAGAGAGAGAGAGAGAGAGAGAGAGAGAGGGAGAGAGAGAGAGAGAGAGATGGATGGATGGATGGATGGATATAACAATGATACATTCGGAATGCTCAAAATAGCTTATGTAAATGAATTTTATGAGTTGTATCATCCGTATTTGTTTTGAAACTGACTTACTGTAAATATCGAGCTCCAGATAGATTACAGAAGAAATTAATGAACTGAAAATGTAATTTCAGAAGTATTTTATATCAGTAAATTCAAGGCTTTGATCGCACAAATTGCTCCATACTTTGAACTTGATATACGACATAATGCTAAACATAGTTAATCTAACTGTGTTCATGCTGTCGGACATTATTATATGCTTAATTGGAGGTGACTAGCCCCAATTACACAAAACATCTTAAAAATTTATTCCTCAAAGAGATATTTGAATATCTTTGTTTAATGCTTCGTAGGTTACGACGTTTCTTTCTATTTTTCTTTCTTTTGTTATTGCTTTCTGCAGAACATTCATCTGGCATCAGATATTTAAATATATTTATTAAATCTTGAATTATCCTTTAAAAGGAATCTTCTCTTATCTGGAATGAAATTTTGATGATTTAGGCAAATGAGGAATGCTTCGATATTTGTTGTTATGTTAAGTTAAAACCCAAAATGAATTATGCATCCTTTCAGATTTCTCTGCCTCTGATAAAACTATTGATACCGTCTGAAGTATCATCTGAAGACAATGTAAAGTCTCGATAAGAGTAGAAATGTTCAAAATGTGAGTGAAAATGGAGCCTGGCTAACTACACTTAAAATAAAATATGTAATTGACAGAATATTAAAGACGTGGATTTAATTAAATCATACTTCTTATTTATCTGTATTTTTTTAGACGTCTCCAAATCAATTAAAACATCTTTGATCGTTGTGAACATCTTCGAATATCATATAGTAAACTAATATTTTTCCATCAAGTGCTGTGCGGTCGCCGGAAAACCTCCCTGGTAATTTCCTATGACCATCACATTTATGGCATCTCGGGTCTTTCACACCAAGAAACGAAAAGATTATGGCATCTGTACATTGAACGCTGTGGTCAGTTATCTCAAATATTGCGATAAGTGTGTTATAGTTGATGTGTTTGTCAACTGACAGTAATGACCGATATGTTACGAATTCCTTGTAATTAGCGAATTTCAAAGTGAAGTTCGACAATCGACAATCACATTGTGTGACTCTCTTAAAATAGACTGCTGTAGAACTAAATTTCGCGTGATTATGAGATTGATACACGAACACGTGTTCGCATAGACAGTAAAAAATAGACAGACACACAAACTATCCAAGCACATATAATTTTATGGTTCCTTAACTGTTGAGCCTGAAAATAAATCCTGCCTATAAATGCCAGTACCGTTGTTTCTTTACGTACTGATGGACAAATAACTATCCAGACAGCTACGTAACAAAATTACAGAATAATAGGGACAGTCATTAAAAATAAATTGACTGTTTTGTGCGTAGACGTCTGAAATGGAAGTTAAGTTGTAAAAAGGGCCCAAACCATATATAAACAAAAGTAAAACTAGACAGGCTATTAATCAATGTTTTTTGTTTGTTTCTTGATATGTACAGAGAAGAGACGCTGTATAAAAGTAAACGACACATGGAATTGCACTTGATATGTTTAAAAGAATATGTTCCTTCATTGCCCAAACTCCATTAGCCAGGCATCGTTGATCCAGCTCGTGCCACGACGATAATTGGTCATATGTAGCTAGGCCAAGCGTTTTTTAAAAATAAATTCTCCCTTGATAGCGAAAGAGTTACTGCCCGTTACAAGCAGCTCGTTTGGTAGTTAGACATTCGATATGGAAACGTCCAAGATGTCAACGTGTCTTGCTTTTTTTAAAAAAAAAAACACGCTAGTGTCTGATCGGTTTCAACTAAATAACAGATGTGCAAAATGTGTTGGAACCCACAAAGACCGCCCCGATTACTCCCAGCTATCTTCCTGAGCATGTAAAAGGATCAATCTGATTGGATAAGTTTCTCTTAACTGCTACCAATCATAAAGTTGTGCGTCAGATACAGTTTAGGCTAGCTGCATATGTGAAGGCAGGCCCGATCGGGGGTGGGGGTGGTAAGCATATGGCCAGGACCTCAACCTCTAAGGTTCCTCGGTTTTGACCAGTTATTCTTAGATCTCTTAAATAGTCCTATTGTGCACCTAGCTGTCTTGCAAATCTCTCTATATGGTAAATTATAGGGGATTGTTTTGACATTCGATTCATTCCAAACATTCAGTATAACCGGGGCCTAGTGTCCTCATACTACAATCGAATGGATTAATTAATTTTGCCTTGTGAAGACGGCACTACTTAAAATGACTTTGTACCATATAATGAAAAATTAAATTAGGAATAATCTGTACTGAAATAATATTATCTACGTTTGACATTTCAAATAAGTTTAATCCACAAATATGTACTAGACTTTCTAATTCAAAAATTAGCACAAAATGTACTTTATTGCTTGCTTTTCTCGCGTAATATAAAGTTGTATACACCAGTAATTATGTTTGTTTATCGCAATGAGTGAACAATTCACACATAAATGTTTGTACAATTCAAACAGATACTAAATTGCTTTTCAGGTTGTTTGTGAATGTCCGTACGTACCGGTACTCTTCTGGTTTGAAATAACAATACTGCATAATTTTAGCGATATATTATTTCCTGTTTATTTGCTACTTTTAAAAAAAAAATTCTTCTTGGGATATGGTTTCGAAGATTTCACCGAGATAGCTGATCCTAAACTTCTGGCACGTTAATCATGTCCCCACAGCCATTTTCCACTTGTTTTGTTTAAGAATCAAAGATGCAAAACTATATACAATATACAAAAGCCGTGTTCCAAGGGATTAGTATATATGTTTGTATTTTGGCATCTAGATAACTTCTTCCAAAACAAAAAAGGGATTTCATGTTTTCTAATTCAAATATATACTCATTGAGTCCGGAAAACGCTCGGTAGTCTTTCGATAGTCTTTCCACTTCGTAGGGTCATTTCCAAACGTACCTTGCTCGGCCAATGGCAACCGAATACAGGCCATAATGCGCGTGACGTACGTAGATTTTGAAATGTGTGAATTTTCTTTTCTTCTAAGCAGTCCACAACCGTCCATTGAGCTTTGTCAGTGTCGAGCAGAAAACCGAACGTCTTGTTTACGTTGGTACCTGTCAAGTTTAAGGATAGCGGCACGTGCGCAAGATTCTCGCCATTATGACGACACCAACTACAGATCTGTTTGTGTTCTTCGCAGTGCTGTGCACAAAAGGACCACGCATGCGGCTGGTCATAGACGTAATATCCGTTATCAATTTCGCTACGCCTGCTCAATCCGATTTCGTACACGAAGTTGATGCTGTCAAGGGATTTGATGATGTTAAAGGACACTTGGACCTCGAAGTAATACTTTCCTGGCGGTTCAAAGGACCTGATACCTACCACGCCCCTGTATTTCTTGAGCTGGCGGGCACCGTACATACTATGTTGTTTTGGAACTGTATTGTAGTTCTTCAGCGTGCGGCAATTATCGCTAAGTTCTCTATATTGGTGGACAGAATATACGTCATATGTGAAGCTGGGACCTGTAAATTAAAATAAATTCAATGAGAGAGAGAGAGAGAGAGAGAGAGAGAGAGTGTGTGTGTGTGTGTGTGTGTGTGTGTTTATTGTGATCTTTAGCAGTGTGGCAACATTGTGCATACATGTAGCACGATGTCATACCCAGTCACATTATCCTGACACCAGGCTGACCAGTCATAACACTAACCTTTGCTAGTGCCATTTTTATAAATCTTTCATATGACTCGGCCGGGGTTCAAATCCGCGACTTTCCACATCCTAGGCGGACGCTCGAACCATCATTTAGACCAACATTCAAAGTCAAAGTCAATGTGATCACTATATATGTATCAACTAAGTCCATATATGATTACTTCATCAATATTTCAATTAAAATCGAGTATTGTTAGATGTATATTATTACTTCATCAAGATTTCAATTACAATTGAGTATAGTTAGATATATACGTCACGCACTCGTTTATAGCGCTGGTCATCTTGGAAAAAAATTAAATGGAATTAATTCCATTTCATTTTAGTGTATACTTTTGGATAAGCAAATAAACCATAGACAAGTTGTCTATATATAACATCCTACACACACACACACACACACACACACACACACACACACACATTGTATACTACTTACTGCAATAAACAAATGTGTAAAATATGACTCATTCTCACGAATAGACAGAAAGGAAATAACTATCTCGACTTTGAGAGTAACATTGTGAGGAGATACACAATCCAGCTGGATGAAAGATTTAGACACAAGACCGTTTCCATCGAATTTCTCACTCAAATAATCATTATCATATAGCCTCTATTGTGGCAACGTGCCGTTAAACCCATGCATTCATAATCAAAATAAAAAGTCTCACTAATAATATGATTTCACGCCAAAACTGAAATAAACGTTATACTACGTCAGACTCCACTGACTAATATCAATGCAACGTACAAAATCAATCAACCCAAACTATGGTCTTTATATTTCATTTTCATTCTCTGTAACGCATTAAATTAACAAGCATCAATACTTACAAAGAACCTCTCCAAAGCGTTGATCTCGTTCTCCTGGAAACAAAGAGGCAGTTATTAAAATGTTATTGAATTTTTGCTTGGCAATGTCTAACTAGTAAAATCTTCACTATTTGATATCAACGAGCTTAAAAAACTTTTCTGTCGTTCTTATAACTGTAGCTCAGAAAAATTATGATTCAAATCTAGGAATACCATGAAACTTTTCTTCCAGACAGATCATAACTGTTAATTTTGTATTCATAATGTGTTCTAAAACTAATGACAGTTGCTGTATTTTTTCGAGGTTCTCTTAGATTTTATCTGTGAGATCAATTTTTACATTCGTGTTTGCATTGAGGTCTCTTTTGGTGTGTTTTAAGCCATCCTTTGGTCGATCGTCGTTGAGTTTTACAATAACAGCTCGACACTGAGCGAGCCAAGAACGGCGGACGATTAGTCTAACTAGTGCGGGGGCAGTACGCATGTCAATATGTCGAACGTTCATTGTCACATCCAAACGCGCAATATTTAAATCAGTAACAATAAATGACATCTCTTGGTGACCATCGTCCAGAAATGACCAGATACTTTAAAAAAGATTCTGTCAGATGTATTTCCTAGTGCCATTATATCATGCATTTGCAAGGAATATTGATCGACATTAAAACTAATCATCACTCTTTAAAAGGTATTTGTAATTAAATTTTGAAGACGAATACTTGCGGTAGATTGTAAAACATTTGTAGTGTGTGTGAGTGGGGGGGGGGGGAACGTCTGCGTAAGCGAGTATGCATGCTGATAAAAAAGAAATTCATTCTACTGACCTTGGCGGTGTGACGAGGCCGAACTTAAGGCTATGTCAGTGTTTCCACGGCATATGTTGAGTTTTTTATGCTCAACAACAGTGTTTAACTTCCCTATTGTTTCTGCAACTTTTTCGAATTCCTCCTCCATTTGTTTGGCTTCAAAAGCGGGAGACTCTATTTTCAATGTTTTTTTGTTTACTTTGTAATTGTTCAGGCTCTTCAACCTCTGCATAAGGATCGAGTAAAGAGGAATAAACTCTGAGGGATCCGAATGACCTACAACATGCGTGGAGAAATCTTTTGCATTAGCAGCTCCATCTATATACCCCTCTAGTAATTCAACCTCTTCTTGTACATTTGCTTTTTTCTCTTCGCACAAAATGGCCAGAGATTCCTTCAACTGCGATTGTCTTCTGTCAAGAACTTTGCGACATCTTGCAAAAGTTTCATCGATGTCTTTCTCCACTTCTAATTCTTTTATATCCATGTTTAGAAGTTCTTTCTCAGCTTGTTGTAAAACAAGTTTTGCCGATTGTATGTCTTCGTCAAGGGTCTCAAACATTTTGTCTAATTCTTCCCTTTTATGATTGTATATATCTTGCACATTAATAATTACGTGTCCTTTATTTTTATCATGATCACAAACAGTACAGGCTGTGCAGATAGCCATCTCGCAACCCTTTCCTGAACAGTAAAATGCTAGCGTCTGACCCTCATGCCCAGCTAAACTGCACGTTAACTTTCTGCGGAATACCTCTATTCCTGTCCTTTGAAGTTCCAGTATTGAAACAACTGTATGTTTTCGCGAAGCGTAACTTCGCTTATGCGCCTTTGTACAGTCAACGCACATAAATATGTAACATTCCTTACAAAAATCAGCCGCTGTTTTATCTTCTGGGCAGTCTTTACACAATATGTCAGATGATCTTTTGCGAACTCGAATAAAATCAATCAGATTTCTCCTGGTAGTGTCTTTTGGAAATCCGTAGATCTCTTGTTTAGGAATCACATGCTCAGATTTGCACACAGGGCAGTGTAATTTTGACCCTTTTGTCATTTGTTGGAGACACTGATGACAGAACGTATGGAGACAAGGAAGTACTCGCGGAACATGTCGGTCCTCGTCAAATTCACTCATACAGACGCTGCAAATTAGAAACTCTTCCTTCACGTCCTCTGCGCGCAACATTGTTTTCTTTTGCTGAGATATTAGGTGGTTCTGAAAGGGGAAATTTAATATGATGAAAGCATCTTTTATACAGAAGTTAGACTCGATTTTAATAAGCCAAACAAGAGATTTGATATAGAAACTTGTTCAACATTTTAGTTCAGCAATACTAGTATAGTCTTATATGTCCTTTAAAGATTTTAATGTTTTCAATTTTGATCCAACTTTTATCGAATATGTTCCAAGCAACACAAGTAAAAAGGATAATATATCTTATCATAATTAATATTCACACATGTTAGAAGGAAATTGTATTGGTAATGAGGATAATCGCAAACATAGCATCTAGTTTTTGGTATATTTTACTGTCTTGGCTTTGAACTTATTGTTTCCAATTCCGAATAAAACTGCATTTATTCTTGTAAGCTCATTAGTGCACGTCCTATGTTTTACCTTTGTCTTTATATCATTTATTCAAACTTAGTTTGACAGATTGCCAGGAAAATCTTTGTCATTAATATCATTGTTTTGTGCAGCTCTAATTATTGTAAAGGCCAACTGTTTTAGTTTCGAAAAACAAAACAACAACATCAACCTGGTGCCATGAAAAACATATGTGTCTCACAAATTGTGAACAATAGTAGGAGATTGAGATAAAAAGGCGTTGTCTTGAGACTGTTTTTAAGATTGAGATAAAAAGGCGTTGTCTTGAGACTGTTTTTAAGTGCAATAGTGAAACTGATAACAAAATCTCTAACTACAATTGTATTTCACTACAAAGCCCCTATGTATACCGGTAATCCTCTTATAATTAGAGCATGGTCATTGACACCATTGTTTGAGCGTTGTTGTATGATTGCTACATAAATTGTTTCAATTCTGTTTAGTTCCTGAATAACGAGAACCAATTTTATTGAGATTTCACATCATTAACTAAATACCATATTTGTGCTGTTTTTATGCTCTAGAAAGACAATCATTTTTAAACATCGCTCAGAAAAAGCGCTTACTTATAACGCGAGTTACCCCACCAACAGCATCATAACAAGATAACATGATACTAGGATTCGGAAGCCGTAGTTCCAACATAGAATGTTTGTCACCAAAGAACTAGCACGTTAAATGGAAAGGGATGACGAGATATGCTTCCTGCAAATGAAATGTCTTGAATCCCGTCACAGTGTACTTTTAAAGCACATTACATTAACACAAAATATGCGCACGAATACTTAAAGATAATGCATATTCCTACTACCGGAAAATGTAATTACATACTTAAGCAAGTGAGTAAAAAACATATCATAGGAGGGTGAGTAAAAATCTTTATATTCAAAACGTAATGAGAATTTGCACAGTAGAGACAAACACGTGATTTAATCTCGAACCCAAAGAACATTTATTGGAAGATACCACAAGAAGCACATTATTACAAGTCACAGTATATATATATATATATATATATATATATATATATATATATATATATATATATATATATATATATATATATATATATATATATACTGGGATAATTTATGTAGTGCCTGACACAGGCGTTTAAATCACAAATATCAAAGACCAATGCCAGAAGCGTTTAAATAGAAGATGCCCAAAGAAACAGACATTAAAATTCTAAAGATAAGAAGAAGAGAGAGCATGAGACAGAAGGTTTAATCACAGATGTCAAAGGTGAATCAAAACATGCTTGAAAAATGCCAGGAGAAACACATATTAAAAGTCACAAGAAACACTGATGAGTGCACTTGAATCACCATTTTTTTTCTGGTGCCACTTAAATAGAAACATGAGCGCAGGCAATAATGTGTCCGCCAGTTATAGTACAAAGTAATCAGACATAAATGGTATCTGCCAAGTCTCTTCTTGTTTATTCCATTGTTTAATTTACCGGTTTCCTACCATAAATACTGCAACTTCAATCACACCACCCATGTACACCACTAGATGTTAGTAGCGACTATAGGACGACAGGGACACTCATGTGGCTCCGATCTGAATTCACCAAAAGTGAACCTTGACATCCTGGAAATTCACTAACACCTGACTCCGTGATGTTTGCTTCTAGTAATTGGCTTAATATTTCTGGCTAAGGATTTTTTCCATTGCGCCAAGTTCCAAAAATTAAACAATTAATCTCACAAATTTAAGACTTCTTTAAATTCGGGGTGCTATAACAAAATGTACATACTCTAAATTTATTACAACTCAGATCATTATCTGAATTATACAACTCAGGTCATATGATTACATCTTTGAAATATGTCACATTGTACTAGGTTTCGTTCAAAAAGCAATTACATCACAGGAGTACTGCTTTAAAGCAGGTCACGTTGCATTAGGTTAAATGCTAATAGTAATGGTAGCACAGAATTTGAATCAAGTCCCTTTGCGCGTGGTTTCATGCTACATAAGACCACTCTCGTATCCTAGTGGTATAAGCGTCCTCCGCAGAAGCGGGAGGTCGTGGGTTCGATCCCCGGCGGAGTTATACCAAAGACTTACAAAAATTGTACTAACAGCTGCCTCACTTGACGCTCAGCATTAAAAGGTTAGTGTTAGGACTGGTTGCCTGGTGTCAGGATATTGAGACTGGGTGCTGCACACACACACACACGCACACACACACACACACACACACACACACACACACACACACACACACACACACACACACACACACACACACACACACATACATACATACATACATACATACATACATACATACATACATACATACATACATACATACATACATACATACATACATACATACATACATACATACATACATTGATAAATTACATTATTTAGTGCGAAACTTCTAATTTAAACTAGTTCCCGGATGGTGAAGATATAACAATTTGATGACACCACAAACTATAGCTAATGGCATTTTGTAAACGTCCATAATGTCATATCAATGCAATATCGTAAATTACGTGACATTGTAACCTGCTACGGAAGAAAATAGGAATCATAGAAATCGTGTAATTATCTCTGTAACTGTGCTGGTTAGTGGAAGAGTTTTGTTTCTTAGTCTCTTTCAACTAGACCTATTTCGTGGCTGTATCATCATCATCATCATCATCATCATCATCATCATCATCATCACATTGCTAGAGTTTGCAAGAGATTGATGCAAATTACCGCAACGCTCTGGATGAGACTTACCTAACTGTATTATTGTTAGTATTTGGACAATGGTGATTGAAATTAATTCTTTTTATCCCATGAACATATTGGAAACATACATCTAAAGAAAATAAAAAGCTATAGAGATAACAGAGCTTCTGTCAGTACTATATTAGTGATGTTTATATCATTTTGAAAATGACAAACTTTTGTTGAATTATACCAGTAAATAGAAATGATATAACAGAATTTCTGTCAGTTACTATATTTTTGAATGTTACATTCATTCTTCTCTGCTTGACCTGTTGAAATGGCCAATGTTTGTTGCATTATACCAGTAAGCAAAAATGAACAATTTTATGATCAAAGAGGCTTACAACTGTCTACTCGTGACCATGCCTTTCAGGGTCTTTCAGTAGAATAGCTGGTTTCCTGGCATTTTGGACAACTCTGCAAAATAGTTTCTCCTGTTGCAAGGGTCGATGTTAACATTTTCATTACATTTTATATTTGTTTTGCTCTCAAGTAAGAATTGTTGCTACGTATGCTTTCAGTTATTATTTTAAACTGAAAGTGTAAGAAAAGACAGAAGAGGCATTTTAAACGAGAGGGTTCTTAAATATGAAAAGTTATATTTAGGAATTTCGGTCACTTATAGGTTTCATATTAAAATTACTTGAACGCCCAAATTTTCGATCCTCTGCCTCTGTGTGGGTATATATATATATATATATATATATATATATATATATATATATATATATATATATATATATATGAATACAGCTCTGTACTGCAACTGATTTCATCATCGAGTAGGAATCCCTTGATCCCAATATCTTTCGGCCTTGACCCACAACTTTCTTCATGTTGTGCGCCGACTGAGTTAATCAGATTTATAACTTTATCTGCTTAGCTTAGAAATAGTGGAAATTGTGTTTATATACATTTTCTTGATGCTCATTCAAATATCAGGACACGGAATCTAACTTACATAATGATGCGTCAATATAAAAGAAAGAAATAACAGAAATCCCACCCTTCCCCATCCCAATTCATCTCGGAGATGTTCTCTCAAGGCGAGGGGTTTGGTAAAAAGTGACGTTATGACTTGCATTGATACCATTTCCATTTAGTCTGTATACAAGAAGCGATACAATCTATTATGTTCTACGGATACTTTTTCACTTTCATATGTCGCTAAATACAAAGCTTGACACAGTGACGTAAAAAATTAAACATACATATTAAATAATGTGACACGTGTAGCTTCTTGAAGGTAGTTTCTATTCAACATTAGTACAAGCTTTTGTAATATTTTGGTTTAAGTTGAAATACTAATTTAATTTCTGAAAGTATGGATCATTTTAAGCATGTACTTGAGAAAGGAAAAGATATATCATATCGAAATAACATATACAATTAAACTTACCTTTTCGTTAGGTTTATATTCAACGATCCTACTTGAAGTGACTGTTATTTGCTTAGATCATTTAATCACGATCCACATTTATGTACTAACTTGAAGTCAAAGCAAAATAAATTCTTTAGAAAACATGCCATAAATATTTGGCCCAACCATTGAGGACAGTTAATGATAAACTGGTAGTGTCAATCTCTGCTCGCTTGCCAGAACAGTGACTTTTGTGATTTGGGTATTAGGTTTTACTACAATTGTGTATTGAAAAAAAAACACAATTGTTTTCGGGGAGTTCCAATTGCACGAAAATGTCAACACACTTACTTGACCTTTCCTTGTCTTTGAACGCAGGGCAATTCAACTCAGATATGAAAATAATATACGCATAAACATTGCACAACATATGACGTATTTAATATGTGTCTGTTATATATCTATTCATATTTTTGAGAGTTAAAAAATCAGTAGTTTTTCTTTTGTAGTGGTTCGTAAGAATCATTGAAATGTAGATAAAAATGAAAGTGTGAAATAATTTAATTGCGTTACAAATCATTTAGATTTTTTTTTACATTAATGTTAAATATTATAAGAGTGTATTCTCAGAGTAAACTGTTTATAGTAGAGAAACAAGATAAATCGAAAGGAATACACAATGTAAGACAGAAAGTAGGAAAATAAGAACGAACGGATGGAAAGAAGGTATAAACAAAAAATAGATATGTAAGAACCGAAGCAAAGAAAAGAGTAAGCGAACAAATGGAGATATAAATATACACATTTCCATTGGAGATGTGAGCAATTCAATGACACATTAATTTATAGACGATTGCGATTTGCGCATTGCATAACCAAAATCTCGATGGTGAATTGAAAGATGCCTTAACGATGCTGATGGCCACTTCTTTCGGAAGCAAATTCATGACCTGAATACAGTCAGTCGTAAGATGATGTTTAAGCCCTGACAGAAAAAGAAAATAAGGAAAGAAATAGAGACAGACATAAGAACAGATATAACAATCTGTTTTCTTAAAAACAAGAGAAGGTTATGGAATGTTTCAATAGCCAAAGAAGAATACGTTATTTTTCACGAGCTTAATATGGTTTAATTCTGTTCAACCTGAGAGAGAGAGAGAGAGAGAGAGAGAGAGAGAGAGAGAGAGAGAGAGAGAGAGAGTTACAATGGGTGGGTGGGTTATATTTTAGTCGAACAGAAGTCAAAACCTAGCAGGAAGTTTTCTTGGACAGGTATTATTCACACTTTATATTAGTGAATTATCCGGTCTAATGGACGACATCATTCCTATCTAGAAAGCTAATAGAATAAACCGAGGCATTAGCTACAAGCCTAAAAAATAAACAAACAAAAAAAAAATACAGCATAGACACTTATCCGACTCCCCATTTTGAAGAAGAAAAAAAACGTTCAGTGAATTAACAAATGAAAATACCAGAGAGCAATTTATAAACAGTTACAGCAACTTACTGAAAGAAGTTTGGAGGGTAATGTGAGGTGCTTCTAAAGTTATATAATCAGAGACTCCGATCCGGAAATGTTAATTTTTGCTCTTTTTATGACTCAATCGAAAAACCATTTGTAGATAAACCATAGATGAAAACTGATCTTCACATGTTTGAAAACTGCACTGCGTTACCGAGGACAGCGATAATTCATTGTAATATGCCAACCGTCCATTACGTATATACACTGACAATTGCCATACCACTTATCACGTGTAGGCGAGTGTAGAAATTGTTCACCGTATATACAAAATGAAAGTACATATAAGCTAATCGATTGAACTGTACTGAACGGAAAGGGGTACCAATATGGATACACATTCATGCACTAGAATAATATAGGCAACAGTATAATAATTGTTGGCAAATACAGTTTGTGTCTTGGCATCCGTTAGTCTAAAGCGACAATGGAACTGCGCCCATGCGAGGTGTTTGGGTTGTTGGTTGTGCAGCGTCTGTAGTGGCTATGCACCACAACACAGGAGTGGCAGTCATTGTTGCACTTGAAAGCTGAGTCTGGTGTGTGTTGGAGCTGCTTTTTTTCATCAGCTAGCAAGATTAACTTGTTATCGCCGGCTTTCAAAGCGACCCATCAGGTGCTCTAGCTCATCTTCTGTGTGAGTGGTTAGGGCAGCATCGTCTGCGAAGAGCATGTCCTTGAATGTACAGTTACAGTATAATAAATACGGGCAAATATACATATGTTCGTGATTATTCAGTTGGCAAAACAATTTAGATGAAACGTGTTCTTCAAATCAGCAGCAACAATATACAAATATAATTTTGTGGTGGTCATAAGTTAGTTTTAGTATCAGTGAAAAACTTCAAATCATAGCGAATCACAATGACATTTAGACGATTCGGATTGTACGTGTCTTTCTGAGCAATTTTCGTTATGCAGTTCATTTAAAGATCTCATTAAAATTAATTAAAAAATGATTATAATAAACTAATATTATACTACATGTATACACATTTTAGAACCTTTACTTCTTTGTCAGCCATCAAAAGCCTTTTCGCTTTAAAATTAAGATAAAACATTTAATTCCACAAGTGAGATTCAACTAAATAAAATGAACTAATTTAAGACAATGTAACGTAGGATTAATTATCACCAGATAACAATTACTATTTCATAGATGAATGTCCAGGAAGTGTGATTATGCACGTACCAAGATCAACAAATAAAGACAAAGAAGAGAAAAAAGACAATAACTACGTCACTAACAATCAGCCGTAGTATAAAATATAACCCTGGCTCGTTGAAAGGTGATCGCAAGATGGGAGAAAATTACATTGTTATAATGTACTGTTAGTTTTGCCCGTCACCCCTGCCAGGATATAGGCCGCCCACAAAAGATCGCCAGAGGCTTCTGTCCTTTGCCATCCCCTCAAGCTGACTCCAGGTGTAACCCATCTTAGTGATGTCTGCCTCAAGGTCGCGTCGCCAGGTGTTTCTTGGTCGTCCCCTTCTCTTGCCTTGAGGGTTCCACCTCAATGCCTGTCTGGTAATGTTGGTTCGCGGCTTACGTAGGGTGTGTCCTATCCAACCCCACCTTTTCTTATTTATCTCATCCTCTATTGGAAGCTGGGAGGTTCTCTGCCACAAGTTGTTGTTGCTGATGGTGTCTAACCAGCGGATCTGGAGAATTCTTCTTAGGCAGCTGTTGATGAAGGTCTGAACTCTCTTTACTGTGGACTTGGTGGTTCTCCAAGTCTCTGCCTCATACAGTAGGACTGACTTCATGTTGGAGTTGAACAGTCTGATTTTGGTAGTCAAGGAAATTTGTTTGGAGCTCCAGATGTTCTTGAGCTGAATGAAAGCTGCTCTCGACTTTCCGATCCTTGCCTTTACATCTGCGTCTGTGCCACCCTGCTGGTTGAAAATGCTGCCTAGATACGTGAAGGACTACACCTCTTCCAGGGGACTTCCCTGCAGTATGACTGGGTTGTTAGTGGTATAGTTGATCTTGAGGATCTTGGTCTTGTCTTTATGGATGTTGAGACCCACCTGTGCAGATGTGGCTGCCAGTATGTCGGTCTTGTCCTGCATTTGCTGCTGACTGTGGGACACGAGCGCTAGATCATCAGCAAAGTCCAGGTCCTCAAGTTGACTCCACAATGTCTACTGGATACCATTTCTCCGCCCATTGGTGGTCGTCGTCATAATCCAATCGATGACAAGAAGGAAGAGAAATGGTGACAGCAAGCAGCCTTGCCTGACGCCAGTCCGCACTAGGAAGGTGTCTGTGTGCTGTCCTGCATGAACAACTCTACATGACATTCCGTTAAAAGGTTTTTTTGATCAGGTTCACCAGCTTGGTTGGAATGCCATAGTGGCGAAGAAGTTTCCAGAGTGTCTCTCGGTCCACGCTGTCAAATGCCTTCTCATAATCGACAAAGTTGATGTAGAGCGAAGAATTCCACTCCAATGACTGCTCGACTATGATGCGAAGAGTAGCTATTTGGTCCGTACACGATCTGTTTTGCCGGAATCCCGCTTGCTCATCTCGTAACTGGGGGTCGACGGCCTCCTTCATCCTCTCCAAGAGGACCCGGTTGAAGACTTTTCCTGGTACTGACAAGAGTGTGATTCCTCTATAGTTGGAGCAGTTGCTGAGGTCGCCTTTCTTTGGGATCTTGATGAGGTGTCCCTCCTTCCAGTCAGCTGGTATTTCTTCTTCCTCCCATATCTTCACAAAAAGAGGGTATAGCATTTCCACTGAAGTCTCTATATCTGCTCTGAGGGCTTCTGCTGGTATGTCATCAGGAAAAGCAGCCTTGCCGTTCTTCAGCTGGGTGATGGCTTTCCTGATCTCGTCTCTGGTGGGATTGTCACAACTTATAGGGAGATCTGCGTTGGCTGGCTGGATTTCTGGGGGATTTGGTGGTGCTGGCCTGTTCAACAGTTCTTCAAAATGTTCTGCCCATCTATTCATTTGGTGTTCTGTACTTGGTATGGTCTTTCCCTGCTTGTCCTTTACGGGTCTTTCTGTATTACTGTACTTGCCGGAAAGCTTCTTGGTGATGTCGTACAGCTTCTTCATATTTCCACTTCCAGCCGCTTCTTCTGCCTCTGCTGCCAGTCCTTCAAGGTAGTTTCTCTTGTCTATCTTGATGGTTCTTTTCACTTCGCTGCGGGCATCAGTGTACTCTTTTTGTGCCTGTACTTTTTTTAGTTCTTGTCTTACTGTTATTTACTGCTGATTTTTTTCTGTTTACGCTCCTGGATTTTGCACATAGTTTTGGCTGAAATCCATTCTTTCTGTTGGTGTTTCATGGGGCCTAGTACTTCTTGGCATGTTGATTTTACTGCCTCCTTAACTTTCTTCCATCTGTTGTTCACGCTGTCTACCTCGTCTTCAAGCAGCTCTTCTAACACCTGGTACTGGTTGTTAAGAGTAAGTCTGTATTCTTCTTTAGTATTTGCATCTCTCAACAGGCCGATGTTATACCTTGTTTTGTTCTCTTTTGGGCCCATCCAGTTCTTCTTCAGCTTAAGTTTAAGCTTTGCAACAACTAAGATGTGGTCAGATGCCACATCTGCTCCCCTCTTCACCCTCACATACTGCAGGGACCTTCTGAACTTCTTGGCTGTGCAGATGTGGTCAATCTGATTTTCTGTTACATGGTCTGGTGATATCCATGTGCTCTTGTGGATTCTCATGTGGGGAAAGATGGTACCTCCGATGTTCAGTGCACAGAGGTCTGCAAATCTCTCCCCATTTTCGTTCATCTCCCCTAAGCCATGGACCCCCATAACATGTTCATACCCTGTGTTGTCTGACCCAACTTTGGCATTGAAGTCACCCATGACGATGTTGATGTCTTTGTCTGGGAAATTCTCTACTATGTTCTGTAGTCTGTTGTAAAACTGGTCCTTATCTTTTTCTTCGCTGTCATTTGTTAGAGCATAGCACTGTATGACGTTCATTTTTATTTTCTTCTTCTTGGTCCTAAATGTTGCAGTGAGGATTCTGGGCCCATGTGGTTCCCATCCCGTTAGTGCATTATATACTTGCTTCGACAGCATGAGCCCTACCCCTTGTGTATGAGGCGCATTCTCTTCCTCATTTCCTGAATACAGTAGTATCTCTCCTGTCATCAGTCTTCTTTGTCCAGATTGAATCCATCTCGTCTCGCTGATGCCCAGTAGGGATATGTTGTAGCTTCTCATCTCTGCTGCTACCTGTGCTGTTTTTCCTGCCTCATACATTGTCCTCACATTCCATGTTGCGATGTTAATACTCCTGTTTGATAGAAGGGTGATCTGCTTTATGGCTTCTGTGGGCTCGCGGCTTTCACAACCTAGCGTCATAAGTCTTCCAGGAGAAGACCCTTCCTCCCACAGGCTTTCAGTTTCTGGTTTTTCTTTTGTCGCCGTTTTTGTAGCAAGTTGGGTTTTACAGGGTCGGGTTGCTAGCCCCACGCCCAACCCTCCTCCTTTTCCACCCGGGCTTGGAACCGGCGATGGTGGAGTTAATGTACTGTAATCTACATAAATACCCATCACACCTCCATCTATGTTTCTATGTATTTCCACAATGCTGAAGTTGACTGTTTACCTGATTGTGTTGACATTTCTTAATGAACTTCCACAACTCTAAGGAAGATATTACATTCCAAAATTTTCTTTTTTTAGTTTGAGTTCTGGGTTCAGTGTTTTTTCTTTCTTCTTCTGTTTGTTTGGAATCATCTTAAACCTATTACATTATCAATTACAGGTGATGTATATCGGAGATTAAATAATATATTTTTCATAAAGAAATCAGGTATACAAAACTAATTTTATTCTTCAAAAAGGTTTTTTCTTTGGGTCTGTTTTCATCAAAACTGACCGTTTAACTCTAGTTCATTGATATATAGAAACAATAATGTTTTATAAATTATTATGGGAACTACAAATCAGAAAGGCTATCATAAAAGGGATACAACTCCGTTAACTCGCCACAAACGTGCTCTCTCAAGAAAAAAGACTTCCGGTACACGTTCGACCATGGAAGAGTGAAAAAAATGTCAGATTCGCTCTGTTGTCATCTCACAAGCGATGATCAAAATAACTGATAAACAGCTCAGCACTGAGTAACATAATAAGATCAGCAATTGAAAGGATATGTCGGTACGTTAGTGGAAAGCCGTTACTGTTTGCATTGGGTGGGTGGAGAGCCTGTCATGAGCGAGAAAATAAAAACAGACAAATGTCAAAAAATATTTATTTGTAATTTACTCATGCTGTGTGGAGCGTTCACAATCTAGGAATATTACATTGTAGAATTCAATACGATCAATAGCTTACGACACGCTTTTGCTCGTTTTGTGTAAAGTTGGTATGACGTTTATGATGGTCTTCATATTTTGGTTGCTGCAATCTTTATCCTATGAACGGTAAATACATTTTAGCTGTCTAAGAAAAGCAAATAGAAATGAGCATATAACTTGCAATGAAAATATGCTTTAAATTTCTACAGCTTGAAGTGTAAAATGTCAGTCCAGTTACATATATATATACAATGGGAGTGGGGTCGGCTTTTCAATATTTTTGAATATTTAGACATAACCTCACCTTTAGATAATTGGTTGGCCCCTTATAATTATGATAATGTTTCTTTTGACGAGGGGCTCACAAGTAAAGCTTTTCCCATGAAATTCAGTTTGCGCTTTCTCAAGTGTTAAATTCTATAATCTTTCAAACTAAATATGTATGCTAAAGGTTGATGACAGCTTTGGACTAGTTCCATCTTTTAATGCTGCGCAAATCACCAGAATTCTTAGTTAAACTTAAAAACAGAAATGAATTGGAGGGGCATCAATCTAATATATTAAAAATGTCCACAAGAACAGTAGTTTCACTTTTCATAATAAGTTTGTGTGACATTACCAGTGATTGGTTACTAGAAACACCAAAATACTGAAAAACCGAAATACACATGTATTTACATGTTGTCTCTGTATATATCGGTTTCCACAAAAAATGATTATTTGTTTTTGTTTGAATAATATAAAGCAAAATAAAATGATTTATGTGATTTTGAATCTGATACGAATTATTTCCTTTTTTTTCTATTTATAGCACAATTCATGTAATGATGTTACTCAGTTTGTGGCTGTTAGATTGCTAGTCTAATTTTGTACCAGCTGAGCTTTTCCAACATTGTGGGATGGACTGATATAATGTAAAAAATGCATACCTTTGGGCAAAATCAATAAAAACTTTTTGACTGGAGTTTTACTTCATATCCCAGAAACCCACTCATATTTGTAGTCTGACCCTTTCAGATTTGATGATGGGCTCATTTAGAGAGATATATTTAATCTAACAGTGGCACATTTATTCCTTTAATATTCTTTTTCTTAGTGACACAGTGTAAACTTTAATAATTCTCTTGATTTGAATAATAGCAGGCTTTTCTTGTGTTCAAGGTTAACCACCAATTAGGTCATCTAGTCCTACCCGTTTATCTCGACATCCTTGGGCCCTAGGAAATATTATTGTCGACATAGGCAGATGTCGAGATAAGTGTTGGGGGGGGCTGAAAAAAGATAAAATTTAAAATTCGTCAGCAAAGGGTGACCCGTCGTCAGTGAATAGCATTTACACTTTGAGAAAAAAAAATGGAAATTTTGAGTACATGAAGACAGAATCAGTGTGAAATACATTTGTATATTGACAAATTACATTTTGTTTACCTTTGTGTAATAAAATCGAAATAAAAATATTGCATTGATCACATCCTGATACGAACAACATTATGATATTCAACGTCGGCATTAACACATGGTTGAGAAAAGTTTTCAGTTACATGCTTCATGTACATGTACATAAATTGGCTTCGATTTTAGTCAGTCTGTTCCCATCTTATTGAGGCTACCAATGGGATAGGGCTATTCACAAGGAAATGAAAAACTGTCAACAATACATGTATTCTCCACAAATACTTTTGTATCCGATGTTATGACGAACAATAAAGCGACTGCACCAATCACTTGTTGCATTGAAGTTCTCCGCTTTTTCGATAATGCTTCATTGAACCGTTTAGATGCTTCCTCCACGTCTTCAAATGTAGCAGTCTTGCTTCTTCCTTTGGGGAGAGCAGTTACATTCAACTTAGTCTTTCTTTATAGACTCTGCAGCTTTCATCCTTCCTGGACGTGTTATTTTTAAATGAAAAAATTTCACAGACCTCTTTGCGAGATGTTCATCCCTTAACTTCATTGACAGCCAGATATTTAGTTTCCAAAGACTGTAAATTTAATTTGCATTTTACCCTTCTGTCGGTAGCCATCGTAAATATAAATAAAGTTAAAAACAAAACTTTCACAGCGAAAATCACCGATCACTTTCAATGGTCCCGGAAACGCGTAATCCGTTTTTTCACGCAATTTTTATATATAGGATTCTGAAAATCACGTATACAGGAGTCCTCTGTACGCATCAATTTCCTGGACGGCAAATTTAAGGGCTTGCTAGTCCTGCTTCGACCACCTGTTGATTGGGAAATTGTGTTCATCAATTGATCCTTTTCACTGTGCTGATATATTTACAATCAGAAAATTCAGTGACTGAAAGACCCACAGATGTACATGCTGTCATTGTAAGAGTACATTTGAAGAACATGACCCACAAGCTTGGCGGCAAGATCAAAGACTTAACTAGCCGCAGAGTGGTGAGAAAATGTGCTGCTATGTTTTTTTTTGTTTTTTTTATCCAACCGCGACATTAAAGCCTGGCGGCAAGATCAACTAATTATTGAACAAAGTATTGGTCTTAATTGGCAGCTTGTCTACATAAACATTTTGAAAACAAAGAATTTGTTCAAGCTGGGACCAAGGGCTTCTGTCGACATATACGTTTTTCTTTTATCTTGACGTCAACATAGGCGTGACAATTTGATAGTAATAGTAGACCATGGGACCGGGACTTTGCTTTTTTGTCGACATAGGCGGCTTGTTGAGATAAGCGATGTCGATATAAACGGGTAGGACTGTATAATAATTACTAGTAGGTGATGAAGAAAAGCATATGCACAATGACATTTTGTTAATATTGCACATTTTACACATCTTCATCTCAAATAATCCTTTTCCAATCGATTACTTGATAAATCTTACATCAAAATTCAGATGATGTATGACAGCATAAATATAGCAAAAGATTAATACAAAAAATCACCCCTCTTTCATGAGGGGGTGAAGGTAATGCTTGTTTTTCAAATGTTGCACACTTTACACAAAGTCAGCTAAAATATTCTGGTTGCAATAAATTCCTTGATCAATTTTACATCGATATTGATATCTTGCTTTATATGACACCTCAGACTTACCAAATATTAGGAATAACAACCCTATTCCACTAGGGGGTGATTGTGACAATATTTGGTTCAATATTGTGCATTCATAATACATTATATAATTTGTAAAAGATTCCATTTGAAATCATTTCCTTGATACTTTTTACATTGGACATTATTTAAGGCGACAAATTACAAATGCTAAAATGAAGTTGGGGGAAGGAGTATGGAGTTGTTTTTCAGTGTACCCTAGGTTGTGGGGTTAAACCCTATTCTGCGAGGGCGTGAATATGCGATAATTGGTCCAATATTGAACATTCTGACTGCATAATGTAGCAAACATCAATTGCAATCAATCCCTTGATGCTTTTCACTTTAGAATTGATGTTAGACGAGAGAGTACAGCCTTCATTTGCAGAAGATATAAGACCAAAATACCATTTCTCATATGTAAAAGAAGGGTGGGTGATGATATTTTATAAAATATGTGTTTCTTAGATTACATGATCTGAACGTTATATCAGTAATTGATTCCTTGATCAAGTGTACGTTGATACTGATGTATCGTTCATGACAATCTAGATTCTGACAAACATTAAACACAACACCAACCATCTTCATACCAAATTTTTATAAAAATGGTACTAACAGCTGCCTCACTAGGCAGGTTAGTATTGTTGTTTTAGGGTTTAATGCCATTTTTCAGCACACGATTGGCTATACATGGTGACCAGTATTACTGATGGAGGAAGAACCCAGGAAAACCCCCGGAAAGAACCACCGATCCACAAGAAACTACTGGCAAGCTTTTCACATACCCTCATTGACCGAATCTGAGACTCGAAACCATGCAGATAGGTGAGATGGCAGTAATCTGTAAAGGAGAGCACTTTAGACCACTCGGCCACTCTGGGCCCCTGTTAGGATTGGTCTGCCTGTTGTCATTATAATGTGACTGGTTGAGACATCATGCTGCATGTCTGCGGCATGATGCCCCAAAGCTAGACATCACTATAAACTGCCTCACTGCAGACATCATAGCGATATGACTGGCAAATTGTTGCAGCTACATTAGAAATTCAAATCACACACCATCACCCAACCATCATCTATGAGGGGGCGAGGCTGATAATTTGTACAATATATCTGACTGTCACCTGGCAAAATTCCGTTTGCAATTGACTCCTTCAACAAAGTGGCTTAGCAGCTGCTCAACCAACTCTCAAAATTGGGAATTGGATCTAAAATTACCATCAAATCAAAGTTATTGGTTGAGTTCATATTGTCTCATTAAGAAAGAGAATATTAAAGGAATAAATGTGCCTAGGTTTGATTAACTAGATTTCTCCATGTGAGGTCATTTGTTTTGATCATGTGGCAATATGACGTAGGCATTCGCCTGACTTAGTATAGCAGAGTGCAACATAAGGAGCTTGCTAAGCAGGGAACCAGACTATCATGATCCTTCTCTGACTGTAAGTCTTGAGCCTTCTACACTGGGCAGAGTAAGAAGGAATTGAATTAAGCAGTTGCAGAGCCCTTGTTCAATCTTTGGAGAAATTCTTTAAAGGGCTTGTCTGCAATGAAGCATAACAACAAACTCCTAAACAACCAAACTTGTCCAACATGGTTTTTCAGCTGCATCAAGTCATAAAAAATACTTTAGAAAAAAGAGAGATCAATGAGTTTCTGACCTTTACAGGAGCTTTGTTGATAATTGCCAAATTGGAATCACAAGTCAAGAACATGACAATATGCTATTCACATTCCATTATAGGAACTGTCAATCACCATTAACATTAATTGTGGTTCCGAGTTCACTTATGAAGTAAATAGTTAGGTGTTTAACATGCACTGGATAAAAAAAGGTTATTTTTAGTTGCTTGGTGCAAGTTAAAGTTTTAAATTTTATCATGGCTTATATTCAAATCAAATAACCTAGTAACTAAGAAATTTCTCAATATTCAAGCATTGGTATCATAACTAAGAGATTATCAGTGTTTACAAGTCTGAGAGACACTAATTTAATGTGTTGTATGGTTGGTGTAAACAACTAAAGTCATCAGATATATAGGACATCAATATTGGAGGCAAATATAAAGAGTAAGTTGTATATTGAAGTTGTTAATTTTTATGACTTAAAACACATTTTAGTTTGTCGTTACAAGAATACGGTCTCATTTTCTCTGGTACAAGGAAAAATGTTATCAACCCAGAAACAAAAGTAAAGTAATGTGTGTGAATGGTATTATATTTCTCAAAATAAAGCTATGGCTGCTTTTCTTCTATTACAGGAAACTTTGGGGGATGGGGACGGATCCCCAGGACCAGGCAGGAGCCAAAATCAATCTAAGGTACAATTAAGTTCTTATGGTCAGTTAACTTCATACCTAGAGAATGATTTCAGTTTTATTAACTCATGATGAATTGGGTGCACTTTGCACATTTTTGCATATTTTCATTGAGCTTAATGCAAATAGCTTCTCATCCAGTGGCAGTCTGGTTAACCTCCATATTGTTAGACTCTTAAATTCATCATAGCTTTACCATAATGAAGTGGAGAAGAAGGCTAGGGAACAGTTCTATAGTCCAGTGCATAAAATGTTCATAGGGTGTATTAGAAGACTTCAAATTTAACACTCTCATAAAAGTTCATACTCTTCCAAAAAAGCAGTTTGCTTTTCACTGTGATCTTTTGTTTTAGCTCACCTGGCAACAGAATCTCAGATGAGTACAATATTGTGGAAGAATCATGCACATATGTGAGATGACTCAGTATCTGATTGGCTGAGTGTGTTACCGCCATGGTAGCCATATTTCAGATTGATTTTGATCAAACTTTTAATATATGCGTATATTAGGTTTCTTGTATGAGGTCAATAATGTGTGAGATCCTCAAGAGGTGACCCTTGATTGTAAAATCTAAAGTGTTTGTTAAGAAAAACTACATGAGCTGTAAGACTTGTATATTAGGAACTGCATTGGACAAGTACAGTTTTGTTTATATTATCATATTTTTTGAATATACACACTTGGCATTCGATGATAACTACAGAATGTGCCTGTTATGTAATGCCTCTTGTATATTGTTCTCTCTGAGTATTGTTGATTATGTGTACTTGATAGCTATCCATTGTGGTTTACTCAGGACAAAAAGTAAAACCTTTATTCGGGGTCTGGAAACTTGGCACATCATGTTCTGGTTTGCTTTTCCAACTGAATATACATGTGCATTGAGCTGAACGGCAAAGGTCATGTATTTTGTTTTGTATTAAATTTATTTATCCTCACTGATCTCTTGCATTAAATTTGCCATGTGAAAGGATGTGAACTGCTCTCTTAATAGCATTCCTTTATTTGACAAATCAATAGTAAACATATATTTATATTCAAAAATGGGGGGGAGGGTCATTTATTTCAGCAGAAGCACATTTAGGGGAGGAAAAGTAACTGTCAAACTAATTCGCTTCAATTCATATTAATCATATTAATTCACTTCAGTTCATACTTATCATGCTAATTTACTTGTCACACTAATCATACTAATCCAGTTTATACTAATCATACTAATTCACTTCAGTTCATCCATGTCATTCTAATTCGCTTCAGTTCATACTTATCATACTAATTTACTTGTCACACTAATCATACTAATTCAGTTTATACTAATCATACTAATTCAGTTTATACTAATCATACTAATTCACTTCAATTCATGTTAATCATTCTAATTCACTTCAGTTCATACTTATACTACTAATTTACTTGTCACATGAATCATACTAATTCAGTTTATATTAATCATACTAATTCAGTTTATACTAATCATACCAATTCAGTTTATACTAATCATACTAATGCAGTTTATACTAATACTAATTCACTTCAGTTCATCCATGTCATTCTAATTCGCTTCAGTTCATATTAATCATACTAATTCACTTCAATTCATGTTAATCATTCTAATTCACTTCAGTTCATACTTATACTACTAATTTACTTGTCACATGAATCATACTAATTCAGTTCATACTAATCATACTAATTCACTTCAGTTATCATGATCATACTAATCCATGTAAATTCATCTTAATCATACTAATCCACTTAAAATCATTTTAATCATACTAATTTGTTTAAATTCATCTTAATTATACTAATTCACTTCAATTATCATAATCATACTAATCCATTTAAATTCATCTTAATCATACTAATCCACTTAAGTTAATGCTAATCATACTAATCCACTTAAAATCATTTTATTCATACTAATTTGTTTAAATTCATCTTAATTATACTAATTCACTTCAATTATCATAATCATACTAATCCATTTAAATTCATCTTAATCATACTAATTCAGTTTATATTAATCATACTAATTCAGTTTATACTAATCATACCAATTCAGTTTATACTAATCATACTAATGCAGTTTATACTAATACTAATTCACTTCAGTTCATCCATGTCATTCTAATTCGCTTCAGTTCATATTAATCATACTAATTCACTTCAATTCATGTTAATCATTCTAATTCACTTCAGTTCATACTTATACTACTAATTTACTTGTCACATGAATCATACTAATTCAGTTCATACTAATCATACTAATTCACTTCAGTTATCATGATCATACTAATCCATGTAAATTCATCTTAATCATACTAATCCATTTAAAATCATTTTAATCATACTAATTTGTTTAAATTCATCTTAATTATACTAATTCACTTCAATTATCATAATCATACTAATCCATTTAAATTCATCTTAATCATACTAATCCACTTAAGTTATTACTAATCATACTAATCCACTTAAAATCATTTTATTCATACTAATTTGTTTAAATTCATCTTAATTATACTAATTCACTTCAATTATCATAATCATACTAATCCATTTAAATTCATCTTAATCATACTAATCCACTTAAGTTAATACTAATCATACTAATCCACTTCGGTTCATACTAATCCACTTAATTTCATCTTAATCATACAAATTCACTTCAATTCATATCAACCATACAAATTCAGAAATACTTTTGATGTCCAGAACTAATCAAATGTAAACATGTTATTACTTTTTTCAAAATACTTTCAAATACTAATAACTGTTATCTCATGAGAGACTAAATGTTTTTGAATCTTAAAAAATTAGAATTGCAGTTTGAAGAAAACAGTTTGTAGGCTTGTTGTGATGTTTAATCATGGTTGTTTTTTTTGAATTTGTATTGTTCACCCTCTTCTAAATTCCTTTGATGGTTGTAAGTAATGTTTTCTGAAGGAATTGTGTATTTTGACATTCGAATAAATTTTATAGCTGGTAACAAAATCTGCATCAATAAGTTATGGTTGGATAATACATTTGTTACATATTGGTTTGATTTTCAACACTTTTAGATTCTTAGCGCCACACTTGTGCATAAATCAGCATTGCATTGAAAAAAATTTGGAGGTCAGGTTAAGGTTGGTCTTGTGATTATGTAAAACTTGGTAAGATCATCACAATAAATAAATATTGTTTTTCAAACTGCTACAAATTGATAGTTTTTAGTTCCAGCAGAATTGTATTTCAATTTAAAATTATTTTTTTATTCATACTTTAAAGTGTTAACATTAGCCTCATGTATACAGGGGAGGGGTGTAGTGCTATGTGAATGATGTTCCCTTGATTATCCCCCCCCCAAATCTGAGTAACATGTATTCCCTCACTTCACATTTATTTTGCATTACCTAACTTGTGGTATATATATATATATATATATATATATATATACGTAGAACATTTATGCACGCCTGGTCTTTATATAGCTGAACACTATTAAAAACTGCAGAGGCAAATGGGTTTCAAGCCCCCCTCCCCCAAATATGTATGTTCCTATTGCACTAGTTTTAAAATTAGAGTAGATATATAGATTTATTTTATAAACATTGATATAATAATGCTTAGATTATATAATGTAGTAATTATTGTTTCAAAGTCAATTAAATGTACAAATCAATTTCAGGAAATTTTTAATGTTTGTTTACATTCAGAAAATTAAATTCTTTTATATATATTTTTTTATTTTTATTTTTTCCATGGGGTGGGGTGGGATGCTAGGTGTCTGCAGTGAGAAACATGGTTGGTTGGCTGACCAGAAACACACACATTTGTTTTGCCCAACAATAGTGCAAAATAAAGATCCAGTAAAAGGTAACACAGCAGTACCCCTCTGGTGGCCTAGTTCAGAGCATTCACTGTGGAAGGGGGAGGTCATGGGTTCAATTCCCAGCAGAGTTATAAAAAAGACTTACAAAAATGGTACTAACAGCTGCCTTGCTTAGCACTCAGCATTAAGAGGTTAGTGTTAGGACTGGTCAGCCTGGTGTCATGATAATGTGACTGGGTGGGACATGATGCCTAATCTCTGCAGCATGATACCCCAGTGCTAGACATCACAATAAACTGTCACACTGCAGACATCGTAGCAACATGACTGAAAACTTGTTAAAGTTACATTAAAAATCCTATTCACACACACACAGCATTAATCCATAAATGGATTAATTTATTGTATAGACCTTTTTTGCTTTATTTAGTTGATCTTGGTTTGAACCCCTGACCAAGTCATATCAAAGACATTACCAATTCATACTAACAGCTGCCTTGCTAGGTGATCAGCATTAAGAGATTAGTGTTAGGACTGGTCAGCCTGGTGTCAGGATAATGTCACTGGGTGAGACATTATGCTACATGTCTGCGTCATGATGCCCCAGTACTAGATATCATGATAATCTTCCACACTGCAGACATAGTAGCTATTTAACTTAGATTTTTTTAAAAAGCTACATTAAAAAGCCAAATCACATATACACACTCATTTTAGTTGATAGAAAGTCTACTTAAAAATGTTCATTTATGTGCAGTATATCATTTTGTATTAGTAGTTTCGATCTGTCTTGTGTTATCCTGTCTGCAAAATAGCTATCACAATACACTATATTGATATTTAATCCCTGATATATATATATATATATATATATATATGTATATGTATTATATATGTCAAGGATTGCTGATTGGGTTATTGGTGGCCTGTGGAATATTTTAATTTCATTTGTTTTCTTTTTTTCTGCCCAATTTCAGCTTGATAGTTTGTCAAGAGAAGATCTGGTCAAATTTGTCAAGAAACAGATTGTGACTGTACAGAAATTGAAAGCCCACAACGATGGTAAGTCTGCTCTTGAACTCGCTAAATATCAATCATCATGTTAAGTTAAACTTCAACCATGATATTTCTCAAATGATTGTAAGACTGGCTATTAAACCTGTCAAGAGATTACATATTGGTTATATTGAAATGTCTTTCCATGGACATCAGTGCAGCAAAAATGTCACTCACAATGGAACAGGATAATTTCAAATGACAGAAGTTTTAAGATGAAAATCATCCTATAAATAATGAGGACTTTCTAATATACAGAACTGAAAGTTTCTTCAAAATCAGTTGAAAACTTCTGGTCACAATTTAAATTTTAAAAGATAAAAAGAGATAACTTTTGTTAAGTCCGTTTATATTCGTATGATTTGATGTCTTGGAAACGATATAAATTTGATCTGTTATAATATAGATTATTGATAATTTTATTGCCAAAATATTTAGATTATTTTGGTTGCATTTTGTAAATTGAAATTGAAATGATCTGAATAATCTTAATAAAATTTGTTCAAATTTAAACATTATATTGTAAAACAACATTTTGTGATTTAAATATTTGTAAACCCCCCCCCCCCCCAACTTTTTAAAAGTTTATTTAACTTCTATTTTATCAGTAATATAAAAAAGTTTTGCACCTATCTCATTTACATTTGTTTACCAGAAGGTGGTTGTTATTTAAATAAAAGAAAGAAGTGCCTTGATTATTGAAAAGACTTTAAATTATTTTACATTAGTGTTCTCAGCAATATCAATAAAATCCAGAAAAGGTGACACGTTTCCTATGAGTTATCTCCCCTTACAAATCCTTAAATATTCACAGCTGCATAGTTATGCAACTGAATTTGATCAAAGGTACACTGTAGTTTATGTTAAGATGCACTCTTTATTTTCTTGATATTTCTAAAGTACATTAATGCTTTACTAGTTACATATCCTTGTATCTGATAAATTTTACATGCTTGTTTATCAAAACAATCAGTTTTTAAATATGAAAAATTAGGTGACAAAAAAAACCCAGAATATAGCAAAATATTATTTTGTTTCATATACAGTAAAACCTGTCTTGAAAGGCCACTGGTATGTAAAACCATCTGTCTTGAGAGACCATGTTCTCAATTTACAGATTGATTGATTATATAGCATTATAACCTGTTATAAGAGATCACCTGTCTTGAAAAACCATAATTGTTGGCAAAAGGGGCGGTCTTTCAAGACAGTTTCTACTGCACAGTTTCTCTGAATATTTGTTCTCCTTTTTATCTCTGATAACAAACATCCTTAGTCATCTTGAATTAAAGTTATGATGATATTGGTTCACATGCAGATTCCAAAATATTCTAATTTTTTCATTATTTTAATTTGATACTTATAAAGTTATTCCTCTTGTATCACGTTCTTTGTCAATATGTGTATGTTATTAGGGATTAATGTGCTATCAATATTAGAAATATTGTTGAAATTATGATACATAAGGGACTAAAGAGCACATGTATCTAGCATTATAAAAAAATTGCCAATTTTTTTGCCAGACTATTAGGAAACTGAGTTCTTCCAATGTCTGTATTTTAAGAAACTTTGAGAATTTGACACTGTAGATATGATTCTATATACAGTCCATATATATACATTGGAACAGCAGATGATGTGTTTTCTTTAATATAGAATTCTTTTTAGTTTAGAGAAAAGAAGATAAAATTTGTAACAAGGAAATGTTGTCTAGTTAAAGTTTTATTAAAACTTTACTTTCAGAGTTGTCCAAGAAAGTTTCAGAACTTGAGACCTCTGGAATCAGTTCTTCAAAGGGGAAGGTACATGTATACGATTTGCCAGTAGATAAGTCTTGTGTTTCATGTCATTCCTTTACTTATTGGAACAAAATTATAACAAGAAAATCAGTTTTAAAAAAAGAAGTGTGCCAGCAAGTATTTTTTATTTCTGGAAATCAAATTTTCTTTAGGTCATGTTGGTACCATTATCCTTCAGTATAGACAAGTCTCATACATCTGGGCTCCATTTTACCCAGAAATCTCGCTATCCAGACATAATTTGTTATTTAATTGATTAAATATAGTTTGAATAACACACAGTGCATTCTTTTCTGGCCCCTTGTTTAGGCCCCTCTTTGTCTACTATAGTTGTTTTGCCAGACATGATGTCATTGCAGCAGTATATGTTATTAAGCTAGCAACTAAATTTAGATATGTTTTCATGTCAAAAGAATCAGATGGCCGAGTGATAGCACGTGATCTAACATTTCGTTCATTGTTTTGAAGCAATAATACAGCAGCTTGGATGCCTGCAGAGATGCATGCTTTTCAGTGTTGATGCTGCACTTAAATTAACTGGAAAGAAC
Organism: Unio delphinus; assembly: GCA_029339505.1. Taxonomy (NCBI): domain Eukaryota; kingdom Metazoa; phylum Mollusca; class Bivalvia; order Unionida; family Unionidae; genus Unio; species Unio delphinus. Next base: position 10,564,246 of record JAQISU010000306.1, read on the forward strand.
ATAGAATCTTCTTCAGTTTCATTTAGCTGTTATAAGCAGTACCCTCATGATAAATACATCCATTTGGCTGTGTTGAGCAGTAACCTCATAAAAAATACATGTATTTGGCAGTGATGAGCAGTACCCTTAATGATAAATACATCCATTTGGCTGTGATAAGCAGTACCCTAATGATAAATACATCCATTTGGCTGTAATAAGCATTACCCTAATGATAAATACATCCATTTGGCTGTAATAAGCATTACCCTCTTGATAAATAAATTCATTTGGCTGTGTTAAGCAGTGTCCTCATGATAAATACATCCATTTGGCTGTGATAAGCATTACCCTCCATCAATAATGTCACTTAATTAGGTACATGGCAAATAGCATACATGTGATAGATAGAGCATCAGTGATGTCACTTAGTGGGATACCAAGCAGAATCATGACATGGTACATATCATACATGTGACAGATAGAGCATCAGTGATGTCACTTAGTGGGATACCAAGCAGAATCATGACATGGCACATATCATACATGTGACAGATAGAGCATCAGTGATGTCACATAGTAGGATACCAAGCAGAATCATGACGTGGCACATATCATACATGTGACAGATAGAGCATCAGTGATGTCACTTAGTGGGGTACCAAGCAGAATCATGACATGGCACATATACATATGACAGATGGTGCATGAAGAGTGTCACATAATGAAGTACTGATGATTGAAGACAGTTTGCAAGATAAAAGCTTTATATAATATAAATTATAAAAAAATAAATTTTCAGACATTTTTCCATGCGATATTCATATACAAATATGTTTAATAATCTTAAAGTAGCTATTTACAGTCTTTTTTTGGCAATGTATATCTCACTGTGGTTTGGCTTTTTAAATAACGATGCTGTATTAAAATAAATAAAATAAAAAAATGCATACTGTAACTGATTTTATTTTATTTAGTAAGATTGAAAATTAGAGACTACAATAAAATTACTGACCATATCAATCCCTAAATGCAAGGTGCACGAAAGGAAAAGATTCCAAGGTTGTTTATACATGTAGGGTATCTGACGACTTAAGGAGAAGCTGAAATACACTTATAATTCTTAAGTGTATATGATTCTGTTTACATTGTATGTGTTTCTTGGTCTATGATGCATACAGTTTTGAGTTACACAAAACTCGTCCCGTTATATGGACCAGAATCGACCTCGATTGCAACTAAGTTATTTGCATTGCATAAGTGTAATGTCTATAATAAAGCATAAACATGTATAAAGTGATTACATGGGTCACACTGACTGTCATTGTGTAGGTTTACCACATATTTTTCATTTGTCCACAGTTTTAGATTTCTAATGTTCCATGGTCAAAATACATAGATTTGTATGTTTACTCTGTTATATATATTCCAGTGTCTTCGGTGTGTACACTTTAGGTTTACAGTGTATGTGTTCCTTGGTCCACAATGTGTACAGCTTTTGGTCCACACTTTAGACACATTTATTAAGTTCATAGTTTTCATTGTATGTATGCTGTGTGGTACATGATATATACATTGCAAGATTTACAGTTTAGATAGTCCTTGGTTCATAGTTCATGCAGTTCTTTTGGTTCACAGTGTATACATTTTTAGGATTACAGTGTAAGTGTTTGTTGGTCCACAGTTTATATATTTGTAGATTTACAGAAGATATAGCTTTCTCTGAGCCACCTGAGGCCCAGTCTGTGTTCATGACCTCATGAATGCTAATAAAAATAACATTTATTCCCGAAACGGATGTTTGAAACATTATATAAATGGGGCCCCATGTGATGAGTGGTGTAAAGCAATAGCCATTACTGTTCACTGGTATCTCACCTCTGTCATCTTGGGTTTGAGTCTTGGGCTTGGCAAGTATGTGAGAAAGCTTGTTGGTAACTTTATATGGCTTGATAGTTCTTCACAGGCTTATTGGGGTTTTTCCTCCAGCAGTTATACTGGTTGTCATGTATAGCCTATCTAGTGCTGAAAAATGGGGTTAAGCCCACAGCAACAACAACATTATATAAATGACATGTTGTCAATATCTACATGTTGTCAATATTACATGTTGTCAATATCTACATGCAGGCACTGGAGGAGAGGGTTGAGGAACTGGAAGGTCAGAACAAAGAGCTGCAGATGGCCTACACTTCTCTTCAGCAAGGGCAGGAGATGTCTATGATGCATTACAAAGTAAAATTATATTTGTTTAAATTTTATTGTAATTGAAAGTTATATCTGAACAAAATATTGATTTGAAAAATTGTTGGATTTTTTGGTGTGTAAAAGTTAAGTATCAATTTATTAATGCTTACATTGCTATGGTGCTGAACATTTACTGCATCACCATTTTCCTCAACTTAAACTATATCCCCATGTTCCTTACTGAAACTTTAGCCCATTGATCCTAAGCTTAAACTTCTTCCACATGTTCCTCAACTCAGACTGCAACCCCATATGTTCTAGAACATAGGTGGCCAACCCGCGGCCCGCTGGGTGTCAACTTGTGGCCTGCGGAGCTGTGTCATTTGCACAATTTTTTTTTCTTTTATTGTACATAAAACCACCAAAAGAACATTCCATCATGCATATTTCGTATCATATCCCATCTATAGAAGTATCTCAGTACATTGATTCAACTATCGTGACAATTTCTTCTATATTCGTGTTAAGAAACAATCACAACGTTGAGCTGATTTTAAAAAGCACGCGCGTCGATCTTGCGTGAATAGCCATGAGCGTGTATGTGCATTGCAGGATGCGGGGCGGGATGCGTCGTGCAACTGCCAGCAGTGTTGCAACACTGAGCACCAGCCAATCTGCGGCAAGCTCGCAACGCTGTCAGGTGTATGGTCGCTTCCCTTGTGTGCGTTATCGCCACGTGCCTCGTGAGATTTTGCGATCGATGTTTAAATACATATTGATAAGAATACAAGCTGCTATAACCGAGTATCCTGTCTACTATACCGAGTCCTGTCTACTTTTTTAAGTGCAGTGAAGGTAAGCAAACCCAGCTTTTATTTTTTTTAAATTAATCTATGATGCTTGGCTTTAATTGTGTAGATTTCTCATTTTTGTATGTGTTTAATTATGGGTATCTAACCAAATTACTGAGCACTGATTACTTTTCTTTAGTATTTTACTTTATTTACATACTTTATTTTTATTTTACTAATGAATTAGCCCAAATCAGATACTTATGGCATTACAGATTTTTACAATGTGCCACAAGCACCTCATCTTTTTGTCAGAAAGATATGTATTACTGATGGCATTTTATTTATTTTGTTTAGTTAAAAATGAAGACCCACAATGGCGTCTAGTAGTAAAGACGTTGGACCAAAAAAGAGAAGAGTCACAGAAGAATTGAGAAGTTTTCAAGACAGATGGACTATAAACTATTTTTTCATGGAATTTTAAAAAAAGCCCATATGCTTGATATGCAGTAATTCTGTTTCTGTCTTGAAAGAGTATAACATTAAACAGCATTACGAGGCTAAACATGCAAATAAGTTTGATAAGTACAAAGGGTAATTTCGACAAGACTAAGTAAATGACTTAAAAAGACAACTTTCTTCACAACATCAGATATTTACTACAGCCGCTCAAGAGTCAACATGCTATGTAAAAGCTAGTTATGTAGTAGCCATGATACTAGCAAAAAAAATCGAAGCCATATTCAGATGGTGAAATGGTTAAGGAATGTTTGGAGAGTCTTGTTGAAATTCTTTGTCCAGAAAAGAACAAGGATTTCTCAAAAATAAGCCTGTCTCATCAAACTATTACTAGGCGTGTGGACGACATTGGAAAACATATTGAAGATAATTTGAAAAATCGAGCATCTGAGTTCATATTTTATGCTCAAGCATTGGATGAAAGCACAGATATAACAGATACTGCCCAAGTGGCAATTTTTATCAGGGGTGTTGATGTCCATTTTAACAAAACGGAAGAATTAGCGGCACTGTATCCACTTAAGAACACTACTTGCTCACGAGATTTGTTACGAGCAGTTACATCGACATTGAATCACTTTTCCTTACAACTCAACAACCTATCGGGCTTAACAACAGATGGTGCTCCAGCAATAGTTGGGAAACACGAAGGTTTAGTAAAATTTATTGAAAATGAGGCCTGCAAAGTTGGTAATACTTCGATGCTAAATTTTCATTGCATTATTCATCAGGAGAATTTATGTTCCAAGTCTCTTAAAATGGACCATGTCATGAAGGTGGTCATCAAAACAGTGAACTTTATTAAGTCAAAAGGGTTGAATCAATGTCAGTTCCAAGAATTTCTCAAGTTTTTTAATTCAGAGTATAATGACGTTACATTTGATGCAGAAGTAAGATGGCTGACAAGTGCCAAAATGTTGAAAAGAGTGTTTGATTTGAAGCATGAAATACAATCATTCTTCGCAAGCAAGTCAAAAAGTATCCCAGAGTTTGAAGACAAGGAGTGGGTTTGCAACTTTGCGTTTCTGGTCGATATAGTTAGCCACCTAAATGATGTTAATACTTGTCTACAAGGGAAAGATCAACTAATTAATAACATATACGATCTTATTTCTGCATTCCAAATGAAACATGGGCTTTGGGAACAACAGTTAAGGACAAAAATCTTAAATCACTTTCCTACATTTTTATTGCAACCAGACGTCACACAGGGGGCGGCAGATAAATATGCTTTCGTTGATATCCGACTTGAACCTTGAATTTGAAAACCGATTTCAAGATTTTAAAAAGCATAGTGTGCTTTTTGTTGCATTTGCAACGCCATTCTCTGTAGACGTGAATTTTTTACCAGGAATTTTACAAATGGAACATTGTGAAATGTGTTGTGATGCACAGTTAAAGTAGAAATTCCATCAGGTTGGTTTGGAAGAGTTTTATAAAATATATTTGTACAAGGAGAAATATCCTGCATTTTACAAACATGCTCTATCGATGATTTCGCTATTTGGAAACACTTACACATGTCAACAGCTTTTTAGTTGGATGAAGCATATCAAATCCCAAGTAAGAACACGAATCACTGATGTGCATTTGGAAAACTGTTTGCGTGTAGCAACAACCTCAGTCGATATCAACATTGATGCACTTATTTCTGCCAAACAAAATCAGATGTCTCACTAAAATTCATTTTTATATTGTTTTGTTTATTATTTCTTTTTATTTTTTAAATTGCCTAACTCTAATCTAATAAATATCTTTGATTCTCAGTTTTGTTATATTTTCTTTAAAAAAATAATATATTGTTTGTTTACTTTGAATAATAATAAAAATTTGGTTGTACGGCCCGGTAGGAAATCTCATTTCTAAAATCTGGCCCGGCTGCTGAAAGGGTTGGCCACTCATGCTCTAGAACTTAAACTGCTGTCTCATTTTCATCAACTCAAACTGCATTTCCATGTCCTTCAGTATAACTGCATCATTTTGAAGCTTAAACTGATGTTCCCAAAATAAACTGCTTTACCATTAGCAGATCCCCATGTTCCATTACTTCATCACCATCTACTTCAACTTCGTCTTCACCTTCTGCAGAGTAATCTGCATCCACTGTTCCTCCACTTAAAGTACATCTCCATGTTCCTCAAATTAATTGGCATTCCCATTTTTCTCTGCTTAAAGTACATCTCCATGTTCCTCAAATTAATTGGCATTCCCATTTTCCTCTGCTTAAAGTACATCTCCATGTTCCTCAAATTAATTGGCATTCCCATTTTTCTCTGCTTAAAGTACATCTCCATGTTTCTCAAATTAATTGGCATTCCCATTTTCTTCTGCTTAAAGTACATCTCCATGTTCCTCAAATTAATTGGCATTCCCATTTTCCTCCACTTAAAGTACATCTCCATGTTCCTCAAATTAATTGGCATTCCCATTTTCCTCTGCTTATAGTACATCTCCATGTTCCTCAAAATAATTGGCATTCCCATTTTCATCTGCTTAAAGTACATCTCCATCTTCAAAATAATTGGCATTCCCATTTTCCTCCACTTAAAGTACATCTCCATGTTCCTCAAATTAATTGGCATTCCCATTTTTCTCTGCTTATAGTACATCTCCATGTTCCTCAAAATAATTGGCATTCCCATTTTCATCTGCTTAAAGTACATCTCCATCTTCAAAAAAATTGGCATTCCCATTTTCCTCCACTTAAAGTACATCTCCATGTTCCTCAAATTAATTGGCATACCCACTTCCTCAGCTTCAAATTAATTTGCAATACCCTATTCCTCCACTTAAATTTCATCCCCTTCATTTGTCAACTTAAACTGCTATCTGATAGTCCTCTGCATTAACTTAATTCCCACATTGCTCATCTAAAACTGCATTTCCATCTTCTGCAAATTAATCTGCATTTCGTGTTCTTCAACTTTAACTGCAGCCCCATTTTCCTCAGCTTGAATGCCATCCTCCCGTTTGTCAGCTTTAATTGCATCACAGTGTACCACAACTGCATCCCCATGTTGCTCAACTTTCCACATTCATCAGCTTTAACTGCATCTTGATAGTCCTCTGCATAATCTTAACTCCATGTACCTCGGCTTAAACTGTATCCCCATGTTCCTCACATTCATCTGTATCCACGTGCTGCTGAAAAATTGCATCCCTCTGTTGCTCACCTTTAAATGCATCCCCATGTTCTTCAACTTAATGGTGTGAGATAAAACATGTCCATTACTTTAGCAGTGATTGAATGTCACTCATAGTACAACTACATTCATAATAGTTTGCTTTATTTCTTTGTTACCCTATAACCAGCAAAAAAATGATATGACCCCCTGTCATGGAGTGGAATACTTTGAGGGGGTTTGTAAGAGGTGGACCATTGCAACAAAATAAGATGGTAAAAGGAGCAATTTGTAGGTGGGCGATAGTGCAAATGAATATTTTGTCAAATTTGTTATGCCCAGGTCATATGTAAGGAGAAGATATGTTATTCATGTCCTTCAGTCATGCTCACCATCAATTTAATTTCCGCATACTAATCTTTGAAGGACTTAATGGGTTGAAATTGAATATGGTATGAGGATTTACATTTGAAAAAGCTAAGATGAAGTTTCACCTTTCTGACAAACATTAAATGGAATTGCATCCTTTTCTTTTTGGGCTTTCAGTTATATTACATAGTTGGGGCATCAGGATTTAAGAGCTTGTTTTGAGTTTAATATCAGTGGTATATGTTTGTTGTTTCTATTTTAAGCATATTAAAAAATTGTGTTTGTTATAGGAGTTGGAGGCTCAATGTACAAGTCTGACTGAACAGAAGGAAAAGGCTGAGAAACAGGTTGTGAAAGCCATCAAACAGAGCAAGGTAAGTGTGACAGAACAGAATAAAAAAGCTGTACTACTGGTGTTACAGCCATCAGACAGCAAGGTAAGTGACTGAACAGAATGAAAAAGCTGTACTACTGTGTGTTACAGCCATCAGACAGCAATGTAAGTGTGACTGAACAGAATAAAAAAAGCTGTACTACTGTGTGTGTCAGCTACCAAACAGAGCAATGTAAGTGTGACTGAACAGAATAAGAAAAGCTTTATTCCTTGGTGTGGCAGCTATCAGACAGCAATGTATGTATGACTGAATATAATCAAAATGCTCTACTACTTGATTTATTTTGAAGGCTGTCAAACAGAACTGGGTACATGCAACTCAACATAAGATAAAAATTAGCACTGGTTGAAAAAGGCATCAAACAGAGCAAGGTTATGCCTGTAGGGAAAGGGCTGATAAATGGGTTGTGAAAGCCATCAAACAGCAATGGAAGTGTGACTGAACAGAAGGAAAACCTGTTTGTAACAGTTTAAGTTGTGGCCATTCCAAAACCTTGTGATACCAAATGTCATTGTGATTTGATGAACCAGTAAGTTTTTTTTATAATTAATAACATGTTCTACCACAGTTTTTATCCTTATTTTGGAGAAAAAACATATGGATTGTGTGTATGGTTTTGTACTAGAGAAGTTGTCAGTTAATGATAAATAATGATGGATGATGATGGCATATGTGCATTGCAAAGTGACCAGTAGTCCCTCCAGAATAGGTCAAGCATCAATGACATAATGATAACAGTTTATCAAGTTCATCATCTACCTTTTCTAAAACCAACATACGTCCAAACAGCATAATTTTCCTGCTGATTGAATGTAAGAACTGAATCGGCTTTATTTAATAGTGACTTGATTGCCAGCCATTACCAACACCATTTTTGGAAACTCCAGCAAGGAAAATGAAATTATCATAAACAGGTAAAAAAATTCACATGTTATTTAATAAAATTTGAAACAGTTTTACATTATTGTATAGGACTTTTTCTCTTTGCCTAATGAAATCACTAAAATAAATGAGATGCCTCAACCCATGATTGAATTTTCAGTTCAGTATCACCAGTTATGGAGTTATGGCCACAGATTTCCCTTTTTTGAAAACTTTGGTTTCAGTAGCATTATTTTTATCAAAAATCGTTTGATTTCAACTATTTGGGTATTCAGTTTTATGCTATTGAAATTTCAGTTTTCATTGTTCCATGTCATTATTTAGAAGAATTTTTTAACCTGATGGTCTGACCTCTGAAAGTTCAGTTTGGTTCTAATCTTTATTGTTCCATGTCATCATTTAGAGGAATTGTGTCCCAAGATGGTCTGATCTCTTATATTTTATCCATCTTGTCATAAAACAGGATAGTTTAGGGGATGGTTTGTTTTCTGATATCTGCCCTTCTATTAGCCTATGTTTGTTATCTGTACTGCTTGTATGGGGGATAGCCATGAAACTTGATACACACATTAATCACGTGATGTATTTGGTACTAAATGAAGATAGAGTAGCTAAGACAGCCAATATCAACCTGGGCTTTTCACTTATAGAGTAGCTAAGACAGCCAATATCATCCTGGGCTTTTCACTTATAGAGTAGCTAAAACAGCCAATATCAACTTGGGTTTTTCACTTGTAGAGTAGCTAAGACAGCCAATGTCAACCTGGGCTTTTCACTTATAGAGTAGCTAAGACAGCCAATGTCAACCTGGGCTTTTCACTTATAGAGTAGCTAAAACAGCCAATATCAACTTGGGTTTTTCACTTATCATTCTTAGCAAAAGGTAATATTGTCCTGGAGTTTTCACCAAAATACTAATTATGCAAACAAAGACCATCTTGAAAATTGTGATTGGTCATATTGGCTTGTTTTTTTCCCTCACAATCAGACATCTTGGTGGTCATAAATGGATATGATGTTGATTTGGCATCCAGACACATTAGCCATCTTTAAATTCCTGTTATTGCTACCTCTTCATTGAATTCTTATGATGACTAGTTGGTCCTAGATGGAAATTATATCCGGTATAGTCACCATGGCAGCCATCTTGAAAATATTGTTGTTATTACTTCTCCAAAAGAGAATGTCATATCAGCATGGTGCTTCCACCAGACGACTTCAGAGTTTTCTGATCATTAAGGTTATATCATGCATGTTATAGTGTCCTTTGCAGTATACCCATTACTGTTTTCTCTAGCTCAGTCTGTTTGGCAAAAGTTTCATAGTACACCATAATTTCAGGCTCTGATAGAACAGATTGACTGCATGAAGATGAAGGATGAAACATTGAGCTCTTCTTTTCATTGTCTACAACAAGATCAAGACAAAATAACTGCAGAAAACAAGGTTTGTTCTTCTTACCTCTGGCTAGGTGGCTTGTGTTCCAAATATATATAGAAAATTCTTATCAGCAATTGTCTTTCACTTTTCAATTTATTTAATGGTAGACTTGATCGCAGTTAAACCCATTATCCATGTTTAGAATTTTTATTTGAATATGAAGATTTTGTCTTCAGGTTTTGATACTTCTAGAATGTTGATGCATCGCAGAAAGAGAAATTCAAACATACAAAAAGTATGTCACTGTCATACATGCCAACCATTACGCTTTTGGCGTAATCATTACACTTTTTTCACTAAATTATCCCTTACGCATAACTGTATATGGATTACTCTTTTTTTTATATATCCACCTTCCCAAAAAAATCTATTATTTATTTTCTCATTTTTATCAACATTCAATTAATCCCACATACTATATTTTAGAAAAGATAGCTTTTACATAACTACATTATAAGAGTTCGCTTGTCCGTGGACTTTCCTAACAGGACCATGTTCTGTTTATAGCAACTTTTAGCAGCTGTATGGCTTAGTGAGAGGAGAGAAAAGACTGGTTTTCTAATTTCAATCTTTACATGCAGATTCCTTGTTTTAATTTATATTTGATGTAGAACTAGTCTAAGGTATTAGGGGCTAAAAAGTAAATTTTATTTTAGTAGATGCGTATATGAGAGTAAAAATATCTCTTTTAAAATAATTTCACAGATGGATTAGAAAAAGGCAAAAATAAATGAAACAAAAAAAATAGCAATATCCTCTAAATATGAAGACATGAGGGCAGCATCACATGATGTTTATTACAGGCCGTGTGAAAGAATTTTAATCATTGGCACAAAAAGTCTTCATATGGATTCTAGTCTATGTGTGTATAAAGCTAAAAGTGCTACATATGAAAACTTGAAGCAGTAAAGGATGTTAAAAGACGAGAGGGGCAAATAAATCATTGTTCCTTAAAATTTTAGCATGTTATATGTGGATTATGCTTTTTCTGCCTGGATTCTGCTTTTTGACCACTTGGATTATGCTTTTTTCTCATCAGGGGTTGGCATGTATGCTCTGTGGCTGATTTTATTTCACTTGAGCAACTTTTGTAGTTTTCAGATGTTTGTCATGTCTTCAGTATTTTGGACCTGATTTCATCTACACTTATTAAAATCGATTAGCAGAAGTTTCTCAGTCATACCAGTGGGCCCTGTGTGGTTTAAAGCACTCTTAAGTACAATACACTGACATCTCACCAGTCTGCATGGGTTCGAGTCTCAGATTTGCCAAATGTGGGTATGTGAGAAAGCTTGCCAGTAGCTTCTCTTGGGTTGGTGATTCTTTCCAGGGTTTTCCCAGGTTCTTCTTCCATCATTAATACTGGCCATCATTATAGCCTATCTTGTGCTGAAAAGTGGTGTTAAACCCTATAACAACAACAACAACAGTCATACAAAAAAGTCTTCAACTCCAACCTATTTTATATGTTTTATTCAATCTCCATAACATTGATCCTATTCCAGTTAGACCTATTAGATTGATATATGTGGATGTGTTGCATGAAAGCAGGAAGAATTTGTTTTAATTGGCTGAGATGGGGATTGATTTACTTATCTGCAATTGAGCAGAAAAGAAGTAAGATATTAGCTTCATCATCTGCTGATGAGCAGAGAGATAAAGATTGGCTATATCATCTTATCTTTATTGTACAGAGAAAAGAAAATACTGGCCATCGCACCTACACATGGACAGAGAGAAGTAAGATTTTGGCCATCTCATGTGCAGAGAGAGGAATATTGGCTATCTCAGCAAGAGATATTGTATATCTCAACTGCACATGAGTAGATATATGCAATTGGCTATACATCCACAGAGAAATGAAGATTGGTTATCTTATCTGAACACGAGCAGAGACTGATAAACGTTTGCATTCTTTTATCTTTTATATTTAGTATTTTGATTTGCTTTTGTGGACTATGGATTTTAACCTCCACAGTGTCGTGTTTTAAAAACATTGAGTTTATCATCTATTTTCTCATTTGTATATTTTCCTCAATCACGTCAATGTTTTAAAAACAAACTCAGCTGTCCCCCAAATCCAGCCTGCCTGAAAAAAAAAAAAAAAATATAGCCAAACCAAAGAGTAGTAACTCTTACCCATTACTTCCCTTGAACATAGATGGTGCCAGTTTTCATCTTCATAGTTCTGCAAGACTTCCAGAAGTCCATAGAATTTCTTCATGATTTCAACCCATCCATTCAGAAACTTAGTATATTAAAGTGTAGTATGTTTTTTCTACACATGGTAATCATTATTTCTTATTTTTGAAGAATATTTATGTGAATTTGTATGTAGTTGTGGACTTTATTTTATTATTTATTTTGACCTTGTGCATCAACACAATATCATTGGTGCATGTGTTTTTGTTTTGTTTTTTTTTAAACATTTATTGTGTATCTATATATGTTTGTTGTTAATGTGATTTGTAAATGCCATTGGGTTGTTAATTTCCATTATTTTGTCATGTCTTTTTAGTTAAATAATGCTGACAAAATGCAGTAAATGCAAGACCCTAATTTGGACACATAAAATATCTCTTGCTTGCACATTAAGGTCAGAAATTGTTGTTTCATAAGGGTAAGAAAAAAAGAAAGGTGTCTGTTAGGTGTCTGTTAAGAGGTCTACTGGTTCATATTGACCTTAAAATCAGTCAATATAAGGTTTACTATTCACCTTAATCAAGGTCTATAATTTTATATTACTATAATAGTTTTTTCTGCAGCTTGCTTCCAATAAAATGAACATTATGCGTTAAGTTCAGGCCATTTCTAACATTTGTTGAAGCTTTAGTAGAACGACAGCATAAAGTTGTATGTACTTATGTCAATATCATGAGCACAATTCTGGTTATATAGTGCTGATTGCAGGTTTAGTTAAAATAGAGAAAGTAAGTACATACTTAGGCATGTGCATTTTATCATAGACATTTTTATTCACTTCTTACATAAGTCATTTTTATTCGCTACTAACATAGATCATTTTTATATGCTTCTAATAAAACTGGTTATCCATAAAGAAGAAAAGGCCAATAACTCTGGATTTCCCAGTCTAATTATTGTAACCATGTGCTTTCTGTGGCTGAATTGTGGACATGATTCATGCCAGCACTACATACAATCTCATGCATGTTTTTGCAGGTTAATCACTTTGTTTTCTTTTAAATCTACTGTGCAACACCACTGTGATAATTACTCCAAAGTTCTTGTTTGCTTGTTTGTGAACTTTTGAAGTAAGGGGCAGAAACACCATAAAACATACTAAACAAAATATACAAGGTTATGTCCAAAAATAAATTTAAATTCAAACAATCATCCTTAATGGAGTGAACATATCTTTTGAAAACATTTTTAATCATTATTTTATTTAGGACCTGAAAGAGCAGGTGGCATTGCTTACTGATGCTCGAGACCAGATGATGGAGAAGCTGAAGGTTTTAAAGCATGCCCAGGAGGAAAAAACTGAAGGAGCACATCAAGACAGTAGTCGTCTAATACAGCAAAATCAACAGCTTCTTCAACAAATTGAACAACTAGAAGCAGAACAGCAGGTATATAGTGAATCTTTTAAGTAAAGCAATCTGTTCTTCATAGACCAGAAATGCTTATGGGCTGGATTGTTGTCTGTCATCTGCTTTCTGTTGTTCATTATCTATTTATCTATTAGTGCAAGTTTGTTGTCACTACTCCTCCTAAACTACCTGAAGGAATGTTATTGGTCGTAACTGAAAATGGTGCTTCCTAGACCCCTTCAGTGGCCATCTTGAAATTTGTGATGCTTCTCCACCTGAATAGATGGTTGTATCAACATTGGGTTTTCACGAATAACTATTTATGATGTAAGGTGGGCCTTTAAAATGAAAATGGTTCCACTTGGACATCCATTATGACCACTACAGCAGCCATCTTTATGAAACTCTTGTTATTGCTTTGGCTCCTAAATGGATTGTCATCTCACTGTAGCAGGAATTGATATTTGGCCACTAGACTAAGTAACATGTAACCAGTCTTTAATCATGTAATGACAGATTGTATTTCCCTTGTATAATGTAATGACAGATTATATTTCCCTTGTATAATGTAATGACAGATAATAGTTCCCTTGTATGATGTAATGACAGATAATATTTCCCTTGTATAATGTAATGACAGATTATAGTTCCCTTGTATAATGTAATGACAGATTATAGTTCCCTTGTATGATGTAATGACAGATTATAGTTCCCTTGTATAATGTAATGACAGATTATAGTTCCCTTGTATAATGTAATGACAGATAATAGTTCCCTTGTATAATGTAATGACAGATAATAGTTCCCTTGTATAATGTAATGACAGATTATATTTCCCTTGTATAATGTAATGACAGATTATAGTTCCCTTGTATGATGTAATGACAGATAATAGTTCCCTTGTATGATGTAATGACAGATTATATTTCCCTTGTATAATGTAATGACAGATTATATTTCCCTTGTATGATGTAATGACAGATAATAGTTCCCTTGTATAATGTAATGACAGATTATATTTCCCTTGTATGATGTAATGACAGATAATAGTTCCCATGTATGATGTAATGACAGATAATAGTTCACTTGTATGATTTAATGACAGATTATAGTTCCCTTGTATAATGTAATGACAGATTATAGTTACCCTGTTTATGGGACCAGAGTTTCTTTATTGTTGGCGGCTACATTTTTTTGTCTTCTGGTAGTTTCTGTATGTGAAGAGAACAATGGACATGGAGAGTCATTGCCATGAGCAGATTCTACAAGATGAATAGATAGTCTGACCTTTAAAATGTTATGAAAATATTTTAAACAAAATATTTTCTTTACTATCCCAAAATTCAATTTTTAATTTTTTTATATATATTATCTCATCAAGTTTTTTGAATAATTAAATATATGCAAATTACTTTATTCAGGACTTGAGACGAATAAAGTATTGTTATGAAGTGAAATGTCTTGAATTCTGAAATCACAAACAATATCATACATGTTAGTTCACAGTTAACTTCCAAATCATATAGTGTAGATACTTGTTAAGAATACTTACTAGCTACACCACTGTAACAAAAACAAATTGAAATTCCATTCTTAAAGAACAGAGAGACTTCTATTTAGAATCATGAACATAAATGCTTGACATAGTTTAAAAAGTACATTGCTCAAGAATATTAGAGATGGTTTTATCCTCTTGGAGTGAGCCTTGTTATGTTTTCAGGCTTGAGCTTTTGATAACACTAAACTTAACAAACAGTATGACAATTTTAAGGCTAGATTAGTTTATAATTATCCACAATGTTTATCATTTGGCATTTTCAAAGGTCTGAATGTTTTGCTGTTTGCTGTTGATTAAAATTCAGATCTGCTTATCAGTAAGTAGATCTGACAGACACCGAAACAAGGTCATGTTCTGATTTACAAATCAGATCACAACTTCCATTATTTTGAAAGTGAAAAGTTTAAAAGACGTATTAGCATATTTATATTAATGGACAAACTAACATTTGTAATTACAGGACTTAAAATCAAGTTTGAAGTCTACCCATCAAGAGTCAGAATCTTGGAGTTCTTCTATAGAAGGTTACAAGTCAGATATTCAGCAACTGGAAGAAAATTTGAAATCGATTAAAGAGGAGAATGAAGCTTTTCGTGAAGCATTTACAAGACTACAAGAAAGTTATCAAGATGTGGAGGAACAGAATCAGAACTTGAAATCAGAAAAAGTTAAAATTAGTAAAGAATGTGAAAATTGTAAGAAATCACAAGCCAATTTACATCATCAGATAGAGGAGATAAAGTCCATTTTAAAGGAAACACAACAAGAGAGAGACCAGTTGCTTACCAGCAATAAAACACTTCAAGAATCACTATCAGCCATCCAGGAACAGCTTAATGAGCAAAGACTGAAAATGGAAGAATCAGATCAAACATACAGTGCTTTGCAAAAAGAGTTAAAAGTGGCTAGGAATTCTCTTGCAGGAGAGGTGGAAAAAAATGGGATTTTGCAATCAGTCCTAAGTGAAGCACAGCAGCAGGTGAAGCAGATGAGCTCCAGGGAGAAGGATTTGAATGTTTGTATTGATGAGCTGAAAGGAAAAAGCCAGAATTTGGAAGAAAAGATTGTTGAGCTTACTGGTGACCAAGGAGGACAGGAAACAAAACTACAGGGTATTATTGAGGAACTCAAAAAAGAAAATCACAACTTGGAGGTGCGACTTTCCCAAGCTGTAGAGGCAAAAGAAACTCTAGGCTATGAGATTAATGAACTACATGAGGAGAAGGAGATTCTACGCAACGAGATTCAAAAGAAAGAGCAGCAGATGAATGAATGGGAACACCTAATGCAAATTCTCACTGAAGACAAGGAACGTGTTTTACAGGAGCTAGATAAGTCAGATCACAATGAACATAAACTCCGTCATGAGCTGGAGGAAGTTTTATCAATATTTGGTGAGTCAGTTCAGGAAAAAGATCGGAAAGTAAGGAAAAGTACCTTTGATGATGACGATGTATTCATGAAGAAGGTGGAACAGGATGATGAGGAGAACTCATTAGCTTCACATGTCATGCACATAAAGACATTAATAAACAATCTTATTACTCAGAAAAACTCACTAATTCAGGACTTGCAAAGTAGTAATGACAGTAACTCTGCAGAATTGAAGTCTTTGAGAGCAAAATACAACTATGCTTTAGAATCAAAGGAAGGGATAGAACGTGAAAAAGACTCACAAACTGTATTACTTCATATTGCTCAAGATAAAGCTGAATCTTTGTTGGAAGAAAATTCCAGTCTTAAAGCAGATTTAGAAAATATGGGAAAAGAAAAATTAACCTTGATTGAAAATATTAATAACTTACAGCAGAAAATCCATGGTTTTGAAGATGGGAAGAAAAATTATGAGCAAGAAATAGAAAAATACTTGAAGTTAGTTAGTGACTTTGAAGCTCAATTGAAAGATAAGTTGAATTACACACGCGAAATTGAAACAAAGGTAATTGATCTCTCTAATGCTCTTTCGGATGCAAAGAGGAAATATGATAGTCTAAAATCAGATGTTGAGGCTAATGATACATCTTCATCCAAGATACTTGAAGCAGAATTGGATGAACTGAAACAAAAAGTTGATGGTCTTGAAAATGAGAAAATGAAACTTAATAATGACCTCAGTCAAATGAGGAAACAGCATGACCAAGTATCAGAACAATGTGTCTCACTAGAGACTGAGAAAGTAAGGGGTCTTGAGAGATTTGCACAATTGGAGAGTAAACTAAGGGAGATAAGTATGCAGTTGGAAGAGAGTCAAAGTAAAATTGAGCTGTCAGAGGAAGAATGTGGAATGCTAAAATCTGAAAATTGGAAATATCGTTCTCAAGTTTATGAGCAAAATGAGACAATTACAGAACTGACAAAGCAAAAGAATGATTTAGAGGAAACTCTGGAAGATTTACAAATTGAGTTGTCTAGGTTGAAGTCAGATAAAGAGGACATGAAAAATCAGTATGAAAAACTCAGAATTCAAATATCGGAATTAAATGAGAAAGAAAAGTCAATGGTAGTTGAAATAAATGAGCTTAAGAAGAGTTTAGAAGAATTAAAGAGTTTGAAATTTGAAATGGAGAAAGAATTAGACAATTCCAAATTAGAGATTAATGAGTTGAGACATAACAAAGAAACTGTAGAATTTGAAAGAACAAGATTGTTGGAAGACATAAATGGTTTAGTTACAGAAAGAAATAATTTGGCAGAGCAGTTGAAATCAGCTGAGGAGAAAATAAATAATATAGAAAGTGAGAAAACTAATGTTTTTTTAGAGCTGCAAAATAAGCTCTCAACAAAGAAAGAGCTTGAGATGAAGCTTGTGGAAAGTGAAAGACTGGCAGCAATAAGGATGAGTGAGATCGAAGAAAAGTCATCTTTAATATGTGAACTGGAAGAAAAATACAAAGATATTGTGTCACAACTAAACGAAAGACATTGTGATTTTGACTCTGTAAATGCATGTCAAAGTGAGCCTAAGATAAAATTTCAAGAGGTTGAAGATATTCATAAGGAAAATGATAAAGAATTGAGTGAGATGAAACAGAGTATAGATGAATTAGGGACAAAAATTAAAGAGATGGAGGGAGAAAAGTTGACTTCACATGATGTTCTAAAACTTAAAGAAGAAACAGAGAGACATTTAATAGAGCAAGTTAAAGTCCTGGAAGAGACGTATAAAACTTTGGAAGAAGAAAATCTTTTAATTCAAAATGAGGTCAAGCAAAAGAGAAATATTGAAGTTAAGCTAACAGATCAAATTAATGAGTTGGAAGAGAAATTGAGAAGTTTGGAGGAGGAGAAATTGATGGTCCAAAGTGAAATACAACAAAAGGGAGATAGTGAAGACAAACTAATGCGCCAAATCAAAGATTTTGAGGAAAAATTAAAAATTTTGGAAGATGAAAAAATGGCAGCTCAAAACCAGGCGAGGCAGAAGGAGGAAACGGAAATGAGATTGACAGAGAAAATAAAAGAATATGAGCAAAAGTATAAAAGCTTAGAAAAACTGAATACATCTGAACCTGAATCATCATATATTGAGTCAGAGAAAATGGAAAAAGTTAGAGTAGATGAATTGGTGGCGGAAAACAAAAGCAGGTTTGACAGTCTTGGGACTGAGTACTGCAGTCAGATACAACAGTTACAATATCAGATTGAAAGACTTCAAGATGAGTTGAAAGTCAAGGATGAAAAGCTGGTGGCTATTGAGGTAGATGCCACCAGAGTGCAGTTTCAGAATTCTCAGCTTTCTAGTCATATTCATGAACTAAAGAGCATAGAGGTGGAAAAGTTACAGAAATCAGAGGTAAGGATACCTGACATTTCCCCAACACATTAGTTAAGTATACCTGGCAGTTCCGAAGCATAGCAGTTAAGGTACATAACACTTTCCTAGCCCATCAGTTAAGGGTGCCTGACACTCCACCAGTCCATCAGTTAAGGGTGCCTAACACTTTTCTAGCCCATCAATTTAGTTACCAGACACTTCCACAGCCCAGCAGGTAATTGTACCTGACACTTCCCCAATCCATGAGTTAAGTGTGTCAGACTGGTCCATCAAATAATGGTACCTAACTCTTTCCTAGCCCTTCAGTTTAGGGTGCCTGACACTTTACCAGTCCATCAGTTCAGGGTACCTGACACTTCTCCAGCCCATCATTAAAGGGTATCTGACACTTCCCAGTCCATCAGTTAAGGGTACCTGACACTTCCCAGTCCATCAGTTAAGGGTACCTGACACTTCCCAGTCCATCAGTTAAGGGTACCTGATATTCTGCCAGTCCATCAGTTGAGGGTACCTGACACTTCCCCAGCCCATCAGTTAAGAGTATGTGATACTTCTCCAGTCCATCATTTCCATTCTAGCAGTGTTGTAAAATAAATAAATTAGGAAGTAATATTAAATTAGTTCACATTTGTTGTCATTTACTGAATGAAGGAGAGGGTTATTACAAAATAATATTATGATGCCTACTCTGAAGTCCTTTGGATCAGATTTGGGATATGCCTTATCTGTCAGTCATGATCAAGGGTTGTATGAAACACTTTCACTCATTAATTCTGTATATTAGTACATGTTAAGATGTTTGTGTTGGGACTTGTCAACATGATGTCAGGATAATGTGACTAGGTGAGATTGATTCCACATGTTTGCAGCATGATGCCCCATTGCTATGTTTTACTATAAACTGCCTCACTGCAGACACACACAAAAATACTACATATGTTTTAAGTATTAATGCAGTGGTGGAGAAACAGAACACATTACCAGGCATATAACTTATGGATAACTGCTACTATCTCACAAATCACAAGTGAAAATGTTTTAGTT
The DNA here is from genome assembly GCA_029339505.1 of Unio delphinus. NCBI lineage: Eukaryota > Metazoa > Mollusca > Bivalvia > Unionida > Unionidae > Unio > Unio delphinus. The sequence goes on from JAQISU010000306.1 coordinate 10,583,858, forward strand.
AAAAGCTTACAAGTTTTTTTCATACATAGGTGGTAATTGGAGTAATCTCCTCTTTACACAGAGAATGGCACCAAATCCTGCAAATACTGCAGTTTTTATTTCCTTTCATGGCAAGTTGCACACTCTTGACAGACAGAGAGGCCTTGAAATCCACATATAAGTATTTTACAAGTTTTGACCATAAAGTGAGTTAAAAGAATGTTCTCTTTAACAGGAAGGAAACTCCTATCAGTTTACAATTTTTGCTTCTTTTTCTTCTATGATAAGAACGTTTGAGTATCACCACTTTTCTGTCCTCATGTAGGTGCCATTGATCATTAGCACATCCCCTCTTACTAATATCGCTGTATTTAATATTAATATCGCTGTATTTAATATTAATATCGCTGTATTTAATATTAATATCTCTGTATTTAATACTAATATCGCTGTATTTAATATATGTGCAGGTCTGAGTTATATAGAAAATTGTCTACTATGGTCGGATACATACAGGCTAATTTTCATTCTCAATCTTGTCTTAGTGTCCACTTCATTGTTATATACATGATGCTTTCCTGAGTTTAGCCATTATTTCGTCTTTCTTGCAGATAACATTGTCTTAAAATTGATATTATTGCATCCATTACATATGTAATAATAGTGACACTTCAGTGGGGACCCTGAGTGGCTAAGTGGTCTAAAGCGCTCACCGTTCCAGATCACTGCCATCTCACCTGTGTGGGTTCAGATCTCAGGCATGGCTTCTAATAATTTGGTGGTTTTCCAGGTTTCTGCCTCCACCAGTCATACTGGCTGCCACGTATAGTAGCCTATCTTGTGCTGAAAAATATCATTAAACTTTACAACAACAGCAACAACACTTTAGTGCATTTTTATGTGCATGTATTGTGTGTACTATATAAAAGTCAATTATACTGCTTTATGGTTACTGCTATTGTCACATACATACATGAAAGTTTTCTTGGCATAGTTTAGTCATAATGTCCACATCATAATAACTCTTAGCAACACTGGTGATTTTGCTTGTAACAGCAGTCAGTAGGCCTTTTCTACAGCTAACTTTTAGAATTTTTATTTTAGCATCCATTTTGGATAAAATATCTTGTACCTCATCCTAACTTAATCAAATAGACAACATCACAATAACCATGATGGTCCTGTTTCACCATGATGGTCATGTTTTACCATGATGGTCCTGTTTTACCATGGTGGTCCTGTTTTACCTTTTCTCAAGCCTTTACTTAATGAAAATTTGGAAATTGACTTGTGTTACCTCCAGTCGATGGTACATCATAAGTCAACTCAGATACCCTTTATGGACTATATTACAGCATGATTGAGATTAGATCTAGACTACTGAGATATTATCTGACACATCAGCTAGAGCAACCACATCAGCTGCAGGAGGTCACTGGTTCAAGCCCCAGTTGAGTCATGCCAAAGACTTAAAAAATGGTACTGACAGTTACCTGGGTCGGCATTAAGAGGTTAGTGTTTTGACTTGTTAGCCTGGTGTCAGGATAATGTGACTGGGTGGAACATGATGCAACATGTCTGCAGTATGATGCTGTAATGCTAGACAACACTATGAATTGCCACACGGCAGACATCATAGTGATATGACTGAAAAATTGTTTGAGCTATGTTAAAAATCCAAATCACACACACACACACACACACACACACACACACACACACACACACACACACACACACACACACACAGAGATTACTAAATGTACCTTGTACCCAGTTTAGTGCCATAGTATGCACAGGATATGGAGTCATTGCATTCTCATGCTTTTGCCACTTAAAGGAAACATTCACTTAGTGGTCAAATCCCAGATGAGATGTTCTGTGAGCAGTCCCCTTAGAACAGTCTTCTCCAGTTCATATTAGGTTGTACAAAAGATATCTGTTCACCAGAGATGATGGAGCTCAGAAGTCAAGACAATGCTGCAAGAGAAGACTCGGCCTTCCGATTTTCACTCGAGTCTTTTAAGTGTTGCCAGCAGTTTCATTCTCTTCCATCTCTGTGAAGAACTTGTTCCACAGTTCCAGCATGAGTTGATAATGCTATTCAGCAAAGACCAACTTTTATTCAACTGTCATTGCTGTTGGGGCTGACTTGGACATTACAAACAGTTGTAGCCATCTGCAAGCATGTCAGATGCTCTCCTGCACAGTGCAGATTAGTACCACTTTCCTAGATTACAAATTCTATAACCTGCTCCAGGTTTTTAAAAACAGGGTCCTTGAGAATCATTGAGGGTAACAGGCACAGAGTAGGAGATCATTTCACCTCAATTTCTCTTTATGCCAGAAAACATAGATCGCTCATAGTCAATACAGAGCTTAATCAAGCTTTCAAATAATCTTGACAGGGCTGATTATTCTGTCCCCACATCTATACACAGACCCTCAAGCAGAAAAGACATTCTGTTGAAGACAGATTTATGGTAGTTAGTGCTTTTGTGTCCAGTTACAGTGATGGCCAAGTGCAGCTGAAGGTCAAGTTACTTGTAAGCGCATGGAACCTGGCCCCAAAAGAAGGAAACAATATTTCTGTTTCATCAAGACTGATCTTTGACATTTAATGGGATCACATATGGCCATTATATATTCTGATACAGCCTTTTCTTGTGCCTTAAGGGATGGGTGACAGGGATCTAATGCCCCTTTTCCTTTTCTAGCATCATAACATGAACTTCTGCATTGCATTCACAGGGTCTGGACCCAGTACTGGATCCATATGGCCATTGTATATAAGTTTTGATCATTTTAAATCTAACATCAACTCTTGCAAAAATCATATTTTAACTTGGCAATTCCTCATGAACAGAATCCGTCTCTTGCATGAACAAGCATTGATATAAGTTCAACAAGGGCTTAAATTCTAATAAAGAACCATGTAAAGTGCTTAAAGCTTCTAAAGATTAGATGCTAAACAAAGTCCTCATTATTATTATTATTATTATTATTATTATTATTATTATTATTATTATTATTATTATTATTAATTATTATTATATCTCAGCTGGAAAATCTTTTGCCAAAAGTGTTTGCTCAATGAAACAGTAGCCATATACAGATGAGCCCATTAAAGTGATACTTTTGCCTCAATGGTGGACAAAACTTTGCTCCTTGGAACAAACATGTGAGATCCCATCTCAGGAAAATGGAGAACCATGTATCTTCAGTTGACATTATGTATGGACACAAGTACAGCTGCCTGGGGTACACATCTTCCATAATTTCAGGAGGCTAGTGGACAGATGCCTGGGGTGCACATCTTCCATAATTTCAGGAGGCTAGTGGACAGTGAATCACTCAGGAGTATCTGTTGCATATAAATATCCTAGAGATGAAAGTCATAAGGAAAGAATTCCATTGGTGGCAGGAGAATCTGCATATAAAGAGATTGTCTGATAAATCCACAATGTTGAATTATTTTAAAAGGCAAGCAATAACATAGTCTCCAGATCTTTGCATTCTTCTTGGAATTTCAAAGAGTGTGTCTTCAGTGACAATCAATGGACATAATATTTCAGGCTTACTACAGGTATTATCAGACTCGCTGTCCCAGAAGAATAAACTAATACATGCCGAATGGTTCCTCATCCCTCAGAATTAAATTGCATGTGACTCCTGGGATCGACCACTGGCAGATCTATTGGCTATACAGGGGAAACCAAAATTTCTAGTCTTTTTCTCACTAGCTCTGGATCCAGAGGCATAGGCAATCAACAGTCTTTCCATTGACTGGAACAGCTTATATGTATACACTCACCTTTCCAACACACGTTTCCAAATGTGACACAGAAATCACAAGAATCATGCTATTGCCCTATCCTATTTGCTCCACCCAAGTTGGAAACTTGAATCAATAACCTCATCAATCTTAAGGTAGAAATCCCAAGGAAACTATATGTATTTCATTATCTGCTCAAAGAACCATGACAACAGGTGTTTTTAATCAATTTAGAGTTGTTGAACCTGCACAGTTGAATCATATTACACAATCCCCAAGAACAAAAAGTTAATTGAAGAAAGTATAAAAAACTAACAAACAAATAATGTAAATTTACTATACACAGCAGTTGAGAATCAGACTTTTGTAGTGAAATCTGGACATTTCATCACAAGATTGTCTACAGGACCTGGTATGGGCTGTGAAGTCTGAGCTAGTATATTGAGGGAAAGGATGACATTAGCACAGAGACTCAGCACAGATGTTCCTTCTGGATAAAAGCAGTTATTCATCAGCACATGTTCCTTCTGGATAAAGTGGGCTATTCATCAGCACAATGTTCCTTCTGGATAAAAGCAGTTATTCATTGGCACCGATGTTCATTCTGGATATCAGAAAATAACCCTGGATCAAAATGAATTTGCTATGCATTTGGCTCACAAAGTTAGGGCAGTCTTCAAAAGCATTGCATTTTAGCAAAACTGTTACCTGTCCCTTCCGTGTGTTGAAGTTCAGCATCCGCTCTCTCCAGCTTTTATCTCGGAGATCTTTCATCCCAGAAAGCTCAGCTTAACCTGGTGGGACCTATAGCCATGGTATAACAGGTTACCTTCCTGGGTTGTTCAGCAGCATCATAAATGTTTCCTTTCAAAGCCAAATGTATTATCATTGTGTAATGAATTTGAAGAGGAAGTACATTTTCTAGCAAAATATCTTCAATAATACTTGATATCTTCAGTAATAATTGATCATAATATACATACCTTCCCAGCCTCCCCCCAGTTATATAGAATATAGAGAGCATGTATTATGCTCCAGCAATAACTGAATTATTCACATTATTTGACATTGATCCATTTATCTAGGGGAGATCACTCTAACTGCCACCTAGGTGGGCATATAACCTTTATCTTGTGTAGCTAAATTGTTTTAGCCTGTGAGGGTAGTTCTCCCTAAGGTATTATGAACAGGTAGGTATTATTGAAGAAATATTTTTTAATTAAAAAAATGGTTTTTGGTTTTTGCATGCTTCACAATGCCATTTATATTTTGATATATTATGAGACATCTTCTGCCACTAAGCATTTGAATCAGAAAGGATTTTGAAGTTCTAATGTGGTTTAGGGTATAATGAACTTAGATACTAAAGAAAACAAACATTGACATGTTACTGTCAAAAAAACATTTTGTAAGACTTGGACTACTTGAGCAAGCAATTATGTATTCCAATTCATTACCTTAATGTAGTAGCAAACAAGTTTTGCTAAGACTTAGCAATTTGGTGTTCTTTATTCTAAATTAACACCTTGCTGTAGCAAACAATTTTTATACAGGTTTGGCAACTAGGAGTTTTTTCTTCCAAATTGGCACCTTTCTGTAGCAAAAACTTTGTGCAGACTCAAGAATTGTGAGTTCTTTGCTCCACCTTGACATTTTGCTGTAGCAAAATACATATATTTGAATGGACATGTCAGCAAGCAGCTGTGTACACTGCATTGGATTGGTGACCATCATAATGTTGTTATAAAACTTAAAACATCAACATTGCATCAGGTTGATATAATAAGACATCAAAATGATGTATCTGTTGACAAGTATGTTTTAATCTAAAAAAATATAACTGCAAGGAATAATTTTACCTGTGTTCTATAATAGTTAAGTCTTGTTATGTTACCTTTGTTATGTAATAGATATGTTATTATTATGTTACCTTTGTTATGTAATATATGTTATTATTGTTATGTTACCTTTGTTATGTAATAGATATGTTATTATTGTTATGGTTTCAGAATAAGATATGATATACATATAACCAATATAAATGGTGGATGAATAGCCCAGGAAACTATAGACCCATAAGAAGCTAGTGGCAAGCTTTCTCACCCATGTTACCTGAGACTTGAACCTGTGTCATATATGTCTTATATTTTTATATATGTTGTGTATGTAGCAATTTTATCTGATAATCCTTGTATTATTTAGTAATGTCTTGTTATGTTATCTGTGTTAGATAGTAATTCTGTCTTATGTTACCTGTGTTAGATAGTAGTTCTGTCTTATGTTATCTGTGTTAGATAGTAATTCTGTCTTATGTTACCTGTGCTAGATAGTAGTTCTGTCTTATGTTATCTGTGTTAGTAGTTCTGTGTTATGTTACCTGTGTTAGATAGTAGTTCTGTCTTATGTTATCTGTGTTAGATAGTAGTTCTGTCTTATGTTATCTGTGTTAGTTAGTAGTTCTGTCTTATGTTACCTGTGTTAGTAGTTCTGTCTTATGTTACCTGTGTTAGTTAGCAGTTCTGTCTTATGTTACCTGTGTTAGTTAGTAGTTCTGTCTTATGTTACCTGTGTTAGATAGTAGTTCTGTCTTATGTTATCTGTGTTAGATAGTAGTTCTGTCTTATGTTATCTGTGTTAGTTAGTAGTTCTGTCTTATGTTACCTGTGTTAGTAGTTCTGTCTTATGTTACCTGTGTTAGTTAGCAGTTCTGTCTTATGTTACCTGTGTTAGATAGTAGTTCTGTCTTATGTTACCTGTGTTAGATAGTAGTTCTGTCTTATGTTACCTGTGTTAGATAGTAGTTCTGTCTTATGTTACCTGTGTTAGATAGTAATTCTGTCTTATGTTACATGTGTTAGTAGTTCTGTCTTATGTTACCTGTGTTAGATAGTAGTTCTGTCTTATGTTACCTGTGTTAGATAGTATTTCTGTCTTATGTTACCTGTGTTAGATAGTAGTTCTGTCTTATGTTACCTGTGTTAGTAGTTCTGTCTTATGCTACCTGTGTTAGATAGTAGTTCTGTCTTATGTTACCTGTGTTAGATAGTAGTTCTGTCTTATGTTATCTGTGTTAGATAGTAGTTCTGTCTTATGTTACCTGTGTTAGATAGTAGTTCTGTCTTATGTTACCCATATTGTATTTTGGTTGTATCTTGTGTTACCTATGTTATGTGCTAGTAATGTCCTGTGTGTTGCATGCTTTTCCCAGGATTTTCCAAGGTTATTCCTCAACCAAATATACTGGCTGCCATGTATTGCCTCCCATGTGCTGAAAAATCGCACTAAACCCCAACCTGTTAAATAGCAGATGTTTGTGTGACATAATATTATGTTAAAAATCTGGCAAAAAGTATTACTCAAAAACAGTTATAATGTGAATTCAGAAAAAGAGTGAAAGAATTATTTATAGATAATTTTTCTTTTTCTTTTGAAGCCAATGTTTTTTGGGTCATGTTAAATATTATTATTTTTTGGGGGAGCCAGGGATGGTCTTCTGTTGTTACAGGATTAAGTCACATTGATATTATGTCTTTTGATCATATGTTATTCAACCCCTCCCCACCAAAAAAAAATCAAAAACAGTATGAATATTCTGTTTGATGTTTTGATTCTTCAGGCATCAGAAGAGGAACTACAGAAAGTACAAAGTGCCCTCAAGGAACGGGAAGAAATGTGCAATAAACTGAAGACTCTTGCCGTTAAAACCAAAAAGGATCTGGTAGACCTTAGAACCAAGGTCAGTATTATAAGCATACACGTTAATGTGTATGCACCTATTTAAAGAGGTTAACAGACAGACAGACAGACAGTCTGTATCAAAACCATGAAGGATCTGACAGACAATAAGAAAAATCTCAGTTTGATATACAGATGTATATGTTATTATAAATACATTTATATAGACATACATATGTACAGACTTGTCAAGAGCAGATCTGGTGGATTTGAAGACCTAGCTAATTACAGTACAATATATACCTGATAGCATACATAGGTAAGTAATCATCATACTGGGTAGGATATTGCTATTTTTAAGGTCATTACGGTACAATATTACCTGATATAGGTAAATAATCATCACACTGGGTAGGATATTGCTATTTTTAAGTGTCATTCATCATCATCATTGGCACCTTAGTCTCGGGAGACCATGCGGATAGCGCCCTTGGGGTGTCATCTGTCTCTGGGTTGTTGGCATCGTCTGTTGTGGCTGTGGAGACCTATGCGCGAGTGGCAGTCCCTCTTGCAGTTTGTGCAGACATGCTGGGAAGCCCGAGTTGCTATGGTTGGTGTCACGTGGCCCTTTCTGACACGTTTCTCTGCTGCCAACTGACCTCTCCTCATATCAGCGACTGAGATACCTTTACTTACTGTCAGTCTCCAGGTGCCTCGGTCCTCAGCCAGCACTTCCCAGCCATCAGGTGCGATGTCACATGCCTTCAGGTCCCTCTTGCATGCATCGTTGAAATGGAGTGAGGGGCGGCCGACTCTTCTTGTGCCAGTGGCCAGCTGTCCATATAGGATGTCCTTTGGCAGCCTCCCATCCTCCATGTGTCGGATGTGTCCCTGCCATCGAAGGCGGCGTTTGCTCAGAAGGGAGAACATGCTGTGGGTGTTTGCATGCTGCAGGATTTCGCTGTTTGGGACACGGTCTTGCCAGCTGATTTTCAAGATGCGTTTAAGGCACCGTATATGGAAGGAGTTGAGCCGGCGCTCTTGCCTCATGTAGGCTTGGTAAACTTTGACTTTGGTTTACACTGTCAGCGCGTTGTTTTCCCACACCCTCTTGGTCATTCGCGACATGATGGTGTTTGCCTTTCCAAGCCTTCTGTCCAGCTCCTTATCGAGCGAGAGAGTGTTGCTGATGGTTGACCCCAGGTAGGTAAAGTTGCTGACTTCTTCCAAGGTGACACCGTTGATTTTTATTGATGGGCAATGGTGGTATCTTGCATGCTGACCTTTGTCTTTTCCAGGCTGATGTTGAGTCCAAACTGCATGCAGGCATCAGCAAAACGGTCTCCCAGTCTCTGAAGAGCTTCCTCAGTGTGTGCCACAAGAGCCGCGTCATCTGCAAAAAGCATCTCCCTGATGAGCACAGCCCTCACTTTCGTCTTTGAGTGCAGTCGTGCCAGGTTGAACAGCCTCCCATCGGACCTGGTGTGTATATATATGCCATCAGTGGACGAGTCAAAGGCGTAGGACAGAAGCAAGGAGAAGAAGATCCAGAATGGGTTGGTGCCAGAACACAGCCCTGCTTCACACCGCTGTTAACTGGGAAGAAGGTTGAGGAAGATCCATCATACAGGACTGTTCCCTTCATATCTGGATGGAAAGAGATTATCATGCTGCGGAGTTTTGAAGGGCAACCTATCTTACTGAGAACTTTAAAAAGGCCCTTTCTGCTGACTAAGTCAAAGGCCTTGGTGAGGTCGATGAACATCATGTAGAGTGGTTGACCTTGCTCTCTGCTCTTCTCTTGGAGTTGTCATAAAGAGAAGATCATGTCTGTTGTCGACCTGCCTGCTCTGAAGCCACACTAGGATTCTGGGTACACAGTCTGCCAGCAACTGCAGCCTGTTTAGTATGATGCCGGCATACACTTTGCCAATGATGCTCAGAAGCGAGATCCCTCTGTAATTATTGCAGTCACTGCGGTCGCCCTTGTTTTTGTAAAGGGTCACAATTGTGGCATCACGCATGTCTTGGGGGACTGCTCCTTCCTCCCAGCAGAGGCAAAGTAGTTCGTGCAGTGGTTGGAGCAGTGTTGGTTTCCCACATTTGATAGCTTCGGGCGGGATGCTGTCACTACCTGGTGCTTGTCATTTGGGAGGGAGTCAGTTGCTCTTCTAAGGTTGGCACTTCGTCGAGCTCCTCCATGATGGGAAGATTCTTTATGCTGCTGAGGGCTGCTTCAGTGACTACCATTTCACGGGAGTATAGCTCTGAGTAGTGCTCCACCCATCTGGCCATCTGTTGCCCATTGTCTGTGATCTTCTCTCCCATCATGGATTTCAGGGAAGTGACCCCTTTCACTGTAGGGCCTAGAGCCTTCTTGATACCACTGTATATACCTTTTATGTTTCCAGTCTCGGCACTGCGCTGGATTCTTTCACATAGTTGTTGCCAGTACTCGTCTGCGCACTCTCAAGTGATGCGTTGGGTGTTGCTTCGAGCACGTTTAAGAGCAGTATGCGTCCATTCATTGGGGCATTTTTTGTACACTATAAAGGTTTTTCATTTCTCCTCAATTAGTGGCTCCATCCTTGTTAGGTGTGCGTTGAACCAGTCTTGACTGGGTCGTTTCTTTTTGCCAAACGTGGACATGGCTGTTTTGTAGATGGTACCCTTCATGGCGTTCCACTTGGCTGTGGCGTCGTGCTCTGGCAGGTCCTGGAGAGCCTTGTCCAGGGCAGACTCATACTTCTGTACCTTGGAAGGGACCGACATCTGTGCAGTGTTTATGTGTGGGTGTCCTTTTGGTTTTGAATGGTGTAGTGTCTCTGGCTGTAGTCTCACCCTGCTGCTCACGAGGGCATGGTTGGAGTCGCAGTCTGCACTGTGGTAGATTCTGGTGGAGAGGACGCTGTTAAGGGCAGAGCGCCTGGTGATGACCAAGTCAAGTTGGTGCCAGTGATGGGACCTGGGGTGTTTCCATGACATTTTGTGTTGTGGCTTACCCTTGAAAAGTGTTTGTTATGCACAGGCCATGGTAGGTTCACAGCTCCAACAGTCTCTGACCATTTTCGTTGATCTTTCCAGTACTATGATATCCGAGGGAGGTAGGCCATGATTCGTGATCCTCACCTACTCTGGCATTGAAGTCGCCAAGGAGAAAAAGTGATTCATGTTTGGGGCATCTTTTAATCTGTTCATCCAGCTGCCCATAGAACTGATCCATGGTGTCTTCTGAAGACGAGAGGGTGGGGGCGTTGACACTAATGATGTTGACAGGACCTGCAGTAGTGGTGAGGCGGATGGACAAGAGACACTCAGTGCCCCCTGCGGGAGGTTCAACCAAGCCCAGAAGATTGATTTTGATGGCGAAGCCCACTCCGTGCTAACGGGGCTCCTCAGGTTCGCAACCCTTCCAGAAGAAAGTGTAGTTTTCCTATCTGAGGGAGCCATTAGAGGCCAGTCTAGTTTCCTGGAGGGCAGCTATGCTGATATTTAGCTTGGTGAGTTCGCTATCGATGATGGCCGTTTTCCTGGTGTCATCCACTTCTCTGAGGTCATCGGAGATGCCTGTACACATAGTGCGCACATTCCAGCTTGCAAATCGAAGAGTTGGAGTCTTTATTCGTTTCTTTTTCTTTTTGTCTGGTGTGGAATTTTTGTCTGCTTGGCAACACACTGAGCTCCAGACACCCACTGGAGCAGGCAGACGATGGCGGGTCAACACCTTATTGACCGGGGGCTGCCCGGCTTGAGGCGGGCGGTAATAGTTGGCCAGTGGGACACGATGATCCCTCCCACTGTTAAAGCTGACCCGTGGCGCCCCTTCCCTACGCCAATTGGGTGGGACTTATAACCCGTAAACTGTCAGCTTCCGTGTTGTTTCCTCACTCAGTAGCAAGACTGGAGTGACCTCTCCAGGGCGCAAGCCTGGGCGTGGAATATGGAGATCCTGGATTGCCCAGGCTTCAGGATCCCCCTCTCGTCCTTGCTGGTTGGGTCCAAAGGAATGCTGAGCATGACATTTGGCACCAGTTTGGATGCATGAGCTGCCGGAAGGAAGTCATAGTCGACCTCCAGCCGCCGGCTCCACTCCAGATTTTCTGTCTGGGTTTACTCCCGTAGCCTTTCCTTCTCCCGAAGATATGCAAAAGGCAGTGGAACCATTGGTTTAAGTGTCATTATAGTACAATAATTACCTGATAGCATACATAGGTAAGTAATCATCACACTGGGTAGGATATTGCTATTTTTAAGTGTCATTACAGTACAATAATTACCTATAGCATACATAGGTAAGTAATCATCACACTGGGTAGGATATTGCTATTTTTAAGTGTCATTACAGTACAATAATTACCTGATAGCATACATAGGTAAGTAATCATCACACTGGGTAGGATATTGCTATTTTTAAGTGTCATTACAGTACAATAATTACCTGAAATAGGTAAATAATCATCACACTGGGTAGTATATTGCTATTTTTAAGTGTCATTACCATACAATAATTACCTGATACAGTCCTACCCGTTTATATCGACATCGCTTATCTCGACAAGCCGCCTATGTCGACAAAAAAGCAAAGTCCCAGTCCCGTGGTCTACTATTACTATCAAATTGTCATGCCTATGTCGACGTCGAGATAAAAGAAAAACGTATATGTCGACAGAAGCCCTTAATCCCAGCTTGAACAAATCCTTTGTTTTCAAAACGTTTATGTCGACAAGCTGCCAATTAAGACCAATACTTTGTTCAACAATTAGTTGATCTTGCTGCCAGGCTTTCATGTCGCGGTCGGATAAAAAAACAAACAACCCATAGCAGCACATTTTCTCACCACTCTGCAGCTAGTTAAGTCTTTGATCTTGCCACCTAGCTTGTGGGTCATGTTCTTCAAATGTACTCTTACAATGACAGCATGTACATCTGTGGGTCTTTCAGCCACTGAATTTTCTGATTGTAAATATATCAGCACAGCGAAAAGTATCAGTTGATGAACACAATTTCCCAATCAACAGGTGGTCGAAGCATGACTAGCAAGCCCTTAAATTTGCCATCCAGGAAATTGATGCGTACAGAGTACTCCTGTATACGTGATTTTCTGAATCCCATATATAAAAATTGCGTGAAAATACGGATTACGCGTTTCTGAGACCTTTGAATGTGATCGGTGATTTTCACTGTGAAAGTTTCGTTTTGAACTTTATTTACATTTACGATGGCTACTGACAGAAGGGTAAAACGCAAATTAAATTTACAGTCTTTGGAAACTAAATATCTGGCTGTTAATGAAGTTAAGGGATGAACATCTCGCAAAGAGGTCTGTGAAATTTTTTCATTTAAAAATAACGCGTCAAGGAAGGATGAAAGCTGCAGAGTCAATAAAGAAAGACTAAGTTGAAAGTAACTGCGCTCCCCAAAGGAAGAAGCAAGACTGCTACATTTGAAGATATGGAGGAAGCATCTAAACGAAGCATTATCGCAAAAGCGGAGAACTTCGCTGCAACAAGTGACTGGTGCAGTCGCTTTAATGTTCGTCGTAACATCGGATACAAAAGTATTTGTGGAGAATACATGTATTGTTGACAGTTTTACATTTCCCTGTGAATAGCCCTATCCCCTTGGTAGCCTCAATAAGATGGGAACAGACTGACCAAAATTGAGGCCAATTTAAGTACATGAAGCATGTAACTGACAACTTTTCTCAACCATGTGTTAATGCCGACGTTGAATATCATAATGTTGTTCATATCATGATGTGATCAGTGCAATATTTTTATTTGGATTTTATTACACAAAGGTAACCAAAATGTAATTTGTCAATATACATGTGTATTTTACACTGATTCTGTCTTCATGTACTCAAAATTTCCATTTTTTTTTCTCAAAGTGTAAATGCTATTCACTGAGGACGGGTCACCCTTTGCTGACGAATTTTAAATTTTATCTTTTTTCAGCCCCCCCCCCCCCTCAACACTTATCTCAACATCTGCCTATGTCCACAATATTTCCTCGGGCCCGAGGATGTTGAGATAAACGGGTAGGACTGTATAGGTAAATAATCATCACACTGGGTAGTATATTGCTATTTTTAAGTGTCATTACATTACAATAATTACCTGATATAGGTAAATAATCATCACACTGGGTAAGATATTGCTATTTTTAAGTGTCATTACAGTACAATAATTACCTGATAGCATACATAGGTAAGTAATCATCACACTGGGTAGGATATTGCTATTTTTAAGTGTCATTACAGTACAAGAATTACCTGATAGCATACATAGGTAAGTAATCATCACACTGGGTAGGATATTGCTATTTTTAAGTGTCATTATAGTACAATAATTACCTGATATAGGTAAATAATCATCACACTGGGTAGGATATTGCTATTTTTTAGTTTGATGCTGCCAGTGAGGAATTAAAGAAATCCAAGGCAGAAACTGTGTCACTGCAGGAGCAGGTGGAGTCTCTTAACAGCAAGCTGGATGACAAACAGAATGCTGATTTACAGGTATACACCTTAAGCACCTGTTTGTATTTTTTATGAGTTGCTTGATTATAGAAAGAATAATGACAATCCATCCTGTAAAATATACAGGGTAGTGGCAACAATTTGACAGTCATTCCTATGAAATTGAAAGGGTAGTGATAACCACATGGCAGTCCATCCTATGAAATAGACAAGGTACTGATAACCATTTGAATGTCCATCCTATGAAATAGACAGGGTACTGATAACTATATGAATGTCCATCCTATGAAATAGACAGGATACTGATAACTATATCAATGTCCATCTTATGAAATAGACAGGGTACTGATAACCATATGACAGTCCATCCTATGAAATAGACAGGGTACTGATAACCATTTGAATGTCCATCCTATGAAATAGACAAGATACTGATAACCATATGACAGTCCATCCTATGAAATAGACAGGGTACTGATAACTGTATGAATGTCCATCCTATGAAATAGACAGGGTACTGATAACCATATGACACTCCATCCTTTACATTAGACAGGGTACTGATAACTATATGAATGTCCATCCTATGAAATAGACAGGGTACTGATAACCATTTGAATGTCCATCCTATGAAGTAGACAGTGTACTGACAACCATATGACACTCCATCCTTTACATTAGACAGGGTACTGATAACTATATGAATGTCCATCCTATGAAATAGACAGGGTACTGATAACCATTTAAATGTCTATCCTATGAAGTAGACAGTGTACTGACAACCATATGACACTCCATCCTTTACATTAGATAGGGTACTGATAACTATATGAATGTCCATCCTATGAAATAGACAGGGTACTGATAACCATATGACAGTCCATCCTATGAAATAGACAAGATACTGATAACCATATGACAGTCCATCCTATGAAATAGACAGGGTACTGATAACCATTTGAATGTCCATCCTATGAAATAGACAAGATACTGGTAACCATATGACACTCCATCCTTTACAATAGACAGGATACTGATAACCATATGACACTCCATCCTTTACAGTAGATAGGATACTGATAACCATATGACAGTAGATCCTTTAAAGTATACAGGGTACTGTACTGACAACCATATGACAGTTGATCCTATGAAATAGAGAGGGTACTGATAACCACATGACAGTCCATCATATGAAATAGACGGGGTACTTGTAACTATACAACAATCCATCCTATAAAGTAGACAGTGTACTGATAACCATATGACAGTCCATATTATGAAATAAACAGGGTACAAATAACCATATGACAAGCCACCTTATAAAGTAGACAGGTTGCTGGTCACCATATGGACACATTTTATTCAGCAAGAAGCTACAGGGAATAAGGCCCTTGTTATTTGCATTTTGTTCTTTGTTTATTTGATGCATTGTTGTTAAATATTTTATTTCAGTTTTTACTGTTTTACCGATCATCCATTTTATTTATTTGTATCATTTCACTTTGATTATCATATGACACAATATTTGTATGATTTCACTTTCAGTAATCTGTTATTGACTATTTAAAAATTTAGCAGTGTTATAGGTATTTTAATGAATTTACTGTTAATGACCAAATATTTGTATACAGCACTCTTTCAAGAAAGTTGACTTATTTGAAAATTAAGGACAGTGAAACTGTCACAATTTATATTTTATTCTTGCTTATCCCAAAAATACCATGATAAAAAAAACGGGTTCAATCTGTGTGTATACATTGTTTGTGTTCAGTCTGAAGGCTGATTGTCACATATGAGCATACCTGTTCACATTAACATGATTTATAAAACACCTCAGGAGCGGTATGATAGCATGTTGAAGCAGCTGGAAAAGGAACATCAAACTGCAGAGGCATACAAGGCTGACCTGGAGAAGACGATTCAACAGCTGACAGAACTAAAGGGGAATTTGGATAATAACAAGGAGGAGAAGGACAAGTTGAACAGACAGATACAGCAGCTCATTGGTCAGGTTAAGGTCAGTAACAGAGCCCTTGACTTTAGAGACAGTTCAACCTGATGGTAGATATGGGGACTCAGGATTGGAAGGTATTTGGTTCCAGTCATGCCCTCGTTATATCTGTTTTACCCTTCACTAAGGTACCTTACTATGTGGTTTGCTCCAGTGTATCTAGTCCTACATAGTAAAAATGTTACTTGCCATTACTGAGCAGTGGTTAAGGTTAGCTTGTGGTAAATATATATCTACACTTCTGTTGCCTTTTGACATAGAAAACTGAGACAACTACAGCCACATGATATGTATTTAGGTTTGGGAAAACATAAACATTTAACCTTTTGTTGCTTATAATACAATGTTGGCAGAAGATTTTAAAAACATAATTTTAAAGGCATGTATCACTTCACTACTCTGTTTTGTTCCACCCACATAAAATCTGTGCATCTAGGTTCAAGTCCCTGGGGGAAAAACTGAAGTAGAGACAATTTAAAAGTCATATTTTTACACCCATGAAATGAAAGTGTAGACTTTCATTGTTTCTAAGTTTTGATTTTTGGGGGTCACAACTATATATTCGAAGTGCATGATTCAGGTGTCCCACTGAATTGCCCATCTGATGCATTGACACTTTGGTCAGTAATTACCAATACATACCTATTCTGAAACATGTTGGTCATATAATTTATAATTTTGGGATTTATATTTAGTTTATATTAAACATAAATCTCCCATTCCACCTGCTTCCAGGGTTTGCATTGTCCACATCTATTGACCACCCTCAAAGCATATTATGAGAATTGAACTCATTCATGTCAGAGGACTATTGCAGCATTACTCCTACTCATTGTTGAATGCATGACAGGCACAACTCTTTTCTTTGTAAGATATAGCAACCATTTACTTCAGAGCATCTGAATGTGCAAAATGTAATAAAACTTTGAAATTGCAGATAGTGGTATTAGTTAACTCTAAATTTTGCAGACAAAATTAGATTCCTTTTAATCAGCTTAAAACCATCTGGTCTATGTCATATGGCGGCACTGGGTGGCTAAGTGGTCTTAGACATTCGGCTTTACTGATTTCTTAATTAGTTCACCTCTGTCCATGAAGTTTGAGTGGTTTAACCAATGTGGTTATATAAAAAAGATGGCCATGAGCTTTGTATGTTTCAATATTTCTTCCTGGGTTCTTCCTTCACCGAAGTATACTGGCTACCACATGTTCTATAAAAAAAATTTAAACCCCAGAATAGTGTTGTTCCAATTAGCGATTATAATTGGTCATCAGTTAGTTGAGCAAACCAATAAGATAATCGATTGTGAACTCCATAATCGATTGTGTGTAAAGGGAGACTACTTTTTAGGTGTATGCAAAGCAAAAAGGTTAGTAAAACTTTAAGCCACTAAAGTTGACCTGAAATTTATTAATTCCTTCACAACTACAAATAAGAAACCTTACGATTCATAATTAGGAACATATAGTCATTATTACTTGGTCAAGTTGTTAAATTGTTGAGTTAATAAATTTAAACACATTTTGATGATTTGTTTCAGTTAAAGTGCAACATCTTTTGTAGTATTTATAAACACTGACAGACAAAAAAACCCATGTCCTTCTATACTTTAAATTATAGACACATCACATGTGAACGAAATAATTTTGGGGGATTGTAGCAGTATTTCAGTTACATATGACTGATCAGTCATAAAAAGTTGCGTTCATTTAACAAAGTTGTAGAACAGAAGTAACACAATGCAATATTATTGTCAGGTTAAAGTATACATGTCATTAAAAGAGATTACTCCTGTACGTTTAAAAACATATTGAACTCTTGATCAAAGATATAACTGTTTAACAAAATTTTAAATGTGCTCTTAATAACCGATTATAGTCGATGATCAGTTGGTTAAGGAGAACCAATTATCTATTATGAATTTCTGACCAATTCCCATCACTACCCCAGGAAAAAGAAAAATCCAAATGTGTGTTCCATGATCTTCAAGTGACCCATGTATCTTGATATGGACCCCTTTGAGGTTCAGATGAATGGATGTTTTTCTTGTTTTAAATATTTTCATAGTTTAAACCAGAATTAAGGTGTGTGTTTTAGCCTGTTGATACTCATGTGTGGTGCTGTGATCTCACAGACAAATGAGTGTTTGGTAAAAATGCTGTCATTATAATCATGAAATGATATCATGTTACATATAAAGATTGAGTGAGACATGCCACCTGCATTGGTATCGGTTCTTTAATTGTATAATTTTAGGGTTACAAAAGAATTTTAGCGTGATAGACACAGGTATTATATCTGTGTAATATATGATAGTGTGAGAAATATCTTTATAGTTTGATTTGCAAAGTTTGAAGAAATAAAATGTATTATGTTCATAAAGGTGATCACCAAAGAATTTACCAGAACCTAATATGACAAGAGACTTCACAGTCATGTGAAAGTAAGGTTAAATGAAACTTACCTTGTGATAAAATTTGTGTTGTTGGTAGATTCAAGAGGGTGAGCTTGGTGAACTGAGGACTATGCTGAAAACATTAGAACAGGAGAGAGATGCTAACCGGATCCAGAAAGAAGAGATTCAGAAGGAAAAACAGCAGGTACTTAACTATGTTTACAGATTGGAGATTTTGATGGCATTTGTTGAATATATTTAATTGCTTTGGGATATTTATTGAAATCAGTTTTGAAATATATCTTGCCTATCAAAGTTAATTAAGGTGATGGCAGCCTTTTTATTTAAAGAGATCAACTAAAACTTTATGCTACAGTAGGATGACAGTGTTTCTATAATACTATGTTACACAAAGCACCATCATGTTACAGTATATTGTCAGTGTTTTCTGTAATACTATGTTACACAAAGCACCATCATGTTACAGTATATAGTCAGTGTTTCTGTAATACTATGTTACACAAAGCACCATCATGTTATAGTATATTGTGAGTGTTTTCGGTAATACTATGTTACACAAAGCACTATCATATTACAGTATATTGACTGTTTCTGTAATACTATGTTACACAAAGCACCATCATGTTACAGTATATTGTCAGTGTTTTCTGTAATACTATGTTACACAAAGCACCATCATGTTACAGTATATTGACATTGTTTCTGTAATACTGTGTTACACAAAGCACCATCATGTTACAGTATATTGACAGTGTTTCTGTAATACTATGTTATACAAAGCTACATCATGTTACAGTATATAGTCAGTGTTTCTGTAATACTATGTTACACAAAGCACCATCATGTTACAGTATATTGTCAGTGTTTTCTGTGACACTGCTACACGGCATGTTATAGTGTTGTTTTTATTTCTGTGGCATTTTGTTACAGAGAGCATTATCATGTTATATATGATGTCATTATTGTTTTGCACTTAACTAGAAAACACCATCATATTACAGTATATCGTCAGTGGTTTCTGTGGCACTGTTACACATCATGTTATATTGCTGTTTCTGTTTCTGTGGCACTATGATAGAGAGCATCATCAGGTTACAATATAATGTTCTTGTTTCTTTCATTCTACAGTATAGTGTAATTGCTTTTGTGGCACTTTTTCATGATCCAATTGCCTTTCAATAAATAACCTACTGGTGTTGCTGTGCCGTAAAGCACAAAAACAAATTAGACAATTTCTTTAAGAACCTATCATTTTGACTTCAGCTTTGCTCAGTCAGTACAACATTTATAGGTTTATAAATCCTCCTATTCTCCTTGACAGAGGTCAAAAATGGATATTATTATATGATTTAAGGGTAGATGTTTTTGGTAGTTATTACCTCATTTGATATAATATATGCTGTGTGATATCATAGTATTATAGTATGGTATGTGATATAGTATGGTAATGTGATATCAGCATTACATTTTGGTATGTGATATAGTATGGTAATGTGATACCAGCATTATATTTTGGGATGTGATATAGTATGGTATGTGATATATTATGGTAATGTGATGCCAGCATTATATTTTGGTATGTGATATAGTATGGTAATATGATATCAGCATTATATTTTGGTATGTGATATAGTATGGTATGTGATATATTATGGTAATGTGATACCAGAGCATTATATTTTGGCATGTGATATAGTATGGTAATGTGATACCAGAGCATTATATTTTGGTATGTGATATAGTATGGTAATGTGATACCAGAACATTATATTTTGGTATGTGATATAGTATGGTGTGTGATATATTATGGTATGTGATATCAGAGCATTATATTTTGGTATGTGATATAGTATGGTAATGTGATACCAGAACATTATATTTTGGTATGTGATATAGTATGGTGTGTGATATATTATGGTATGTGATATCAGAGCATTATATTTTGGTATGTGATATAGTATGGTAATGTGATATGAGTATTATATTTTGGTATGTGATATAGTATGGTAATGTGATACCAGAGCATTATATTTTGGTATGTGATATAGTATGGTATGTGATATATTATGGTATGTGATATCAGAGCATTATATATTGGTATATGATATGCTATGGTATATAATAAAGCATGGTGTGATATCAGTGAATTATGGCATGTCTGTCATTCAGGTGAGATGAAGCTTCATGAACTGGTAAACCTATCATTTTGACCTACACTTTGGTATATACAAGGATTACTTCACATTGGTCAATACAGGGATTACTTCACATTGGTCAATACAAGGATTACTTCACATTGGTCAATACAAGGATTACTTCACATTGGTCAATACAAGGATTACTGCACATTGGTCAATACAAGGATTACTGCACATTGGTCAATACAAGGATTACTTCAATACAGGGATTACTTCACATTGACCAATACAAATATTACTTCATATTGACCAATACAAATAGTACTTCATATTGACCAATTCAAAGATTACTTCACATTGGTTAATACAAGGATTACTTCACATTGGTTAATACAAGGATTACTTCACATTGACCAATACAAAGATTACTTCACTTTGGTCATTGCAAGGATTACTTGATATTAGTCAATACAAGTATTACTTCACATTGACCAATACAAAGATTACTTCACATTGACCAATGCAAAAAAATTATTTCACATTGGTCAGTATTAGGTGGTGTACCAGTTCATGATACTTCATATTGCCTCAACAGAGGCCAATAATTGTATCAACTGTTGCTTCAATAATGTCAAATGAGAAATTTAAATAATGTTGTTTTATATCATCAATTGAGAAATTTAATTAAAATTAATGGAAAAAAATTAAAGCTGCTGTTTTCCTATACATTTTTCTTAATGAAAAGAATTAAATTGTCCTTTTTGATTTCTTTTGTTTTAATTGTTAGACATTTATTTGCCTGTTCTTTAATTCTTTGTTAATAAGTAAGTTGATATTTATTTACCTGTTTTTAGTCTTATGTTAATAAATTAATTAGCTTATTTTTACTGTTAGACATTTATTTACCTGTTCTTTAGTTTTATGTTAATAAATAAGTTAGTTTGTTTTTATTGGGAGAGATTTATTTACCTGTTTTTAGTTCTATGTTAATACGTAAATTAGTATTGCTGTTTTGGATATTTGTGATTTTTTTTCTTCTTCTCATTTTAATTTATTAATGTGTTTCTGATTTTTAGGGTGAAAATAAATTGAAAGAGATGGAAGTAAGGTTGAGAAATGAAGAGGAGAAGCACAAAGCTGCAGTCACAGGACTGCAAGAGCAAAGTCATGCACTGCAAAAAGAACTGGATTTGGCAAGACAGGTATACATACCCAGAAACACTTTTACAAACTTCCAATCATAACATGGATACTTCTGTAAGTATGAATCAAAATGAAACTACTACATACAAATTGTCTTTGTGTTTAGTATTTCATATAAACAATTAAATTAAATGAAATTCTTGTTATCTCTGCATCCCCAGAATGGATGGTCATATCAAAATGAGGTTTTTGCTAAGACTTCTTATAATGTCTAGTTTGTCCTAAATGAATATGGTGCAATCCAACAGCCGATATTGTTATGTCACAATGACCATCACATAAACTTTGTTATTGCTATTCCTGAACTGATGGTTACATTGACAGTTGAGTTTAACTAGAAATTATCTTGTTATATTTGGTTGGTCCTAAATTAAAATTATGCCTGTTAGAAATCCAGTGTTCTTTGTAGCTTGAAAATCTCGTTATTGTTATTTCTTTGGAATAAATGTTCATAACATTATATGTTTGTCACTATTACTCATTTTTGTGGTATCTAGTTGCGTTTAAATGAAGATGGTGCTAATGTGATATTCATTATGGCCTCCATGGCAGCCAGCATGAAAATTGTTGAATCACTATTCCTGTATAGATGCTAGTATTGACATGGGGTTTTTACTTTGAGACTTCTTTGGATACCTAGTTGCTCTGAAATAAAAGTGACTCCCTTCAGGCATCCAGTATAACTACAGTGGCAGTCATCTTGCTACTTTTTATGAATAGATAATTTTATGGACGATAGAAGTCTTAAATGAAAATTGTGCTTGTCACAGGTCTAATATGGTCACAGTGATTGCCTTTTTCAAAACAGCAGCGTCTTTTGAATGGATGTTCATATCATGGGGTTCTCACTGAAATATTACTTGTAATGTTTATTTGATCCGAAATGAAAATGGTGCCAGACTGACATCCATTATTGCCACCTTGTTATCAAATACTCCATGACTGGATGGTGATATATCAGCATGGGTTTTTCACTGATAACTTATAGATAATTTTATGGACGATAGAAGTCTTAAATGAAAATTGTGCTTGTCACAGGTCTAATATGGTCACAGTGGTTGCCTTCTTCAAAACAGCAGCGTCTTTTGAATGGATGTTCATATCATGGGGTTCTCACTGAAATATTACTTGTAATGTTTATTTGATCCGAAATGAAAATCGTGCCAGACTGACATCCATTATGGCCACCTTGTTATCAAATACTCCATGACTGGATGGTGATATATCAGCATGGGTTTTTCACTGATAATTTCTTATGATGGCTTGTGCATTTTATATGAAAATGGAATCCATATGTATCTCAGTTTTTAGTGTATTGGACTCGTAATCCAAGAGTCACAGGTTTGACACCATCCAGATTGGCTGCTTCTATGTGTCATTGGGAAAGTCATTTAGCTACTATTGCCTGAGCATGATATGGCCAATAATGTGTTAAAAGTGTCGTTAGAACCCACAAGAACAAATGATTCTATAAAACAGTGCCCATTACAATCTAATATAGTCACCCTGGTCTTAAATGTTACTGCTCATATCTGCATGGAGATTTCACTAAAAATCTTAGTGGGATGTGTTGGTCCTAAAAAAAAAAATGGTGCTGATCCGACATCCAGTGTTTTTTTTTGTTAAACATTGTTAAAAACATATACACAAGTCATTGATGTGGGGGGATGCGATTTTATGGGTTTAAGCTCGCTAACAGCTCTACTTTCCTGCACATTATTAATAATAGGAGGCGACACAGAGCAGCATGATGGACCTGGAGATAGCTGATTATGAGCGAACAGTGCAGGCACTCAATGGTCAGATTGCAGACAAGGACAAAACCATTAATGAGCTCAGGTTGGAGATAAACAGATTAGAGGAGCGGACAAAAGTACTTCAGGAGCAGGCAGGTCAGTGCCAATCAGAATGCAGAACAATTATCAATTTATGTAAATTATACTTCAGCAAATTCTGAACTATGTCTAGTATCTCATGTTATAATGAAATTCATTTTAAATTTGCTATTTGTCAAAAGATGAGGAAAACAGATACATTATAGCATGTCTCCCAGCACCAACATCGATTGCCTGTAAGAAACATTTATGTTATCTTTATAAAATATCTTTGCGGTGACATTATGTATAACTTGTTGGGCACGGTAAAACCCAGTTTTATGATTATACATTTAGATGGGTTTCATTGTTAAGAAATGATTTTTGGTTCATCAGTCTCTACTGTATTTGGTCATGTGCACATGACCTGTGATTTCATTTGTGTGTGATTTCTTAAGGTTGGTTGATTTTAAAAAATTTGTTCAGAGAAATAACAAAATATATCTTTGTAAAGCATTCTAAGATTACTTTCATGATAAAGTTTTAAATCTCAAGTAGATTGTTGATTCATTTTCCAGTCTTTGTAAAGTACTAGAGGTGTACACTCTGTAAAAGAAATGCCCCTATATCTACAATGGCAAACATATTGCAAGCACATAAAAGGCTTGAGACCAAGCTGGCATGATTTTAAATGGCTTGAGACCAAGTTGATCACCATATAAAAGGCTTGATACCAAGTTGATCAACATATTAAAGGTTTGAGACCAAGTTGATCAACATATAAAAGGCTTGAGACCAAGTTGATCACCATATAAAAGCTTGAGACCAAGTTGATCACTATATAGAAAAGGCTTGATACCATGTTGATCATCATATAAAAGGCTTGAGACCAAGTTGATCACCTTATTAAAGGCTTGAGACCAAGTTGATCACCTTATAAAAGGCTTGAGACCAAGTTGGTAATCACTAGAAAGGTTTGAGACCAACATGATTATTATGGGAGTTAAATATATTCATCTTTGCAAAGTTGCTAGCATGAGGCAGGCCTGGGAGAAGCCAGAGCCCCTGTGTGGAACACCCCTCAAAACTGGAGATAGTGCACACCTGTTGAACATGCCATAAAAGTTATTTTACAAAACATGTAGAGTATTAACACTATAGGAAGTTGAATTCCAAGGAAGCATTTTAAGACGGTAAGTATGATCCATCAATGATAGCTGTTTTAGACAAGCCATTTTGTTTTAACACAATGATTAGAATACTTATGTTTTCACCTTGTTTGAAGTGTAAGATATCAATGGAACTGAAAAATAAAAAATAAACACCTGTATAATATTTTGTTTATTACTGATTTGAAGTAAGTAACATCTCATAATGCCACTATTTGTAATTGTTCTTACTTGTTACATTTTACAAAATGGAGATGATATTGGTACAGATAGTAAACATGGGTCATTTTTTACTTACATGGGAACAAAGGTCATTCCGTTTTTTCTGCCTCTACCGCCCACCTCCTAGTAGAAAAAACAAGCTGACTGAATCTCTCTTTTTGGAGCAGTTTCTGAATCTCCTGGAGTATGAAAATTTGATCGGTGGCAACCTGATTATTCTTGGAGATTTCAACTTTCACTTTGTCCTGGAAACTCATACACATCAAAACTCCTAGATTCCATTCATGTTTTTAACCTTAAACAATCAGTTAACCTTCCCACCCATAAACATGGTCATATTTTAGACTGGATTCTTCATAGACCTGATAATATGATTCTGCAATCCACCCTTGTATCCCACGAACTTGCTCCAGATCACCTCTGCATTATATCCATCTGGACGTGTCAGTCCCTAACCCTCCACCTTTATTTGCTACTAAGAGAAACATCTGTATGATAAATAGAACCAAATTAATGCATGATATCCAAGCAAACCTACAGCTTGCTTACCTCCTACAGCAGAGAACCATGCCGGTGGCTTAGTGGTTAGAGTGTCTGCCGCGGAAGTGGGAGGTCAAGGGTTTGATTCCCAGGCTGAGTCATACCAAAGACTTACAAAAATGGTACTAACAGCTTTCTCGCTTTGTGCTCAGCATTAATAGGTTAGTCTTAGTACTGGTCGGCCTGGTGTCAGGATAATGTGACTGGGTGGGACATCATGCTACATGTCTGTAGCATGATGCCCCAGTGCTAGACATCACTATAAACTGTCACACTGCAGACATTCCAGTGATATGACTGAAAAATTGTTAAAGCTACATTAAAAATCCTAATCACACACACACATACACACACACACACACACACACACTCCTACAGCAGAACAACTCAATAACTGTCTGCGTTCATTGCTTGAAAAACATGCACCAGCCACCAAGGGCAGAGAATCAATTCAAAAGTTCTCCGTGGTATAGCAGTGTTAGGGACCAGCTTTGCACTGCGAAAAGCGACCGCTGTAAAGCAGAGAGGTTTGGCTTTCCACCAGACTCGCTATTCATAAACAAATCTATGAAGCCTCTAAGAAGAACATCACATAGTCCAAATTATCCCACTACAGTACTAGTCCACCAGACTCTCTACTACTATGAAGCTGATAAGAAGAATGTCACATAGTCCATACAGCCAAATTATCCCACTACAGTACTAATATCACAGAGAATTCCAGCTGCAAAGAGCTGTTCGAGGTCATTAACAAACTAATGTCAAGGAACAAATTTACATCACTTCCAAGAACCTTCTCTCCAGTAGACCTTCCAGACTTATTTGCAAATTTCTTCCATGACTAAATACAAACCATTAGAGATACACTTGGCAGCATAATTTCAAATGACTCAACAACACCATATTTACAATACAGAATTTCAGCAACAACCAATAGGAGCATTTGAACCTGTTTCTATGGATTTAATAGACAATTGTGATGAAGAGTGCACCAAATTCATGTGAACTTGATCCAATTCCAATATCACTGCTGCTTGAGAGCTTAGACCCAATGTTGCCTTCTCTAACTGGTGTCGTTAATACCTCTCTCTCATCCAGAGAATTCCCATAATTTTTCAAAACTACCATTGTAAAGCCTCTGCTGAAGAAACCAACACTCGACCATAATGATTTAAAGAACTAATGCCCAGTTTCTAATCTCCTGTTCATATAAAAAATCTTAGAAAAAGTTGTTTTAACCCACCTTGTATCTCATTTGAATTCAAAGAGTCTTTTTAGCAATGTACAGTCTGCATATTGACCTTGCCACAGTACTGAAACTACTCTTCTAAAAGTAGTTAATGACAATATCTTTGCTTTGGATAGTGGAAAGATTAGTCCTCACCCTCCTTGATTTGTCGCAGCCTTACTGTGGTTCAAGTCCTACTTAGTGAAGAGGACACAAATTTTATCTGCAAATGGAATACACTTCAGCTCAGTTGATCCACAGGGGTCTGTTCATGGATCTGTTTTCTTCATTGTATATACTCATCTGCTCTCAAACGTCATAGATCATCACCCATTGTCTTATCAATTTTACGCTGATGAGACCGAAATATACAAATCTAGCCACCCAACTGAAGTTGATGCTACCATCCAGGGAATAGAGAGGTACATTTCTGATGTGAAATCATGGATGACATGTAACAAGCTGCAGATGAATGATGATAAAACTGAGGCCATTCTGGTCACAACACAAATACTTTCTCATTCACATACTTTACCTCATACAATAAATATCAGCAACACCAACATTAAATTCTCACAGTCAGACAGTACTCTCGCATTGCACCAACATGTCATGAACATATGCAAGACTGCATATCTTGAGCTGAGACACATCAGCTCCATTAGCAAATATCTTTCAGTTGATACCACTAAAACATTTGTGTGTTCATTAGTACTTTCAAGACTGGACTATTGTAACTCAATTCTGTCTGGTTCATCTCAATATCTACTCCAGAAACTTCAAAAAAGTTCAAAACACAGCTTCAATATCTACTCCAGAAACTTCAAAAAAGTTCAAAACACAGCTGCTCAGATCATCTTTAGAGTACCATGATCAGAGCACACCTCCCAGCCCTACTCTGGCTATCCAATCAATCCAGAATTAATCACAAATTTTGTTCTCGGTGTTACATTTCATTGACAGACTCCAGTTTAACATACCTATCTGGCCTCACCCATGTGTACACACCAGCAAGATACTTATGCTCCTCCTCTGAAAATCATATACTCATTATTCCTACTATGAAAATGAAGTCATATGGACAACGTTCTTTTGCATACCAATGACCAGCAAAGTGGAATGAATTGCCCATTGAAATTAGAGACAAAGGCAGAGTGATCCCTTTCAAGAGTTCTCTTAAAACTCACCTTCTTTGACTGCAAGAACAAACTTAAAGACCTAATAATGTTTCCTACCTTAATAATTTTCAGCATTTTTTCTGTTTTCTAATTTTCTGATTTTTGTTTTTTGCTTTATGAAGTCATAGCATTATAGATGTAGTAAAGCACTTAGAGCTTCTAAAGATTAGGCACTATAAAAAGACCTCATTATTATTATTTGTGAATAATACTCTTTTATTACTTCTATAAGGAAGTTGATAATTTTCCTCCAATGCAATACATTTCTTTAAATTGAGACAAATACATAAAAAGTCCCTAATTATCCTTTCACAGAATTAATTTATCTCATTGCATCATGATACGTATGTAAAATCAATCTTGAATTATACCTGCTCTGAATTAAATAATCTCTATAATATTGCATGATGTGAGTTAAAATTAAGTCACATAAAATTTGGCTTTAAATATACAATATGCTTTTGGTTAAGAGTTTCTGCACGCAAAGATAGAACATGCTCAATTTGAATTTATTAATCTGACACAAATCATGACCATTAAGGTGATAAAGATATTTTTAGATAAGCTTTAGATAAGCAAGTTCATTTCAGAGTAATTTACAAGTACAAAAGTCACGTTTTTGATCAGTTAAAGTGATATTTAGATAGCATGTATAAACTAGTGTTTACAATCTCTTGAAATTTAAAGATAGATGTTCATATGCAATAAAGCATTAATTTGAATCATTTGGAGATATTTTCTAATTTTGTCTTGCTAATATTATTTTGCATATACTTGATTATGGTTAAGTTGTTTAATTCTCTGATGTTTAAGGTGGAAAATAATAACAATGACTACATATTTGTTTCATACTAATTCATGTTGCTTAACTATTACTTTTTGTTCAAAATAGAATAAAATAACCCAGAAAAAAAGTAACAACTGTAGCAAAACATTAATATTTTGTGTAAACATTTTAACATATATGTTTGTAGTGACAACTGTAGGACTTCTAAAGATATATTTATATATATATATATATATATATATATATATATATATATATATATATATATATATATATATATATATATATATATATATATATATATGCATAAAAAAACACTGAAACACATAAAGTTAAAACAATTTCAATTAATGTTCTTAACAGTTCATGTTTGACAAATTTATCGAGTGCCCTATTCCCGTAATTGACTGTAGCTAAACGAAATCAGTGCATGTATCTAGTGCAGATTTTGGGCTGCCTTCATTGCCTTCCTGCATGAAGTAGTGTCGTAATTCAGCAATCATTTTCCTGGCATCTTGGTTAGTCACATGTCGAGGCTCTGGCATGTCATCATCATCATCCACACTTTCTGGTCATCTGATGTTTTTTGTTGTTTTGCTGGAAATCGTTCAACTGTTTCAACCACACAATCTTAATCAGTATTGAAGGTTTTTATTGATGCATGCAAATTCATCATAGTTTGTGACGTGTTACACTTCCAAAAGGATGTCATTTCACTATCATATCTGTGCCTGAATGCTTACAACCACAGTGAGAAAAGCAGTTCTGAATGGTCTTGATGCCTGTTTCTCGCCAACTATCAGTAACAAGCTGTATTGCTTGTAAAATGTTAATCCTTGCACTCATCTCCTTCGCTGCTGAAGATGATGTCAGTAGGTTTTCTTCAATTTATTCAAGAATGTTATTTAGGTGTGCTGGACAGTGGTCAAGTAGCAGCAAAATATTTCTTGAATTCTATTGTAATTCCATATCCTAACTCATTATCCATTTCTTAAAAAGTTTTGAAGTCATCCATGCATTTTTGTTAGTAATGTACACAACTGGTAAACTGTCTATTCTAAGCCCCTTAAAGCATCGAGGCTTTGTGCTTTTCCCTATAACCAACAGGTTTTGTTTATCAGTTCCTGACATGTTAGAACAGCATAAAATAGTTATGCAATCCATTGCTTTCTTTGATCCCGACTGTGCTACATGTTTCTAGGTCAGGGAACCATCTGGTGTGGCATGATAAAATAGGCCAGTTTCATCAGCATTGTGGATGTCATCTGCACAAAATTTCTGAAGCAAGTCAGGCAGTTTTGTTAATTTCCATTAACACTTACGGCATCAGCACTGTCCTTCTCGCCATTTGCTTTTTTTATTTATTGACATGCCTAGATTTCAGTCAAGACAACCAACCATCTGTTGCTTTGAAATTATTGTGACCCAGCTCTTTAGCCAACTCAGTTACAATAGAGAACAACTGATTGAATGTTCAATGTCTGGATCCTTACCTTCACAGTTCCATTTTTGGGTTGTTTCATGATGTCTTTCGCGTAATGCCCATTCCTCTCTGTATATCTTCCTGCAATTGTAGATTTTGGAACTCCTTAGTTATCTGTGTCTGTTGGCGATGACTGTTGTTAAGGCAGCTGGCTTTTAAGTTGGTCAAGTAAGGCAATTTTGTTTGCTAATGTCAAATCTTTCTGTGGCATCTTGAAAAAGGTCTGACATTTTCCAGGTAAAAGTGCATTACTGATTGAAAAAGCGATGAACACTGTAGTGGCCACCTTGCCACTGCAGTAATGACCGTCATGAAACACACAAGTGTACCATCTAGCAGTTCTTGTCCGATAAGTGGCATGTTGTCCCAAATAAGCGAAGCAAATTCTGCTAATTTTTTGGGGGTCCTCATAGGGGTGATCTGAGTGTTTTCATACTTAAAACTTATGCTTGAAGAACAACAGAAACAACAAACCATTGTTGATTGATGTATGTCAATGAAAGTAGATAGAGATAAGATAAATGAGACTTAACTGAGAGTGTATAATCTCTGCTTGTTACTTTATGTAGATGCCATTGAAGAACAGAGGCTTCAGGCAGAAGACAGGGGAAACAAACTTAAACAACTCTTAGTCAAGTCAAAGAAGGACCTGGCTGATGCCAAGAAGTGGGTGAGTGTCTTGAACAAATAGGTACAGTGGTCTTATAATATCGAAACTGTTATACTGAAACATGCATTATTTCAAAATTGTTACATTCAAACATGCATAATTTTTAAACTGTTTTACTCAGTCATGCATAGTTTTAAAACCGTTTTATTCAGTCGTGCATAATTTTAAAACTTTTATTCAGTCGTGCATAATTTTAAAACTGTTTTATTTAGTCGTGCATAATTTTAAAACTTATATTCATTCGTGCATAATTTTATTCAGTCGTGCATAATTTTAAAACTTTTATTCAGTCGTGCATAATTTTATAACTTTTATTCAGTTGTGAATAATTTTTATAACTGTTTTATTCAGTCATGCATAATTTTAAAACTTATTCAGTTGTGCATAATTTTAAAACTTTTTTTTATTCAGTCGTGCTTAATTTTAAAACTGTTTTACTGAAATGTGCACAATTTGAGAATGTATAAAAAGGAATATTAAGATATTTTTTCCACTTCATTAAGCTATTAATCAGTTTGGTTTGTAATTCTTGTGTCTGTTCACCATTTTTCCACAGTACTCATTGTTCATTCTTCTCTCTGAATCATTGGCTGTCTCACTTTGATGAAATTATTTATCCAGAAAAAGTTTGTAAAAACTTAATGCTTGTGTTAAAATCAATCAAAGAAGCTACATTACCTTTCTTTTGGTTTCATTTACTTGCATTAAACTTACATCTATTAGTATAATAAAAGGATTGGTCTTGTATGTTTTCCAGGAGACAGAACAGAGAACCTCTGAAGCTCAAATGAAGGGTCAGATAGAGCATCTTACCCAACAGACAGAGGAATATAAGGTTAGATTGAGAGAGTGTGTGCTTGGATTTGTACCAAAACATTTAGATCCCAGCATAGATAGTGCATTATGCAAGGCCTAAAACAGAAATTGTTGCATTTTGAGTCTCCTGTGTTGGGATTTTGTTAACATCAGATGACCTCAGTGTCATGGATTGTATTAACATCAGATAACCCCATGGATTGTATCAATGTATTGTAGATTGTATTAATATCACATTTTCCCATATCATGGATTGCATGAACATTACATTAGCCTTGTATCATGGATTATATTACAGATTATTCTGGTCACATGGATTATATTAATGTCAGATTATTCTGGTCTCCTGGATTATATTGACATCATATTACACCAGTATCATGGATTACATTAACATCACATTACCCATGTATCATGGATTGTATTAACATCATGTTACCCCTGTATCATGGATTACATTAACATCACATTACCCCTTTATCACGGATTGCATTAACATCACATTACCCCTGTATCATGGATTGCATTAACATCACATTACCCCTTTATCACGGATTGCATTAACATCACATTACCCCTTTATCACGGATTGCATTAACATCACATTACCTCTGTATCATGGATTGTGTTGACATTACATTGCTCTGCTCTCATTGATTTTATTAATATCACATTACTCTGATATCATGGATTGTATTGACATCACATTACTCTGATATCATGGATTATATTGACATCACATTACTCTGATATCATGGATTGTATTGACATTACGTTGCTCTGATATCATGGATTGTATTGACATCACATTACTCTGATTTCATGGATTGTACTGACATCACATTACTCTGATATCATGGATTGTATTGACATCACATTGGTCTGATATCATGGATAGTATTGACATCACATTACTCTGATATCATGGATTGTATTGACATCACATTACTCTGATATCATGGATTATTTTGACATAACATTACTCTGATATCATGGATTGTAATAGCATCACATTACTCTTATTATTGATTGTATTAACATCATTTGACTCTTGTATCATGGATTGTGTTAACATTATTTGACTCTGGTATCATGGATTGTGTTAACATTATTTGACTCTGGTATCATGGATTGTGTTAACATTATTTGACTCTGGTATCATAGATTGTGTTAACATTACTCTGGTTGCATGAATTGTGTTAACCCTTTAGCTACGACTACCGCATCTAAGCGTCTACTGTAAATAGCTCTCAAACCCCATTGACGCATATCTGCAGTGCCGATAAACCTAGCTTACAACCCCAGTGTCACTCATGTGCGTAAAGTTCAGCAGTACGCAAAACCCCAGTGACGCTCATGTGCGCAGAATACCTACGTGTTAACTAAACGTTCATTGGTTGAATGTATGGAAGTTTACATAGTTTTGATTATCATAACCAATGAGAGAATTGTTTACTCGACATTTTGATACAAGTTGGAAAGCTGAGAGGTTAAATTTAGACACACTAAAATGAATTTTCCACAGTTTACGAAACACGTGTTTTCGAGATGAACAAAGATGGATTCCGATTCAGATATGTGCAACTTTAACGGGTCCAGTGCAAGTGCTGTTGAAAAGTTTAATGGATCATAATTAGAAAATGGATCAGATATTGATGTTAGTCCCATTTCAACATCAGATACAAACGATTTTTAATCGGATGACAAGGCGGACGTAGTTTCAATTGCACAATGGAGTGACGACCTCGCGGTATTCGAAATCAATGTATTTGATTCTTACGTTGGTTCAACTAACGACAATCAAGCTTGGACCAGTGAATGAAAGATTTTTTATTCCTGAATATCTGGTAGAAAATCTTGTGAAAGAAACAAACAATATTGTTAAGAAAATAGGGGACCAAAATCAAGACATGAAATGGTATGAAATCAGCATCACATATGTGGGCATTAGTCCTACATGTAAGACATAGAACATGTTAATTTTGCTATACATATATTGCAATATACATGATAACATCGTCATTTATGTGTGGATAATTACTGTTTTGAGAGGTACCAATTGCAACATTGTAATTAGAGTGGATTTCATTCATGTTTTTATATGTACATATGAAAATATTGGATTTATTTTGTGGGATTCAAAACAGTTTATATGACTGGGATTTCTTATATGATGGGATATAGGAGTATATATAAAGTAGAAATATATGAATAACATACACTATACAAGATAAGCTGTTTTTTATTTCACTTAAATCTAGTAAAAACTATTGAAATAATGAATATAAATGTAACCATGTTTTTCTTGTCAATTTCTGTAGTCAGCCTTGATGATGCTCTAGTATTCAGCCTAGCAGTCAGTCTCAGTAGTCTGAGTAACTGATATGATAGCACAGAGCAGTAGTGAAACTACACAACAGCTCTAGTAGTTAAAGGGTTAACATCATTTGACTCTGGTTTAATGGATTGTGTTAACATTACTCTGATATCATGGATTAAATTAACATTACTCTGATATCATGTATTAAATTAACATTACTCTGATATCATGGATTAAATTTACATTACACTGATATCATGGATTGTATTAACATCATATGACTCTGGTATTATGGATTGTGTTAACATCATAGAGTAGTTCCAAAGGATAATTGAACGATTGAGGTATATTTCAATTTTTGCAGTTTAGTGAGGTGGCTATTTAACTAGAAGGTCTGTCTTCATTTTTATGTTTTATTTTGTCCTGAGTAATTTCATGGTAGCCATAAATTTAAGATAGTGAGGGTTGAGTTTTACTTGGATTACAGTATTAGAATTTACATTCTTGATCTTGTCGGCAACTCAATTTTCTTACCAATCCTTTCAACAATCTTTGGTTGCATAATGGTTGAAAATTGTATGAATTTAGTTTTTGCTGTATATGATAATTTTATACTATATGGACCTCATATAACTATGTCAAATTAATTACAGCTCCACAAGTAGGACTCAAATCTCAATTCCACATTATGTTTATCAAGCAAGAAATCATGTGAATCAACTTGTTGTAATTTTGAGGACTCCAAATGTGAAATAATTTTGCAGCAGTTTTTATGGGTTGCTACGTGTTTATTTGATAATTTAAGATGTCAGTTTGTGGATGTTTATTTTTGTGGATCATTCGGTCTTCGTCTGATATTTTAAAATGTTAATTTGTGGCTGTTTTATGTTGTGCATGTGACCATAACACTAAGGCCTTCTTAATAAAAACAAAGAAAATCAGGTTTGTAATTACTGCATACTTTAGGACAAATTTATGGAAGTCAGTTTATGTTTTTTTAATCTGAGGTGAATCAAATTAAATCCATATATCTGACATTTGGATTAATCCATTATTTTATTGGCAACATGCAGCTGTCTTAACCAGCTACCCATGGAATGGATAAATTTTGCTTGTTTCATAGAGGTGACATTTCAGAAGAGTTACCCTTTATTGATAAATTGAAAGGAGGGACACTTGGAACCTAGCTTGATATGAACATTGTTCGCTATAGAGAGGTGTCCTTTATTAGATTTTTAGACTGTCATTGGAGAATTGGAAATAGTGTTTTTTTCAGCAAGGAAATATTCACACAAACATAACCGAATTGATGTGACTTGCTTTGTGTATGACGAATGCAATGATTAAGCCATATTTTTGCAGTTTTACATTGAGTGATACCTTGTTTCACCTGTCTTTAACATCATTATACAATAAGAATTTAAGCAGTTTAAAGAGAATAAAGATATTGAATTTTAGTTTGATAAAACTCCATATAGTGTCAGACTTTTTTAGTTGCTGGTATAATATTGCATGTATTTCCCCCTTTACCCATAATTTTCAGCTACATTAAATGTTTTTAAAACTTCCACCATTTGATACTATTTGTTTGATAGTTTGCATCTCATGTTGTCATTGGATTGAATTCAGTCCATCATGTGTTGTTTACTTTTGTTCTTTAGGTTCAGATAGCAACAATTGAAGCCAAGAGACACAAGGTGGAGGAAAAGCTCCGAAGCATAAGTGATGGGAACCAGCGAAATGTTAAATCTCTGGAAGCAAAGGTCCAAGCTTTACAAGGAGACCTTGACATTGCCAGGAGTGAACTGATCACAGTCCAGGCTGAATATGAGGGATATAAGGTATATTTTATGTAACTGTGAATGTTTTAATGTGTTTATGTTTGGGTGAATATGGGTTTGTTAGAGTGCATGTTGAAGCCATAAATTTAATTTCTGCAATTGAGAGTAATTTGCTTTGGTCATGATCTGTCATGAACTTTATGTAGATCTTATAATTTCATCTTGACAAAATCGACTGCTCAGGTGGCTTAATGGTTAGAGCGTCTGCCTCAGATGTGGGAGGTCGTCGGTTTGATCCCTGGCCGAGTCATATCAGAGACTTTAAAAATGTAGTACTGACAGCTGCTTAGCATTAAGAGGATTAGTGTTAGGACTGGTCAGCCTAGTGTCTGGATAATGTGACTGGGTGGGACATAATGCTACACGTCTGCAGCTTGATGCCCCAGTGCTAGACATCACTGTAAACTGTCACACTGCAGACATCGTAGTGATATGACTGAAACATTGTTAAAGCTATGTTAAAAATTAAAATCACACACACTTGACCGAATCCCCCTCCCCTTGTCCAGTGAATTAAGCTTTTCACTATATTTAGACTACATTCCATAGGCAAATATTTATTGCTTCATTTTTTTGGTTAACACCTTCAGATAGACTATTAATTTGTGGTGATTTAAGAACTTGCTGAAACAAAAAATGCAGTGATTTCTCATGCATAATGAATACCCAGAATTGAATTAGGAGATTGAGGGCTACACTGTTAGATCTACTCATCATTTTTAGTGATAATTGTGTACTGTCATTTCCCAGTACCTCATGCAGGTCTTTGATGTTTGCAGTTGTTGCCATTATATACAAAGAATGATAATGATGGTTTCTTTCAATGAAAAAACTGTTTTACAAAAGTTATAATTTCATCTACCTCGTGTATTCAGTCAGTCTTTAAAGACTGTCTACCCAGGTAAAATCACTGAGCAGACACTTTTGTCAATACAATTTAACAATTATCTGAAATTCCCAAAAGTTGAAATCATGTAACTCGGTGGATACCTGTATATCTTCATATGAGACATTGCATGTAACCAGTAAAGCGCCAGGAACCATTCAGTTTATATCCACTGCAATTTGGTATGAACACTGTCAAATAGACATGTGCCTTTTGCAGATCTACCAATTCATATGATTTTGCTGCAAGTCATACAAAAATTACCCTTAAAATATGGACTTATGGCAAAATAGTCAAATCTATGGAAAACTTATCATTACCAAAAAATCCAGAAAATTTGTACATCCATGTTTGATTTGGATCCTGGTTTCATATTGGAAGTAGTAATTTGGTCAGGGAAACTAGACTAACTTAACAGCAGCACATTAAATGCTTTAAACTGCACCTATTTCTTCATGCAAAGCATCTGAGCTAACTGTTGATCATAGATGGTTTTGAAAAATGGCATCCAGCAAGCAATGCATGTTTAAGATGAAGGGGAAAATAAGAAAGAAGCCTCTTGAAAAGTGTTAGTAATCAACACAAGAAAAATAAAAAGGAATATTCAGATTCTTGGGAATGAAGGCTGGAAGGGACATAATTTATGTTTATTGGACATCAAGTGCTAATTTGCGTATGACTCATGGTGGGAAATATGATTGCCAGTGTCATGCGAAATGTAAAGTTGAGAGACAGCAACAAGCCATTGAGCAGCATAGGGTTTGGGACTAAAATTTGTTCAGCTGTACTTAAGGTAAATAATGTCTATGCGTACTTGACAAACGTTTCAGTTGAACATAAAGTTTATCGTCACTGCATGTTCCGAATACCGAACTTTTATGTTTTCCAGCTTTACAATAGCAGTTTATGATATTTTGTTACTCCTTACTGAAAACTGGTCAAACTTAAGGGAAAAAAATCAGCTTCTTTACTGAGACAGACTTGTCAGGGTTGGCATATCTGCTTTTCGGTGGTTTGGTCTCTTCAGCTCCGTTTTGGATAGAGTTAATGGTTCTTGATTATTAGCTTCACATATTTGCTTAGGTTGTACTTTATAACATTCTCAAGACGCATTCATGTCCTGATGCAATTTATGAACATTGTATAATAGAATATTCCTTTACGGGCTTAGCCTTGTCTGCTTTATATTTTTGTTAGCATAGCTCAAGATCTTTCTGACTGAATGTAGTACCAACATCTTACATGTAGATGCTGGAAGTCGCAAGTTTGAAACCGGGCTGAGTCATACCAAAGATTTATATAAATAGTACTGATAGTTTCCTTGCTAGTCACTCGGAATTAAGAGGTTAGTGTTGGGACCATTTTTCACAGTATTATTATGGCCCTTGTCAATCAACTTCATGTCTTTACATTTGATGATGCTTGTGTTGATGATGTCTTGAAATATTGCCTTTCCACATCATCATTTTGTTGTCCCTGAGTGCACATTTTCGCCCTACTTTGGTTTCTACACACACCCACAAGTATTCTGAGCAAATTGTTATGAGCAGGTTCCTTTGTGTTGCCCTTTTTGACAATGGCCGTAGTTGAATTCCTTTACAGTGCTTTCCACTGGGTGTAACCTCAAGGCCTATCACACTGAAAATGTAAATTAAATGCTTTTCCTATTGCACATATTGGTATGAGCAAGTCCCTTTGTGATGCCCCTATTGGTAATAGTACTAATTGAATAGCAGTCCACTGGGTGTAACCTTGAAGCCTTTCACACTGAAAATGTAAATTAAATGCTTTTCCTATTGCACATATTGGTTTGAGCAAGTCCCTTTGTGATGCCCCTATTGGTAATAGTACTAATTGAATAGCAGTCCACTGGGTGTAACCTTGAAGCCTTTCACACTGACAATGTAAATTAAATGCTTTTCCTATTGCACATATTGGTATGAGCAGGTCCCTTTGTGTTGCCCCTTTTGGTAATAGTACTAATTAAATAGCAGTCCACTGGGTGTAACCTTGTTTTGTTTGTTTTTATGGTTTAACGCCATTTTTCAGCACAATATATATAGGCTATACATGGTGGCCTGTATTAGTGGTGGAGGAAGAAACCGGAAAAACCCCAGAAAGAACCACCGACCCACGAGAAGGTACTGGCAAGCTTTCTCACTTAACTACATTAGCCGAATCTTAGACTCGAACCCACGCAGACAGAGGTGAGATGGCAGTGGTCCGTAACGGACAGCGCTTTAGACCACTCGGAACCCCGGTGTAACCTTGAAGCCTATCACACTGACAATGTAAATTAAATACTTTTCATATTGCACATATTGGTATGAGCAAGTCCCTTTGTGATGCCCCTTTTGGTAATAGTACTAATTGAATAGCAGTCCACTGGGTGTAACCTTGAAGCCTATCACACTGACAATGTAAATTAAATGCTTTTCATATTGAACACAGTCATTGTATGTGTTGCAGGTCAGAGTTCACAGTGTTCTGAAGCAGCAGAAATCCAAGGGTCAGTCTGAGGTCACAGTGGATGCTGGGAAACAAGAAAGGTGTGCCTTGACTAAAGTTTCACATATAATTTTGACTACCATATTTTTGTGTATAAGACGTACCCAGTCCAGCCAACACATTATAATTGCACTTGGAACATCCTTTGCCTTTTACTGTCACAATCGTGTTACAGAAAGGGTTAATGAAATGTTTGACCACAAAAGATTTTTTCATAGTTTTCTGAATAAGAGTTGCTTACTTAAATCAAGAAGACTAATAAATAAGGTTTTTCTAAATTTTAATTAAGGAAAAGGTAACACAGACAAGCAGGGTTATTAATTGCCCTATGTGTATAGGTAAAACAGTAGTCATGAAATGGAACAATATATGATGAATAACTTGGAACTGAATTTAGAATCACAATAAAATTCATCATTGTGTTTAAAAATTTGTGTAACTTTACTACATAAAAATTTCAGT
The DNA here is from genome assembly GCA_029339505.1 of Unio delphinus. NCBI lineage: Eukaryota > Metazoa > Mollusca > Bivalvia > Unionida > Unionidae > Unio > Unio delphinus. Next base: position 10,623,464 of record JAQISU010000306.1, read on the forward strand.
TATTTTGAGGGAATTTACATATGGCTTTAGGGAATTTAAAGTGTGGTTTTAGGGACTTTAAGCATGATTTTAGGGACTTTAAAGTATTTGTTTTAGGACTTTATAGTATGGTTTTAGGGACTTCAGAGTATTTTTTTAGGGTCTTTTAGTATATTTTTAGGGACTTCAAAGTATGGCTTTAGGTTCTGAATGTTTCAGTACATGATCACTGTTATAGCTTGCATTGTTATACGACTCCATTGTTTGAATGGAGAATGAGTATGGCTTTATTGTCTATGAATCCGGTAACACTTCACTTGAGTGAGAGATCAGCAAATTGTTTTCCGTTTTTTTCCAGAGAAAGACTAGAAAGAGCTATTGAGCAGCTACAAACAAAACTTAAGGAAACAAGGTATGTTGGATCTATATTTGCTAGCATTGTGGAATTCATAAAATCTTACCATTAATTTTTTGGAAAAAGAAGCATCTTCACATGTAACATCACTGATTTCACTATAACGATCTTCTCATGTAACATCACTGGTTCACTATAACGATCTCCTCATGTAACATCACTGGTTCACTATAATAATCTCCACATATAACATCACTGGTTTCACACTAATGATCTCATGTAACATCACTGTTTTCACTCTAATGATCTCCTCATGTAACATCACTGGTTTCACACTAATGATCTCATGTAACATCACTGATTTCACACTAATGATCTCATGTAACATCACTGTTTTCACTATAATGATCTCCTCATGTAACATCACTGGTTTCACTATAATGATCTCCTCATGTAACATCACTGGTTTCACTATAATGATCTCCATATGTAACATCACTGGTTCACTATAATGATCTCCTCATGTAACATCACTGGTTTCACTATAATGATCTCCTCATGTAACATCACTGGTTTCACTATAATGATCTCCATATGTAACATCACTGGTTCACTATAATGATCTCCTCATGTAAAATCACTGGTTTCACTATAATGATCTCATGTAACATCACTGATTTCACTATAATGATCTCCTCATGTAACATCACTGATTTCACTATAATGATCTCCTCATGTAACATCACTGGTTCACTATAATGATCTCCTCATGTAACATCACTGGTTTAACTATAACAATCTCTTTATGTAATGTCATTTGTCCCACTAAGATGATTATATCCAAAGTAACGTCACTTGTTTCACTATAATGATGATTTTAGTATGGTACCAATTGGTGTCATTACTATAATAATCATAGATATAGTTTGTTTGATTAGGATATTTAACGTAGCTTTAAATTTTTTTAGTAATATCGCTACGATGTCTGCTGTGAGGCAGTTTATAGTGATGTCTAGCACTGTGGCATCATGCTGCAGATATCCCACCCAGTCACATTATCCTGACACCGGGCTGACCAGTCCTAACACTAACCTCTTAATACTGAGCATCAAGCGAGGCAGCCGTTAGTACCATTTTTGTAAGTCTTTGGTATGACTCAGTGGGTTATCGAACCCATGACCTCATTCTTCCATGGTGGACGCTCTAACTACTAGGCCACCATAGGTATAGTGTTATATGTCTTGTCATCATTTCTGGGTTTTTCTTATTTGAAACTCCCTTACAAAATGTAATAAAATTTGAAATAGGATCCTGGCATTTGATGGGAAATATTCAAAATGAAAAGAAGAAAGGACCCCCCCCCAACCAACTTGATTGTTTTCTTAAAAATAACTTGTCTGATTTAGCCATAATAATATAGGGACCATGATTCGTCACTGTCATTTTAGCAACGAGACCCTGATTTGTCTTTGCATACCTCATTGGCATATTAGCATAGAGACCCTTATTTGTCTTTGCAGAATTCATTGACATATTAGCATAAAGACCCTGATTTGTCTTTGCATCATTCATTGGCATATTAGCATAGGCCCTGATTTGTCTTTGCAGAATTCATTGGCATATTAGCATAGGCCCTGATTTGTCTTTGCAGAATTCATTGTCATATTAGCATAGAGACTCTGATTTGTCTTTGCATCATTCATTGGCATATTAGCATAGAGACCCTGATTTGTTTGTTTTGTTTGTTTTAGGGTTTAACACCATTTTTCAGCACACAATAGGCTATACATGGCAGCCAGTATTATTGGTGGAGGAAGAACATGGGAAAACCACTGGAAAGAACCACCGACCCACGAGAAGCTACTGGCAAGCTTTTTCACATAAATACGTTAGTCAAATCTTAGACTCGAACCCACGCATACAGAGGTGAGACGGCAGTGATCCGTAACGGAAAGCGCGTTAGACCACTCGGGGCCCCAGACCCTGATTTGTCTTTGCAGAATTCATTGGCATATTAGCATAAGAGACCCTTATTTGTCTTTGCATAACTCATTGGCATATTAGGATCAAAGCTATAAATTGAAATCCTGAGAAGAAAAATTTATGAAGACACTGACATGCTGGCATGTACTACAATGACAGATCTGGGCCTATATAGGGTATTATTGTGTTCCATAGCAAATATTAAACCATTTAGATGAATCTCAGGTCATTGAGCAATGATTGATCAGACTGAAAGTGACATGGGTATTACAGGAACTGGATGTGTTTGTACAAAGAACAAAGTGCTTCTAAAAAAATTCAATTTTTTTAATACAAAATTACTATTGGTATTTGATTACCTGCACATGGAGTTGTATATGTGTGAACTGTGGGGTAATAACCCACTCCAACACAGGGAGTTTTGAAAGGCAGTCCTGCAAGATAGCAGGATAACAGTCTGTTGATTAACCTGTGCAGACACAATACGAGAAATCAAACTTGTTTATAAAATTTTGTGGTTGGCTAAAAAAAATATACATATTTGAGGTACATAATTTCGTGGTTGTCATTTGTAAAAAGAATCATTACAGTGTATATATTTGTTTAAAATAATATACTTTAATTCACTTCCACACATTTAAAAACAAATTAGGCCTGATCCTGACTGCAATAATTGGGTTAGTTAGGTAGGTTATTTATTGGTAAACATAACGATTACCATAAATGCAGGCCCTGAGTGGCTGAGTGGTCTAAAGTGCTCTTTGTTACGGATCACTGCCATCTCACCTGTCTGCGTGTGTTCGAGTCTAAGATTCAGCAAACGTAGTTATGTGAGAAAGCTTGCCAGTAGCTTCCCATAGGTCGGTGGTTCTTTCCTGGGTTTTTCCTGGGTTCTTTCTCAACCATTAATACTGGCCACCATGCATAGCCTATTGTGTGCTGAAAAATGGCGTTAAACCCTACAACAACTACCATAAATGCAGAGAACTGAATCCAAGAAGATGCATATATCCTTTTGTTCATATTGTTTTCTACATATGTAAAAGAAAATAAACTTAATTTAATAGTCCTAATTAAGAGTATGTTTTTATTCTTCTGTGCTTTTTATGACCACTATCAAAATTTAAAGCTCTAGACTAAGTTTTCATCTCTCTTTTCATTATATAACTAAATAACCATTAAAGAAGAACAACACAACAAACACAATTACTTCATATGTCTACAGTTCAGTTCAAGTTGAGGTTTACTCTCTTAATTGTTGACTGAATTCTGATACCATGTGAGCTCTGTTCTTTACTTGTTGCCCCATACTGTGAGCAGAATGTGCCAGTGATATATGGTTACTGTCCCAATTATAGGAAACAGCAACATACCATTTTGTCAGGTGCATGTACAGAACCCATAGATTAATTTGTCAACATATTCTCCCAGGAGGAACTCAAGTATACTGAATTAAATGAATGGAAGGACAATGTATATTGGATATGAATAATCAGATATGGTCTTGATTGAGTTGAATGCCTGATCTTAATTGAGTTGAAGACCTGGTCTTGATTGAGTTGAAGGCCTGGTCTTGATTGACTTGAAGACCTGGTCTTGATTGAGTTAAAGACCTGGTTTTGATTGAGTTGAAGACCTGTTCTTGATTGAGTTGAAGACCTGGTCTTGATTGAGTTGAAGACCTGGTCTTGATTGAGTTGAAGACCTGGTCTTGATTGAGTTGAAGACTTGGTCTTGATCGAGTTGAAGACCTGTTCTTCATTGAGTTGAAGACTTGGTCTGATTGAGTTGAAAACCTGAAGACCTGATCTTGATTGAGTTGAAGACCTGATCTTGATTGAGTTAAAGACTTGGTCTTGATTGAGTTGAAGACCTGATCTTGATTGAGTTAAAGACTTGGTCTTGATTGAGTTGAAGACCTGATCTTGATTGAGTTGAAGACCTGGTCTTGATTGAGTTGAAGACCTGGTCTTGATTGACTTGAAGACCTGGTCTTGATTGATTTGAAGACCTGGTTTTGATTCAGTTGAAGACCTGGTCTTGATTGACTTGAAGATCTGGTTTTGATTGTCTTGAAGACCTTTTCTTGACTGAGTTGAAGACCTGGTCTTGATTGAGTTGAAGACCTGGTCTTAATTGAGTTGAAGACCTGGTCTTGATTGAGTTGAAGGCCTGGTCTTGATTGACTTGAAGACCTGGTCTTGATTGAGTTAAAGACCTGGTTTTGATTGAGTTGAAGACCTGTTCTTGATTGAGTTGAAGACCTGATCTTGAGTTGAAGACCTGGTCTTGATTGAGTTGAAGACCTGGTTTTGATTGAGTTGAAGACCTGGTCTTGATTGAGTTGAAGACTTGGTCTTGATCGAGTTGAAGACCTGTTCTTTATTGAGTTGAAGACTTGGTCTGATTGAGTTGAAAACCTGAAGACCTGATCTTGATTGAGTTGAAGACCTGATCTTGATTAAGTTAAAGACTTGGTCTTGATTGAGTTGAAGACCTGATCTTGATTGAGTTGAAGACCTGGTCTTGATTGAGTTGAAGACCTGGTCTTGATTGACTTGAAGACCTGGTCTTGATTGATTTGAAGACCTGGTTTTGATTCAGTTGAAGACCTGGTCTTGATTGACTTGAAGATCTGGTTTTGATTGTCTTGAAGACCTTTTCTTGACTGAGTTGAAGACCTGGTCTTGATTGAGTTGAAGACCTGGTCTTGATTGAGTTGAAGACTTGATCTTGATTGAGTTGAAGACCTGATCTTGATTGAGTTGAAGACTTGGTCTTGATTGGCTTGACTCGACTCATAAGCCAGTTAATACAAAGAGTATTATGTTCACATAGGACAAAGTGTCACTTTGGATGGATATGATTAGAAGAACTTGAAGGAAGCTGGACTGATCTGCTGATTGTTATTCAGCGGTTATATGTATGAAATATGATTAGTTTTATTTAGATTTTGTTGAATTTAGTGTCAGTTTAAGATATTTTTGGTTATATGTATGAAATGTGATGAGTTTTGTTTAGCTTTTCTTGATTTTAGTAGCAATTTTAAGATATATTTGGTTTTATGTATGAAATGTAATTAGTTTTATTTAGTTTTTGTTGATTTTAGCAGCAATTTTAAGATATATTTGGTTATATGTATGAAAGGTAATTAGTTTTATTTAGTTTTTGTTGAATTTAGTGTCAGTGTTAAGTTATTTTTGGTTATATGTATGTAAGGTAATTAGTTTTATTTAGTTTTGTTGAAATTAGTGGCAATTGTAAGATATATTTGGTTATATGTATGAAAGGTAATTAGTTTTATTTAGTTTTGTTGATTTTTGTGGCAATTGTAAGATATATTTTGTTATATCATGCAGAGGAAATGGGATCGAAGTGCCTTCCCAAAGTTTATTAAAATATGCCCCAGTGTCTTTTTGCACGGTGGAATGAAAAATAGTGGTTGAAATCAGTTAAATAAAGAATGTAGTGAAAACTTCATTTTCATGAAACATCCGTGTTTGAATTGTACATGGCAATTGCAATCAAATTGATCTAATCTTTCAGTATTGGAACAGTGGATAATATAGTAGTATTTTATTGGATATTTGTATGGATACATAACTAACAACATTATTCTATGTTACATGTGCTTATAAAATGACATTATATATTAGATATTATTTTTTACGGGTAAATTGCTAGAAGTATTATTCTGTGTTACATGTGCTTTTAAAAAGGCATTTCATTATATTGGATATTTCTGTGGATAAATAGCTGCTAGTGTCATTTTACAAAACAATGTGTTTACAAAAAGGAACAGTCTGTGATTTACTTTTTTTAATCATGAACTTTGATGCTGTCATGTTTCTCTGATATTTGCAAATTTCATTGGATTGCACAAAAATGTATTATTATTATAAATAGATATAATATATGCCAATATATGCATTATGAAGATACAAACCCAAAGCATAATTTTTTTTACTGTAGCATCAGATAGTCATTGCATCAGGACAGAACTTCAGGGAAATTGAAATTATGCATGTAATTAAAATTTAATCAGTTGTCATTGTTCCTTATCTTCCGTAAATGTGTCGTGAAATATTTTTCTCAACATTGAAAATACAATTTCTAAATATACAGATAAATAAGCAAGTGGTATTTCAGCATTACATATTGTTTGTGTCAGGCACAGTGAATATCAGTTTCGCTAATATTTTGTAAGACCTTATATTAGTGAGCTTGATTACAAAAATGACACAAATTGGTACATCATAAATAAAAATATCTTAACGGTATAACAATATGTGCGAAGACAGACATGTATATACAGAGAGACATTGGTTACATTGTTACGTTGGTTACATTGTTGCAGGGAGCTGTTATCTGCCAGCCAGCAGGAGAATATGTCATTACAGGAAGAACAGGACAGGCTGTTGCAGAGGCAGAACAAACTGTTTCAGGATCTACAAGACAGGGAGGAGAACTTTAAGAGGAGGTCAGTCCGTTGTGCCATATTTGATCATTAGAAGATATTAATATTTAATTATCTCTTCCCAGTAACAGTAGAAAAGATACAGGCATCATCTACAATTGTAAGTTGTGTAAATAGTTTACCATGGTCTGAGCATATTATGGTGTTTATTCATCTGTACCAATTTCAGTTGTGCACAATGACTTTGTTAGACTTTCTGGTTTACATTACACTTGTGGTGTAGAATAAGTCTTTTTATTTTGGGGTGAAAAGATTAGATACCAAGGTAACTTTAACTGAAAAAAGAGAAAACATCATCAGTTGTACATCACATACCTGGACCAATCTGTGTGGATGGCCTGCATTCAGGATCAGGAAGAAGACTATTGATATTGGGGTCAAAAGAGCAAATTGGATGGCCTGCATTCAGGATAAGGAAGAAGACTATTGATATTGGTGTCAAAAGACCAAACTGTGTGGATGGCCTGCATTCAGGATAAGGAAGAAGACTATTGATATTGGTGTCAAAAGACCAAACTGTGTGGATGGCCTGCATTTGGGATAAGGAAGAAGATTATTGATATTGGTGTCAAAAGACCATAGATCAAGGTCTTTGTGACTGAGACTGAAATAAAAATAGTTTCTACACAGTAATATTAATTCTACATTACAGACCTGGACTAGGCTGTGTTGGTGGCTGCATTTTGGGTACTGTAAGGAAGAAACCTTGTGATTTAAGGGTCAAAAGGTCCAAGTAACTAATTGAAAAAAGAAAAATGGTTTCTGTTCAAAATAATAGTCATCAACTGTCATCAGATGAAGCCTCATGATTTTTTTGGGGGGTGGGGGGGATTGAAGGTCACAGAGACTGTGCCTGGAAGAAGAAAAATTGTTTCTGTTTTAAGATTTTAACCTATGACTGTGTGTCCTAAGTTTTTGGGAGGGCTTGCAAAAGGGTATGTAAAAGGCCTATTGATTTTGGTATATAAAGGTCAAAGGTCATTGCAGCTGCTGCTCGAAGAAAAATCAACTTGTACTTTTGAGTTTTAAACAAACCTGTAAAATCTGAAATCTAAATTTAGGTCAGAGGTCAAGAAGATGGAAAGTCTAATATGAAAATGAAATAGTGTCTGCATATTAGGTTTAGTTCAGGACTGTCTATCTTGACCAGAGTGTCATTGAGACCAAGAGATCAGAATGATTGCTAGAATCAACTACAGTATCTTAGTGTCTTCAGAGAAGACTGTGAACCACAAGGTGGATATATAATGTGTCACTCACATTACAAATATTTTAGTATACTCAACATGTTATTGTAAATCATAATTGAAGTTTTCTGATGAAGCAAAGTGTTTTGAATGTCTTGTTTTAACACTGTGCATCATTTTAACAAAGTAAACTGTTTAAGTTTGTTTGGGAGAGAAGTCGCTTTGGTTAAAGAAAACATATCTTCCATGGACATTTGATGAGTATTAGGATGGTTAAGCAGACGTATGATGCTAACAATGTTGAAATGTCAAATTTCCATAATGTTTCATTACATGATGTAATTAATGAATTGGTTTAATTAATTGAATATACTCTTGATGTATAAATAATTAACAATAATAAAAGGTGTTAATGTTAATATAACACTGTTATATATGCCATTGTATAAACCATTTCCTACAATAATTGGTATAATTTACCCAGAGTGATGCAGAATTATCTACTTGAGAAAATTGTCTTAATCTAAAAATCAATTTTTCTCTGAAGGCTGGAGGAGATGGCAAAGGAAAAGTCAGATGCTGTGAGGGTGCAACAGGAGATTGTCCAACAGCTTAAATTGCAGAATGCCACTGTGTCAGCCTCATTCAGGGTGAGTCACAAATGTAAGATTGTGACACAGAATTGTAGTAATATGCAGAACAGATTACCACTTAATAGGATAAAACTATACAGAATTGTAACACAGAACAAATTACCACCTAATATTATAAAACTACACAGACTTGTAACAGAACAGATTACCACTTAAAGGGATTATACACAGACTTGTAACAGAACAGATTACCACTTAAAGGGATTATACACAGACTTGTAACAGAACAGATTACCACTTAAAGGGATTATACAAAGAATTGTAACAGAACAGATTACCACTTAAAGGGATTATACACAGACTTGTAACAGAACAGATTACCACTTAAAGGGATTATACACAGAATTGTAACAGAACAGATTACCACTTAAAGGGATTATACACAGACTTGTAACATAACAGATTACCACTTAAAGGGATTATACACAGAATTGTAACAGAACAGATTACCACTTAAAGGGATTATACACAGAATTGTAACAGAACAAATTAACACCTAATATGAAAAAACTACACAGAATTGTAACACAAAACAAATTTTCACCTAATATGATAATAATACACATAATTGTAACACAGAACAAATTATCACCTAATCTGATAACACTACACAGAATTGTAGCCTGGAACAAATAACTCTTTAAAAAGACTACAGAGAATTGTAAGATGTTACATATTACTTTATAATAAAGACCCGCCAACTCTTACAATGTAATAGTGAGTCTTACTGAAATTACCCCAGTCTCACAAGCAGACTTAGTGAGTCTTACTGAAATTACCCCAGTCTCACAAGCAGACTTAGTGAGTCTTACTGAAATTACCCGTCTCACAAGCAGACTTAGTGAGTCTTACTGAAATTACCCCAGTCTCACAAGCAGACTTAGTGAGTCTTACTGAAATTACCCCAGTCTCACAAGCAGACTTAGTGAGTCTTACTAAAATTACCCCAGTCTCACAAGCAGACTTAGTTTAAAGCTCCTCCTGCCCATCATTTACTAAGCAAGATGGTTGGAGAGGACAGGAAGGAGCGAGGGGTTTGGCCCTAGTAAGTTGCACCCTCTCCTGCAGCATTTTCCTCTTCTTCACATTCCATTAGGTGTCTCTAGCCTTTTTGCACGAGTTTAGTCGGACATCAGGGGCCCTGACTGGCCGAGTGGTCTAAAGCACTCTCCATTAAGGATCACTGCCATCTCACCTCTGTTTGTGTGGGTTTGAGTCTCAGATTTGGCCAATGTGGGTATGTGAGAAAGCTTGCCAGTAGCTTCTCGTGGGTTGGTGGTTCTTTCCGGGGGTTTTCCCGGGTTATTCCTCCACTATTAATAATAGCCTATCATGTGCTGAAAAATAGTGTTAAACCCTGCAACAATAACAACAACATTAGTCGGATATCATGGGTAATGTGTATGTCTATTCCACTTTATAGGATGGCTATGGGGTTTGTTTCTTGGAACATCTTTCCCTGTTATGGAACCCCATCTTCATTCAGCAGTCCAAACTGACTCAGTTAAAGTCAAGAGTCTCCTAAACAACGATACGTACACAGGCCCTTCTGTGAGTCCACCACATATCGGGCAAGAGAAATAGTCTGATGGACAGTTTGTCCATAGGAGGCCTTGTGGGCCTCATAGAATAGGGTCTGCACCAATCAGTAGCAGAATTACTTTTCCAACTGGGGGCAAAATCTTGGCTGATTTTTTCACTATGAAAAAAAAAAATCACCTTTTTTTTTTTATTTCTCCAGTACCATTGGCTTAGGTGTTGAACACTTTCAGCCAAAAGAATGATTTTCTATTTTTGTGTTCAAATTTTCACCTTTGGAACTAATTCCACAGACAGGATGTAAATTCTTCTCCTGGAAGCTTTATGTGGCTCAAAGGTTCAAGAACCCATTTGACCTGTTGGTAGAGAAGTGTGGGATATTACCACATAAGAGTGAGCTGCTGTCGCAGTACTGGGGCTATCTCTTCAAATGAGCCTGTAGATTCTCCGCCTTCATGCTTGACTCAGCTCAAGCAATCAGTCTGCAAGGACCAGTTTGTGGCAAGGTTGCTAACTGCATAGACCATGCTAGGATGCAATCTACTTCTTGTGTTTATGATGCATTGTGGAAAATCATCAATAATTTGTGGAATAAGAAACACAAGGATTCTAGTTGTCTCCTTTAAATGCAGTTGCAGATTTGTTCTTCCTTTTGTTTCAAAGATAAATAATGTGCTTTGTCCACTATTAAAGTCTATAGGGCAGCCCTATCTAACACATTCAAGTTTCCTCATCATGGGATCTCATCAGCTTTAGAGACAGTCTTTAGGGCAGCCCTATCTAACACATTCATGTTCCCTCATCTTGGGATCTCATCTGCTTTAGAGACAGTCTATAGGGCAGCTGTATCTAACACATTCATGTTCCCTCATCACGGGATCTCATCTGCTTTAGAGACAGTCTATAGGGCAGCCCTATCTAACACATTCATGTTCCCTCATCATGGGATCTCATCTGCTTTAGAGACAGTCTTTAGGGCAGCCCTATCTAACACATTCATGTTCCCTCATCATGGGATCTCATCTGCTTTAGAGACAGTCTATAGGGCAGCCCTATCTAACAGATTTAAGTTCCCTCATCACGTTATTTCATCTGCTTTAGAGAATGTCTATAGGGCAGCCCTATCTAACACATTCATCTTCCCTCATCTTGGGATCTCATCTGCCTAGATGGAATATTTGGTGTGTTATTTTGTCAAAACTCTTCTATGAACCATTGAGTGAAAGTTTCTTTGAAAACCACACACTTAAGACTGTTTTCTTTTTCATCAAAGCATCAGTGAGGAGAAGGAACAAACTTCATGTCTTGTCAGTGAAAGAGGATTGTTTGTTTTTCAATGGCAATTCTGATTCAGTTTCTTTTCTTCTGGGTGTCTAACTTCTGTTCAGATCCCCAGTCTCAGTTGTATCAATGCACGGTCAGGACAGGCCCAATAAAGACTTTAAACTTTTATGTGTATCTGTTTTTCTCTTAAGGGAAGGTAACAATCATTTTCTGCCTCTTAAGGGTTCCATTGATATTTTGGCTAGGACTATTTTCCAAGTTATTGTCCCTTTTAACAAGAAAGATTATCAGTCACCAACTGAGAGGGATCTTTAATAAGAATTATAAACCCAGGAAGTTAGGGCTATTGCTACATCTTGGGCCAATTTAAATCAATCTTTCAGTAATGTAATGAAAGCCATCTTCTGGTAGCCTCACTCTACCTTCTCCTTGTTTTATCCTCAACCATGTTGTCATCTTATAGAGAAGGCATTCTCTCGTTATGCCCCATAGTGGAAATGAAGCATGTAGCCCAACCTACTAGATTACACAAATGAAAGCTGCTACTGGAAGAGTAAGTGCATTTGTTTTCAGCACCAAATTTATGAGGTCATTATTTCCCAGATTTGTATATTCAGCAATCAAATAGTAGCTGGTAATATATTTCGCTATTAAAATGGATTTTTTTTCTTTGTCGAGGGGAGGTAAAATTAATTTTTAATTATGTAATACTTACATGCTGCTATTGCATAGACTATCTCCTTCCACCATGTTTTGATGTCCGGTTTTCTAGAATGAAAGGTATTCTGTATATTGGCTGGGTCTAAGGTGTTAGAATGGAATCATTATTTTAAATTCTGGTCCTTAAAGACTAATTGGAGCGAATAACCAGCTCTAATTGAGGATAAATGTTTCTAAGAAAAGATAAAAAAAAAACTACTCATTTTAGTACAAGTGCTGAATCAACTTAAAGTGTATTATGAAAGTGGGTCACACTAGCATCTGTATAAAGGTTAGAATTTATGCATATTTGACTTTATTTCAGTTTGTATATACAGTCCTACCCGTTTATATCTACATCGCTTATCTCGACAATCCGCCTATGTCGACAAAAAGGCAAAGTCCCAGTCCCATGGTCTACTATTACTATCAAATTGTCATGCCTATGTCGACGTCGAGATAGAAGAAAAACGTATATGTCGACAGAAGCCCTTGGTCCCAGCTTGAACAAATCCTTTGTTTTCGAAACGTTTATGTCGACAAGCTGCCAATTAAGACCAATACTTTGTTCAACAATTAGTTGATCTTGCCTCCAGGCTTTAATGTCGCGGTCGGATAAAAAAAAAAAAAAAAAACCATAGCAGCACGTTTTCTCACCACTCTGCAGCTAGTTAATTCTTTGATCTTGCCGCCTAGCTTGTGGGTCATGTTCTTCAAATGTACTCTTACAATGACAGCATGTACATCTGTGGGTCTTTCAGCCACTGAATTTTCTGATTGTAAATATATCAGCACAGCGAAAAGGATCAATTGATGAACACAATTTCCCAATCAACAGGTGGTCGAAGCCGGACTAGCAAGCCCTTAAATTTGCCGTCCAGGAAATTGATGCGTACAGAGGACTCCTGTATACGTGATTTTCTGAATCCCATATATAAAAATTGCGTGAAAAAACGAATTACACGTTTCCGAGACCTTTGAAAGTGATCGGTGATTTTCACTGTGAAAGTTTCATTTTTAACTTTATTTACATTTTACAATGGCTACCGACAGAAGGGTAAAACGCAAATTAAATTTACAGTCTTTGGAAACTAAATATCTGGCTGTTAATGAAGTTAAGGGATGAACATCTCGTAAAGAGGTCTGTTAAATTTTTTCATTTAAAATTAACACGTCCAGGAAGGATGAAAGCTGCAGAGTCTATAAAGAAAGACTAAGTTGAAGGTAACTGTGCTCCCCTAAGGAAGAAGCAAGACTGGTACATTTGAAGACGTGGAGGAAGCATCTAAACAGTTCACGGTTCAATTAAGCATTATCGAAAAAGCTTAGTGTGGAGAACTTCGCTGCAACAAGTGGTTGGTGCAGTCGCTTTAATGTTCATCATAACATCGGATACAAAAGTATTTGTGGAGAATACATGTACTGTTGACAGTTTTTCATTTCCCTATCCCCTTGGTACCCTCAATAACATGGGAACAGACTGACCGATATCTAGGCTGATTTAAGTACATGTACTTGAAGCATGCAACTAAAAACTAGACAAACACGTGTTAATGCTGACGTTGAATCTCTCATGTTTTTCATATCAGGATTTGACCGATGCAATATTTTATTGTGGACTTTATTACACAAAGGTAACCAAAATGTTTTTGTCAATATACAAGTGTATTTCACTCTAGTTTTGTCCCCACATACTAAAAATTTACATTGTTTTTTTTTCAAAGTGTAAATACTACTCACTGATGACCGGTTGCCCCTTATTGAAGAATTTAACTTGCATTTTTTTTTTGCAGACACCCCCCCCCCCCCACCCCCCCCCCGCAAACACTTATCTCGACATCCGCTTATCTCGACAATATTTCCTTGGTCCCGAGGATGTCGAGATAAACGGGTAGGACTGTATAATAATTCAATTTGTTTGTATTATAGCATCTAATTTAAACAACACACAATACATAGGTTAATATACACTTTATTGTACATATAAAATAATCTTTGGTATAACAGGGGCAAGTCCTGTCACAGCACACTGCCTTGGCCCAGCTCTGAATTTCTTATTGTATAGGAATGCCTCAGGAAGAGACTTGTGGGAGTTTGTAGGGTTGTGAAGTGTGTCCAACAACTGTATGTGAAGCCTAAAGGGCTGATACGAGGTATATAGGGACCGTGATAAACGAAACTCGACAAGTCAGATCCTGAGGATTGCCATGGTAACAAGCATGAGCCACTATTCCATACATGGCCATGGATAGCTTGGATGAAGTGTATGGCCTAATAGTTGATTATATAAAGTACAGACAAATTTGGTTCAACCAAAGTTTTGAATACATGAACATGGGCAATGTGCCAGAGAATGGAGCTGGAACAGTATGCTTTGCAAGAAATGCCCAAAACAAATGACATGATGGATGGAGGGGAGGCAAGTGGTTCTTTTCATAGCTAATTTAAGTGCAACATGCACACTGAAAAGCAAACATCTCAGAAGGCATCCATGCTGCTGTATCACTGCCTCAAACCAGCTAACAAATGTTAGATCACGTGCTCTAACTCGGTCATCCGTTTGGTTCAACATGACAACATATCTGAGTTTAGTAACTGACCTCATGTCTGGCAGAATCACGGCGGACAAAGAGGGGCCCAAACAAGGGACCAGGGAAGAATGCACTGTGTGTTATTCAAACTATATTTAACCAATTCAATTACATTTAACACCTGACAGTATCCCACTGATACAGGTAACAACTTGCAAGGTCAAACTGTGACTTTTAACACCTGACAGCATCACACGATTAACACTTGACATTGGCACATTAATAATTATTACTTCCAATAAAAATGCAAAATATTAACAGCTTAATTATAGTAGTAACATGTATCGTTGTTTAGGAGACTGTTGACAATAAGCTCATTATTGGACTTGTTCCTTAAATTAACTGGTAATAAAACCCATTCTTTTATTTAGGATCAGATTATAGCCCTTCAAGAGGACCACCATCACACAATGGACATGCTTCAGAAGCGAATCGATCACCTTGAGTCAGAAAATCTTGGCCTTGAGCGAGAGCTTCAACAACAGGCGCAGTATGCTGGGACCAAATTGTCAGAGATGGAAAAATCTGCTACATCTCCAGTTTCAGAGCTACATGTAGCCATCCCTGACATTAGACATATGGAGAGGCAGGAAGGGGAGGTAACTATTGTACTTTGATAAATTTCTTCAGTTGAATTACCTGATCATTAGGAATCCAACCACTGTCTAGCAAAACTAGCCCTTTTAACCAAACTTGTTTTTAGTAAGAAGTGTGATGTCAATATTGGTTGGAGTCTGACAAGAGTAATCTCCCCTTTTAGTAGAGGGATTGGTGCCAAATCTGATTCAAACATTAGGTACTATTGTGTTTGGAAGCATTCTTTTTCTTGAGACTCAAAAAGTAAAATCTGCCTAATGCCTTGACATCATTTGAGTGATTTTGTGGAGTTTTCTCATTGCAGGTAAGTATAACTATTTTTTTTCTTCTCTGCTCTCTCATTTACACATTATTTAGCTCTTTCTGTCTTGCAGTATTCATATCAGTTTTATTTTAATCACATGCCATATGGTCAACTCTATCTTACTTGAACTCCTCTGTATTTGACCCAATATATATGAATTCTGTCAAACTAATTTGCTTTTAATAGATACCTGTAGGCCGGCCATTCATGTAATTATTTTAGGCAGTTGTGATTTTAATTAGTGTCCTGATATATCAAGCTGGGCAATGAGGCCATTTACAGTGATGTATAGCGCTGGAGCATCATGCTGCAGACATGTAGCATGATGTCCCACCCAGTCACATTATCCTGACACCAGGCCGACCAGTCCTAACACTAACCTCTTAATGCTGATCACCAAGCGAGGCAGCTGTTAGTACCATTTTGTAAATCTTTGGTATGACTCGGCCGGGGATTGAACCCATGACCTCCTGTTTCTGGGGCGGACGCTCTAACCACTGGGCCTATGGAGCAGTTCCCCCAGTCAATAATTGGAGTCATAAAATTTGCCAGATGGATTTTTTTGTAGCCAGTAAGGAATACAAATCCTAATTTGTGACATTGTTGAAGCCTAGTCTGATCCTTGAATAAACTTTTTACATGTTGTCTTTAATACTCTTAAGAAGAAAAACTATCTTCGGGTACGAGAAAAATATATGTATATGAAATTGCAGGAGCCATACCATGATCATCTTGTATTAAAATTAATACATGATCTCTTCCCAAAAATGACAATAAGCTTTTAAGAAAGAAAACAAATTTGTGATGAGAAAAGTACATATGAAATTTTGGGAGCCATGCCACATCCCTGTTATTTCTGAATCTGTGTTATAATGGAGCATGCTATAGAGTGGTCACATTATATGTAGTTTTCCAACTTAATTTTTGTAAGGCTAAATGATAAATTAACAGAACTGTTTTTATCTAATGAGATGAACACTTCAGTTAAAAATGAGGGACTTTCAATGTCACACTCGTATAAATTTTTGTTTACTCCCCTTTTTGGGATTTACTGATTTTTGTGTCTGATACCATTCTAAAGATTAACATTAATTGTCATGGTGAAAAATAGGGTTGAAAGATATGATTTTGGTTTTATAAACCAAATTATTTATAGGTTGCCATTTTTCAAGTTATTTCTACCTTCACCGATTTGCATATAATTACTTTTCCAGGGATCTGAGATTGTGGATCCAGAGCCATGCCAAAGGGTGAGTTTGATTTCCACAAGGGTGAGTTTGATGCCCAACATCTAAAACTTAGAACCTTTTTGGAAAGTTTGCCGTATACTGGATCCAGGGCCATTGATCCCATTGTCTAGACTTTTCATAGTGAAGGGAATGTATGCCCCATGTTTGCAGTATACTGGATCCAGGGCCAATGATCCCAGTGTCTTTAGTTTTTTTATAGTGAAGGGAATGTGTGCCCAAAGTTTGCAGTATACTTGACCCAGGGCCAATGATCTCAGTGTCGTTACTTTATTATAGTGAAGGGAATGTGTTTCCCCAGTTATAAGATTTATTAGTTAAGGTATTTCTTTAAAATGTAAATCAAGATGGAGGTGCTGGTGCATTAGCAATTGGAGACAGGTGTATTGCAGTTTTCATTCATTCTCTAATCAGTGGCTGGGTAAAAAAATCATCAAAGATTTTTAAGTCTGTCTAAATTTGGACCCTCCATCTTCATCCATTGTTTAATTGCTAGATCTTTTAAAAAAATTAGTCATAATTAGCAAAGAGACTATGTTTTGTCAGAATTTCAAATTTGGATGGGATTTTAAAATTTATGGTCATTTAAGTCCAGTAGACAGAAAAAATTATGTTGGTAAATAAGTGCAAATTGCTTAATAAACTGCCTGATATTGTATTGGATAATCATCAGAGTTTGAATGTTACTTATAAATTAAAACTTATGCCACTTCTTGTTTTGCAGGGGACACCAGTTCAAAAGCCCAGTTTGGTTCCTCTAGATGAGCTGCTAAGTTCAGAGCAAATGGATCAAAACTATCGTAAGTAATAATGGAATGTTTACTGTTTTGTTTTTCTTGTTTGTACTCTATGTGTAAGGGAAAATAAATTCAAATATTTGATTGGATTAAATGTTGTGTTTTTCACTTATGTATATTAGTGCAGTGAATTTAAACTCTAATAGAGGCATCTGGTAGAAAAAGAACTGAACTAAAGATTTGAAATAATCATCCTTTTTCACAACTGTACAGTAAATCTTGTGGATTATATAATAAAAAGTAATATTATTGAAGAAGGTACCTTCATTTCTGATGCATAGCTTGGCATGTGGGTTGTGTCAAGAATAACGAAAAATGGGAATTAGATTTAACTTTAGCTGCTATAATGTAGTTGATATGCTTTTGATGTAATACAATCAGGTATTTGAAGAATAAACATACGGCTTTTCCATGAGACAATTTAATATGATCAGAAGAGAAAGAAATTCACAAGGGAGATAATGTAATATGATCAGGAAAGTGTTTCAAGAATCATACTACCGTATTTCATGTTATTATTTGTACACGAAAAAATTATTTTTTTTTAAAATATGTTGTTATTATGAGAGAGAGAGAGAGAGAGAGAGAGAGAGAGAGAGAGAGAACAAAACGTGTATTTAAAAAAAAACATGTTTGTATTATAAACACAGCATGCTATTTTCATGAATATAATTTTTGATCGAACGTTTGTCGAATGCACAAAACAAATACAAACACATGATGCAATGAAACATTTTTTTAAAAATTTTCACGACTTTTCCAAGTCTTCTAGCTCAAAACCCTCGAACCATTCACATTCTTCGTCACTTGATATACTTTCCAACGGAGTTGCATTATCATTCCTTATGTAGTGGTCCTCTCTACCATTTGTAGCATTTGAAAGTCCAGTAACTTTAAAGCTACTGACTATCATGTCTTTTTTCTTCTTTAACTCTTCATTTGCTTCACAAATCCAGTTGATCATCTGCTGCTTTGAAGGGGCTGGAAGTTTTTGGGTTGAGTCATCTCCAGCTTCCCTAGTTGCAATATTTTGGGAAGTCTGGTCCTTCATATACTTTGACCATTTCTTCCGCAGCAGGCCCTTGAAAGGTTTGTTTAAGTACACGTCCAGAGGTTGTAGTTTGCTCGTGCATCCACCGGGAATTACTGCCATTGTTGTCCTTGATTTCTTCATGGATTGTTTAACTCCATCAGTCAAATGACCACGAAATGAATCCAACACTAGGAGAGAAGGTACGCGCTTCGTATGTACTCTCCAAACTTCGTTAATATAATCTAACATTAGATGTTCATCCATCCACGCTTTTTGCTGTACCTTGACAACAACTCCTTTTGGTATTTTAAAATTCTTTAAGTTTCTTTTCCCCCCGAAAGATTATCATGGGTAGCAACATGTCACCAGATGCCAGGCATGTCAGTACACACGTTATATGACGCTTGTCACTGCCTGTACCTCTAATACGCACCTCTTTCGTTCCTACCCTATCGATTACCTTCCCTGGAACCAAGTCAAAATACACTGGCGTTTCGTCCATATTTCCAATTAAATGGTCATCAAATTCCTCATCCTCTCGCATCTTTCTTATATATCGGGTAAAGCAGTCTAATTTTTCCTCAAGGTCTCGAGGTAGTTTTTGAGATATTGAAGTTCTACATCTCAGTGCAAGCCCATTTCGCTTAAAAAATCCATCAACCCATCCTCTTGAGCCCTGAAACTTTGGATTTTCTTCCTGAATAACTGTAGTAGCATAATTTTGTAACATCTCAATTGTTACAGGCACGTGATGGTCCCGCATACAGAGTAACCAGGATAAAATGTCCTGCTCCTTCTCGTGTGAATACGTCAAGGGTCGGCCGATACCTGGGATAGATCCTTTCTTTGTCCTTTGAATAGTTTTCGAAAAATCCATTTTCATCCATCTTGATAAAGTACTTGGTGTAAGGTGGTACTTTGCAGCTATGGGCCTAATTCCACACAGTTTTGCCTCCTGAACAATTCTTATTTTATCGTTAATGTCCCATTTCATGTACTTTCCTCTTGCTGGCGACTTTGCAGTACCAGGAAATTGGCTTACCGGTATATCCCTCATATCTTTGCTGAAGTCTAGCTTGTCTACAGGGAACTGTTCAGCAACAATGGGCACATTTTCAACAGTATCTTTGGGTATGATTGCAATTTCTACTGCATCAATATTTGGTGTGTGCAGTTCAACATCATCTTTTACATTGGTGATCTCGGTAACTGATGGAACAGACAGGTGATGGGCTTCACCTTTGTCTTTTCTGGGCCGTCCAGGTCCAATTTTCTGTCTTTTGTTTGGTGGTTCAGTGTATTTAAGTGGTGGTGGGATAAAAGTCTCTCCCTTTGGCAAGGGTTTGAAGAAACTTAATAATGAAGACATGCTGAAGCAAGAACAGTCCAAGATCTTTGAAGATATAAACTACCGGTACTGGTATATATAAATCGAACTCACGGAGTCAATGACTTTTGTATTTATTATTAAAAGTAACAGGGTTTATATAGTTTCTTTTGGGGTGTACGTGTGTGTATTTTACTGCATTACTATATTGAGCCAATACCGGTAAGATTAATTGCCAACTGGTCTGTGGTCTTCGCGTCTTCCTTAATTGAGATATTATTTTTACTACCGGTAGATAAATAAACTCAAATGGCTTCTGAACTCATTTTCAAATACGCGCGTTTATTTGTTACACCGACTGACGTAATCAGTAGTTCGCATTAACGACGATGTCCAGCGGTTAATGAATAGAAGTATATATTGTAATGACAACTGAACAAATATATAAATCATTATATTTTCTCGCCGATACAAAAGACAAAGAAGGGCAATAAAACGAATGTGAATATATTCTCAGTTAGATGCCAT
Source organism: Unio delphinus (assembly GCA_029339505.1). Classification (NCBI taxonomy): domain Eukaryota; kingdom Metazoa; phylum Mollusca; class Bivalvia; order Unionida; family Unionidae; genus Unio; species Unio delphinus. Next base: position 10,644,044 of record JAQISU010000306.1, read on the forward strand.
AAGTCGGGTTTGTTGTGGAAACAAATATGTATGTTTATATTTTACGTACCAAATATACTCGACAGAAAATAAATTGGTAGTTTTGCGTATCTAAGTGATATACCGGTATCAGCATTTTTCTTACCCCGTTTGAAACGTGATGCAAACAAAAACATAAAAATACAATAAAATCAGTAACCTACATGCATGATTATAAATGACAATTGTTATATTGCGTGAATCTTCAACGCACTTTAATACTTTGCTTGTGACTTTTGTAGTGATATGCTTCCTAAATCCCCAATATGACCACTGAATGTTGACTTTTTGTTGACAGGCGTAATAAGATCACCATTCCCACAAATGAAACTTACCCGGTACATGAGTCACATACCTATACCGTATATATAAGCATTACGGTAAATACCTTCATTACACTAAAAGAAGGAATGAAAAAAACATAGCATATTAGCCCCCCCCCCCAATTAGAAAGATGTATGTTACTTAGTAAGCAGTGCAGTATGAATAGTCGAGTTGAGGAAATAAGGTGGAATATAAGATTTAGGAAATAGTAATCACAATTATGATAGCTTGAGACCACGTTTGAACTGTAAACATAAATGAATACCCACGTTAGGCATTGCTAGTTATATAAAAAAATGACATTGTTTATGTGTCAATCAGTTGCAAGGAATTTCACTCTGAGTAGAGCAGGCGGTTTCTTTGAAGTATGTCAGAGAGGCTCGAGTCTAACCTTTAGAACAGAATATGAAACTGGGGCACTTTGGGGTCGTGGGAACAATGCAGTCCACAGGGAGAAACGGCATGTCTTTTGAGAACTGCACGCATTTTCGACCCGAAAAATCAGCGAATACCGGTATATAGAGAAAATGATGCTGAAATATGCCACACATTAAATACTTACTGATGGTAGGTCACATCTGCATGTTTTTGGATTTAATCTCACAACTTGAGTTTTTAAAAGATTTATTTTTTTGCATGACATACCTCATCGTATTACGGACGGCATTAACTAAATATATTCAATGACCATTTGAATTCATTGGAGATCTATCTGTATACATTGAAAGCATTAACACATAATCTGTTTGAAAACGTTTTTCGTTAGAACGTATTCGGAGTTCTTGGCATTTTTGGACTTCAAAGATCATTTAGGAAACAGGAATTTATTCGCCATGCTGTAAGTTAATTCAATTCTTTCACTCCTGCATTTTACGATTTAAAATATTTTCAGTTATGCAAAACTTGTTGATTTGCTACTTTTTGTTGCGTAGAATAAGACACTGGAGTCGTAAAATGGTAAAATGACAGTAAAAGATCATTGAGCAAAAAAAATGTGTGTGTCTGTGTGTGTGTGTGTGTGTGTGTGTGTCACTTACCCCCGCCCGAATTCATGTTTGGTGACACACTCTTTTAAAATATCGCAACCAGTTGACAATGAATTTATGACTTGTGCCTCAGTTAAGAACGTGCCCAAACCCATTATTCATAACTTACTTTGCAAAACAATACCCTGGTCATTTGATGTAACTAAATCGAACTTTGGTATATTTTTTTAAATCCGTTTGAAAAGTAAATCTTCCCTTCACAGTATCGTAGATCGTATTATGTACAAAAAATAATAGGAAGACGAAAAATAAAATAAAAATTTGTGTACGAAAAATTATGATAGATTTAATTAATTATTATTTCTAAGACTTGATGGTGTACGAAAAATTAAAGGGTACGAATAATAACATGAAATACGGTACTCTTTCTTGTTATTATACACTAATTTTGTGTACACAATTGTAATTCATGCAGTGCGGTTGACTGCTAATATAACTTGAAATAATATGTCATGTTCTTTGAGGGGAATTGGAGTACAAAATATCAGTTCAAAAGAATGTTTATATGTGTAAAAAATAAACATTTCACTTTATAGTAATCAATTTAAAAAAAATTTATTATGAGATAGTTTCATTGATGGAAATTTTCAGGACCAAGATAGGTGGCTTAATGGGTAGGACTGAAACATGTCTGTGTAACTGAGATGTCATGAAGTCATGTCTGTGGAACTGACATCATGAAGCCATGTCTGTGGAACTGATGTATCATTAGGTCATGTCTGTGGAATTGACATGTCATTTCTGTGGAACTGACATCATGAAGTCATGTCTGGAACTGAGTATCATTATGTCATGTCTTGAACTGACATCATGAAGTCATGTCTGTGGAACTGACATGAATTCATGTCTGTGAAACTGACATCATGAAGTCATGTCTATGGAACTGACATCATGAAGTCATGTCTGTGGACCTGATATCATGAAGTCTTGTCTGTGGAACTGACATTGTGAAGTCATGTCAGTAGAACTGATATATCATTAAGTCATGTCTGGAACTGACACATTACTAAGTCATGTCTGATTTTGTTACTAAAATCATAGTGTATTAATTTTCTGTTATAAAAAGGTTTCTTTTATTACCATTTGCAAATATTGAAACAAAGAAAAATTGCATTTTATTGCGTGATAGAAAGATATAAAATGTTTTTGAATTGTCAGATATTATGTATATTTTAGTGCATTCATTCCACTAAGTTGCAACATTCATAAGGGCTAAATATATATTCTCCATATTTTATCCAGGAGAGAATGATAATAAAGATGCTGAAATAGAGATGTTGAAAAAGCAGTTGCTGACTGCAAACAAGAAAATAGAACATTTAACAGAGGTGAGTCTCTTTATACAGTCATTCTGTTCTCCCCATCTGAAGCTGTTGTTTGGCCACCAGTTGATGGAATCAATCACACCTGCTGTATATTCATATATATAAATGTAGACAAAAGTTGGTTCTCAAAATATGTTTGATAAAGTGTTGAAATTTCAGATCACTTTAGTCATTTAGTCTCAACTGTATCACTGTAAAGTGGTTGGTTTTGTGGGCGAAAGATGAAATATGGAAGAAATAATAATCCATAAATTGTTTGCTTTTTATTTCATGAGCATTCCTAAACATGTATATATCCACAAAATGATAATATAGCATGTAGCACAGTTTAGATGTTATTGATGCTTGACAAATTTAGATTTTTTGCATTTATAATTTTTGGTGATTTTTGTACTTGGTGACAGAAATCATAAAAGTGAAGTTGTTGTGATGGTTTACTCAGCTGTGAAAGTCACGAAAACAAAGCGACAAGCTAGTTTCCCCATGTAAATGTATGCGTTAACATATCCATGATACATCAAAGTAAACAAACATAACACTAATTAATATACAAATACTGTGTCAGATATGTGGTTACATCAGCATTCATTTTGATTCACTTGAGTGACGTATTCATTTATATTTGTATTATATCTTGTGTGGAAAATTGTTAGTTTGCTTTTTGAACAAGCAAGTACATAAAATAGACAACAAACAGGGGCAGACAACCCAGTTTTATGATATTTTATTTATGTAATTGTGCATTTTTTCTTTTTCTTGCCTGAAAATGGTGATATTCATGAAAAGTATTATATAGGTGTCCATAAGATTAGTAATTGCTTTTGTATAGACCATGACTGTTCTGGTGACCTTGTGTTTAGAGCATCCGTCTCAGATGTGGGAGGTCGCAGGTTTGAACCCCAGTCAAGTCTTAAAGGCTTAAAAATGGTACTAACAGCTGCCTCGCTAGTTTCTCAGCATTAAGAGAATAGCGTTAGCCTGGTGTCAGGATATTGTGACTGTGTGGGACATTGTGCAACATGCTAGACATCACTATAATTTGCCAAGCTGCAGACAATGTGGTGATGTGACTGAACAGTTTTTGAAGCTGTGTTAAAAATCCAAATCACACATACACACACCTACCAATAGACCAAATTATTAATATTTTACCCTACATGGGCAAGGGCATCAAATACTGTTTTTCCCTTTGGTATATAATATTAGTGCTGTTTTAGGAACAGGTGGAACCAGGATTAATTAGTCTGGACATTTTGTTTAACCAAAGGTGATGAATGACAGTGAGGCAACATTGATGCGGTTGACAGAACAGGCCAAGATCTTGAAAGAGGAGATTCGACGTCTTGAGAGAAACACAGAACGTGAACAGGAGACCAGGAATCTAGAGTACCTCAAAAACATCCTCTTAAAGGTTTGTAGTCAAAGAAATTTTAACTTATGAGACCTTTGCCATTTTCTACGTAAAGCTTATTGTCATAGTGGGATCAGGTTAATACGCTAGTAGGAAAGGAAAATGTACCATCCATTCTTCCACTGTTGCCAGCAGTGTTGTCAGTTTCAGTTACAGATTTTCATTTGCATATATTTAATAAACCCTATCTCATGATACTTGCCATTTATCATTGGGAAGCTAAGACAGTTCATTCTGTGACATGCTTCATTGCTCATTACACCTTAGGATCAAAATCTGTCTTTTCAAAATTGTGTTTTGGTTAATGCTTTCTTCATTTGCTTATATTTCCTAAATCCCTTGATTTATTTTGTTCATATATGGGATTTGTAGTTCAAATCTGTGACAAGCTCATTATCTCTTTGACCTTGGGGTACAGATCTGGGTCATAATTCTGGTTATAATTTATTTATGTGCCTGCATTTAATAATCCTTGTGGTAAATGTGATTCATTATGTAGCTGGGTTAATTCATTTTAAAACATGCTCGATCAACCTTTGTTATTGAGATCAAGTGCATATTTTACAGTAATGCTTCATTTGTTGACTTCATGTGTAAGGCTCTTTCTTTCTTGTAATTCAAAAAAAAAAAAATTATTAGCAGTTATTTATAGGTCAAATGTTTATAAATACCAACCAGAAATGTATTTATTTTACTAACTCTTCATTTTGTTTGCCTTTTATGTTTATCATTTACATTCTAATTGTATTTGCATTTTATCTTATCATTTTTTATTTATAGTCACAGAAATGCATTCAGATTGCTTATGTATGATGTACATCCACCATTTTCACTTGTTAGGGACATAATAGAAATGCACTTACTGAAGTCAAGTTTTATGTTTTCATTATTGTGAAAGGTTGACCTATATTTGTCTATTCTGTGTTATTAAAGTTGTGAAATAACATATGTATAAAATACAAAAAGACAGCATTTACAATAAATTTAAACATAACTGCAACTACAGTAAGTGTATTAATATAGTTGTGAAATATTTGTCAAAAAATATTTCCTTTTTGGTTTGATTCAGATTGTAAAAGATATCCACTATAATCAGATCAATAAAAGTTGGCTTTTTTTATGTCTGCTTTGAAAGAATCGTGTCGCAGCTTGTAAAAGTATCACAGCTTGTTAGGGGTGAAATGTTTGATCCTAAAATATCATTTGAAAAAAAATTTACTCTGGAAATTTAGTGGCATTTTGAACGTTTGTTAAATACATTCACATTTCATTCCATTTAAGTTTATTATGCAGTTAGTTTTGAATTTGTGCTGTTGACTCCTCATAGCATTCATCAGTTTGTTTGAATTCATTTTATTCAGTTTGTGTTCATTGGGCATTCTTTTAATGTTTTGGTTTTATTTTACTGGTAAAACACTTGTTTCAATTCTGTTTATGAAGACACGAAGCACATACCTCTGAAATTTATGATCCAATAACATTTAAATGGTATCATAAGTTGTAATCAATAATTTGTTTAAAACAATTATGCTGCAAAACTGTAGAATTAGCTTAAAATTTAAAATGTGCATTTGCCAAAATCATCATCATCATCATCATCATCATCCATTTTGATTATCCAGGCCTTTTATTAATCCTCTGACGAGGGTAGGCCTGTCTGTTTCATCATGTGAGTACTCAAAGCTTTCTTCCAGGCTCTACGGTCCTGTGGATTGATTCAGCCCCAATGTCTTTCTGTCTCTTTTTGTCAACTCTTCCCATGTTAGCTTAGGTCTGCCTGAAGCTCGACTTCCAGTAACTTTGAAGGAACGGACCTTGGATATCCACCCTTTACTACGCTCAACATGGCCCAGCCATCGCATCCTATTTGATTGGATAATGTCAGAAATGTTTCTGATGTTGAGCTGGACGAGGATAGACTCAAATGGGACATTCGCCTCGGGATTTACATGGCAGATCCATCGTATAATGGCTTTATCATTGCGATGTATCTTCCTGAGAGTTGTAGCAGTGACAGCCCAGGTTTCAGAGCCGTATAACAGCACAGATCTGATGTAAGTTGAGTAAAGATGACCCCTTGTAATGTGTGTCAAACGCCTATTCGTCAGGATTGGGAGAAGCTCTCTAAACATATTCCAAGCAGACTTGCAACGCGTTGTTGATGCCAGTTCACATCCTCCTCCGGCCGATATGGTGTCTCCTAGGTAACAGAAGTCGGCTACAACATCAAGCTTTTCTTCACCTACAGTTACTTCTGTCACAGGCCTTCCATCAATAGGTCAAGCGAGTCCACTGCATCTGGGACACTTGTAGCTTGGATCAGGTTTGAGAGGTCCGTTGATTCCACTACATTTCTTGTGAACCCAATGTGAACAGCTGATGCAAAAGATTGAGTTTCTACCTGTGCCTTTTATGCAGACGGCACATGGATACTTTCCTGTGCTTTTCAGTGTTTCCCTATTCAGGCCAGAAATCAATACCTTGGATTTACCCATGTTGACCCTGAGACCTTTTTCTTCCTTGCCCTTCTTCCATTCTGTCACACGTTCAACCAGAGCCTCGAGTGAGGAATCAACGGCCGCTAGATCATCAGCATACAGGAGCTCGTATGGGCAGCCTGTTCGAAAGTGAATTGACAGCGCTTCCAGAACAACGATAAACAATATCGGGCTCAATACCGATCCTTGATGAACACCAACATTGACATTGAACTCGTCACTGTAGCCATCACCAACACGAACACGGCTTCTAGCATTAGAGTACATGGACTGTACAGTTTTAACAAGCGATTCTTCAACGCCTAATTTATGCATCGCCCACCATATGACATTCCTTGGAACTCGGTTGAACGCCTTCTCAAGATCTATGATGGCCATGTATAAGGGCTTCTTAACTGCGATATATTTTTCTTGCATCTGTTGCAAGACTTATATCGCATCAATAGTTCCTCTTCCTGGCATGAAACCGAACTGCATGTCACCGATGTGTGCTTGTTGTCTGATCAATTGCTTTATAACTCTCTCAAAAACTTTCATTATCTGGTCCATCATCTTTAGGCCTCTGTAGTTGCTCCTGTCCAGTGCGTCGCCTTTGCCCTTGTATAGACTGACTATGTAGCTTTCCTCCCACTGTGTTGGAATATGTCCATCACGAATGATAGCTTCAAAGAGATCACGTATGAGTGCTACACCACTCATGCCAGTAGGCTTCAACATCTCTTCTACTATGCCAGATGGGCCTGCAGCTTTAACCGTCGCCATCTTGCTGATTGCTTTTTCAATCATCACAGTAGTGATTGGAATACTTGGGCCCTCAACAGGAGGCTCGTCCGTGAGGTCATTCGGGTTCCATGGGATGCTCTTACTTTCCCAAAAATGTTCTGATTTACATATTGTTACGTGCTTAGGCTCGAATAAGCAGCAACACAGAAAGAGTTAAAACTAACAAGCTTGTATAACTTTGACAATGATTTATTTAGTACAATTATTTTCATAAAATAAATAAACTTACAGTTTTAGAGAATCAAATCCAACAAATATAGAATTCACAAAATAATCCACTAATGAAATTTCAAGTCCTAATAAATAAATGTTCTAATAGTTCCAGGTTCGAATCTTGACGATGTAATAATCCAAAATGGCTGACAATGTCACGTGGTACAGTTCTTGTTTTTAATCATCCAAATGAATTATGAGCACATGTTTTCTCCTCCAAATAGATAATAAATCCTCTTTCTTCAATGTATTGACACAAAGTCCAGAATAATTATAACTCAAATAAAGATACACAACTAATCTTTAAGCCCAGAGATTCTACTACTGTCAGCTTCTAAAATACAGCTATATATATTGTTTTTCTGAAGTAAACAAGAGGAATCATGTGATTTTCTAGAAATTGATAGAAGTTCATGGAAGGTCACTGCCTTCCCTAAAAATCACATACTCTAGATTTTCTTACCCCTAAGAACTAAAAATAGAATGTTGTCCCTAAAATTAACCAATGAAATTGAAGACCTGTTGACAATGTCTAAAGCAAGGTCAGGAACTAGACCACTGTAAGCCAAGGTCAAAACTTATTTACAGTAAAGTCCAGGTCAAATGAATTTTCTAGAAAAATTTCCCATTTAATGAATAATAAATCATAAATGACAATTTTGGATTCAATAATTAAAAATAAATAAAATTAAATCCAATAGCCGTAACACCTTCCCCCATAAAATAAAAAGAAAGGTTTATATGATAAAACTTTCTTTTTATCACAAACCAATTTACATCTGAAATTAAAAATTATACAATATAATGAATTATACACGGGAAAGAGTGTTTACAATTATTTTATCAAGAAATAGCCTCAAATTTTTAACTTGTCCATGTCCCACAAAATGTCCTAGGAAAAACACACAAGCACAGCAGAACTCACTTTTAGACAAATTAATTGTCAAACATACATTAGTGAGTCTGTTAAAGAATTATCGAATTGTTGCTAGATGTTCTCTCCAGGTGTCGTTGTAAATGATGACGTCACAAATCTCTAGACCAGAGATGAACATTTTTATGAGACGTTGAAATGGACTTTCTTTATATTGCTAGAGTCCTTTTGGAGTCGCAATGTCGAGTTTTCCTTTGCTCTTTCCGTAGTGGAATCTGCCAAAATCCTTTCAGAAGGTCAAAATTTAGTGACATACTTGGCATTCCCAATTTTATCAATAGAATAGTCAATTCTTGTTAATGGGAATGAATCTGTTTTTGTCACTCTGTTCACCTTACTTTAATCAGTGCACATACGGAAAGTTTTATTTGGTTTTGAAACAAGTATGCATGGTGAACTCCAATCACTTTTACTGGGCTTGATAAAATCATTCTCCAGCAAATATCGAATTTCCTTTTTCAAATATTCCTGTTTGAGTGGACTCATCCTGCATGGATGCTGTTTGAAATTTTCAATTTCAACGTCATGAAAATTTTTATTTGTCCTCGTAAGAATATCTGGACATAAGTGCTCATATAATAATAATAATAACTTCCAGTTCATTTGTTTCTTGCACTTGCAACTGTGAAAGTTTCTGATCTAGATTTGTTTATAATTTCTGAATTCCAACAATTCGCCGCTCCAATATCAGTAGAATCCAACGATATTTCTTCACCGAGTAGGACAGGTAATAAATTAATTACATATTTAACATGGCTATTTCTTTCAATACACTGGTACTCTTATAATTAATTTAGATCCCAGGAGCACTAATACTATAATTTAACTAATTCATTTTCTTCTTAACTTTGTAAGGGCCGTAATATCTAATTTGAAGAAAAGTAAGAAGAATAAACAAGAGTAACACAACTCCATTATCAGACTCAAAAATTCTCTCCCTTTCAGTTCTATCAAACCTTAGTTTCATTTTTAACTTTAATTGATTACTTGACTTAGTCTTGGGTAGGGAATCCACACAATCTACCATAATTCCACTGAATGTTTCATCAAACGTAGGAATAGGTTGCAGATGAGCCTTACGTATCTTCTGATTGGTTTTTCCTACCATTTGACAAGTATGACAAGATCTACAGTATTTGACAACATCACTTTTGATTTCTGGCCAATAGAAGTGAGTCAAGATCTTGTGATACATTTTATTAATCCCTAAATGACCAGCCAAAGGAGTTTCATGGGCCAGATTAAGTATTTCCTGTCTGTAAGGTTTTGGAACTACTATTTGATAGTTCACTGACCATTTATCACCAGCAGGTACCTCGGGAGGTCTCCATTTTCTCATAAGAATTCCATTTTTAATGAAATAACAGACAGGAACTTCAGTAACTTCAGTTTCATTTATGACCCTTTGAAACAAACAGGAGATCTCAGGATCTTTTTCCTGTTCGACGACAAGTGACTGTCGTTTATCACCCTGATTAAGAGAATGAGTTATTAAAAGAGGATCACTATGATCAATACATTCTGATTGATCTAAACCAAGAGTAAAAGTGATCTCATCAAAAAACCTGACCTATACAAGTGCCAGTTGAAGGAATGCTGCCTTCTGTAACATCACTCTCAAAATCATCACCCTGATTAGAATAAAGAGAATGAGTTGTCAAAAGAGGATCACTATGATCAATACCTTCTGATTGATCCAAACCAAGAGTAAAAGTGACCTCATCAAAAGCCTGACCTATACTAGGGTCAGATAAGGGAATACTGCCCTTTTCAACTTCATTCTCAAGAGCTTTCTTTACCATAGCTCTAGTAACCGTACAAGCTTGAAGTATATCAGGGATTTCTTTTTCAATTGGATCAATTTTCTGATCCAAATTAAGCTTGTCAGTTACAAGTGGATTAACCACAACCTTGTCCCCAGCTAAGTCGTTGCCTAGCAATAAATCTATTCCCTCAACGGGTAAAACCGAAACTGTTCCGATTGTCACAGGTCCTGACACTAAGTCTGATGACAAATTTACACAATGGAGAGGAACATTAACAAAGCAGCACTCTAACCCCTGAATAAGAACACTTTCATTAGAAGAAGACTTCTCAGATAAAGGCAAAGTACCTGATAATAAAAGACTCTGAGAGGCTCCTGTGTCCCTTAAAATTTTAATAGGGGTGGGATTGGCTGAATCACCCAAAAGTGATACAGAACCCTTCGATATGAATGGTTCATAATTCTCCATATCAAAATCAGACTGGGATTTATTAGACCCAACAAATGTATTGCTTTCAATACATGACTGTGACCTTGACCTCTTGTAAATAAGAGCATTTGGAACAGGTCTATCTTGATTCTGATGCCTATTTTTCAATTTGTAGCAATCAGAAATAACGTGTCCTTTTTTCTTGCAAAAGTTACACGTCGGGAGAGACAAGGATCTAGAATCAAACTTCTCCGAAGTCTGACCTTTGAAAGTTGTGTTAGTTTGAGTTTTAGAAGGGCTTGAATTAGGCGGAAATTCTTTTCTGCCAGAAAATTGTTGAGTAGAAGTCTTGTTAACAAAAGGAACTTTATGTGTCAAAGAATATTCGTCAGCAGCTCGAGCAGCATTTTCCAAGGTTTCAATCTGATGCTCCTCAAGATAAGTTTTTACATCATTATGCACACAGTTTTTGAACTCTTCAATTAATATAATTTGCCTGAGATTTTGATAATCTTGTTTGACTTTCTTGGCTAAACACCATCTATCAAACATCTGTTCCTTTTCTCTAGCAAATTCGACATAAGTTTGTCCAGCTTCTTTTCTGGAATTTCTAAATTTTTGCCTATAAGCTTCAGGAACTAACTCATAACCCCGTAAAATGTATTCTTTAACCACCTCATAATCACCACTTTGCTGAACGGACAGTGAACAGTAAATATCACTAGCCCTACCAGTAAGTACACATTGTAATAACATGGTCCAATATTCTCTTGGCCACTTTAAATTTTCAGCAACTTTCTCAAAACGAATGAAGTATTTGTCTACTTCTTCTTCTCTGAAAGGGGGCACTAATTTAATATTCCTTGTTATATCAAAATTTTGATTTGAAGTATGATGGAGTTTTTCACTTGCCAGCTCTAATTCTTTCATTTTACACTGATATTCCCTTTCTTCCTTCTCTCGCTCTCTCTCAGTTCGCATCTGCTCTCTCTGTAATTCAAATTGTCTTTCTTTCTCCTCTTTTTCAAATTGTAATTGCTTTTCTTTCTCTCTTTCCTGTAATTCCAGCTTCTTAAACTCTAATTCAGATTGTAATTGTCTTTCTTTCTCCCTTTCTTGTCTCTCTCTTTCTTCTTTTTCAGATTGTAATTGTCTCTCTTTCTCCTCTCTCTCTCTATCAATCCGCATTTGCTCTTTTTGTAATTCAATTTGTTTCTCTTTCTCCTCTTTCTCTCTATCAATCCGCATCTGCTCTTTTTGTAATTCCAGTTTTTTTTAACTCTAATTCACTCTCTCTTTGAAATTCCAGCTTCTTCAACTCTAATTCCATCTTGAATTTTAATTCTAATTCCTTCAGTTTAATGTCAGAGTCTGATGCAGACTTACTGACTGGAATCAAAGCACTTTGTTCCAAAACATCCTGTTCTACCAAATACTGGACCAAAATCTTTTTGATATCTTGTTTCGTTAAAGAAGCCTTCACTTTGGAAAGATCGTATTTCCTGGCAAGTTGAACCAACTCGTCTTTTTTGAAAAGATCTAATTGCTCCTGGGTAGGATTAGAAAGAAATATCTCTACCTTAGATGTCATTTTGATACAAGCGTGTTAGCCTCACTAAAGATTTGAAATTTTCAAAAACTAGGGGAAATTCAAATTTAAATTCAAATTTATTTAAATCTCAATCTCAATCTCAATCCCGGACGATAGCCACCAATTCTATGTTACGTGCTTAGGCTCGAATAAGCAGCAACACAGAAAGAGTGAAAACTAACAAGCTTGTATAACTTTAACAATGATTTATTTAGTACAATTATTTTCATAAAATAAATAAACTTACGGTTTTAGAGAATCAAATCCAACAAATATAGAATTCACAAAATAATCCACTAATGGAATTTCAAGTCCTAATAAATAAATGTTCTAATAGTTCCAGGTTCGAATCTTGACGATGTAATAATCCAAAATGGCTGACAATGTCACGTGGTACAGTTCTTGTTTTTAATCATCCAAATGAATTATGAGCACATGTTTTCTCCTCCAAATAGATAATAAATCCTCTTTCTTCAATGTATTGACACAAAGTCCAGAATAATTATAACTCAAATAAAGATACACAACTAATCTTTAAGCCCAGAGATTCTACTACTGTCAGCTTCTAAAATACAGCTATATATATTGTTTTTCTGAAGTAAACAAGAGGAATCATGTGATTTTCTAGAAATTGATAGAAGTTCATGGAAGGTCACTGCCTTCCCTAAAAATCACATACTCTAGATTTTCTTACCCCTAAGAACTAAAAATAGAATGTTGTCCCTAAAATTAACCAATGAAATTGAAGACCTGTTGACAATGTCTAAAGCAAGGTCAGGAACTAGACCACTGTAAGCCAAGGTCAAAACTTATTTACAGTAAAGTCCAGGTCAAATGAATTTTGTAGAAAAATTTCCCATTTAATGAATAATAAATCATAAATGACAATTTTGGATTCAATAATTAAAAATAAATAAAATTAAATCCAATAGCCGTAACAATATATTGGGATATAATTTACAATTGTTTGGAATCATGCACACTTTTTTTGCCTAGTCATAAGGGAAGAATATAAGCTGAAGGTTTCAAAGAACATCCTGATTGCTACAGGAAACTTTATGCACACACAAAAATCATTATCATATTTTTCGGATTATCATTACATAATAAAAGCCTACAAGATGAATGTTTCCAAAGACAATATACATGTACTTCAGCACATGCAGATTTCTGATGTTTGAGTAAAGCTGACATTACTGAAATACTCATGTGAAACCAGTCAAGATCACCCTGATAATGTTAGACTGTCTTTTCAGTTCTTGACCCTCAAGCAGGGGGATGAGAGGCATCAGTTGATACCAGTCCTGACCACCATGCTGAAACTCAGCCCTAGTGAGAAAGACCAGCTGATGTCAGTTGCTCAAGGTAAGTCACTAACAGCTAACTCCCTTTATGTATGAATGAAACAAAGTCTGCATTTTTTGACAGCGTTTGGGGGAAGAAAACATTTTGTTCTATGTTAATTTGATAGAAATAGTTGATTCTTACAAAGTTCTGATGCCCTTTTACTGTTTTCTAAGCTACTTCTTCTGGACCTGCAATGAGAATCTGGATTCTATAAGTACCCAGACTAGGCCATGTCATACTATGTAATGTATCTCTGTGCAAGATTCCTTACTCCACTTAACTAGGTCTGAGATAGTCTTTCATCTGTTTAACATCTTTTGAGTCATCTTCTCAAAACAAATTAATGGAAGATTTGAATTCCATGAAAAATATAATTATTAGTAGTACATAATGTCTTCAAAAGTTATTATACTGGTTATTAGTAATAGAAGCATTACAACTATGAAATGGGGCCCCAAGTGGCCTAGTGGTCTAAAGCACTATCCATTACGGATCACTGCCATCTCACCACTGTCTGTGTGGGTTTAAGTCTCAGATTCGGCCAATGTGGGTATGTGAGAAAGCTTGCTAGTAGCTTCTCGTGGTCGGTGGTTCTTTCCAGGGAGGTTTCCTCGGCTTCTTCCTCCATCATTAATACTGGCCGCCATGTATAGCCTATCATGTGCTGAAAAATGGCGTTAAACTCTACAACTATAACAACAACAACAAATATGACCTGCATCTTCTTTGTCATCATTCTTAAATATATCAAACATATGACTACCCATTCTCAAGCAATATATAGAAAGTTATAAGAAAACTTCATATAATGTTAAAACATCATATCAGATGTGATCATGTGATCACCTTTCCTCTGTTGGTGATGATGGAGCTTAGTTTACCAGGAAGATTTTACCCCCACCCCATCCCTATCCCTGGGGCCAATACACAGCATCTGAAAGCTTTTGATGTAATTTGCTATTGCTCGTAAAACATGCTGTCAAGCATAATATCACTCCCACACCTGGTATAGATGGAACTCAGTTTACGAGGAAAACTGTGATGCAGGGACACACTGTTGGATGGGTAAGATTGTCAAAGTAAATCCACAGATCTGTGGATTTAATACATGTAGCCAATTGGAAATGTAATATGCAGATTATTTCTTTACCCTTATCCAGTCTACATAGCATATAACTATTTTCATGAACACATGATTGTGACCTATGTAGATAGGAAGCATCTGTTTGTAGGTGAAATATGATGAATTCAATTTATTTTGTGGGTATTGTATCAGTTTTGTTGTTTTGTCAAACAGTTTCATTTTCATTGGTACTTAGGTATGTTGATTAGTGAAAGGATCTTGTGGTCTATGCAGAAGATTTATTCTTTGCATCTTTAAATTTACAACTTGTAGTATACAGAAAGTCTATGAAAATAGTTAGACAATGAATAAAATGAATTCACAAGAAATTCTTATATTCAGACTAAATGTAAAACTATCAGTTGAAAATGTTTTAAAACATTGCAGTCCATGTGATAATATATTATGGACTTTTGAGATATAGAAACAAAACTGCTTGAAAAGCCACTAAATCTTACTGATGGTCTTCATTGGTGTCTGAACATCATGTCATTACAAAAATATATGATACTCTGTTGATAAAACAACCATGTCACATGACAGCATCGTTTATCAACTCAAAGTATGCATGCATTAACCAGTTAATAGAACCACTTCATGTTCATCAGAAATGAAATTCATGAAACACTTTGAATAATGCAATAAACTACATGCATAGAGCGGCTTATGGTTTACTGTATTACTCAGTTTGTTTCATAAATTTAATGGACAGTAATGTCAGATCTTCTATATCCTTGCACATGCTAGCACTTGGAAACAAATCTGGGGCATCAGAGGTGCAAAGTCACTGTGTCGCCTCTGTGCTACTCTGCCTTCCTAGGTAAGTAACACATTACTGTATAACAGGTACTTTTAAGTGATGCTATTTGTTTAATTTTGTGAAATTTTTACAAGTGTAGCATTTCTGTGAACAAAACAATTCATTTGGCATTTTGTATGCATGATGATCCCTTAATTAAGAAAACCAAACAAAATAAATAGTTGAAGCCACTGTGGTGGAAACTTGACTCATTTGGAATCCATCTGCATTTATCCATTAATATTTGCTTTCCAACTAATAACTTTATAATGATTGGAGGTTGTTTTGTTAACTGCCAAAATATATCTTTACTAGACAGTGAATTGTATACCATAGCCACACCTGCTGCCTGAAGGCCAAGGTCATTACAAAGTAATATTGATTTTGACTTGTATATTTGTCCAGGGCATGAATTTTAAATACTACAGATATTTTAGTGAATCTTGGCTCAGATTTATATCCTAACTAATACCTTGGCCATGTCCCCAGCCCAATTGTCCAATTCATTGCAAAGGAAAATGTATTTCTGTAACTTGTATCCTTGTCTGGAGTGTAATTTTTTAACCACTGAATACATTTTAATGAAACCTTGCCTAGGTATATATCATGACTATTTGATATATCATGTGCCATTACCATACTCGTGACTCAAGGTCAAGGTCATGCCAAGGAAAAATGTGATTTCTGTAACTTATCCTCTTTGAAAATATAATGTTTGAATCACTCGAGATATGATGAAACTATAACCAGTTATATCTCATGTGTAGACAGTATATCATATTGTAGATATGCTTCAAGTCTCAAAATCAAGGTCATGGCATGTACCAATGTAATTTTGTGACCTCTCTCCTTCTCTCCTTTATAGCTTTCAAATTTATGAAGGTATCTTTTGGAAATTTTGTCCAAGTAGCCAGATGGTGGTGTTTCATGTAACACAATTATATTCCTTGCTTTCAATTCAAGATAACAGTAAGGGAAAATGGAATTATGTGATTTTGTATCTTTGTATCTGGTACAGCATTTGAAATATTGAACATATTTAATGAAAACTTGCCCAGGTATTTATCACGAATAAACAGTGTTGTGTACTTTAGCCAGCTGTCTTGTTTCAAGGTCAAATCCTTTGCAGAGGAAAGAAATTTTGTAACTTGTACCCTTGTCTGGAGTTTACTTCATTAACCACTAAAGATGCTGTAATAACAACTTTGCTGAAGAATTTATCATTACTAGTTGGTGTGTCATACTATAGCTATGCTTCCATAATCAAGATCAAGGTCATTGCAGTTGAAAGATAATTCTGTTAGTCTTGTTTGGAGTATAACTTTTAAACTACTGAAAATATTATAATGAAAATTTAGTCAGTTTCAAATCTTGTATTGATGGTATGTTGCATAACAAGGTTCATGCCTCAAAATTAAGGTCACAGTTAATGAAAATGAAAAGGTGTTTTTTTTATATCTTTGTCAAGAATTTAAATGTTGAATCTCTGTAGGTATAAATGAAACTTTAACCAGCTATTTATGTTGCTATCAGATATTGTGTCACATACAATAGCCATAACCCCTGTCTCAAGGCCAAAGCAAGGGAACTATCTCTGACCTATTCATAAAAGGATTAAACTTTTGAGTCACTAAATATTGTGCATTGAAACTTTAGCATGTTGTAAATCTTGACTTATTTAGTCGTACCTCCTATTCTTGGTCAAGGTCAAAACAAGGGAGAATCCAGTTCACTGGCTTATCATTAGTCAGATACCAGGCTCAAAGGTTGAGGTCATTAGTAGGTAAAAGGTCATAAATGAGGGTACTGATGTTTTTACATCTACAGATGTAAAATTAACTCATTATATGGTATTTCTTTCATACTCTAAAAACCAAATGATTAATCTGGAATCTTCATATTTGTAATTGTGAAAGTATTGCAGCCAAGAGACATTACATATATATTATTCTCAGTACTGGTTCCTTACCTTAAAAAGAAGAAAAAATTACACAGTATAGAATATTTGAACATTATGATACAATTCACTTTTATGAATGTACATGCAAAAAGCTAGTGTTAGCACACATCAAAGATTCTTTGATGGAGTATTTATGATGAAAAAAGAAAATTAAAACAATGAGAGTAATCATCCATAACTTTTAAGAGTATGAAAAAAATGGACTTGTTTTTTTTTTGTCTTCAGAAAACTAAAAATGCATGGATATATTGTGCTTAGCTTGTGGCTACTTTTTTAAATAAATATGTAGACTGATAATTAGAGGAGATTATGCAAAGACTGTCCACCATTGTTTATTATCTCTTATTCTTGTTATTGATATTTCTCCAAAACCACCAGGTGAATGGTTTATGCATTCATTATTTCATATTCTTATTTAGTTGGCTGCTATGGTAGCCAGCTTTACAATTATTTACCCCTCAGAAACCATGAAAAGGATTGTTATGAAACTTGACAAACATCATGATAGTCCTCCATCACTAGTTCCTGCTCAGATTTTCATTATAAATGCCAGGGAGGTCATCCTGAAAACGTGATTCCAACTCCTCAAGGTTGAAAAGGTTTTTGTGAAGTCTGATGCCCACATTTCTTCCAATATCAGTTGATCCTAAATGAAGGAGTTCTCTCTTTGAGATTTAATATGGCTGCAAATTGAGATTCTGGAGCCCTGCATGTTTTCTGTCGATTCATTCATTTAGTCATCTGTTCAACTTGTTGTAAAACAACATATCCAAGCAACCTATTCAATTTAATGTTCTTTACTTGAGCATTTGCCTTATTTTAAACTTGCAACTTTTTTTTTAATGACCCTTTTAGATTAACGTTTAATCTTCAGTCTTTTCCAGATCTTTTAAACAGTATTTTTCTAACAATTTAACAATCCAAATACAGTTTGGTGTAAATACTATCTGTTTTAGAAGGATGTACTTCATACGGGTTTTCTCACTTCTGTCATTTTTTCAATAGAATCATGAGTGCCCTTCATCATTTTCATATCTTTACTAATGTACATTGCTTGTTAGAACATAGATCTGGAACTATTCACCAGGAGTTGATGCAATTTGATGAAAACATTGTTTTTTAGAACTTCTCCCATAGGTAAATTAATCTTTTTAACTCTTGTTTTGACAGAATTATGGGACTATTCTATCAATTTTAGATCTTCATATTGGAGGCTGTGTGATAGCTTAGGCATGTTTGATTATATTCTGATGCTCGTTTGTATGTCAGAAGCTTTTCTTTCTTTTAATTCATTTTGACAGAGTTATGGCCCATTTTTAATCTTGCTTCAGTGAGGAGTCATGTTTTTTTCTCCATTCTGACTGTCTTTCTTTTGGGTTAGTTTCAGTTTTCTTTTCTTGTTATGTTTGGATGATTTATGTGCAAGTCTTCATTATCTTATAGATTGGAATGAACTAATATTTATATCATATAAATATATTTGTACTTGTTTTGAGTGTTATTTTATTTACTGATATGTGTGATGATCAAGTCTTGGTAAATCTTGTTTTTATCTGCCTTAAAACATGGACTATGTTATACAGAGATGCATTAAAGTGAAGGAACACATGCTTGCACCAGGCTTTACATCACCACTGAAAAGGATCAAAACTCCTCCTACGTTATGATTACAGACACATTAAAATTATAATTGCAGTAGAACAAGCCTTGAAAGACCACCTTTTCTGCCCAGAAATAATGGTCTCTCAAGACAGGTGGTCTCTCATAATAGGCCTTTACACTGAATAATCAATACGTCTGCATGGAAACTCTGGTCTCTCAAGACAGGTGGTTTCTCATAGCAGTGGTCTCTCAATACAGGTTTTACTTTAATGGAAAGTTTTATATTATGCAATTATTTAGTTTTAGCATGGTTCTATGTAAAGTGTCCATAGTATAACAAGCATTCAGTCATCTAAGGCTTTAAGACAAAAATCTTATTTTAGGAGAATAAACTTTTGTTGTGCAGGAATAAATTGCAGTTACATGATTTAATGATTAAGCTACATTTTTGGGGGGAAAATATTCTGAACTATTTCTGATTTGAACAGTAAAACATGTAATAAAAACCTACTGCTTTGAGAGACCACCTGTCATGAGAGGCCAGGTGGACAATTCACATATTATATAGAATTATGACCTGAGACTCAGAGACCTTTTGTAGCAGAAGAGGTGGTAGATCAGGACAGGTTATTCTGTATTTTTATCTGTTGTATACTAATATACTAATACAAACTGAGCCACTGTATTTTTATATATTTAAGCATGATTTAAAAGCTACTGTTCAATTTGTAAAACTTAATTATAATGCAGATGCAGTACTTTCAAAGCTTCACATGATAATATGTTTGAGAAAAGTCCTCGGTAGTAAAATCCTGGCAGTTTTAATGTAAAATCTCATTGGAGATTAATGTCCCCATGGACAAGGCAAATTTGGTACCACATCATTTTACTTAAGCAAGTATTGAGATGCAGGTAAACTATAGTAGTCACTTTCTCCATCTGTCTGTCTTTCCATTCTCACTTCTTGTAACCACCATAACACTGCAGCCTTTCAACATAATTAAATGACAGTTGGCAGGTGAATTGCCTTTTGAATTTGTCATATTTTCAAGTCAAATTTTGATGGAATTAGTATATTTTTTGTTGTTTCAGTTTGAAAACGTCACGTCAGCAGATCTTTATATCCAGCATAGCTCAGGAATCATTGAGCCTATTCTAATTTGGTTTGTACATTGTCCAATGTGCCTTTAAAGAGTGTTGTCTCATCAATTATGTTTTGGAAGCAATGACGGCACAGTAGACTTTATATCTTCATATGGAATGTTGTTTGTTGCTGTCAAACTCAGTAACATGTGAACATATTCTTTTGCAATTTGGTATGAATATTATTTTATCATGGACCAAAATGTTTCTTGTATGGGTTTGATATTATCAGCTCTACTTTGGATAGAGTTATGGTCTTTGATAATCAACTTGTTGTCTTCACATTGTATTGTGCTTTTATTTTTACCTGCCTTAACTCATTAACTCATAGACCTACATGTCTTAGGTCTAGTCGTATCTCCAGTTTTGTCCCATGCCAGTCAGCTTTCAATCTTTACATGGCTGTTACATGTAATCTGTACATCTTAAGAATTCTTCAGCCATTTCTCATGCAGTTTGGTAAGAGTATTGTCCCTTAGGTGTGCATTGTATATATTGTGGATTTTGTGCGACACTTTTACTATTTTTAGGCCACATAAACCATTTTTTTTATCCTCTTGACAACCTTTTTAAGTATACATTGGCTGGATTTAAGTTATATTTAATTTTATTCTGCTGTAAAATAGACTTTTGCAATTCTTTTTTACTTTTGAGTCAGAGTTCAATAAAATTCTTCCTGAGATATTGCAACAAAATGGATCTATTTTTAATATATTGCATTGACTTTGTTATTAGTAGAAAAGATTATTATGCCCATGCTCCATAACTTCACTTGCTGAAAATACTGTCATGATGTACTGTGTGCTTAATAGTGGCAAATTCATCTCTCAGAGGCTTCCATTCAGTTAAATTACTGTCCTAATTATATTTGTAGTAACAGTTTTCATGGCATTAATCAAGCCTTTGTTTACAAAAAAGAACCAAAATCAGTTGACCCTCCTTTCAGTAGACTCTAGTGGTTAATGATTCTAACATTATTTGTTAAGTCATGCATCAGGGTGCAACATAACTCAATAGTGGTCAAGTTAAGAAAATGTTTTTGACAATGTAGAATTAGAATTTTTATTCTATTAAGATGCTTCTTTAAAGCAATGTTGGTAATGTTCATTTCTTTTGTAAACAATGAATGCCATTTGAATTATAGACATTAATGTTATAGACTTTTTAGAGAGCAAAGTGCATTTACTTCAAAAATGTTTTGGTTGAGTTTTTGTGTGGACTGTACCTAAATGCAACAGAACTAATGGAGTCAAGTTTACATACCAAGATGTAGTTACTATATGATGCATCTCTGAAAAATATCGATAGGAATAGCTTTAGTTGTGTTAAACGTTTTGTCTTCCACCATGTTCTGTAAAGGGTGCATGTCTGTCTGCCTGGTCTTCCTGTGCAGTATGTCTTCCCTTCCCAGGTGTCTATGTGCTACATATATCTGTCATGTATAAAGATTGCTTTTTTCAGTGTTATAGCAGGATAATATTAGAAATGATCTTCCACTGTCTCTTAAATAATGCTCTCGCAAAATATAAAAAAATTGATTTTGTCATCTAGATATGATTTAGATGATAAAAATAGTATATATGCGAAGTAATTCTTCTAAGACAACATAAATACCTTGTCTTGCCACTGCTTGGTGGCTACCCATTTACTAGATGTTTTTTAGTTATGCTTGAGCTGTGACACTGTTAAAATTGCAATGAGTTAATTTTCCTCTCAAAATACATCATGTTGCACCTTTTTTCCCACCACCTGTCTGTTTTTTTCAGTATTGTACTACTAGCTTTACCAGAAATATTGGTTAGTTTATTGTATTTTCCTCTTTCATTAATAATTTGACTAAAGTTTTTTTTATTGGTGAACTTTGTCTGTTACATCATCAGTATTTGTGTTATGACTGATTTGTTGCCACTGCCTTTGTTAATGATTGCATGATACTTCATTACCTTGTAGGACATAGTTTCTGTTGATGGATCATTTTAGTTAGTCATGCTTTCTGTGTCATTAAAGAAGCACAATGACAACTAAATGTACTAAGTGCAAGAAAAAACACAGTTTACTGAATACACAAGATGGTGTTCTGCATGACTTGAACATGCTAGATCTTTGTATGTACCAATTGTAATCTAAGTCATTCTGTGTCGGCTGTGTATGGTAAGAGGGAACTTTTTCTTTATAAGCATCAGAAAGGCAAAAAGATGCATTCAAAATCAAGGTCATTAGACAAGCATATTTTTATGTTTGCTTCCAAGTAATACCTAATATAGTGAAGTTTGCCTTCCTTGATCCCACCTCTCCTAGCCATTATACTTTGAGCATGATATTTGCTGGTCTATATCAGTCTATTACATCCAACCAGCTTTGTTGTCTATTTCTGAACTGTCTAGCTGACTGGCATAGGAACAAAGATTGGTTGCAATGATGAACCAGGCTGCAAACCACCCAACCATTCTATATGACATATTACATATGATCTATACAACCATTGTATTTGCATGGCTGTCTAGCTAATTGTTCAGTCATCCATTATGTCTGCCCAATCTATCTGGCTTATATAGCATGCAACAGGAACCCATCAGATTGCTCTATTTTTTATGTCATACAGTCCACAACCATGGCTTTACAAACAGTTTTCATTGTCAAATCGTTCAACAGATCCTGTGTTCCTGGCTTATTATGTGGGCAGGTACCAGGATAAATGATGTCACATCTTCACTCCAGTTGTTATGTTATAAAATATGTAACATAAAAGAACAACTCGCCTAGTGAGTGCAGTATTAATTCTCATCATACTTTACAATGGAGAGAATGGAGTTTAACTTCAGGCCTTGCCCTCTACTGCCATTGGTTAGCCAAATGTTTAATAGTCCAGGCCTCAGTGGACATGGATGATGACATTCATCTTCCTGTCTGCTCTCACACTCAACTAAAATTACCATCCATCTCACAGGAACTCTGACCCTGATAAGAGGCAAGTGATCATTCCAAACTTGACCAGCAAAGCTTACTGTGATATTCTCATTCACCCAGCTTGATGTAAGTTCCTTTGTTTATATTCTAAGGGATCATATACCAGTTTCATGTATCCCATTTGGAATCAGTTTTGTGTATCCCATTTGGAATCAGTTTTGTGTATCCCATTTGAAATCAGTTTTGTGTATCCCATTTGGAATCAGTTTTGTGTATCCCATTTTGGAATCAGTTTCATGTATACCATTTGGAATCAGTTGCATGTTTCCCATTTGGAATCAGTTTCATCTTTCCCATTTGGAATCAGTTACATGTATCCCATTTGGAATCAGTTTCATGTTTCCCATTTTGAATCAGTTACATGTATCCCATCTGGAATCAGTTTCATGTATCCCATTTGGAATCAGTTTTGTGTATCCCATTTGGAACCAGTTTCGTGTATCCCATTTGGAATCAGTTTTGTGTATCCCATTTGAAATCAGTTTCGTGTATCCCATTTGGAATCAGTTTTGTGTATCCCATTTGGAATCAGTTTCGTGTATACCATTTGGAATCAGTTTCATGTATCCCATTTGGAATCAGTTTCATGTATCCCATTTGGAATCAAGTTTCATGTTTCCCATTTGTAATCAGTTTAATGTATCCCATTTGGAATCAGTTACATGTATCCCATTTTGGAATCAGTTACATGTATCCCATTTGGAATCAGTTTCATCCCCAGGGGTTTCATGAAGACCACTGTCATGACTTGTCCATAGCTGCTTTGGTGCACCTGGAGACATTGTTTAGATACATTTGCTTAGTTCAGTTCTTAACCTGGATATGAAAGGCTTTCTCTTCTATACCAGCTGGAGTGTCTTCTTAACACAAGTCAGATCTTATCCCATATCAACATTTTTCTGGGTACAGAGTGATTTTCCTCTTCTTAATCTTATTCTCCTCTCTTCATGATATGAATTGTCAAGTGGATGGGGTTTATTTCAAATTGGGAGTGAGTTTATGCCTTGGAGGTTTTGTAACTTTGTTCCACCTCAGCTGCATTTACATGGACTTGCTGGATATGGATATTTTGGCCCATTGGCATATCCCTTTCCAGTCGTCTTGAATAATGGATTTGACCTTGGCCGAAATTTTGCATTTTCTGCATCAGTGGCTGAAAAGAAAAGGATGACACAGGAATGCGATTTGAGAATCGTCAACAGGCAGTTACATAAGTCAGCTCACATGGCTGATGATCCACCTGTTGGCTGGTTTTACCAGTGTCAGCTGGGAACTAGAGAAGTTCAGCTTCCTTTCTTCAAGACAATACTCATAAAGAATATTTTAAGAGTTTATCCTAGTTGTAATATAAAAATAATAGAGACTATGTTTTATTGATGAAATTTGAGTCCTTTAACAGTCTTGAGTTTGGAACATTCAGTACTAAAATTATCACCTTATTCTTTGGTGCAGAATTGAAAGCACATGTTCCAAACACTAGCAGATCCAGAAAATGCCGTCACTCATATTTCCTCTACAAAGAAGCTGACATCCAGGCTTCATCTATACTGATAAATATAAGTTTGATCATAAACACTCAAAATTTTGAAGTTGTTGAATTTTTAATAAGGTGTTTACATAGGTTTACTATGGGAACTGAATTAGTATCATCAGTCCTGCAAGACTCTATACAATAGCTGAGGGCCCCGAGTGGCAGAGTTGTCTAAAGCGCTTTCTGTTATGGATCACTGCCTTCTCACCTCTGTCTCCATGGGTTCGAGTCTAAGATTCGGCTAATGTAGTTATGTGAGAAAGCTTGCCAGTAGTTTCTCATGGGTCGGTGGTTCTTTCTGGGGGTTTTCCCAGGTTCTTCCTCCACCAATAATACTGGCTGCCATGTAAAGCCTATCATGTGTTGAAAAATGGCATTAAACCCTACAACAACTATACGATAGCTGACTTTTTTTTTTCTCATAAGGTCATTTACTGCTCCAGTGGCCTAAGTGGTTAGAGTGTCAGCCTTTGATGTGGGAACCTAGGCTGTGGGTTTGAACCCCAGTGGAATCATACCAAAGACATACAAAAATTTAGTAGCAGCTGCCTTGCTTGGTGCTCAGCATCTGAAGATTGGTGTTTGGACTGGTCAGCCTCATGTCAGGGTAATGTGGCTGGGTGGGACATCAAGCTACATGTCCATCATTTTTAACACATTATGAGAAAGCAGATATAGGCTAAGCAAAAGCCATTTCCAACTTACTGGCTGATTTCAATCTAAAATGGATCAGTCACTCATTTTGATCCTCGGATGCAACCTCTCTTGTGTTTTGACTTTCTTCAACTCTGAAATTTAAGCACATGTTCAGAACATAGCTACTGTTATGCAGTGCCTGCTTTCTTATAGCTGTAGCTTTGGTTTTTAGGATGAATGAGTTGAAGTTCCACTTGGATGTTCATTTGTGCTGATGATATAGTCAGATTTCATATCAAAGAACAGTGCTCTTTCAGCAAGTTATGAGACTTTTGCTGTCTTCCCTCAACACACCGTTTAAGTGAGGTGGCTGTATGTAACCAAGTTTGTGCTACTTGTGTTATGTATATTTGATTTAAGTCATTTATTTTTGTTTTAATTGTTTGTTTGTCAGATTTAAATTTGACATTTTAAGTTTAAAATTCATTCATTGGGAGATATTTTTTTTAAAAAGTGGGATGACCTGTACTCTACAAATAAACACCAGATTTGACCTCATTTCTGACCTTGCTTCATAGTTTGTAAACAAGCTTTTAAAATGATTGGCTGATTCCAAGGACATTATAAAGCTTTGTTGTAAACATCTTTCTGTTTTTAGTTCTTGAGAGTAAAAATAACTGATTCTCATCTGGGTCATGCGGTGTGCTCGAGATTTTTTGGAACGTAAATTTGTTCTAAAGATTCTAGAAGATCATGTGACCCCTTCCTTGTTTACGTAAAAACAGGTATATAAATTATGTTTTGGAGCGATCTATTTAGTAGAAACTCGGCTGTTAGAATACTAAGTTGTGTTGTTTTGAGTTATTTTAAATTACCTTGTACTGGAAATTATTTAAATTCGTTTGGATCAAGGGGATTTATTTTGTTTTTTTATCTGGAAAACATTTGTGCTCATTGAATTTCATAAGACCAGAACTGACTTCATCACATGACATTGTCTTCCATCTTGGATGCTTCACTAAGATTCAAACTGAGAATTATTAGGACATTTCATTACCGGAACTTTTGCAATTTCACTAGTGGATTATATTTTGAATTATTTTTGGATTAATTTTGGAATTGATTCTTAAAACCGTAAGTTTATTTTTCTTTTCTGGAAAATATTTGTGCTCAATAAATTGTTTATTAAGTTTTTACAAGCTTGTTATTTTCACTCTTTCTATGTTACTGTTTATTCGAGCCTAAGCATGTAACACTTGAAATACACAACAGGTATTCATAATACCTGTGAGTGTATCTTCTTTTCTCTCAAGGTTGAGAAGCAAAACACAGTCCCCCAAGTCGTAACCTATTGGAACAAAATGTAATTCACTCAGCATACTTTGAGATCTAATTGGATCAGAAATGCCTAATCCGAATTTCTGCTCATGAGATCAGAACTATCTCTGCAAATGTTGTTGATACTAATGTCTGGCATGTGCAGTCAACCTTATCAAGCTTCTACTTTGGGATCTAACATTGCAGTGAAGTAACTTGAATCAGGTTCAATCACTGGATCCCCATTAACACCAACACAACCTCTTTGTGGCTGAGGGCATTATAATTTTTTCAGGATTTACCTCAATATTTGGTTTGTAAGGAAAGGCCACCAATTTCTTTAGTCTTTATTGCTAGTTTTTCCCTCGGCTTTGCTAACTCATTATAATAGAGCAGTTCTGTTCCATGACAATGCAACTTGAGTCATATTATCCTCCAAAAGACGAACATAGTGGTGTTTGGATGCAATTTATCATCTTTCTACCTATTCTTAAATTAATGTGATTGAATAAAGTGTTTGATGGAGAAAGGACACTTTTATCTTAAATATTGTTTCTCCAAGAATGACTTAACCCGCCACATTATAACTAAGCCCTCAACCCACCCCACCCCACCCCCCTCTACACCTTACAGCAAGTGCAAACATCCTCATTGATATTTGTTGATAAATGTATTAGTACTTGAAAACATCCAGTATATTGGTAGCAGCTGATCTGTGACAATGGGAGGTAATCATAATGTCATTTTGCAAGAGTTAATTCCCATAGATACTTTTAGCATCTTTATGATGTATGGAGAAATGAGAATGAGATTTGTTATCATTCTTTGAGGGCTTGATACAAGAGCTAATGGAAGTTTAGTTAATTCATGTTAGCAGGTAAGTTTTCTCTGAGAAATATAACTACAATAAAATTTCATTTTTCTCCAAAGTTGTGAAAGAACTGTTGGATTGAAACAGAAATTCAGTATAAGACTTGATCTTGCAAAGATTCGGTTCAGGTTTGGTTTCATCTGTTTCTGTCATCATGAACCAAGGTTTCCTCACTTAATCAATAGTGTCCAGTCATTCATGTCCTCTGAACACATCTCATGTTTACATGATTTTTATAAATTAAGTTTTAGCACTTAGCCATCAATTAAATTTCAACCCACATTAACTTTGTACAGTACATGTTTTGTTAGCTTTCATGCCAATGTGTCATTCAATAGAGCCTCGATCTGAATGCTCATATTATTATTAAAGTTCTGATTATTTATTTAATTATTATATGTTTCTTTGCAGCAATACAAATTTTCATTATCCTTAACATCTTGCAGGACACCGATTGTGTCTAGATTTATGGATGTTCAGATTAATGAGTTTTATATGATCAAAAGATATAAATAACCAATTCCCAGTAAATTGAATTAAAAACATTTGGATGAACACATTTGAGGATACTAGTAATATATTTAAGAATATCAGTAATATAATTGAGGATATTAGTAATATATTTGAGGATATCAGTAAAATATTTGATGATATCAGTAATGTATTTGAGGATGTTGATGATGATCATGTTATGCAGTATGACTAGTTACATGTCATATTTATGAATCCTCAAATTTTGAAGACAATACTTATCCACATTTAAATACACCTTTGGGAATTATTTTTATTTAAAAGAATGTAATTCACCTTGATACTCTTTCATGTTTGTAGTCATCATGTCAACATGACAACCAAGTTCTTGGGAGTATATTTTGGATTTTACAGCTTAAATCCAACATCTAACAAATCAGAAAGCACATTGCATTAAACATTCAATCAGAAAGCATATTTCATATGTCCAATCAGAAAGCACATTCATTTGATCAAAAAGCAAATGGCATTTGTCCAGTCAGAAAGCACATTGCATTAAGCATTCAATCAGTCAGAAAACATATGGTATTTGTCCAGTTAGAAAGCACATTTCATTTGATAGTTGCAGAAAGAATATTACATTTTATATTTGACCAGTCAGGAAGAATGTAATATTTACAGCATTGTTAGCATTATTTTATTATATATATTTCCAGGTGAAGAAGGTGGAGCAGCCAATCAGACGCCAGGTGGATGGGGCTCGTATCTACATCGATGGTCTGGGCTGACTTAGATGATGATCTGGTACATGGATAACCTGTCATCCACTATGTCATTGTCACCAGTGTTGACCATTTCAATACTATTGACCACTGGTGTTTATATATGAAGTTGAGTCAAGTCACACAAGCCCAATTAATTATTTTAGTAGGCAATTCATTTAAGTACCAAATTGATAGCTGAGTATTTTGATGGTACATATGAGTGCTTCTTTTTTTCCTTCATTAATGAGGAAAATTTGTTCATTTCCAATATTTTATGTTTGTGTTGGCATTATATAGCTAGCAATGCATTTTGAAAATTAAAAGCTTCCTGGACATGGTCCTTCAGAATTGAAATCCATACTGCATTCAAAGTTGTGGGGCCATTTTTAAGCAGAATCACAAAATTAAATGAAGCATTTGGAATTTGAGTGCTTAGCATTCATTTATTGGAGTTAATAAAAGGGTTTCATTTAAAGTTTTTTTAAAATTTGTGAGCATGATTTCCTCAAATTTGAATGTAGAACTCGATAAATGGGTCCAAATACTTAACTCTGTTAATAGTTGCATGAAAAAATTAACCCTGTTGCAGTTTTATCTGGATTTCACCACATAACCTATATTTAACTCAACTTTAGGATACTCAAAACATTTCCAGGAAATATTAATCTTTCAATACAGTCAATTTCATGTTGAGATTTATCACAATTAGAAAGTACAGGGGACCTTCCCATTATATGCTTGTCTTTCTAGTTTTTCTGTGATAATTTTTGTGACAGTTATAGGAACTTGGAATATTCTTTTCAAACAGTCTTTTTTTTATACGTGAATAATATCATTGTTTACGGAAAGTTTACCTTCATTGTTTGGTTTCCATATCAGTAACCCATTTGAAAGGAAAATAAAAATGTTCGAAAGATGAGACAACTCTTTGATATCTGTAGTGACTATTTATTGTATTAAAGTGGCGCTATGCAAGTTTTGTATAAAGTTTTCTTACCATTAGCTTTTTAAAATTGCATATTTGATATGGCTCAATACATAAAAAGTGACCTTCTTTAGTTTGCATCAGCAGTTGATCATCTGTCATAATATTTTCTGCACAAATAGATTCACCTCACCAATATCTGTCTTAAGCTTTATCTGCATAATACAGGTAGTATTGGGGAACATATATTAACTGCATAATCCAGGTAATATTGTAGGGAAACATTAACTGCATAATCCAGGTAGTATTGTAGGGAAACATTAACTGCTTAATCCAGGTACTGCATACTCCAGGTAGTATTGTAGGGAAACATTAACTGCATAATCCAGGTAGTATTGTAGGGAAACATTAACTGCATACTCCAGGTAGTATTGTAGGGAAACATTAACTGCATACTCCAGGTAGTATTGTAGGGAAACATTAACTGCATACTCCAGGTAGTATTGTAGGGAAACATTAACTGCATACTCCAGGTAGTATTGTAGGGAAACATTAACTGCATACTCCAGGTAATATTGTAGGGAAACATTAACTGCATAATCCAGGTAGTATTGTAGGGAAACATTAACTGCATAATCCAGGTAGCAGTATTTGGGAGCATATTACTACAGCCATTTTCTATGCATAAGTTTGACAATTGATATTGCATGGTCTTTGATCTTTAATATGACAATGTGCATACAGTATGGTACAATTAGTTGCAAAAGACAATAACCTGTGAATCCTGTGAAGGAAAATGATAAAGTCTATGTTAAGTGCGCAAGACCTTTGGAAATTATTGACAATTTACAACCTGCCCTGAATCAGCTGCCTTTGTAATTTGTTGTGGAAAATCAAATGTTATTTACATAACTGAGTCATGCTGAAATGTTTCATGCACCAAAATTCTGTAAATTCAACAACCTGTAAAATTTGATGAATTTTTTAATAATCATTCAGCTATTATTTTATGGACAATTAGTGGTTTTAGATTTTTTCCAGTACTACTGGGCCTTGGGTATTCAGTTAAGAGCAACATAAGAAAATAAACACCTTTACAGTTGTAATTTATTATTGCTTAGACCCAATCTATGTGAAAATATTTTTTAAAAATAAAGTTAAATATTCCAACATTAAGAAGCTCACATCCTTAAGAAATGGATAAGACGTTTTCTGTGGGGACATTGTGTTTGCAGTCCCTCTCTGTGGGGACATTGTGTTTGCAGTCCCTCTTTGTGGGGACATTGTGTTTGCAGTCCCTCTCTGTGGGGACATTATGCGTTTGCAGTCCGTGTCTGTGGCGACATGTGCTTGCAAGCCAATTTCTATGGAGACATTATGTGTCTGCAGGCCATTTTCAATGGGGGTGATTGTGTGTTTGCAGGCTCTGTTCTCTGGAGACATGGTATGTTTGCAGTCCCTGTCCTGTGGGGACATGGTGTGATTGCAGGCCCTGTCCTGTGGGGACGTGTTTGCAAGCCCTGTTCTGCAGGGACATTATGTGTTGGCAGGCACAGTCTGTGGGGAAATTTTGTGATTGCAGGCACAGTCTGTGGGGAAATTTTGTGTTTGCAGACTCAGTTCTGTGGAGGCATGTGTTTGCAGCCTTGTATTCTTGAGCAATAAACTTAAGTTTAGGCTTGAAGTCTGTAAACCTTGAAATCCTTAGCCTCAATTTGAAAAGAGAGTGAGTCATATGTCTTTTAAGATCGTCTCAACTTTGGTTTTTAGTACCTCCTTAGGAAAGGCAGTTATCTCCTGTTTCCTGCTCATCATGATGTTGTTATAGGGTTTAACGCCATTTTCAGCACACAGCAGGCTTTACATGGTGGCCAGTACTAATGATAGAGGAAGAACCTGGGAAATTCCATGGAAAGAACCACCGACCTACAAGAAGCTATTGGCAAGCTTTCGCTCATTATGATATAGACAGTATTGTGTTAAAGCCAACTGGTCATCCAGCAAACTGAGGATTAGTTACATGTGCATATTCCATGTATCATGCTTGGTTTTGGAAAATATAGCAAGAGTTTAATGCTCAGGAGTGTTTTTTGAATGAAGAGCCAGAACTAGATCTACACTGTGTGTAATTTTTGCGAATGTGGGACAAGTACTGGGTCTACATTGTGCAGTTTTTGTGAATATGGGGCCCGTTCTGGGTCTACAGTGTGAATAGTTGAGACTATCATGTCATCTATGGGACTTCAATGTGTACAGTTCTTGAAAAGAATGGGGTCATCTTTAGGTCTGCAGTTTTTACAGTTTTTAAGAATACAGGTCTGATCTGGGTCTACAGGGAGTGCAGTTTATATGAATATGGTGGTAGATCTGGGTCTACAGTGAGTACAGTTGTTGAGAATATAGGGCCAGCACTGTGTCTACACTGTACAGGTGTTAAAAATATGGGGACAGGCCTGGGTCTGTTGTGTACAGTTGTTGAGAATATGGTTTCATCCCTGGGTCTAACTGTGTGTAGTTGATTAGAATATGGGGCCACCTATGGTTCTTCAGTGTCTTAAGGTGTTGAGAATATGGGGGCAGATCTGAGTCCACACTGTGTACAGAGTATGATCACTTTTGGGTCTACAGTGTTTACAATTGTTGAGAATATAGGTTGATATCTTGGTCTGCAGTGTAAGCAGTTGTTGAAGGAAATATCAGGGTCTATACTGTGTACCATTGAGTCATAAATAAGTATGTGAGATCTTGAATGTCCACATTTTTTAAATTAAAAAGCATGTCTCGAGGAGAGCTTTTGAATTCTGTATAAATAAACATATTTTGGTTAAAGTTTTTTCATTCCTAAATTTAGTTAACATTCTTATGTCCAGTACTGTACACTATACATTCCACACACACATAAAGATGCATTCCATTTATTGTTATGCCAAGCTGTACCTTAAAATATGTGATTCGGGATTTATTCTGCTTGTGATAGATATCCTTCATTTTTGTAAAGTACATTTTACATTTACTTACCATTACAGGGCGACAATCTCTGAGAATTATATGATAGAATGAACTTTGCATGAGATCTTGGGAACAAGGTTAAAGTTTTTCATTTGCTTGTATTTCTCCAAACCCATTCTATGACATGTTTGCTCACTCTGCTGACCTTGGAGTCAAGGTCTCAGTCATAGAAAATTTGTGTTCAGATTTTGGTTCACTTTTTTTATTTGCATTTCCTAAACCCAGAGATAGATTCTCATCATATCTGGCATGAGTTATTATGTAACAAAGACAGTTCATTCTGTGATGTATTTACTCACACCATTGACCTTTTAGTCAAGGTCAATCATTACAAATTGTGTTCAGTTTTGGTTAAAATATTTTTAATTTGCTTTTGTTTTCTAAAACCTTCGATTGATTTTCTTCATACATGGTATGAATCATTATGAAGCTAAAACAATTCATTATGTAATAATGTGACCTTGAGTTAGGATAGCACATTTTACAGGAATGCTTTGATCATTGGCTTCATGAGCAGGCTTTAGCGATGTTTAATTAAGGACAAAAATTATCTGTATGCAGTATGCCCTTATTAATTGTGGTATCTTTATGAGAAAATTGTTACTTAATCCAGTCCATGTATAATTGCTGAAAATTATGACAGTAATGGAGAAAAATTAATACTTGGTTAGATGTGATCATCCACTGCTGTAAATAGTTTAAGTAAGTTTACAAGATGTTGTAACTTTATAGCAAATAAATGGCCTAGAATTAAATGTCTGTTAGAATGCATATTAATTACATGTAAATGAGATGTCCATGTATTTGTACATATTACTGTGAAACTTGTTTGTAGCTATATTTCTTTGTATGCTCATTGTTTTTATTCTTCATAATATTGTTTGTCTTTATACAATAAAAATTGTCAATCCACACATACTGTTACCATTACAAAACATTTTCTGTCAAGAATTTCAGCCATGAGGCTTGATATACAGGTCTTTGTCCTGCTTGGATTTAAATGCAAGCTTTGTCCTGCTTGGATTTAAATGCAAGCCAGTTGATTGTATTTTCTTATTTAAGTACTTGTGTATATTATGGTTATATAATTGTAAATGAGAAAGGGGTTTTTGTCACTATAAACCAATATGGTACCTAATAGTCCTTACATAATTCTTATCTACAAAGTATACACATTGTCTTTTAAAGATTCATTTTTCAGAAATGGCCAGGATTAATTTATATTTGAAGTGCTATTTATGGAAGTATCTAAAATCCACTGACCTTGTCAGTATTATCATTGAAATGTCTCTAGTAACTTCACTGGCTTCTTTGTAATGGGCTCACCATTAGCCGAATCCACAAACCCCTTTGTATCTTGGACACCTGTGCAGATCGAACAAATACACTGGCTTTTGTGTAATCAGGTAACGTCTGCAGACTGGCCAAATTCACTTGCCCTTGTATTCAATTTCATTCACCTAAGCAGGCTGATCAGATCCATAGGTCCCTTTGCAGCCAGGTAACTTCTGTAGATTAGCCAAATCCACTAGTCCCTTTTTAACCAGGCCATTTCTGCATATTGACTAAATGCACTGACCCCTAATTAGGTCATCTCTGCAGCTGACCAAATCAATTAATTGGCCCTTTGTATAACCAGGTGTATTCTGCAGATCAACCAGATCCACTTGCCACCTCTGCAGAGTTACCCAGTCCTTGAGTCCCTTTGTAGTCAAGCCATCTCTACAGATCAGCCAAATCCACTATCCCCATTGTAGCCAGGAAACCACTCCAGACTTTCCCAATTCTTAGTTACTTTTTCAATCAATTCATCTTGGCAGACTAGACAAATCCACTTGCTAAAGTAGTTATGTGAGAAAGCTTCCTCCATCATTAATACTGGCTGCCATGTATAGCCTATCGTGTGCTGAAAAATGGCATTAAAACCTACAATAACATAACATAACAAATCGACTGGCTCCTTTGTTATCAAGCCAGCTCTTCATTTTGGCCAAATCTACTGGTACCATTGTTATCATGCACTATTGTAGAGTGGACAAATCCACTGGTACTATTGTTATCATGCCACTATTGCAGAGTGGACAAATCCACTGGTACCATTGTTATCATGCACTATTGCAGAATGGACAAATCCACTGGTACCATTGTTATCATGCACTATTGCAGAGTGGATAAATCCACTTGCTAAAGTAGTTATGTGAGAAAGCTTCCTCCATCATTAATACTGGCTGCCATGTATAGCCTATCGTGTGCTGAAAAATGGCATTAAAACCTACAATAACATAACATAACAAATCGACTGGCTCCTTTGTTATCAAGCCAGCTCTTCATTTTGGCCAAATCTACTGGTACCATTGTTATCATGCACTATTGCAGAGTGGACAAATCTACTGGTACCATTGTTATCATGCCACTATTGCAGAGTGGATAAATCCACTGGTACCATTGTTATCATGCACTATTGCAGAGTGGACAAATCCACTGGTACCATTGTTATCATGCCACTATTGCAGAGTGGACAAATCCACTGGTACCATTGTTATCATGCACTATTGCAGAGTGGATAAATCCACTGGTACCATTGTTATCATGCACAATTGCAGAGTGGACAAATCTACTGGTACCATTGTTATCATGCCACTATTGCAGAGTGGGTAAATCCACTGGTACCGTTGTTATCATGCACTATTGCAGAGTGGACAAATCTACTGGTACCATTGTTATCATGCCACTATTGCAGAGTGGACAAGTCTACTGGTACCATGTTTATCATGCATTATTGCAGAGTTGACAAGTCTACTGGTACCATTTTTATTCTGCACTATTGCAGAGTGGACAATTCTACTGGCCCCTTTGTAATCAGGTTACTACAACAGGTTGGCCAAACATTTGAATTCAAGTAAGTCGGGTCAGATAATAATAAAAGTCCCATATACTGGACACCAGTATAAATTGATCTTGTATATGAAGAGTACAGTTAAAACAAGGTAGCTGTTGATTCTAATGATAATTTATTTACAATGGGCACATTCCCCATGACATTATTCATTTAATGAAAACCAATTCACACTTGTGAGAGATCATCTGTTTCTAGAGACTACATTCTTACTGAACAGAGTAATATCTTAATAACTTAATTACTTTTTTTTTAGAAGACACCCACCTGACTCCAATCTTGAGAGACCATTCTTTGGTTATCCAACCAGCTTTGTCAGTAGCTTGACGCAATGGTGGTCATTTTGGTTTCTGTGTGTAAAATCTTTTTGTAATAGAAATATAATAATGATGATGATGTTAATGAAATAATAGTAAAAGTGATATAAATGAGGTCATCATAAAGATGTAAATGTAATGAACTGTTTTCAAATTTAAATTAATATGATCATGTGGTAGGTCTGTTCCTCTATTGCTGTGTAACAAATAGACAAAATGACTGGCTATCCATGTCAGATAAATTTAAAAATATATTTCAACCTTTGGTCAGTTTATGAAGCCTTCATTTTTGCCATTTTCAGAAAATCATTGTTAACAATGTGAGAAAATTCAGGTAGTCGTAAATAACAAGGTGAGAAAATTCAGTCATTCAGAGATATCAAGGTGAGGACTTTCAGGTAGTCATTATTAACAAGGTGAGAAAAATTCAGGTAGTAGTAATCAACAAGGTGAGAAAATTCAGATTGTTATAAATAACAAGGTGAGAAAATTCAGGTAGTTATAAATAACAAGGTGAGAAAATTCAGGTAGTTAACAAGATGATATTCAGGCAGTTATTGTTAACAAAATGAGAAAAATAATATTCATAATTGTATTGGCGTGAAAAGAAACAGATTTGGATTGGTTGTGTGTTTAAAAAGACAGCAACACAAGGATATATCACAGTAACTGAACCTGGCTGACCTGATAGTTGGATTAGAATCTGTAACCTTTTAATCTTTTATCCCACATGCTAACAACAGTCACTGTCTCCTACAACATGGAAGGAGAGTGTGTCAGACCTTTTCTACATGTTTGAGACAGCTGGGGGTGCAAAAAGAAGGTCTTATGGGATATATTTTGCCTACATAAGAAATGAAAAGCAGGTCTTATGGGATATTTTGAGTACATGAAAAATGAAAAGGAGGTCTTATGGGATAGTTTTAGTACTTGAGAAATGAAAAGGAGGTCTTTTGGGATATCTTGCCTGCAGGTGGTGTGAAAAACTTTTGCCATTGAATATGTCTTTTGATCTATAAAATTTGATTTCTAATGTAAATTAATGGTAACTTTTTCAACGTTTTCTGAATATCTTTCAGATTATTTTCTTATGTTGAATTGTAATACGTCTTTTGAAATGGATGTAATATGTGAAGCTTCAGTCATGATTTTATTTTATGAAAGGAAGGTAAATATGTAGTGGATATACATTTGAATGACAGTAAGTAAAAATAAGAAGGATATAAATATAGTGGTGACAGTAATTGTAACAAAGTTCAGAATGTATTTTATTGTAAAAAAATCCTACAGTCAAAAACAATTCTGACTTAAAGTTAGAGCCAGTCATTTTGAAGATTGCATTGCTCAGATAGAACTGTAATGTAAGGCTTTTAACAATATTTGCCAATCATAGCATGGATACATTTTGCATATTATCAGAAAACATGACATCTCAAGGAATTAGTTTTTTTTTAAAGCAGCCATTTTTATAATATGATTTGTCATTCAGGCACTAGTAAATACAATTATGATTGTATTATTGCATTACATTTTTTTTTCTTTATGATCATTTAGCATATTGGGAGTTATTTTTGTGTTTTATTCCTAGATAAATATGTGTATATTTGTACAGAAAATGTTTATTTCATTAACTGAGTTCAGTTACTAATTTAGAAGTCTTAGTTTGACCTAATTAAAAAACCATTTCTTTGTTGCATGGAAATCTGTGATAAACATGTTATTCAAAATTATTCTTCCTTTCAGTCTCATTAAGTCAAATTGATACCAAATTTACATTGTTATTTTTGTTTTAAACAATCAATGCATTGTTTGTGATCATGGTATAATATAACTTAGTTATTGTTCTTGCTAGTAGAATTGATAGGTAAAGGTTTAGACAGCATAAAATGCCATATAATAGTGCATGCGTGATATCAATAAGCATGTGTTAACCATAAAATGCATGCCTAACTTTTTACCATATGGGAACTTAATCTCAATTTATTGTTTCAAAAATGGACAATTGGTATGATTTTATACTGGGGCTGGAACCTGTCTGTGTGTATTAGACCTGGTGGTTTTATATATATATATATATATATATATATATATATATATATATATATATATATATATATATATATATATATATATATATATATATATATATATATATATATATATTTATATATATATATATATATTTATATATACATACATGTATAGTGCAATTTGCCTAGAGCTAACCCATTATTGTATGCCTTTTAATCAAAATGAAGGAAGAGGTAAGGTTGATTGTTTGTTACAAGTTTAATGCCATTTTTCAGCACATGATCAGCTGTACATAGCAGCCAGTGTATTTGGTGGATGAAGAACTGGGAAAATCATGGAAGAGCCATTGACCCATGGAAAGCTACTGGCAAGCTTTCTCATATACCCACATTGGATGAGCCTAAAAATCCAGCCTATTTTGGACAGGGTTGAGAGGTCAGTGGTCTGTAACAGATTTGCAGTAGACCACTCATCCACTCAGAGCCCTGGATGGAATAGATAATTTAGTATTATATTGATTTTTGGTTAAGTATACTTTGGGTAAACAAAATACTGGTACTGTGAAATTGCATTGCAGTTTAAACTAAAGGCAAACTTAATCACATTGCTATTTGTGCCTTTCTTTACTTTTTTTGCAACATTAATAAACATGAAGTTCTGTAAAGTTTATTCACAGTCAGACAGTCATGTAGTAGGTCTTTACTGTTGTTTGTGGTATTTAATGTCTGGCCACATCTCTAATAGCATTTCAGTATGAGTTATTGTCATCAGTGTCAAAATGCAGCTTTTCATTTTTTTTTTTTATTTCAAGAGTTCTTTGAGTGCTTTCTACTTCACCATTGATTCTGTATTTGCCTGTGCAAGATTTGGATTTTATTTCTAGCAGGCTAAAATTATCTTCTGTCTACCAACTCCAAAACTGATGATTAAGGTATGCAAGTTTAGGAACATAGATCTCAAGAAAATACCATGCAGCACAACATTTTGACCAGTTCATAAAGTTTGTGCTGACTCCAGTGCACACAAGTTTTATTTTCTCAAATATTTATATTGAAATCTACGGAAAATTAATTAGTAGTGTGATCCCTTTGAAATCACAGTGAATAATTAGAGCATGCATTTGGTTGAGTGGATTTAAAACATGGGTGATCATTACATTCATTGACTCATAATGGGTTATGTGTCCTATAGGGACCTCTGTCTTGACATAGTATCACACACTGTCTATTTTGGGACACGTGTCAAAACATATCATATGTAAATATGTATCACTACATGTCATATAGGGAACACTGTATTGTGATGTGTATAACACTGTATGGCATATAAAGACCTCTATATTGTGGTATCTACCACACTACCTATCATATAGGATTTTTTTCTGGGGTTCTGCGAGGTTTGACTTTGGTCGCTGGAAATGGCATTAAACCCATAGCAACACTACCTCATATAGGGACCTCTATATTGTGATATTATCACACAACATGTCATATATCACACTACATATCATATTGGGCATCTGTATTGTGATATTATCACACATGTCATATATCACACTACATATCATGTTGGGCATCTGTATTGTGATATTATCACACAACATGTCATGTATCATAATACATATCATATTGGGCATCTGTATTGTGATATTATCACACTGCATATCACACAGGTGCATCTGTATTGTGATATTATAACACTACATGTTGTATATTGACCTCTATATATTTTGATATGTATCACTACATATCGTATATAGGGGCATTATTGTAATATTTATCATATTTGACATCAGTAACAATATACAGGTTAACCACTGATTTATGTAAAATAAATTTTAACACCCCTAAGTAAATATTATAATTGCATTTCTAAATTTGTTATATATCTGGTTTGTCTTTACTGATTTAAGAAACTAACCAATTATCCACTAAAACATAAGTATCAAAATGATAATATTGAGAAAAAAAATAACTCCTTGTTCTAAACAAGAATTTACCATTCTGGGAAAGTGTGCTGATTTTGTTATTGTTGTAAATTATATTTGTCTTAAATTGTGGGCAATAAATAGTACAATATGACATTACTGCATTGTGTTTGGAGTTCTTATATTTAGAATTATGCAAATACGTGTGCCACATTTATATAATTATAAAGTGCATTCAGCACTGTCGACATTTTAAAACATGACAACCAAACTGTCTGTGTGGGTTCGAGTCTCAGATTCGGCCGATGTGGTTATGTGAGAAAGCGTGCCAGTAGCTTCTCGTGGGCCGGTGGTTCTTTCCGGGTTCCTCCTCCACCATTAATACTATCACTGGTCACCATGTATAACCAGCCTATTGTGTGCTGAAAAATGGAGTTAAACCCTAGAACAACAACGACCAAACTTTTAGTTTCCGTCAGATCGCTTTTGTTATCGCCAGAAAATTGCTCACTAAAATCGTTTAACTAGTGGAAGGCGGAGTTCACTTGTCGAAAAGCTTGTTGAAGAGGCTATAGCAACGGGCGTTACATACAGCCCCATTTCTGCATCCACGATCGTAACAGATCTTTTCGGTGGTGCAATCGGTTGATTAGGGGACCCAGAGTGGTATAAAGCGCTCTCCGTTACGGATCACTGCCATCTCACCTCTGTCTGCGTGGGTTCAGATTCGGCCAATGTGTGTGTACGTGACAAAGTTTGCCAGTAGCTTCTCGTGGGTCGGTTGTTCTTGACCGGGTCTTTCCTCCATCATTAATCCTGGCCGCCATGTGTAGCCAATATTGTGCTGAAAATGGCGTTTAACCCTACAATAACAATAGGTTGATTGACTAATAATAATAATAATAATAATAATAATAATAATAGTAATAGTAATAATAGTAATAATAATAATAATAATAAGGACTTTGTATAACGCCCAATCTTTAGAAGTTCTAAGCGCTTTACAACATCTATAATGATATAACTACACTACAGAAAAAGAAAAACCATGAAATTGGAAAACATAAAAAGTACTGAAAACGTTTAAGGTACAGAACATTATTAGGTCTCTAAGTCTGTTCCTGCAATCTTAAAAGGGATCACTGTGTCTTTATCTAATTTCAATGGGCGTTTCGTTCCACATCACTGTACCCTGGTATGCAAAAGAATGTTGTCCATGTGACTTCGTTTTCATAGTGGGAACAATGAGTATACGATTGTTAGAAGAGGAGCGTAAGTATCATGCTGGTGTATACACATCGGTGCCGGATAGGTATGTTGGACTGGAGTCTTGTCAGTGAAACGTAGCAAGCAGCAAGAAGGGTGAACAGACAAAGAACAAATTTTATTTGATTCTGGATCGAATGGATAGCCATTTTATGGTACAGAGCAGTTGTGAGGTGTGCTCTGATCGAGGTACTCTAAAGATGATCCGAGCATCTGTGTTTTGAACTTTTTTAAGTTTCAGGAGCAGATTTTGTGACGAACCAGACAGAATTGAGTTACAATAGTCCACTCTTGAAAGTACTAATGAACATACGTGTTTTAGTGGCATAAACTGAAATATATTTGTGATTGGAGCTCAGAGTATGCAGCCTTGCATATGTTCATGACATGTTTGTGCAATGTGAGAGTACTGTCTAGAGTAACACATAGGTTTCGTACTGACTGAAATTTGTGTTGGTGTTGCTGAAATTTATTGTTTGTGGTAAAGTATGTGAATGAAAAATATTTGTGTTGTAACCAGAATGGCCTCAGTTTTATCATCATTCATCTGCAGCTTGTTACATGTCATCCATGATTTCACATCAGAAATGCACCTCTCTACTCCTTGGATAGTAGCATCAACTTCAGTTGGGTGGCTATACTTATATATTTGGGTGTCATCAGTGTACAATTGGTGAGACACTGAGTGATGATCTATGATACCTGAGAGCGGCTGAGTGTATAGAATAACCCCTGGAACACCACAACATAGCTCAGCTGAACTGTGTAGTGCATTCCATTTGCAGATACAATTTGTGTCCTGTTAACGATGTAGGACTTGAACCACAGTAAGGTTGTATTGTGAATGCCAAATACATGCTGAAGTCGGTGAAGTAATATATCATGGTCTATTGTGTCAAATGCTGCAGACAAATCAAGGAGGGTGAAAACTGTAGCCTTTCCATTATCGAAAGTAGAGAGAATGTCATTAAATACTTTCAGAAGAGTAGTTTCAGTACTGCGGCAAGGGCGATATGCGGATCGTACATTGCTAAATGAGACTTTGAATTCAGATGAGATACAAGTTGGGTTAGAACAATTTTTTTCTGAGATTTTTCACATGAACGGGAGATTAGAAACTGGGCGGTAATTCTTTAAATCGTTATGGTCCAGTGTTGGTTTCTTCAGCAAAGGCTTTATGATGGCAGTTTTGAAAAATGATGTGAATTCCCCGGATGAGTGAGATATTAATAACATCAGTTAGTGAATGCAATATTGGGTCTAAGCACTCGAGCAACAGTGATGTTGGAATTGGATCAATTTCACATGACTTTAGTGCACTCTTATTGTTATAGACGCTTCCAATGTGCGCTGGTTTTCATCTCATATTATGTACTATTGAAACTAAAACAGATATTATCTTCACATGCATCGTGTAATGGTAATTTTCCACTACATTAACGGTTATGTGTATACATGTCCCATTTCTACATGTTTTAATAACCAGTGGCGTAGCTAGAGGGTGTAAGTTGCACTGGGCGCCATCTTGGGGCGGAGAGAGGGGGGGGGGGGGGAAGAAGAGGGCTGGAGGATTCAGTGTATACATTTACAAAGTGTGCTTCAGAAGAAACAACAAAGTCCGTGCCAGGATGTCTGGATGATTGAGATTTACTCTGGTTCAGACTGAATCTAGGTCACACGTACTTATCCAGTCACCTCTAATGCGTCAGCTTCAGCAGCAGCAGGGGATGTAGAATGTAGAGGCCATTTACTATTTATTCTCTCAAATTTAAGGGTGTCTATGGGACAAGATCGTCTTTGTGATCTTGTACTCATCAGTGTAGAGAAGGAAACAGTTGAAAAAATAGACTTTAATGTTATCATTGACAAATTTGCGGGCAAGAAGGCGAGAAAATTCAATTTAGTATGATGACTTTTTTGGATTAGGCGGTGGATGATATAGACTAAGTCACTAACTGTTGGTAACATTTTTGTTGTGGTTGTTGCAGCTAAAATGTATTAGCCTTAAATTGCCTTTCTATACTGATTGTATTATTATGTTGTTTTCAGTATTGACTACTGTTTTCCTACGTTTCAGTGACATTGGGGGCGTAAAATGTATACCTTGTCCCTGGGTGCTAAATACTCTCCGCTATGCCTGAGGGGGTGGGGTTGGGGGCGAAAAGTATGAACCTTGCACTGGGCGCCGAACACCCTCGCTTCGCCACTGTTAATAACAGACTCAATTTACTTGGTGGTCTAACTGTTCAAATATAAATATTTCACCGTTTTATGTTTCTTTATGTTTAATCGACCAGCTGTATTCATCATATCTCTTCAACTCTACAGAATGAGTTTTATAATATTTTCCAATGTTTTTACATGTACTTAAAAAAATTATGTTGGCTGAGGAAATTTTAAAAAGAATGTTAAATCATTTTAATGGAACATAGTGAAGAAGCAGGACAGTGAATAAGCATCAATTTTGACTTGGAATGAATCCACGTTTCAGGACTGTGAGAAAATCAGATATTCTAGGTCGCTGGACTTCTCCAGTTTTTCGAAACTGTTTCCATATCAAAGACCAGAATAGCGCCTCGCCCCGAAAAATTATAAATGGAAGATATATGTACCGTTTGAAGTTATCTGATAATAATCATTAATTCAATAGAATTTAATTAATTTTGTTTTAAAACAAAGTGACTGGTGACTGGAGCTATCTTGTCCACACTCTGATTGCTGATTTCCGCCTTTGCTTATAGTCTCAATGCTGTGCTCATTTCTTACGATATACTTTTTGGTAAGAATTTACTTACATACATTGCTTGTTTCAACATTCTGAATTGAATCGCACAACACAAAACATCGCATTAATAAAGTCATGGTCCATCGATAACGTCTGTTGGAAGAAACAGTAATCGTAGTGTAAGTGAAAATAAGTTATTTACAAGGCGTAGGACATGAATTTTTCATATTTTAAGCACATGTAAAGTTTAGGATACGACAATCTATTAAATGTTAGAGGAAGCGTATTTGTAGTGGTTACTAATTTTTGATTCTCAATATTGGCTTTATTATCAATAAATTCTTATCAATTATAACTTTTCATTTTTCATTGCAGGCAATGGGAGAGATTTCATAATTATCCCCCTCTTATTCGTCGTTGGCTAGTACTACTTTTCGAAAAATAGAAATACACTGATTTTAATGCTGACTGTGCAGAGTTTGGAATGTTTGTGTCCACACCAATTACGTCTTTTTTCCTAGACAGGTTTGAAATGACTGTCACCTTTATTGCCTCAGCAGCGCTGCAATGTCAGATATGTAACACTGCTGTTATTTCTAAATCTTCAAGTTTGGAAACAAAACAAAATGCAAGAAAACAACACGTTTCCTGCACAGAGCCATGTTTAAATCAAAATATTTACGTCAGTGTGTTAAATGGTTGCGTTATGTTACTATTTTCAGCAACATCAGCTTCGTATTGTTTCTATTAAATACAGTGGCATGGAATCTTTCGCAATCTGTGGTGCTAATACATTTACCATATTTGATCAAAGTTTACGAATCCGGTTATATGCACATTTATCTCGTAAGGTGTACATTTAGTATCTGTAAGGCACTAGGGCTGTTTTTAATTGCTTTTTTAGCAGGAAAAGAGGGGGCCCGTTACGGATCACTGCCATCTCACCTCTGTCTGCGTGGGTTCGAGTCTAAGAT
Source organism: Unio delphinus (assembly GCA_029339505.1). NCBI lineage: Eukaryota > Metazoa > Mollusca > Bivalvia > Unionida > Unionidae > Unio > Unio delphinus. Next base: position 10,688,983 of record JAQISU010000306.1, read on the forward strand.
TCGGCTAATGTAGTTATGTGAGAAAGCTTACCAGTAGTTTCTCGTGTGTCGGTGGTTCTTTCCGGTTTTTTTTCCGGGTTCTTCCTCCACCATTAATACTGGCCGCCATGTATAGCCTATATTGTGCTGACAAATGGCGTTAAACCATAAAATACAATACAGCAGGAAAAGATGGACTCGATGGAATATTGATTCCCTTTGAAGTCTAGGTTTGATCAGCGTGGCGTTCATGACATTTCCTCAATATTCGAATATCCCCGCCGGATCATACTTTCTTGCTGTGGTGACGGAATTTTACACTGGCGCTCCGAATGCACTGATGACCCCAATAGCTGTAGACATCGCTGGAATAGAACATGTGGTGTATTCCAGCGGATTATATTACTGTGCATGCAAAATCGGGTACCTTATAGGACTACCTTTAGCAGGTTTGTGATTAAGTCAATAGTTTTGAGTCAAAATTAAATAAGCAAAAATTCCAGACACAGGATAATGTATTAATGCTGTCGTCAATTCTAAATTAAATGTCTTTGAGGGGCGGAATTAGATGGAGGAAACCGCTCCGGTGGCCTAGTGGTTAGAGCGTTCTACGCAGAAGCGGGATGTCGTGGGTTCGATCCCCGGCTGAGTCATACCAAAAACTTTTAAAAAATGGTACACACAGCTGCCTCGCTTGACGCTCAGCATTAAGAGGTTAGTGTTAGGACTGGTCGGCCTGGTGTCAGGATAATGTGACTGGGTAGGGACATCATGCTACATGTCTGCGGCCATGATGCCCAAGTGCCAGGCACTTTACTATAAACTGCCTCACTGCAGACATCGTAGCGATATGACTGAAAAATTGTAAAAGATACGTTAAAAATCCTAATCAAACAAACAAACAAAAAAATATAGAGGAAATTTAGTCGAACTCCCCATTCTCCTTCCGATCGCAATAATGTATTTTTTAAACTGTAAATTAATAGCAAAGTGTTTATATAAAGTGTTTTTATAAAAAGGAATAATCCTATTGTAAAATTTAACTCTCGTTGAACAAGACTCTTTAAGCCAACCTGAACTTATGACCGTCTTGTCATTATAATCTCAGGAAGCTGACAAGTAGTTTCCATGAAATATTCACAGCACTGCAAAGGCGTCGCCTCAATGTTGAGCCAAACTGTAGTGCAATGTTTTCAGTTTTGTCAAATTAGAATTTATTTAACTCACACCATTTTTATATATTTCAAGAGACAATGCCATAATCATTACCTATTGAAAACAAATGTTGTGAGTGTTTTCGTGGAAAAAATGCAGATATTAGCATTGTTTCAAAGACACTTCTTGTGGTGCATAATTCTTTTTTCAACGTTTATGTATAGATAGCCACACTGGAGTATTTGAAAGCATATATATATATATATATATATATATATATATATATATATATATATATATATATATATATATATATATATATATATATATATATATATATATATATATATATAAATATATATATATATATATATATATATATATATATATATATATATATATATATATATATATATATATATATATATAGAGAGAGAGAGAGAGAGAGAGAGAGAGAGAGAGAGAGAGACAGACAGACAGACAGACAGACAGACATAACAATATCACATTTCTCACCATTTTAGATGGGTGTGGGCATGTGACTGTCGCTGATTGGTCAAAACCATCCGGGTAATGCCATAGTACATCTACCCTAATAATAAACATATTGTTCGAAAAACGAACTGTGGTTTTGTGTTGTACACTTTAGAACTTTGATTTGATTTACTGTTCAATACGTTTCATATTACTAACAATAATTAGTATACTATTTAATGAATTTCCGATAATATTGGTGCATTTTGAATTGTATACTCTATTGACTCTGATACTACATTTTTTATAATAAGCTAAAACAATTTGAAACAATATGCGGTACCAATTAATAAACGATGATCAGTGAAGTGTCTCTCCGTAAAATATACCAGTTGACACGATAGCAAGTATATCAAATTCATTCATCTCTCTATCCTCTATATACATTCATGCGCGTGCACACACACACACACACACACACACACACACACACACACTGATCAATTGATTGACACATGTGCATGTGTGTCTCTGACAGTATCTTGCATGTCAGCTTGTTGAGATCTACATGGAGGACTGACTTATTACCATATAAATACGCAATAAATAAAAGCCACAACTCGCACTCTCGCTGTGTGTGTGTGTGTGTGTGTGTGTGTGTGTTTGTGTGTTTGTGTGTGTGTGTGTGTGTGTGTGTTCTTGTATGGGCTGTATTTCGCACATTATATCACCATGTGTGAGCCTGTCATATTTTCAGTATTTGTTCGTCTACCGGTAATATCTGCACCTGATTTGTCTTATTTTCGTTAATGCTGTATGGGTTGTCGTTGTTTCATCTCCTAGAATTTCTTATTAACATCGGAAGTCAGATCTACAGATCTATTAGGAATAAGAAAGTGTACGTGCGTACACAATACCGTACTGTAATTTTAGTCCCGGCTCATGTATATTGTGCTTTGTTCACCGTGTGATAAAAATAGCTTCGGTCGTTATGCTAGTTCGGTTTTCGAGGTTCCAAGCATACGAAATCAACGATAAACTCATTCTATATTGCACAGCTAAATCAATGTAGTGTAATCTGAAACACACGAGAGAATCGGGGATAAACACAAATACCATCTTATTATTCAAGGTAACGGGAGATTGCTATATTGATTGCGTTACACACATTCTTGCGTTACATATATATGCCCAGCAAGCAACGAATATAACCTTACCAGTGACGAAATCATAAAAGTGTGACACAGAAAGTACATTCATGGAATTTTGTATTAGTCAAGAGGTAACAAATATAAGGCCATAAACGAGAAAGTGATAAAGCAAATGTAACCAAGCAAGACTTGCACAATTCATATTGTTTATACATGCAGAGCAGATGATTTGTTGGCAAAATATGTATGTGACATGATTAAACTTAAATAACACCGTGGAGTTTCCCATTGATATGTAAGTATATGAGCTAATCTTACTAACGCATTGGCTTTCACAAATTTTCGTCAGTTGAATTGGCAGAAGCTCGGTATATGTCAACAGTCGATGATAATACTGTTATAATTATGTCAGTGACGATAGTCGATGCCTTCATTATCATCATCGTCGTTGCCATCATCATAATTTGAACTTGTCATATGTGACACTTCAAAATGCTTACACAAGCAGCAGGGAATATAAACAGTTGTATTGATGTTTTAACTCAGTTTCTGTCACCACTCAAAATCAATTGGAGTAAAGTTAAGACTTATTTAAAGTCCTCAGTATTATAAAAACGGTTAAACATAAAATCAGCTGAGTGTTCAGCACTACGGAAACTTGTCTAATGTGTGTAAATTAATTACACAAAAAGTCTAATGTGTGTAAATTAATTACACAAAAAGTCTAATGTGTGTAAATTAATTACACAAAAAGTCTAATGTGTGTAAATTAATTACACAAAAAGTCTTTCTTTAAAAAAGTATTAACCAAATATTTTCCTTATTTTTCACGTTGATCTAAATTGACACAAAAAGTGCTCACCGTAATATAAACTCATATGCTTTTCCTGACACGGCCGTAGTTGACCCTCATATAGATATATATACATCATGTTATCACTAACCTTACTTGCAATCGAGGATAAACCAGCAACGATATGAACAAATCATCTGATACAGACAGTACATGGACTGTTCAAAGAAAAGTATATGCATTTTTTGGTACTAAACATGTATTCTGTTTTGCTATCAGTATTTTTTTGTAGATGCACTCATTTTTTTGTAGATGCAAATCATAGAATGTGCATTTTACCAAAAGAGCCTTTAATTGTAATCTGTGATCGTGTTTTATTTTTTTTTAGAGTAACAACTCTTACAGTGCTGAAATGCACATGGAACATGTGTTCACCTACTACCTACCGTGGAACAAAATCATGTGCTTGCCAATACATTATACATGCATAGGGTCAGTATATGCTGATGAAGGAAATGAACGTTTCCATCATAAAGAGATGATACAACTCTATGGCACCATATCAACAACTTTGAAAAATTCATTTTTTAAAGTAAATGATTCGAAAAATAGAAAACAACAGTTTGTATGTATGTCAATAACAGTAACTTGGGGAATTTAAAGGACTATTAAAACAACGATTTAAATGAACCCCAACCCATGTACTCATTTGAATAAAATGGGGTTATCTCCAACGACTGGGTTTATGTACGTCACAGCCCGGGTTCCTTAGTACGTCAATATTTCACAGTCACTGTGAAGTTACTAAGGGATTGAAGTAAGAATGGCCTGGGTAAGTTATTGTCTGCTATTGCACTGTATTTGTTACGTTAACTCTGAAAAAAAAGCTTTTAATTCCACTTCAAATGTTTCATGATAGCTGACTAATTGCTGCCGATTCCAGGGAGCTTGTCTGTTTAGTCCAAGTGTCTGTCTGTCATGTAATCCTGACTAATTTTTAATTTTATTTAGACAAGTTTTGCATCCATTGCAAGTTTTGCATGATTCACTTTCATAATTGGATTTCTGCTTACATCTTTAATTTCGCATGCGACACTATATTTTCTTAGACAAATAGCTATTACACACTTGTCGGTTAGGACGAGATATATTGTACTCACTAACACACCGGCAACGTTGTAAATTGTTGAGGAAGGTTCTGGTTACATTTGTTGAGCTGCATTTAATTCATAACCCCATTGACACAGTGTCGTCGTACTTGCAATGATTCATTATGAAACTAAGACAATTTATGCTATGATATTTTCGCTGACCCAGTACTTCGGTTATTATCAATATATGTGTTTAGAGCAGAATAATACGTGCACTGGCCTAAGGAGAATTACTCTTGAGAGATAATGTTTGGTGGTCATTTGGTTTCGAACCCGGGACCCATCATGCTAAGATATGACATCTTAATCGCCAGCCCACACGTTCCAGTGCTCATACTACCACGGCCACCTCCACATCAGCAAAAATGATGTTTTGGCAGCCGTACATATAGGCTTTTGGACGTGCAGACCCTCTAAGTCTCTTAGATATTTCATCTCAAGAAACCTTGGCACTGCCTAGGTTAGGTTATTAATATATGTGTTTAGAGTATAGCAATATTTTGGCTAGTCCAGGAGTTAAGGCGATAGTCGTAGAAAGCTGCGTTAATATTTTGTTGAAGGGTTTTCTTTGTACTTTGGAATGAATCATTATGAAGCTGAGATAATTCGGTGATAACGTACGCCTGTCCCTTTAATATTATATTTAATGCAACAGTCAAAGAAGATTTATATTCAGGTTTTGATTAAAGGTTTTTCATTCGCTTACATTTCTTAAACCCCTTCGGAGGATTTTTTTCCCTGCTCGACCTAAATTGGCAAACCAATGCCGACAATGCCATTAGCCGGTAACTAGTAAAATCTGTCTCCCGATTTATTAGTCGTATAGTGGAGTACATAGCAGCGATGCTACCGGATGTGTGACTCAGATATAAGCAAAACTTTGTACATACATACATACATACATACATACATACATACATACATACATACATACATACATACATACGTACGTACGTACGTACGTACGTACGATTGATGGGTGTATTTTTTATTGTAGAGTATAAAGTTGTTTTTACTTCAGATGTGCACTTCTCAAAAAACTGCTACCTTCGCTTGGTCATTTTCACTTCTTGAACTTCAAGGCTAATTTGGCACCAATAAAAAGCGAGACGATAACTTTGTTTTAAACATACATTTTATATTTTTTATGATTCGTTCATTGTACTTACAGAAACGTTGTTTTAGTAACTGTTACACTTATAGTACTTTGGACTAGTTTAGGTTCATTTTATGATCATATGGGGGCAGCAATTGTATAAAATGTATGCATTAGATAATGCATAATGTCTATAATGGCCATATGTAAGAACATTTCAGACACATTTATATAGGTGCCAACAATTTCTCCACTGTCTATGTTGCCAATGTAAAATAAAAAACCCTTCACCTTATTGCGGTCAGTAGATGTTCATACTAAATGTAGAACGCTACGATAGCAGAATGGGAGTTTATGACACCTGAGGTGAGACTGAATAATCTACAAGTGATCTTACCGAACCCACATGCTCACTGAACTAGTCCATACTTGTCTATAGGACTTTTCATATTACTAGTTGAAAATGAATACCCATCAAACGACGAGGTAGCTAATGGTTATCAGTTTTATTTTTGTCATATGATCAAAAGAATCTTATATTTTCCTCTTTTTCATGTATATATCATATATTTATGAGTTTTTAACTTTGTCTTATTTCATTATTAAGCACATTTAAACCTTCACACCATTACTTGCTGGAACTAAGGTGGGGATGAGAGCAGGGAAAGACATCGATGGAGGATGGGCGTACATCGTATTGTTTGCCACCTATGCCGGATTTTTCGTAGTGTGTATGTGCAGTTACTCAGGAGGAATCGTATATGTGGCCCTTCTGGAAAAGTTTAGGGAAGACAAAGCCAGAACAGCCATGGTTGGGGCGCTCAACACGGGTATCTTCTGCCTACTGGGTAAGCACGCTAACATTGTTTTGCTATGTTATTATTTTATATAAACGGCCGATCTTTAGGAGTCATGTTGTCCGTCAGCGCCTCAGGAGTCATTCTGTCCCTCCTGTTCAGACAGTCGCTCTTAAGTTTTCGATTGATAGAATGTTGTACATCTCACCTGCATTATATTATGACATAATTGATTAGGGTATATTTACTCAGTGTAAAATAACTAATATGTTTTTCCCAGAAACACCATGGCCTGCTGCCACCAATGCATGACTGTACATCGCAGAAGAAACCAGCGTCACCGTGATCTTATATTGTTTATTCAACAGTGCTTGCAACTGTGTACTTTATCCATAGTGGTCAGGATAATATATTGTTACCTCCTACTCTCTAGCGCAGATAGTAATCAATCATGCAATGCATGGGACACTGATAACACTTGATATTCTACTGATTAAGGTTGATGTTCACATTTTAATTTTTTCAATGACTATATATATATATATATATATATATATATATATATATATATATATATATATATATATATATATATATTGTTAGTGTGGCCTAAAGCAAAGACGCCAAAGAGTTTATATAAAATGGGAAGAAATACACGATAACCTCTACCTGGGGACAGAAGAGGTCCAGATTTTAAAGAAAAAGATTTTTATGGTGCCATCCAAGGAACCATTAATTCCTAACTGCAGCACTTCATTGATAGCTGCGTGAATGATTACATAAATGGTCTTTAGAAAATAAATAATAAAGTTATAAAGTGTGTATTTTGTCTAAAGCATTTATCAATAAGTGTTTTAAAAGATGAGCATGTATTAATTTTCTTAATTAAGGTTATTGTAAGTGAATAGGATATTATGTTCATCAGTATTACTAATTTTTTATTACATTCAAGCAAAGTGAGAAATTCTTGAATTTATGCTGATTTATTTTGGACAGAATTAGAAATGCCACTCATGGCCTCAGTGGGTGATAACAAAATATCAGGTTTAGTCACAGAAGGTGGTGGTCATGTTTTACATTATTCAATAAGTTGAGCACAAAGAGGCTAGTATTAGGATTGGTCGGCTTGGTGTCAGGATAAGGTGACTAGGTGGGACATCATGCTACATGTCTGCGGCATGATGCTCCAGTGCTAGACATCACTATAAACTGCCTCACTGTAGACATTGTAGCGATATGACTGAAAAAGTGTTAAAGCTACGTTAAAAATCCTAATCAAACAAACAAACAAAAATATTCTTAAATTGCATATTTTGGTTCAAAAGGCTTTCTAATATTTTTGAATCGTCTGCTGTGCAAGAGCCAATATAATTGTGATAAATTAAATCTGCTGATTATATCCCCAAGGATTCTGTCATTACCTATTTTATTACATAACTGACTCAAAGCTTTTTATAAGTCAACAAAACGGTTTGTAAACTACTTCTGCATCTTCATCACATATTATATCACGTGACTGAATGTTGATACAGTATCAACCCGATACTTTTATTTTGCAAATATAGTTTAGTATGCAATGATAAAACCATTTTATTTCAGGGCCAGTGACGAGTATGCTATCCAACCGCTTCTCTTGCCGGGCATGTCTCTTCGCTGGAGGGATTCTGTGCACGGCTGCCTACTTGATCAGCGCCTTTTCAACTAGCCTTGACATGGTTATCTTCTCATATGGAGCCCTTGGAGGTTATCTCACAAATAAAATTTGACAAATATACCTTTGATCTGCTTTGTAGAAGAAATCTACATATAAACATGGTATTACTCGACAAGAAATATTTTGAAATAAAAGAAAAAAGTATCTTGGTTGTAAAAAACAACAATCCTAACAATCCACCCTCATCTCCTAAAATAATATGGTTTGTTTCTAATGTCAGGTTGGTAACTTCTACATCGGTTCGATTGTTTTTTTCAGCGTGAACCTTTCCTTGCTGTTTTAGAGGGCCTTTCTATAAATAATTAAGATCTGTTGTTTTCTCTTAGTAAAGGCCATTTTTAAAACAAGTGACTCATGAAAATATAAATGAAGCACATCATTAATTTGCAGACGGCTCCCGTTATTTTGTTTTGAAGATGCATTCGTGCATAAACATTAAGATATATATATATATATATATATATATATATATATATATTAATTGGCATATGTCGTTTTTAAAATTGAAATGGGACATTTGGTAGTACCAATAAACTGGTTTACCATCATCTTTATCAATATCAAAATGTGACAAACGTTCAAAAAATCTTTTCTTCAGAGATTGGGCGAGTAAGTTTGTATTGCTTGTTTAAAATGTTTTCTATCTCAAGTAACTTGTTGCAAGTTCGTGCAAAATAAAACAACAACTTACGTAAGTAATTATGCAACCAGGATTTGTACAGTGCTCCTAAGATCGGTGTAAGACAACTAAATTGTTGATTACGGCATGTGTACATAGACACTTAAAATGTCATCACATGATCTAGAATGTTCACTCATGAAATATTTGTCGCTGGCTGAAAAAATAAAGCGCTGAATAAATAACAAGTATAGTAGCGACACATCATACTATTTTAAATCGTGTCGTTGCTGCTTGGTATTTAGTTAACCTTTCAGTTCCTTTTTGATTATAATATACTAAGAAAATGGGAGTTGAGTGCCTACACCAGGAACACATCAATCCAGACAACCTGGAAAGGCTAAGTGGTTATCAAACCCGCGACCCTTTGGGTATGCTTCGGATCCTCTACCAACTGAGTTACTTAACATGGATCTGAATCTGAGTGCAAGGTTTGAAAATTGCTTCCATTTTAATGACATCTGATCGTAATTACACATACATTGTTTCTGCAAAAGCAGAATTGGGCTACCTTAGTATGCCACAAGAGCAGTATGAATGATCAAATAAATATAGCTTGCACAAAATAAGAGATTTCATTTATCCAACTACCATATACCAGAAAACTACGAGGGAAATGTTCCCACATCAGTTTTACCAGATACATAAAATGTTACGTCCACAACAGTTGCTTTACACAGGTACCGACGGAGATTTTTCACAGTCAAACTGTTACTACATTAATAATTTAGACAGTGTAAACAAAATCTATATAAATAAGTAATTTCATTTCTGTATGGGAAGTTTTTTCACAACTGAAAATCATTGATCTTTAAATTTTTGTCAGAGCCGTGGTGGCCTGGTTTCCATCATCGGATCAACCCGAATTGGCTACTGTGTTGTGATCTTGGGCAAGACAGCTTACACTTATTGCATCGGTAGAATACTATTCCTCAGAGTCATTTTGTGCCAAAAACCCCAAACTCAAATCAAACTAATTTTTTTACTAGTATGCATTTGTTGCTTGTAGTAAATATGACTATATTTTCATTATTTATTTAGGTACTGGAGGAGCTCTTGTAGCGACAACATTGTTCATTGTCCTTGGATATTATTTCGAGGCGAAGCGAAAATTCATATGTTCGGGACTTATCGTCATGTGCGGTATCGGAATGATTGTTTCCACGCCCCTCTCTCTACATGTCCTAGAGGAATATGGTATGACGGGAATGTTCATAATTTTCAGTGGAATGAGTGCTCATCTTTGCGTATGCGCAGTCATTTGCAAACCATCATCTCTAGAAAAAGGTTTCAAGAAAGAGAGACAAAGACAAGGAATGCTCTCTGATAAGTCTAGAAAATTCAATATACATCAGTACATTCAAGTAGATGTTTTTAAGAACTATTCTTTCATTTTATATCTCGCCAGTAATGTTACTTGGAACTTCACATTGTCTGTATGTCTGACACATTTACCCAACTATATCATGACACGAGGAGCTACAGATTCTCAAGTGGGTTTTATGATGACAGTGTTCACGGCCTCTCATTTAATTGGTCGGATCTTGGCTGCAATGACTGTCGGAAAGGGAGGAATAGATGGGATGCTACTGCACACCGGAAGCCTAGGAATTAGTGGAATCGTTGCAATGACCTTTCCGCTATATGCCGAATTTCAAATAGGGGAATATATGTTCTGCATTCTGATTGGACTATACACTGGAGTTGTCACTACAATCACAACTGCCATCACACTGACAATTGTGGGAGTAAATAACCTGTCAATGGGTCAGGGTTTGATTGGCTTCTCCAGTGGAATAGGATACCTAGCCGGACCACCTATATCAGGTTATCTAAAATATTATCAAGTATTTATAAAATATATATAATCACAATGAGAGATAGAGAGAGAGAGAGAGAGAGAGAGAGAGAGAGAGAGAGAGAGAGAGAAGGATTGGACTTTTGACAGACATTATGTTACAGTTGTGGCATTTGTAATGATGCTAATATTCGAGAAAAAGTAAATAAATTATGCCCATTACCATACCATATATATCTAGCACTTGAAGGGCAACTTAATAGCGAAATTGCTATAAAGTTGTTTTTGATTGGTGGATTGTAGGTTGGTCACATAGATGACAGCAAAAGCAGTTTAAGGTTTTCAAAATTCAGAATTTTTTAAAAAATAGTTATTAACTATGTATCAAATCTGGAACGTACTTGTTTATCTGTGAGACGCAAAATTTAAATCCATAATTTTGTTTTAAAGCCTGAGAGGTTTTGATAAATGCACCAATATAAATGCAAAGTATTTGTCTATCAATGTCCCTATGGTAACAGCAATATATTGCTTATGATTATTATTTGTTTTGAACTGCAAAGCAAAAGTTCTACATGTTCGAATCTTTATATAAACAAACACCATAGCTCTAATCTGCACCATTCTTTTGACACTATTTACAATTATGTCAGTTACCAATCATAATTTGTGCTGCTTTCAGGTATGATGTTGACCCAGTCCGGTACCTATTCTAGCAGTTTTATTTTATCAGGTAAGTTATTCAATATATATATATATATATATATATATATATATATATATATATATATATATATATATATATATATATATATATATATATATATATATATATATATATGAGAGAGAGAGAGAGAGAGAGAGAGAGAGAGAGAGAGAAAGAGAGAGAGAGAGAGAGAGAGCGGTGCCACTAATATATATTATATTGACCTCTTTCATGATATTAAATGTCAATATTATGAAACAATCATGTTTTGATACATTAACAATGATTCAGGAGAAGCTGGGCATTTTGGTAAAGCATTTGTCTTTTATGACCCAAAAGTTGTCCGCATGAAACAAAAAGTATCTCATAATATATAATACATTAACAGAGTGGAAAGGTATCGTTTAGAAAATATTTGTAAGTACAGTACAATGATAAGGTCATATTTGTCACTCTTTCAATATAGTTTTCATTTTATTAGTATAAATATACATTTATACTTTGGTCAAAGTGGGTTTTATACATTTGTGTGTTTGTTGGGTTGATTTTCTTTCCGTTTACTTACATAATACAGGTGTTGTCATTCTCTGTGGTTCTTTCCTGGCCATGATGTCTGCCGTAAAGCAGCGAGTTCAGCCTGATGATGGTGAAATAAAGCCTTGCTTATCCAAGCATTCCATTGCAAATAATTGTGCCGAATTTGATACTGGACCCATGGGAGACGAGCTTGAATCAGAACCTCTTCGTGTTCTACACGGTGACATTTTAAATGCTGATGAAGATAAACGTTCTACTGGGGTCATCTAATCATCATTTGTTTATTTCTTGCTGTTTTTTTAACAATATTTTCTTTGGACGAAAAACAATTCGATCGTTGTCCGGAAAACTGGAGGATCTGGATTTTTGGGTTAATGACTCATTAAAAGATGACGTTGTTTCCGGAAGAAAGCTAACTGGGTTATTGTTCTTCAAAAAATAGTTTTAATGCAGAATATAAATTTAAAACAATCTGTGAATAATGGCAATTAATGTATGAAATGCCACTATGTTTGTCATAAATAAAAAAAACTATCCGACATTTTAATACAGATTTTAGGCTACGTGAAATGAGATATCTTGTCAGAGAACCCTAAATAGTAAAAATTCGCACCCAAAGGTAGCGTTAACTGTATTGTGTTCCACGTTACTTTTATCTACAATTCATTTCTTCTACTTTTGAATGTTATTTGTTAGTTATTTCTTTATATGTGGTATGAAAGAAATAATGAATTATATTGGTATTTTATCAGTACCTACGATACAGGAAGCATTTTAAAAAATAATTTGTTATGAAATCCTGGCTGAATCTCTTTCGTTTTCTTTAAAACCCAAACCATGTGTAAAGTGCGAAATTATGTTTATAATGAGTACGTTTTCTTATTAGATGAAGTTTCTGAGTGACGTGTTTGCATACACCCAACATATTCCAGTTGCGTTAATTATCGGTCGCCAAATTTGAAGTAAAAAAAAAGCGAAATTTTTTCACAACCGCTCGTTTATTACTTTAATCATGTTTTATTGTCATGTAGAACAGGGCAAAATGTTCTGGAAACAAACGTTTTTAACTTACAAGTTTCTCTCGATTCTAAACAACACTAATTATATAATGAGCAAACAGACAAGAGTTGTGGTAGAAGTCAAGACGTTAGGTAAATGTGGTAACCTACAACCCAGCACCATCAATTCACCACAAATTGATCAAATGCACACAATCGACAAAATTGTAGTAATATCATCGTCAAATTAGTGCATGTCGCCATATTCATTTTGATGCTGTAATTTACGAATATGAAAATTTAAGACTATTCAATACAACATGAAGAAAACAAAATATGATTTTGAAGATGAATGGGTTTTACGTGACTTAGATTCCCCATGGCCTATTTTTATGGTCGGGAGACTTAAAATGGTTCATGACCTAGCTATTCACGAGTTAAGCGATGTATTTCTTGTGAGAAGCGTTATGATCATGGAGGCGAGACATATGGAATACTGGCAAACCAGGGCCCAACTTTAGACATATAATACATGTGACCAGACACATATTATATCAGGGGCACAAACTCGTGGCAAATAGTATACATGTATATGACGAGACCCTGGAATACTGGCATATCAGTATACAACAATTTCGGCATATATTGTGAGTAGCAATACATCGAATTATGTCATATATTAAGGGTACAAAGTTGAATTATATAGTACATGTCCGGGTAAAAGGATCATGCATATAGTACGTGCTGCTTAACACAGAATTTTGGCATATCAGTACACAAAACTTTCGGCATATATTGTATGTATCGCAATACCTAGAATTCTGTCATATTAGGGTACAACACTGAGGTATATGTAGTACATGTCCGGATGCAAAAGTTGAGGCATTTAATCATGTCAGAGTACAAAGCTGAGGCATGTAGTACATGTCAGGGTACGAAGTTGAGGCATGTAGTACATGTCAGGGTACGAAGTTGAGGCATGTAGTACATGTCAGGGTACGAAGTTGAGGCATGTAGTACATGTCAGGGTACGAAGTTGGGGCATATAGTACACGGTTTTAACACCTGGAACGCTGGGTTATCAGGGTAAAAATTTGAGACATAGTAGGAGTAAAATAATGTGCCAAAAGTTGAGCTGAAAACATCAACAGATGCAAAACACAACAATTAAACTTTTTAACACAGGAATCGTAACTGTTGACGTCTCCGCCAGAGGATATACCCACGTTTTGCCATTCGTAGACATTGTCTTTTTCCATATATTTTAAGAGACGTTGACGATATACATCTAATACTAATAATAATGATGACTTTGTATAGCGCTTAATCTGTACAAGCTCTCAAGTTATATAGTTACAAGCCAAAACAGTTAGTGGATACTGGGCGAACGCATATGCATGGACCAATTTGCATACGCTCAACTCTCGACTTTTTTTAGTAAGCAAATATCAGATGACATGTCAATTTTCCCAATGTTAAGATATTGTGAGAACCTTTTCGCATTAACTTAAAACACATACAAAACACATGTAGATGACACCAATTTTATTAAAATAAAAGCACTGCAATATTGATCAAGCCAGAGTAAATATAAGGAAAAAAGGAGGACATGATAGAGGCTGACTATGCTAAAGAATAACGCTGCTCATCATCAGATGTATTATAATGAAGTATGCATACAATAAAATGTAAATGAACTAATCAAAACACAATTACTATTTCTGGATCACTCGCCATGTAAGGCAAAATTCCCCTTATACGTATTACACATATATTAAAGCATATATACAACAATATTCCAATAATTACACATGTGCTACTGTGACACTGTCTCGGATATTATCCATGAAATTATTATATAATGGGTATATGAAAAACACTGCATCCATCTTCCGTATAATTATGTTACGATGTACAAATACGAAAAACACTGCATCCATCTCCCATATAATTATGTTACGATGTACAAATACGAAAAACACTGCATCCATCTTCCGTATAATTATGTTACGATGTAAAAATACGAAAAAAACTGCATCCATCTCCCATATAATTATGTTACGATGTACAAATACGAAAATGTCTACATTTTCTTGAAAAATTACCCACATACTAGTTTACGGGATGATAGCATAAGCATAGCGTGATAAAAGAAACACATACCAATGTGTGCTTGTACGTAATACAGGATATTGTAATTCATAATAGATTAACCTAGGCATTTCCAATGGTTCTGAAAAGTAAAACAAACAACAAAACATCGTACAATTAACCTCTTTTTGGCTTTCTTACACCTCGACAATAAATGATGGAAACAATAACAAAATAAAGAATTTATAACAAAAACGATTACTGGATACAAATTCAAATAAAATGATATAAATGAATACAAATTATGCAAAAAGCAAAGTTCTAATAAAAGTACATTGTACTCGTAAGCATAAGGTCTAATTAATCAATTACGATTTTGTATATATACCGTATATATTCATTCTTTATTACAATATCAGAAAAACACATTACTGTAAATTAGTAACATTCCTAAACTGTATTGGTACATTGTAGACCGCATTTATACAAAACTGCTGATAGTATATACACCAAACTATAAAACTACAAATGCAGAGAAGATTAAAGCCGGTAGTTTTATATGATGTAAATATCCCCTACTGTTTCGAATAGGAAATTATGAATTATCAGCACGTTCATAGAATTTAAATTTGACATATCAACAATTTTATTTGATTCTAACATTGATTAAAATGCATTTCCAAAATTTACCTGTCCGTTTTAAAATTGTTTTACTTTTCAAAATAAATTAAAGTTGAATGAAACAATGAACGCATTAGCTAGCTTTACAAATAGTGAATTCCATAATTTGGTCAAGATCTATAACGAATAATGCCACGGTAGGACATTAAACAATCTTTCGTGTAACATATTTATATATGACTGCCAAAAGGAAAATTATAATTTACAAACGACCTAAATATTTTATTACATTAGAAAAAGACAACCACTCAACAAATACTTCACAGTTCTTACAAATAAATCGCAAAACCAAAACATCACGGTATATTTTATGTTCCGTTGGTTTACAGTGCATATTCTTCCATAGAGTTATTTGGCTATTATAAGGAACGTAAAATGAGATAAAATATATACGAAAAGTGCTTTATTAGTTTATAAATTAGCAAGCAAATACAAATTACGAAAATAGCCTTAATCAATATAATGGATTAAAATCATTCATGAATTGTGCTGAAATTGCTTTTAATTTCATGTCATGTTGTAACTAATACATCATCATGCAAAGAAAAGAAAATGAAAATGTAAACTTGTAATGACTATAGCAACTGCTATTTTTGTGAATTATTACTCCAACAAAGTTCGAGATTTAGTTGAATGAACCATTACTTGCATCTAAAATTCTTAATAGACTGATTGAAATACAGTGATGAACAAAAATTATGTGAAATCTCTAGATAAAAAGCAAAGACAAAAACAAAACATCTGATTTAACATCAAAAGCAAAAGTTCAGAAATAAGTTCAATAAGCATCATCGCAGTCACACTGACATTAAAATTCAACTCTGTACAGAAAACTTTATGGCGGGAGAACCGCTTCATACAGTGCTAGGTTTGTCCACTCGACTAATATGCATTTAACACGAAATGACACTCGTCTAAGACGTTACAAACAATTCTGAAGAATTTGAAAAAATAATTATATTACAGAATATGTATTTTAATATATGCACTGCATTTACAAAAAAATGAAATCCAACCTTTTTACAGATTCCATGAAGGTTTTTCATAAGGAAAAACTGGCTAGTCACCCATAACATTCAACGAAAGATGCAAATATCAGCTGTCAAACAGGGTGGAACATATATTACGCGTTTTTTTACATGTTTCCATGACAACGGAGATCATAATTCAAAAGTATTACCTAAAGGGCTTGTGTTTCCTCCGTCACTCTCTGTAATAATAACCAGTTTTAAGACAAGAGGCCGTCTCTGGGATATTGTATTAAAGTCCCCTTTAAGATGTCTTTCTTGAGGCAAGCGTTTTTTTTTTTTAAATGGGATAAAACAAAATATTAGTTTTCTAGTTTCATCAGCTTTCTACACGAGTGTCCTTGTGCTATGTCTCGCAGACATTTCACAAAAAAAACCAAAAAAAAAACAAAGCAAGAAACCTTTTAAAAAAAAATACAGCACCTGGAAATGCCCAGAAAAAACCCACAGGGAACACTCTAATGGGCCCCTGATCATTATAAGAGCGATTATTCAGATTGTTTCTCCAGCATATTTAAGACAACATAAAGATGTATTCACAAGCATTACTGTCAATTAAAAGAGTGTGTCGTATGTTCATGTTTCTGCCCCTATCAATACCAGTTTCAAAATAAATCGTTAATACTACATTCTACACTTCTCAACAAACCAGTTTCAAAATCGTTAATACTACATTCTACACTTCTCAACAACCAGTTTCAAAATCGTTAATACTACATTCTACACTTCTCAACAACCAGTTTCAAAATCGTTAATACCACATTCTACACTTCTCAACATTATTTATTTACTATTGTGGACTCAACCGAGAGAAAACTAACTAATGATGCGTATGTTGCTTGTAACTATCAATGGTTATATCAATTGCGCACAAACAACAATGATATATTTGATATATTTACATGAGCAATGACATGATAAAATGTGTTGCACAAATGTTAAATATTCCTTTGAAAAAAAATGCCTTGTTTTGATGTGGTATTACGAAGTCGTTTTGTGTCTAAGTAAAGATGGATGGTGAAAATGATAAATATAACGCTATGGCGCTTCTATGCAATGTTTAGAATGACAATCTGATTTTAGGAAATGAAATACTATATTTAATTTGTTTGTACAACATATTGGTAACGGATCAGTTACAAAGTTTCATAACCTGTCGATCGAAATAAGCTCTTCATCAGGCAAAGAAGTAACTGAAAGAAAGAGAAAGCTACCGAAAACCAGTCTAAAAATGAATTAAGTATGTACTTATTAGACATGCCTGTCCGAACAGGAAATTTGTAAATACGTAATCAGATGAGGTGATATGCGCATTGACTGTTTATCATCTGGAGAGTCAGTCTGTTTTCTATAAGCACACTGATTAAAAAGAAATAACAAAGGTATAAAAGAATTCCACAACATCTCGAGTAAATTTACAAGAGTTGTCAGAGGGTGAAATAACAAATACAAGGCAAACGCTTATCACAAAAAAGCAATGAGGGACCCGAATTATTTACAAGTTGCAACGAGTAAGAAATATACAACAAAAGCGAGTAAAATGAGGGGGGGGGGGGGGGTAATTTAAAAAAAATGTGTAAGCTACACATCTAATTCAATTGTTATTTTACACACTTCAGATATCTACGTACATGCCCAAAATGTGCAAGACCAATTGCTTAATTTTGTGAAAACAGAAGCTTAGTACTATTACTATTCTACGTTGAAATTAAAGATCGTACTACTTCATATTCGTATGGACCACCCCGGTGGCCCTTATGCCTTGGATGCGGGAGGTCGTGGGGTCGATCCCCGGCCGAGTCATACCAAAGCATTAAGAGGTTAGTGTTAGAACTTGTCGGCATGGTGTCAGGATAACGTGACTGGGTAGGACATCATGCTACGTGTTTGCGGCATGATGCCTATAAACTGCCACACTACAGACATGGCAGAGACATGAGAGAATTATTTTTAAAGCTACATTAAAATCAAATCACACACACACACACTCTCTCTCTCTCTCTCTCTCTCTCTCTCTCTCTCTCTCTCTCTCTCTCTCTCTCTCTCTCTCTCCATGTATCGGTATGGCGTTACGACTGAAAATAAAATCACATTATCTCCAATTCTCGTGCCATACTACTCAGACTCGTGGAAAACGAGAATTCGATAAGATTTCTATATTTGCGATGCTTGGTGAGTGAAAGTAGGGCTGCAGAAATCCAAAGTTACTGAAAATTAACAAAGTTACCCAACACAATTTAAAGTCAGTGCAGTTTTTAATAACTCTGAGGATTGGGATAATCAAAGTGGGATTGACTTTACTGATTATAATAAGTGGGATCGATGTCTACGCGATCTATTTTATAGAGGTATAAACCATCCATGTTTAAATTAAGCAGAAACAGATTTCATGATACATAACATTAGAAAATTCAATAGAAGATTCAAGTATAGTATATTTTTAATTTTATAAAAAAAATAATACTTTAATACTATGTCTGAAAAAATAAATCAAAACAGCATTTCTAATACGGTAATACACGATTCATTGACAAGTTGTTATTGTTGTAGGGTTTAACGCCACTTTGAAGCACACAATAGCTATACATGGTGGCCAGTATTAGTGGTGGAGAAAGAACACGGGAAAACCCCGGAAAGAACCACCGACCGACGAGAAGCTAGTGGGAAGCATTATCACATACCCACATTGGCCGAATGAGACTCGAACCTACGCAGATAGAGGTGAGATGGCAGTGATCCGTAACGGAGATCACTTTAGACCACTCGGGGTCATTGACAAGTAATGTAACTATTGTTACGACTCTTTCTCAAAGGTAAAAAAATGTGTTACTTTTCAAAAACAATTTCGTGCATATATACTTCATTCGTACAAGTATCGAGTTGCTTGAACTTAGATACCATGACAAAGTCATTAAATGTGTGTGGCAAACAATATTCGATAAAGGATTAAATTCTTTTTTTTTGTCTTTCTGTTATATGGTACTAAAAAATTTAATTACAGGAAAGGAAGAGCGCGATCAATTGTGCACATATCTGAGTACCTTGAATATTGATGATTCAGATATTCTGGATCAACTCCCATATTAATGTTTGAGGAAAACATCAAGTACTACTCATATTTCTGTTTTTTTCTTTGTTCCTGTCACAATACTGTACAGCCCTTCATATAATATACCACCGTCGTCAGCCATTCTGTCTGCAACAGCCTAAGAATTAAGCATATAGTTCAGGCAAACATCTTGGATATAATGTTGAATGACAGGCACTACTGCATTAAGTAAGGATAATTCGATTTGTTTTTCGACACAGCAACATCTGAACGTTATTTAGCGCCGTGGAAAGGTGAGGGATCGATTTCCACCATTGGGCCAGTTATCGTGGTGTCCTAACGAAAGACATTGTAATTTACTTCCACAGATACCTTACAACTTTTAAGGCCATGATGTGCCATTTAAAACAAAGCACATTAAGGTGCCTATTTTTTTTTTTAAATTGCAAATGTATGTACCAACATAGGATTCAGTGAATTGTGTTGTCGTGGATTTTTTTACCAAACTAAAAATATCACTTAGATATGAATTTGAAAATTGTAAATGTATTTACAAATATGGGATTCAGTGAATTAAGCTGTCGTGGATTTTTATCAAAATAAAAACATCACTTAGATATAAATTTGAAAATTACTGCCTTCTATTTAGAAACATTTAAATTCCATCACCTGACTTAAACCGATTATCAGCAAGCAAAGTTAATTAGAACAAAATTAGTTTTAAAAACGTCTGACATTTAATTAGAACATAATCTATGCATTTAAAAAAAGTCTGACAGTTAATTAGAACATAATCTATGTATTTACAAAATCAAGTGTGAATCGGGTTTAAAGATAACTTGTTTTTTTTTTATAAAAAAAAAAGATACTGATCATAGTTAAAATTTCGCATTTTCTTTTCCTTTTGAGTTTGCTCAGTTACAATTAATTATATTTATTAAGCTAAAAGCTTGTTTAAGATTGGTTATACATACTTTTCTAATGAAGAAGGGCAGTTACACAATATCCCACACCTTTCTTACCTAAAGTTTGTACCAACTTTGATCCAGATTCATCATTCTTAAATTTAAATTGACAATCGATATGTGGATTTAAAAAGCAATAAAGGAACATTAAATACTGGAATGTTAGTATTTTCATGCCCGTTTTAAATAGCAATTACATTAAAATGGCTTTGTGTGTGTGCGTGTGGAGAAAGGACATTTCGATATAGAGTTAAATTGCTCATATCTTTTTTTATTAATGTATATACATTTTCCTCGTTATTTTCTAAATGATGAATATGCTGTTTTGGAATAAAATAATTCACTAAATTACAGCCTTCATAAATAAACGAAAATTATGAAATTCTTATGAGACACAACAGCTGCGGACTACTTGGTTTAATGAAGTAATACCTGGTTCTAGTTTACATCGCAGTTTGGAATAAAATAATTCACTAAATTAACTATAATTAAACAAAAATTATGACATTCTTACGACACAACAGTTGCGGACTGCTTGATTTAATGAAATAACACTTGGATCGAGTTCAAATCCCTGATTTGTAAAAAGATAATTAACTAAATTAACCATAATTAAACAAAAATGTATGACATTCTTACGACACAACAGTTAAGGACTGCTTGATTTAATGAAGTAGTACATGGCTCTAGTTCAGTGAAACAAGAAATCAACAATGCTGAATGCAATAGGCTTTTGCAGGCAATATGTGTACACCCTTCACCCGCGTGGAGGTGACGGTTGGATTCTGAAGGGCTTAAAAAATATTCAGTAAGTATTAAGTTATATTAAGTTATTATATTAAGTTATTATATTAAGTAAATAACAACGATAATACGAATGTAATCAAACGATTTGAATATTTTTATCTTATCTACAGCGTTGACTGTAAAAATGTAAATTTCTTTTTACTGATACTTGGCCAAGTGGAAGAGTGAATACAAACAATGCTATCATAAGTTGACAATTGCGAATAGCGATGTTTTCCTTTACTTCAACTGAATTAGGAATTTAAAAAAAACCTCTTCCTTCAAGTAAAATGACAGTATGAAATTGATTATACTTCTACATACAAGGAAAAAAAAAACGACCATGTGGTGTTACAAGTTTTCTTTTCTTAATCATGAAAAATATGATAACTGCTTTTTCTTTTCGAAAGCTCCTAAATACATGCTTCGAATCTGACGATTCTATATTGTGCTTCTCTGGCATCCGATGCCACACTAAAATTTTGATAGAAGGTTGTTGGATTCGAGATATGTAGCAGTGTCGATCACTGATTATCTAGTCACGATCTTGCATATACATCTTCTAAGTGATAAGGGACAATAGTTTGAAGGATTCATATAGTCCTTTCCAGGACTAATTACTGCTATTAGTAATGCATTTAAAGCTGCATTATGCGTTACAAAAGCTGATGATGAATACGATATGGTCACGTCAAGTGTCATTGGCTTTATTTCAAGTCTTGTAGCTCTCCGAGAGTGAAAGGTTTATTATAACATCCACCGTTGGCAATTTGAAGTTTCGATAAAGTTTCCTTTCCTGTTTTTGACAAGAAGTACATTTTAAAATCATTCACCTTTTTGCCGAGATTTGTTTTGCGAATGTCTCAGTCAAGGTAATCGAGATTTTTGTCAAGGTCGTTGTCAATTGCATCATATTTATTTAGTTTTTGAAGACCATTTTCTGCACCATATTCATAGTGACTTGATAGAAAAGCTAAAGTTCAACCAAGTGACAGGTATTCCAGCTGTTTGTTTTGCTCTTTCTAATGGTACATGGAGTTTTATCTTTGTATATATGCAACTTGTTTTGATTTTGTAGTCCGAGCGGTTTCAATTTTTAAGGATCTTTCCCTTTCCTTGATGACATCTTTGCATTTTACATACATCTGCAAATCATGATTTGCTGACGTATTTAGAATGCTCTAGTTTTTGTGACTGTGTCACCAGCAACATCCTTGAGTATCTTTGTGGGATATAGGATCTACTACGTTGTCAAAATGATAAAATCTCCTACAATTTCCAATTTGCATTGTTCAATTTCAAGGGCACAGAGGTCTGGAAGTACTCCTTCCTATATTATATGAGATAACAAAAACATTACCGACATCGATAAGAAGTAATACAAAGGATTGCAAATAGAATATTGTAGCATGAATGAGCTTGGTGTACAACCCATCCGCACAATAGCAAAAACTTTTTTTTTTTAAAAACTAAATAATAGCAGTTAAAATGGCAAAGTAAAAAAGTGGTGACAACTATTCACTATGGTCAGGATCACACTGATTGATTGGAGGGCTTGAATCGAAATATACTGCGCAGATTGAGAGCAACATGAATGACATTATGGCATGACACATTAACGGTCACAGCCTGTAGTGTAGCATTGATATTAATTTTGCTGTGAGTAATTTTGCTGTTTAAGAAGATGCCCCTTCATCTATCAGCATTATCGGTCTTTCTTAATAAAAAGCTGCTTTAGTTTAAGGGTTTAAGATTAACTATCATTTTTTTTTAAAAACAGTATCCTGAAGGTATATAGCTATGTTTTAAATGTTCTTCAAGCAGAAGAAGGATTTCACAAATATCGGCCTTTAAACATTTGCTGTTCCATTCTATTATATCAGATATATTTATGGAAGCTGTGAAGCACAATACTTCAATAAAAGTTACCTCTGGCATAGTATATGTATCAGGGAGCATTGCATTGTCTATCCTCTTGAGACCTCAAAACTTTTAAATTATCATGGTAGCATGTAAGACCATTTCTCACATCTAAAAGATTTTTTTTTTAAACTTACTCTGGAGATCATGAATTTCCACTTGTACCAGTGATTTAAGTTTTATGTTTCTGATGGGCCAGATATATTTTCTTCTCAATAATAAAGCTGGGTGTCTTATGTATCACGCTGGTTATATCACCACTGAGCCTAGTAGTTGGCTAATCTTTTAAGAGGTTTGATTTAACTGGATTTTCGTTTGTTTTTTATGCTTCTTTTTGCTACACTGTCACACTTTATTATCTGCTTTAATCTGTCTGCACGGATAATCACATAATCACACAGGTGACTTGGACTGGATACAGGCAGTATTTGTGGAACATTTCTGTTCCACTTCAGCCATAATGGTTTAGTATTTACTGGCTACGTTAAGTGGAGCTGTTGCTACAAACGTTTCCTGGCCACAAGACAGCCCGAGACTTTCTCATTTCACACATTTGATTGTCCTTTTAATGTTTTCTGCTATGGCAGTCTCATTAGTATGAGCAATATTCTCCCTCATAAACTTAACATTGCATTTTCTCTGTAAAGGATGATCCAACAGGGTGGCCATATTTCTGGCATTTAAATCACCATAAAATGATTATGGATAAATAGGTTGACTGAAAGGTTGAAAAAAAATCAGTATTTATCAATAAGGAAAAATTAGTGCAGTTAACCGATTAGAAATAAATATTCAGGACTTTTCATTGTGTAATACCACTATCATAAGACTGTAATTTTTCATGTTTGCATGCATGTGAACATGTACATATCAAGTACATGAGAGTTTCATTTGTAGCTGTAAGGGTCACTTCGAAATCTTTGGCATATTGCTCTTTTAATTCAATTTGCAAGCTTTTTATCAAGCATTAGTAAAGCGCATGAGATATTTATAAAGCACTAGACTAAAGCATCACGCTGCAAAGATAGATATCAAAGTTTAGGAACTGGCCATCTTTTGTCATCCAGTTCACTTTGAAAGCTTTAGTGAATAACACATGGTATATGTATATATATATATCAAGCGTGTGCCACACAGAGATCCATACAGCAAGCGTACATATACAAGTTAACAGAAAGAAAAGATCAGATGGAGAATTCATAAATTAGCAACAAATGAATTTTTAAATTAAAATCAGAAAATTATAAAAAAAAGTGGCAGGAAATTGTGAAAATATTCACCAATTTTAATTTAAGCAAGCACAAATAAAGAACAGCAGTGAAGCATTAGTAGTAGTTTGTAATTTCCGACAGTTTGGATCTGAATCATGCTTACCAAAGTACATCTGCCAGTTCATAACCTTTTTGTTTACTTTTACATATAAATATTTCGAACTTAATTCATGCTACTTTGCCTTGAATGTGCTGACATACATTTAAAGCCTGTTCACACACATATATACTAGATCATAATATCTTTGCCATTTTGTAGTTTCATGCTTAAACTTGTTGAAAACAGTTTTAAAAGTCACCTTTTGATTCCCTTGCTATATTTTCAAAATGTACGTCCAGGACGATATTTTCCTCCCAAACCAAGACATGAAAGTTCAATGACCTTAAAGCAAGTACATACAGTAACTCCTTTTAAAATATTTTATTATGAATCTAATTTTGAAGGTACTGTATAAGTACTGTGTGCACATTTTTGCTATTTTTAAAGATTAACTCAAGAAAAAAAACCCATCAAATCTGATTAGCATACATGTATTTTATTATATTGACATATAATTTTACAGGATGGCCAATGCCAATGCTTCTGCAAATGTTTTCAATTACAACTGCCATCAGCATCTTAATAATCTATAGTTTACATATTGGAACAACTCAAAAAGACTGTCAAAATAAACAATATTCTTTACTAGAAGATCTTGTCATTTTATGGCTGATAGAAATAAGTACCTTATCTAAACACAAAAGTATGGAAAAGTGAATCAATTTAACTGAACAATCTCCAAGATATCAGTCCAGCACACTCAAAAAGTTATAGCAGACACAACATTTGGTTTTATTATTCTATCATATGGCAGGTCTGTGGACATGAGGGTCATGTATATTATATACATTGCTGATTTGAACATCTGCTGAATTCTTCATAAACTGTTGTACTGTTTTCCATACTGAGCCAATATACACTTCTTGATAATGATTAAGAATATAACTGCATGTGGGATTTACAATACTTTTTCTTTCCTTCAATAAGAGTTCATGGAGGCTAAAAATTTGAAGGATATTTTCAAATTTTGGGGAAATGTGTAATAAGAAAAATATTGCAGTGCAAGCAGAAGATACAAATCTGAACAATTTATAGTGTCAAGCAACTGAAAAGCAAGAATATAAGTTTGTGACCTTTTCTCCTTGATGTAGTGCAGATAAAGATCACCACTTTCAACTGAAAGAGATACTTTTACCCTAGCAAGGTGTGACAATTCCAGTATTAATCAACCATCCTGGCAAGTATAATGTGAGGATAAATATCTCCAAAACTTGTGTAAGATGTTTTTATATAATTGGTACAAGTTATCCAAAGTTTATTAACTAAATAATTTTTGTTATCTGGGATAGGTGGGTTAAGGAATTGTCATTCCCTGCAACTACAAATGCAAGTGCATACAACTTTGCTGGTGCTTTTAATTCATTAACGAAAATGGCAATAGAAAACATAAACGTTTACAGCATAAATCTCATGCCAAAGCAAACTGCAACTGCAATAAAGAGACCCTCCCCCAAGAAAAAAACCCAAGAAAAACGCCTACTAAATACAACAGCATAACACAATGTGCAAATCTTAACACTGCAATTTAACATAGAACATTAAAAAAAACCTGTTCATGAAAATTATGATTTTCCTGCAAATCTGACTCACCAGAAGAGGCCGCAATAAGAGCAAACAACGTGTGTGCAAATAATATAATATTGAGCATGTCAACATGTAAAGTCCAAAACGGTGCTGTAAAAAATATGACCTTGACTGCAAGGTCAATGGTGCAAGTATGTTGCAAAATGAGTTCTCTTGGAATCTTAATGATTCATCTCAAGTATGAACAAAATCAATGAAGAACATTATGAAATATCAACCAATGAAAAACTTCATCCAAACCTTAAAACAAAGTTTCTATGATTAACCTTGGTCATAAGATGAAAGAACATGCAGTCATGTTGTAAAATAAATTAGCTTTGCTTTATAATAACTCATGCCAGGTATGATGAGAATCAAAGCATTTACAAAATATATGCAAATAATAAACTTTAACCAGATTGTTGATGCCACTTCTACAAAAAAACGTCTCATTGCCAAATACAAGAGCTTGGCGAAAACTGCAATTGCCTGCAGTATTAACAAGAGTAGCATTAAGAGATGGGTGTTCTTCAAGAATTACCATGAATCCAATGTAACAGTAGTCTATGGATAGTCTATTTGTTTCTTCTAAAACAATTAACTTCAGACCATATTAGATGCAAGATTGGCACTATTTCCATTTAGGACCAACCAGGTATCATACAAAGTATTTTGGTGAGAACCTCATATTGATATCTCCAATTCAGGAGGAACAGTGATAAGACTTGTAGTGAACCATTGTGGCTGCCACATTGGTTGTACAATTGGCACCATATTCAGGTAGAGTGATCTGCCCTTTTGTATAGGAATTGGTGGCAAAATCTGTGAACATGGCAATTAATACTGGAGCATAAGGCATGCTTTCTATGGACATAACTGTAGTGGGGCTGGGAGGGTGAATGTGTATTATGATTGGGTAAGTATTCCTGTAAACGTATTTTACAAGCAAAAATCTGTTTCTTCTTTGAATACATTGCCCAATCATAGGAGAATAGATTAGAGGTGGACAGGGGTACATCCCTTTTACTGGAGATACCATCTCCAGTCCTTTAAGGTATGTGAGACAGCTTCCAGGTATCCCAACTGGTGGAGACTATCTGTTAGGGAGTGGTTTCATATAGAAGAAAAACAGTCCTCCACCCCTGTAATCCAGCGGAAGTCGTGAAGTAATGACGTAAGAAGCTGTTGGGTGACATAGAAAGATGACCTATTGTGCTGTGAATATAGTCTCGCTAGATTGAAATGAGCCCTTTCGGCTGACAGATCTTGATCTTAAAAACTAGACAACATGGACTCCAATCTCAATCCCATGATTGGAATGATGTCTCCTATGAAACAGTTCTGGTTGAATGCTCTAATCTTGTCAGCTGAAATGAGAATTAAGTTCACTGAACTGGGATTATTTTCTGATATGCAGAGTGGACAACCCACTTAATTCAGGAAATAGTCTGTGTAGCTCTTTTCTACTGTTCTTGTCAGGTAAATATAGACATGATCTCCTTCAATGCAGAAGCTCTGTTATATTAAGGCATCCATTTTAAAGTCTGAAATGGGCCATGTAGGTGGCCTTGAGCTGATGTGTCCAGACTAGACTAAGGTTTCATGATGAAAGTGTGTTAACCTATGGAAGGAAGACTGTTCTTGATGATGAAAGAGGAAATCTTCCTGAGTAAGACTTACTCACATTGTCGGAACTGTAATTCAGGTCTGCTGATAGGCCATGTATTTCACTAATTCTGCCTGCCATCGCTAATCTCATGAAGAAAAAATGTCATGTATAAAAGGTGCACCAAGGTGTCTTGATCAGTCAGGTTAATATCCAAGACATGTTTCACTTTGGGCACAAGACTGATGTTTTTCGCTGTGTAAGCTCAAAGTTGGAGAGAAGGTCGGATAAAACTTTGTTTCATCCAATATCCTCTCTTCACCCTGATTCTCTAGCTTTCTCTATTACTTTTGGAATCAGAGGTGTTGAAGTGTAGATGCATGCATCCAGGTGTTCCAATCTATTGATAGAATGTCGACTGCCCATGATTTTGGGCCTCAGACTGGAGAGACGAAGGTTGGGAGTTTGGTATTCTACCTTGTTGCAAACAGGACAAACTACAGAGTAGTGTTTCCATTGGGAATGAATCAAATGAGGTTGATGGCAGGATGTAGAGTGCCGTATGCCATAGGGTTGCAAAAGTCTGGGATAAAACCCCC
Source organism: Unio delphinus (assembly GCA_029339505.1). Taxonomy (NCBI): domain Eukaryota; kingdom Metazoa; phylum Mollusca; class Bivalvia; order Unionida; family Unionidae; genus Unio; species Unio delphinus. Next base: position 10,717,670 of record JAQISU010000306.1, read on the forward strand.
GAGAATTTTCTTTCAGTGATAGGTTGCTCTCTGTGTTATATCCACTTTGGTTTCCAAGAACTTTGGCTTTCATTGGGTGGAACGTTGATAGGACAGTTTTCTGAGGTTTGTGAACAATAAGTTGCCCTTGTGTCCTTTTGTTGATTTTCCATAATATCCCAATGTTGATGCTGTGGTTGTGTGTGAGAAAAATTGGTGTCCTTGGCGCATTTTTTGCAGACTTGCAGAAATGGAAATAGGCCATCTATGTGGTGAGAATGTCATCAGTATTGTCAGACTGGTGCAGTTTACAGGATGCTTGATCCCATGCAACCAGTCCATGTGTCAGCTAAGTGAGAGGGAACTTGGCTGTTCATTTACATCTTTCCTTTGCTGTTCTGCAAGAGAAATAGGGTAAACCTACAGGATATAGGCCGATAGAAGTTACAAATAATGCCGAGTCCTGTGGTGGTGACTAGGGTGCTGGAGCAGTTTCCGAGCGTGTTGATGTTGAGCAGGCTGATAGAAGTTGATGTTCCAGTGCTAGACATCACTATCAACTGCCTCATTGCAGACATCGAAGCGATATCACTGAAACTTTTTTAAAGCTACGTCAAAAAATATCCCATTCCTAATCAAGTAGATTCTGGCTTTTGCAAGGTCTCTTGTGATGGAAGCATGCTTCCTGGCACAAGTGGAAGTAGTAACTGGCAGGTTCACAGGTTTGCCGTCAATCCTTATACCAAAGAAGATATCATTCTGCCTGCCCACTATCTAGGGCATACAATAATTTTTAGCTACCGTTAACTAAAATTATTACCTGGGAGAACTGGATTTGCGAGATTGTAGTTCTCCTAAGATATTATGATTGTGTAATGTATTTAAGAAGAAATATTGCACCTTCGAAACTAAAAATTCCAATGAATTACTTTGCTCATAAATGATATATTGGTGCTTTATTAAAGTGTGTCTCTGACATATTTCATCTGTGAGGTTGTTTCCATGTTCAAAATATTCGAATGTTGCAGAAATGAAAACTGGGATAAAAAGAACAATTTATAAGTGACTTGATTTTCATAAAAAAAATTAAATCTGGTTATCATCTTCTAATTTTAAAAAAAATCGTACATGTTTTATGAATTAACCTAATATATTTAAGAAAGGTACGTTTTGGCTGAGCCATTTATTTTAGCTCGACAGATTGGACAAAACCTGAGGGTTTGTCCACAAACTTGGCAGCTCATTAAATGACCACAAGGCAAGAACACCAAGTCAATTTTCCTTTCCATACAGATCTTACATACATTCTGATCTCGTAGTCGCAGATACTCCTCTTTCAGAGACTCAGCATCTAAAAATAAAACAGGAAAGCCATTAACTTTTTTGTGCCAGGACTGGCGTTCTTATTTTAACACTGCATTGCTGTTTGGAAAAATAATGTTTAGCACATATGATGATAAAAAGAAAAGAGCTAAAGAAACACAGATGGATAGATATCAAATATGAGGGACCTGAACTTTTACAGGATACTGTGAATTTGTCATTGGATACCAGTTTCAGTTAGATTGTAGAATTGATAGTTATCATAGTCATAGCCATTGTTCTAGAAGATTGGATAGCAGTTTGTATGGTATGGTAATAGTTTTGATGGGGCAGCAGTTTGATGGCAGTAGTTTTAACGAGGTAAATTTCTCAATTAGTTTTGAGGGTAGTACTTTTGATGTGGTAAATGTCTGATATGGTAGATTTATGGGATAGTAATGTTTGTGAGATAGTATTGATGATATAGTACATTTGATGTGGTTGATTGATAGGATACTAGTTTCGATGAGATAGCAGTTTTTATGGGGCAGTAGTTTGATGGGTCAGTAGATCTGACGAGATAGCAGTTTTGATGGGACAGTAGTTTGATGGGACAGTAGATCTGACAAGATAGCAGTTTTGATGGGGCAGTAGTTTGATGGGACAGTAGTATGATGAGGTAGTAATTGATCAGATAATAGTTTTCATTTACTAGTAATTTTAATGGTGATGTGGTAGAAGATTGATGGGACAAGAGTGCTGATGAATTAGTTTTGATAGGGCAGTAATTTCATGATGGGTTGCAGTTTTCAAAAGCAGTAGTATAAATGGGGCAGCAATTCTGATGGGGTAGTAGATTAATGGGATGTTTTGTTTGTTTTCATGGTATGCCATTTTTCAATACAAGATAGGCTATGTACATGGTGGCTGTTATTAATAGTGGAGGAAGAAACCGGAAAACCCTGGAAAGAACCACTAATCCAAGAGAAGCTATTGGCAAGCTTTCTCAAATACCCACATTGGTCAAATCTGAGACTCGAACCCACACCATGCAGACAGAGGTGATAGGACAGTAATCAATAATGGACAGCGCTTTAGACCACTCGGTCACTTGGGGCCCCTACATTGATGGAATAAGTGTTGATGAGTTAATTTTGATGGAGCAGTAATTTTATGATGGGATAGTAGTTTTGCTGATAAAGCAGTTTTCATGGGGTAGCAGTTTCAATGGAGTGATGTGTGATTTAGATTTTTAAAATAGCTTTTTAAACAAATTTCAGTCATATCGTTATGATGTTTGCAGCGTGGCAGCTTACAGTGATGTTGAACACTGGGGCATCATGCCACAGACATGTAGCATGATGTCCATCCCATTCATATTATCCTGACACCTGGCTGACCAGACCAAACAGAAACTAACCTCTTAATGCTGAAGTGAAGCAGCTGTTAGTACCATTTTATAATTCTTTGATATGACTCGGTCGGGGTTTAAAACCACGATCTCCCGCATTTGAGGTGAATGCACTAGCCACTAGGCTACCAGAGCAGTCTGTACTCTGTCTGTATTCCATTCTAAACAGTAATTCTTCTTTGAGAGAGAAAATGGTAAGTATCATATTGTGACAATAAAATAAAATAATCAAAAACAGAGAAAAGCTGTTAAAAGTACACTTTTGATGGAAAAAATGCATTTCCAATTATCCCTGACAAAGAAACAAAAAGTAATTGATAGAAATATCACATCCTAATTTAATTGATAGAAATATCACATCACCAGTCATAACACTAACCTTTTAATGCAGAGTGCCAAGCGAGGCAGCTGTTAGTACCATTTTTGTATGACTTGATGGAGTAACAGTTTGATGGGGTACGAGTTTAATGGTGTTGTAGTTTTTAATGAGGTAAGAGTGTGATGGGGTAACACTCTGACAGGAATGCAGTATTAGGCATAGTAGTTTCATGGGGTAGTTGATAGGTTAACAGTTTCATGGGGTTGTATAGTCTTGATGGAGTAACAGTTTGATAGGTTAACAGTTTGATGGGGTACGAGTTTAATGGTGCTGTAGTTTTTAATGGGGTAAGAGTGTGATGGGGTAACACTGACAGGAATGCAGTATTAGGCATAGTAGTTTCATGGGGTAGATGTTTGATAGGTTAACAGTTTGATGGGGTACGAGTTTAATGGTGCTGTAGTTTTTAATGGGGTAAGAGTGTGATGGGGTAACACTGACAGGAATGCAGTATTAGGCATAGTAGTTTCATGGGGTAGTTGATAGGTTAACAGTTTCATGGGGTTGTATAGTCTTGATGGAGTAAGAGTTTGATGGGGTAAGAGTTTGATGGGGTACGAGTTTAATGGTGCTGTAGTTTTTAATGGGGTAAGAGTGTGATAGGGTAACACTGACAGGAATGCAGTATTAGGCATAGTAGTTTCATGGGGTAGATGTTTGATAGGTTAACAGTTTCATGGGGTTGTAGTCTTGATGGAGTAACAGTTTGATGGGGTAAGAGTTTGATGGGGTTGTAGTTTTGATGGAGTAAGAGTTTGATGGGGTTGCAGTTTTGATTCAAAGAATGTCATGGTCACTATAAACCATGAAATTACAGACCCAATGTATACTGCTCCTTACAGGAATCATAATTCTACAACTAAATCACTGTCTCTTTTTTAAATGTGATTAAATGAAAAACTGTACTGATATTACAGAGACATTTGTTTTATAAACATATTATTGGTGAAATTCTGAAAACTCTGACTTTAAAACTTTTAGGATAAATGCTCCTTGATATTTGTTTTCATTTTTTTAAGCAGTTTCATTATCAGAAACAAGTCACCTGGAAGTCATGATCTAGTAAACTTTCCAGAAATAAAACAGACATGTCCAAACTGCATATCAGATTTATCTTTAGTTTTCACTTTAAATACGATAAAGCATTCTTTGCAACAATATTTAAATTTTTCAAACAATCTAAAATTAAATCACACTCCAAAGGGAAATAACTCTTATAAGTAATGGTGTTGCCATGACATGTCAACAAGATCACTAAACCCATAATTCCTGCTGTGTCCAGACAATCTGGGGTGAAACATTTAAGTGAGTATAAAGCATTACATATACTACCTAGTGCAGGTAAAGAGAATGGTTCCAGTAGGGGTGGTGATGATGGTCCATTAGCTGCTGTTGATGTGTTGCTTTGAAGACCTTCTTGATTACCAGTTGATGATGATGATGATGAAACATCTACAGCGATACTCACTGGACCTGAAGTATTCTGCCTGATTTGTGATGGTGAAGCAATCCTTCCTAAACCAGTGGACTGGTCAGTTTGTCCACTCTGTTGCTGACCACTGGATCTTCCACCAAAATCTTGGTGTTGATGACCACTATGTTGATTTGGCTCTGCTCCTGTTGGTGGTGGTACTGTTGCGCTTGCTAATGTGTGTGGTGGACTGCAATCATCATGAAGTATCAATCGTTCACTCTCTTGAATCAATTCCTGCATAGTAGCAGCTTCATTCTGCCTTCCATCTGTAGTCCTTCTCTCTTCATCAGCAAGCAATAAATCAATTGCATGCTCAATAGTAATTTCTTGTTGTCCTTAAAAGTTAAATAGTAATCATAAACTACCCAGCATTTTAAAGGGGACAAAACCCAGATCTGCATAATTTTATTGCAAATAGAAAGACTTTTAGTAGTTTGTGTATGTAATCTATCCTGACTGTTTTTTTAATTGCATCTATTGTATTTGCACTTACTCTTCAAGACAAATAAAGTCCGGTTTTCCAAGATCAAATGGAAAAACCCTGCCGCAAATGTGTTAGCTCCCTTACAAACAGGATGTGATGTCATTTTGAGACAATTAATGTATTCAAGTCATATTCAGTTTATGTAGCGAAGTGTCAAGTAGAAACAAGATGGTTAAATATGCAGTTCTAAATTGTGTCAATAAAATATACAAGTGTCTCTAAATATGCCTTGGGAATTAATCTTTATGGGAAAAAGAAAAAGGAACATATAGAATACTTTATTCTTCTATACCAGCTCTGGGCAGCTCCCAAACTGCACAGAGAACCCATATGAAAGGGTACCTTAAACAATTTAGGAAACCCTTTGAAAAGACTAAATAAATATAAAAAAATAATAAGTAAGAAATGACCAAACTAGAGTCTGTAGAAGTACAATTTAAATTTTCAAAAATGTATGAACCCCCACTCCAGCCAAGTTGAACTTAATTTGAACTAAATAGACACTGCAAAGAATGACACGAAAAAATACAAGCAACAACAATAAGTTTCTTTTTTCCCCTACATAAAGAAAGTACACCCTACTTCGTTCAAAATTAAAAATCAAATAAGTGAATATAAAAAATTTATGGGAAATAAAATCTTAGAGGATGATTCACTTTTAAGGATAAAATCACCATACAGGAGAACTGGGACAAATTGGAAGATAGCAGGCTATCCTTAGAAAGAAACGAGAGAGAGAGAGAGAGAGAGAGAGAGAGAGAGAGAGAGAGAGAGAGAGAGAGAGAGAGAGAGAGAGAGAGAGAGATATATAAAAGGATAAAATACCCCCATCAAAGTTTAACAACATAAATGAAAAAAAAAGAGAAAAAATATTTTTAAAAAAACACCAAACTACATATCAGGAGGAACACCCTTAATGCATGAAAACTTTGTTCCGTTTTTTCTTTTGAAAATGGCGGGGGGGGGGGGGGGACAACATCTGTCTGGTGCCCCTAACCCCTTCCTCCAAAAAAGATGTGTAAATAATAGAAGTTCCTGACAGAAGATTAGTTTTTTTCCCCCACATTTCCATAGGACCCTGAAAATAGATCAGTAAGGGTGATCAAATTAAAAAGAGAAGGCTTTATGCTAACTCAACACACCAGGTTGCGCCAGAGACATTTCGAGCTTGCATGTTCTCAAAAGACTTGAGAGCGGCACCATTGTCAGAATCTGATAAGTCCTGTTCATCTTTGTCCCACGAATCTATCATGTAAAGTTGGATGTTAATGAAATAGTCTACTTTGGGAATGTCATCAACATCACTGTCTATACTGACAGTTGACATAATTTAAACATTCAACCATAGCCAAATTATAGAACACTTGATTGCATAATCAACAATATGTGGAGAACCCGCCCCATTGAGAACTCGCCCAACATATCTGGAGGTCTCCCCAAATGGTTGGAGAAGTCACCTCACAACTTGTCATCCAGTAAACCTACTTAATATTATCTTTAAAATAAATAAATTATTTAAAAGATAGAAATGTGTACCTTAGAGCTATACTGTTATCAACACAGATGTTGCCAAGTGGTAGTTACCTCATTATTTGAATACACAAATGATGTATCTCATTATCAGGTATTGGCTCCTCTGTACAACGAAGAAAATTCCAGACCAATGCAACTCCAGAAAATTTCGGAAGGGAAATTAAAATGAAGTCAAGATAGGAAAAACAAAAGAATATTTCACTTGTGAGATTTGTTCAAAAATGAAGAATTATGTGTCTGTGCATTGTTGAACAAATTTTTGAGATAATATGCTGCATTCATCTAGTTTGTGTAATGTCAATAATAGAAAAATAAATCACTTTTAATTGAAAGTCTGTGTGTTCATAAAACCTCATTACATTTCTTATAACAACACATCCTGGAACACCATGATAAACAAATTTAAGCAAATGTTTTAGTTAACTTTCTTGATCATTTAGGTGGTAATTACTCTCAAAATCGGACCAGGCTTATTCGATACAAATTGCTGACTGATTCAGCCCAGATATTTGGCTGATTCTCCAAGCTTTTTCAGAAATATTATTCAGTATTGTCCAGGATTTAAATGTGAAATTTAAATTTGTTGTTAAAAAGGATCTTCTCATTATGTCCCAAGTGTGTCGAGCAGTTAAAATATGTATTTAAGGTATCAAAATCACGTTAGTACACGTGATCATGGTGTTGTTATATATGTAACAAAATAACGTAAACCTGATTAATTTGCACTGGCAAAATTTAGTAGTTAAATATTTTTTAAACTTTAAATAGTGATGTTGAACTCAGTAGCTACCGCATTTCCTGACTAGGCGTCAATGCTGTTTTTTTTAAAAACTGAGCTCAAGTATCATTTATTATTAGCTTGGAGCCTTTTTGTATATAAAACTGCAGATGTCACATCGTGTTTACACCTGCTCTATTTTTTTTCCAATTAAAATGTGTTGAATGATTGGAAGAGCAGAGCAAATTGGACAGATACTATTTCTTTTTCGTTAAGTACAGAAGCTGATTTGATCAAATGAAAAAGTAGAAAAGTTACAAATTTTATAGATTCAATTAAGTTATTAAGTTGAAAAAAGACAATAATAATTAAAGCCATAACAACCATGTGGTGACATCTCACAATTAGTATACAGAACCCTTCTCCCAAGGTGAGTTCTCTATGGGGCGAGTTCTCCATAATTCATTAACAACAATGCCAGTGTGAACAGTGTTATAAATGACGTCACTTCTGCTATTTGTGTGTGTGTGGGGGGGGGGGGAGGGAGAGGGAAGTGCATGGTTTTATTCAATTGGGAGATATGATCGGTTTTTCATAAATTTCTGCGTAATGAGTAAGAGTGAAAGGTACAAATTTTCAGAAAGTGAACCATATACATATAACAAATTATATAAAAAGTTTGAGCGAATTTCAGTTTCGCATGTTTGTCCCCTTTAAGTTTCAAATTTTCATTAAATTAAAAATAGAACCAGACTGGTGTTAGTAAAGCAGGTATGCTCTCAGTACAGACCAAAGGAGTCATCCTCAAAAAGATCAATGAGAGACCCTTGAAGAGATTGACATTCTAATGGTCAAAAAGGAATGTCCAGGAATCCAAGATAAAATTGTTACTTCCTTTAATCTGCTGAGTGCTGAAAGTTTGAAACCATCCAAGATATTCTTGGATTACAATTTACATATGTTGATTGTACAATCAATTAAGAATGAGCAGCAATAACTTGATTTTCAAGATGGCCATTTCTATAGTATGAGGACCAACGTGAGGAATATTTCAAAAGTGATGTTCAAACCAACAGAAAAAAAATCAAACTATTTTCACTAAAGACCAACTAAACATCATAGTAGTGATAACTCCATATTGATATGGCCATCAATTCATATTTCATCAACTCCATAATGTCTATTCATATGAAACTTAAGAAATTTTAAGAACCTCTTCTTCTCTTGACCTCCAATATGGCTTCCCGAACTCTTTCTCGTTGATATCCCATCTCATCAATTAATCTATTGGCGATGTCATTCTCATTTGGATTTTGGAAGTATCTAGGCTTACCTAACACAGATAAAAAAAAACATTATTACATTTGGTGACGACAAACAAATAATAAATAGTGAACTTGTAAGATATTGACAGAATCAGCATTTGAACATGTCAAAGAAAAATGGATGTGATACAGTGAGCTAGATGAAAACTTGTTAAATCTGCATTTGTGACCAATCCTAAATGCAACTCTTTTTCAAAATATATAAATATTATGAAGAATTTGTGATTTTAGAACTGACCTCTAAAAATTCTATTTACAATCAAATCCAGAAATTCTTTGAAATCTGGAATTTTCTTAATTATCATTGGTAAATATTTTGCATATACAGAAGAAGTAAAACTATAACTCTAGGTCAGTGTTTAAAGGTGAAACAAAAACTGTTGTGAGCACTTGAAATAGACATAGATGTGCATGGATAGAGCGACAGTCTAACTGAATGAGAATCAGTAAACTAATACAGTCAAATGATTATCCAGACTGGGTAACTGATTGATAACATTAATACAGATATGGATTCTGTCTGAATGTTTGGTTGCTGGAAAAATTGATTTATAATATTTACACAAAATAAATTATGGGTCACCTGTATTTGTACATATTATCAAAATATTCAATAAATATCCAATAAATAGACAATATATGTCTTGATAAAAGTGTCAAGAAAGATGGATTGATTGACACACATAACCAGGGCTATATTCCCCTACCCACAATGGCAACTGTTAAGGAGGTTGTTCATCAAGAATGATTTAAAACTAAAGAAAAAAAATTAAGATTGTGTCTGGGAATGAGAATAGAACTTAAAATTGTACACGAATACAGAATTTACATGTCATAATCAATTTGGATTACGCAAGTATTTTTCACAATGACTGGGGGTTTAATTTGTGTATAGGTTTTTTAATGGGTTCATAATGGAATCAGCTAGAGCTATAATGGGTTTAACATATGAAGTCTCTGTCCAGAAACTTTCTTGCTTATATTCTCTTTTATTACTGGTGCTAAAGACCAATAGATTATTAATCAACAACATTTCAAAAAAGTTTAAATTATATTAACTTCATTATTCTTGTGTGGAATTAAAATAAAGGCCATTTTTTTGACAAACCTGATGATACAGTACATACAAAAGACAATAAGCTAAAAAGAGAATTTAAAAATGGATTGAAAAGGTTTTGAAAGAAAGTTGAAAATAAGTTGAAAACAGCCAAAACCAATGGATACTTAATTGATAAAAGCTAATGAGTGATACAGGAGGGTCATAAAGACATACTACACGCTTATATGGTCTTATTTGGATGAGAGCTCAAAATCTTTAAGTTTTATACCTGACTGTGCAATCGGTTGTTGTACTGACAGTGACTCAGAGCTGGTGCCAGTTCCAGATATTATGGTGCTGGTGGTTGTGGTACAGCGGCTGTCATTTTGCTGAGCATTTTGGGCTGCAAGCTGAGTATTAGTGATTAAAAACAAAATGCAATTTAACAAGCTTGGAATAAATTTGAAACAGAAATGTAGTCAAAGCTGTTTGAAGAGTGAAGTGATTACCTGGTCCAGGTGGCTATTCTAATTTATGTCCTCGCTGTATATTTCCTTTATAATTGTCATATACATAACGGTCACCTGCATTCCATGGTCTGTGACAAGGTGTTTCCCAGCTAAATAATGGTTTCCCAATGTGTTTTGGATTAATAGATGTATTCAGTCTACAGAGATAATTTTATTCAAAGATGGAAAATGTGGGACCAGAAAATTAATTTGGTTTACTGAGGTTTTGGACTCGTCAGTTTCTTGTACTGAGTTTACTTTAAACAATATTCAAGAAAACACCTTCACAAATAATTGAAAACGATGCCATATTTGAGTTATACCAATTATTTTGTAGTATATAGTATATTACAACAAAGCTGATGAAAAGTAGGGTTATGGTTTTCTTACTGGCATGCATTTATTGTTCCACTCCCTTAAAAATAGATTTTCAATTTTACCAATATTTTGGTGAAGGTAAATTTTGTGGGTAATGATATAGGATCACACATTTTTAATTTATTCTGATCTTGATCTCACTCTCTACAATGTAAATTTGTAAACAATTCCCACTGCTAAAAATACCTGATACAATGTATTGTTCATTGAAGATTCATCACCACTCTCATGTCTGACAATTATCTCACCATGTTTAAATGGGTGAAATAACAACTTAATTACACACTTAAAAACTAGCTGTTTATTAAATTAACTATTCAGTATTTTCTTATACTGAATGCAGATATGGTATTATCAGAGATGAACATTTGCATGAACCATTGTTAATCCAGCTACACAGGGCTACTTTTGTTATTTTTGAGCACTGATAGTGAGGATATCACAAATATCATATTTTATCATAACATAATACCATATTTTATCATAACAAAATACCATATTTTATCATAACAAAATACCATATTTTATCATAAAAAAGTACCATATTTTATCATAACAAAATACCACATTTTATCATAACAAAATACCATATTTTATCATAAAAAAGTACCATATTTTATCATAACAAAATACCACATTTTATCATTAGAAAATACCATATTTAAGAAGATTGGTAAATGATACAGGGAGTTATAACATAATACACTCCACCTTATTATGGTCATTTAAAAACTCTCTTTACCAGTTCAGCTTGTTTCTTGAGTACAGCATTAACAAATTTCTGACCCCTTTTGACCAGCACATAAGCACATTGTGGATACCATCTAGCATGTTCAATCCAGGGGTTGTCTCCAGGTTCCCAATTCCTAAGCCCACCTCCACACTGGAAACAGCGAGTGTAATCATTAATACCTGTAAAAATATAAATAGCCACATTTCAATTTACACCTTTGAAAATTTCAATTTTAATCAAAGGTTATTAATTTGATTAAAAACATAAACAGAAATTTTATAAAACAACCATATTCCTCTAAACCAAGAAACAACCCTCTTAAAATTTTCTCATATTTCTTTTATGAAGTAATTAATTTTTTAAGACAAGACAATCCAATTTTAAACATATATAGGACAGGTGGAACTCAATAAAACTTCATTGAGAACAAACCAAATTGGATATCAATCAGTACCTTGATTTAAGTTTTATTCAAGGTTCTCTATTACATTAATTTTGATATTTGAAAGATACAGGAAAAAAGCTGCTTGACAAAAGGGAGATAACTCTACTTTGCTTAGACGAAGCCCTGCAAAATAACTCTTCCTTGCTAATATTCATTTGTAAACAGTTGGACAATATAAACAAATCAAACAGGATCCGTGATAGCAATGAACCAGCCATAGCACACCTTTGTAAAAAAGTCAAAATAGCTTTTCATATTATACTGTATTTATCTATGAAAAGAATATCACCATGACATCACAAATAAAACAGGATAAAGAACTATCTATTGAAACTTTGACACAAGATTTATGACAAAATTTTGGACGTCTTTCATGGAAAAAATACAACATAATTGTTGTTACAAAACAGGCAATTAATTAAGTTGGTGTAAGACTTTATTTGCTAATGTGGTCAAAAACTAAGTACAGATATGTCATATAATTATTAGATAGATGGCAGCACCATCAGGTTGCCTATAAAAAATGCTACATATTATTTGAATGAGAAATAAATTTCATTCAAGAAAGCATTATCTTATACTGACTTGACAACAATATCTCTTATCTGTAATATGCAGCTCACATATTGTCTTTGTTTTCTTCCATTTTTATGTAAAACTGCAGGTTGCAATGTGAATGCAATTTTTCAAATGATGTTCACATGTCAACAACATAAAGTGTATAAATTAGAATGGTAAGGGTAAACATCTGAGTTAAATAACACCAACACTCAAAGTACTTAATATATCTCGTAATAAAATAATTTCATTTAATAATGCAACCTCTCAAAAGTTGTTGAAAATAAATGAATTGTATTAAGTGCCCTTGCAATTGAATGTACACGTATATGAGAACATCGATATGCATAGACAAAATGCCGCACACTGTATTCCTGCAATAAATGGGCTGATATGTGTAGAAATAAACCATTTTAAACATAAATATATGTTTTGGGGGTTTTATTGGCATTTTCAAAAACATTAATGTCTGTCTCATGTTGAGCAAATGGGAGTTTAAGTACAGTTCCCAATGAAACACAGGCAGCTGACCAGGCTGGCTTTGGTGGGTATTGAACCAGCTACCCATGAATTATCAGTCTGACACTCTGCCACCTCAGCTAATGTAGCTCGATTTTAAAGATGTAATTTTAAATACACCACATAACAATAATTTTGTAATTTACTGTAACTTCACAAACAAAAAGAGCTGTGAAAAATTAGACATCATGAATAAAGTAACTCTTTCATTGGAGAATCAAGTATAATAGCATTACAAAGTTCATGGCACAAATGTCTGCAAAATTGGCCATTTTTATGCTAAACAATATGGATAAATAAAACTACTGACAAATCCCATCAAGCAATGTTCAAACATCTTAACTATGTAAAACAATATGTATATGAGGCCAGAATTGCTTTGGACAATCTTTAGCTAGAATTTAGAAAAACAAATATTTAAATAGATGGCAATATTTGAACAGAAAATGATTAAAACTCTTTTAAACTTTTCACCTTTTATTAGTCAACATATGCATTTAATTTATTAGATTTGACAATCACGCTAGTAAGTACATGTAGACTGTGCCACCACACAGAGCACCACATTAAGTTTGGGGTGGTGGGACAGTGGAAAGTTTGCATAAGGTGCCATTCCCCTCAGATCAGGGCCTGCCACTATGGATAGCATTTAAACAGTGACTATGCTTTGTATTCCTTTAAATTCGCTTTAGATACTGCTTGGACATTGGCAAATTGCTAGCTTTTGTGATGGGTACACCATGTTTGTTAATGCTTATAAGAAACAATCTGATTAGCTGATTTATCCAGCTGTAATTGCTTAGCGTTTTTTTATACAAATACCTTTTCCTAGTGAAAAGCCACCATGGTAATCACTTAAATTAAGCATTGATATGTTCTACATCATATCTACTCATAATATCATGTCATGCACAAACACTTAGAAAATTTATATCTTGACATATTTCAAATGTATAGCAGATGATATAAAAGTTGACCTTCACAAAGAAAAATGAGGTCCAAAAGGTCATTGATATGTCTTCATAAGCCTATGGATCTGCTGTTCTAATGATTTGTAAGTAAGAATTTTGTTTTCTGTTTCTAATAAATAAAATGCGCATTTATAAATTTGAAGGAAATGAAAATGAATTACCAAATACCAATATGGAACAGGTGCACCCAACCTTTAGTTTCTGATACAGTATGAAATGTACCAGGAAACAAATTCCAGGAAAAGGAACAGATGCCTTTAAAATTCCCCAAAATCTGCAACTACACTTTTAAATTATATAATGACCTTAATAATAAAACATTCAAACAAACTGTCTTTTTTATATAAAAGGAAACTATATTTCCTAGGTTTAAATCTTCATTAATCCCTTACTGACAATTTAGGTTTAAATTATTCTCCTTAAAATAAAATTTTAAGAAAAATGTGTATAAAGCAGTTGTAGCATATACAACAATGGCAGTTCAAACACTGGTCATGTGACCAACTGACATAAATTGGTTCAATAGGAAAAAAGTTCCTGATTGGTTAAACAGCACACATACTGAGAAATATTATCGTGACATCTAACACAGCACTACACCTGACTGTAACCATGTGCAAGACAATATAGATCCCTATCTACAGCAGTTTTTAAACCATATTTATCTGTATTTGTTCAAATTCTTGTTTAATATCTTTTTTTAAAAATGATTTTGTTTTAGCTTTTTAAAATGTCTATTCTTTTGTGGATTTTGACTTGCACACATCAGTATCTTGTTATTGTGGACCATAAAAAAACAAATGAGTTATAAATAGCATGTAAAATTAAAGTACCATCTATGTGCCAACTTCACATTACACTATCATGATGGCAAAACAATGCAGTAATGGAGATATTACTTTGATGTCAAGAACACACTACAAAGCAGGTCTACTGCACAAATATGGGTGTGAGTGTTGAATAGGTTTTGGACCAGGAAGTGACTGAACAGTGTATATATAGTAGTCACTGCACTGACATGTGAAAACAGATGTTCAACATAAACCACAAGACAAAACTGGGGAGGTTCCAAGTGGGTATTTTATTACAACACTTCTGCCTGGTAACTTACAGAAATGTGTTGATAAGAATTAATTTAGGAATTCTGAATTTGTGAGTGTACCTTGCTGTTATGTTCTGTGATATTAACAACATAGGTTAGCATGAAAGAATTCCATCAACTAAGGATTTTCTTCACCATTTCTGAAGCATATAAAACAAAAAGTGAACAGTTTCCTTGATATTATTCCCAATAAATAAATTGTATAACTATTGAGATTATCTACAAAAGGCAACACTGTGTCTTCGTGCATAAGATATGTTGGTGCCTTTCAAATGGAAGTTCCAAACTTTTTTGAAATAATTTCATACATAATTAACTTGAAAATTTCACCAGCAAAGCAATTAAGTAAAACAACGTTGCAAAACAAATTATCAACAGTTTGACAAAGCTGAAAACCTAATTTAAAGTTGATATGTCAAGTCTTAGATTAAAGATTATGCAAACAAAATAATTACTGTTAAAACCCGTAGAGTAATGCTCAAGTGTGTTGTAGTATGTAAACTAAAAAATAAAATGTTGTAAGAATGGCATTTGTCTGTAGTTACAATATTAGGTCCACTACTGTAGAAAATATTTCCTACTGTTTCATAATTAATCAGAATAACAAGCTGATACCAGGCCACATAAAATATATCATTTATCTCCATTATATATTATTCTAAAAAAGATATTAGAGGACTAAATTCTAGCAAACAGTAGTTACAATTTCAAAGATATTTTAAACTGATTTGTATGGTAGGCAGAGTCATTATTAAACTTGAGAATCATTCAAGTACAGATAACATTTATGTAAATGTTGTCATGTGACTAATTTCTCTCTTACTGTAAATTTAACTTTTGGCATATTGCCAACTTATAGGACTGGTACATGTATTGTCACGATCTTAGTTTCAGTTTGACCAAACAATATGACTGGCTGACATACTCTGTTCCAACTGCATTATGATTTAGACAAAAATACCTTTTTAAACTACTGGCATAAAGCCACCATAAGAAACATTTCAAGATTAAACTGCATTCAAATTTGTATGTTCTAAATAATATCTGGGTCAAAATACCATGATACAATGAGACAAGATGAAAGTGTGTACCTAGATATATATTCCGGCTGTATAACACATGGTGTAAAAGTTCTGTCTACACCAATAGAAATTAGTTCTTTAAGGTGAACAATACTTCTTCATAATCTCATGTGTGACTGTCCTAATGATGTTACATAAAGAAAACAACCATTTATGAATAAACTAAACACCATACATTTATAAATGTGATAAAAATGAAATTCATTATAAAGCTACCAATACCATATAGGTATCCTTGACCTTCATTTATAATATGACGTCAAATGTACTAAGAACTCCTTGGTGTTCGAGTTATAGACTTAGGATAATGAACAGATACCTCAGAAATTACTAAGAAACAATTTTTGTGTGTGAGAAATAATTCTGGGAAAAGGGATATATGCCTCTAGAAGTCCATGTAACTTGCAACCACACTTATAAGTTATAATAACTTTTATAACAAAACAAGGAACAATTTCTAACAATTGATGTGCTCTTTTAAAAGGAAACTATTCCCTATCAATTAGCTTTAAATAATTCTCATCAAAAATGAAGAAAAACTATAACACACTTGTACAATACACATGAATGGCATGTCAAACAACAGTCATGTGACCTAATCATCTGCTACGTTGGCTCTGTATGAAAGAGTTCCTGATTGGTTAAACAGCACATAGCCAGAGTGAAATTATTATCTTGATGCCTAACAACGACTGACTGACTGTAACCATGTACAAGACAATATAGTTCAGTATTTGCTCTAGTTTTTTAATGATGTTTCTCTCTATCAATGGCAAGTTTTTTTTCAGTATTAAAAAATTAAGTTTCAAAATTATTATTTTACATGTTTTTTATGCAGATTATAGTCTATACATAGGACTGTTTTTTGTGCATCTTGTTCAAACAAGTTATAAATAGAATGCAAAATAATAATCTGTAAGTGTGCTTATTCTAACCACAACCAAGTAAACAATTGTTGCTCTAATATAGAGCTGTAATACATGTAATTGGATATTAAAATTGTACATGCAGGTTAAGAAGACCATTATATGACAAAAGAATAATAATGGATATAATTATGTGAAAACTCCACCTCATCTAAAATGGGGAGAATTTTCTAAAACATTTAAAAGAGATATCAAGAGCTGGAAAATAACCTTCATATTTGGTTCATTTTATGGCATGATTTTTTAAAACATAAATGTGCATGAATACCTATAACTTATCCTTTCATATTTCTAAATTGAAAAGTAACATGATATCAAAGTAGTGTTTATAATTCAGATTTTTTTCTTCTGCTTTACATAGCTGATATATGCTTGTTTTAATAAACAGTGGACAATGATCTTCCTGGAAAAGAAATGTCTACCGGTACATGGATTAGTGTTTTAATAGATGCCATCGTGTTTTATTTTTTGCTAAAGAAGTTTGTGTGGTAAAATATGTCAAGATACACACCATGATCACATAGATCTTAAAGCAAAAGGTGACCAATCAATACTGCTGTAATATCAATAACATGTCCTATTGCACAATTGTAGGTGTGTGCATTGATCAGCTGTCTGGCTGGAATGAGATCCCAGCAGATTACATTATACTCACAGTGAAAACAGATAATGTGTATAATGTATATGACAACTTGGTGACATACCAAATGGGTATTTAACTAACACTCTTATCTGCTAATTTACACAGCTTCATATCAGTTTACCTTACTGTTACATACTGTGGTATTATCAAAAGAAGGTCAACTTGAAAGATTCTCCTTAACTGAGCCTCTTTTCTTCCCATACACTTGTATCTACATGTAATTTGAAAGAATGCAGTTGTGCCAGCTTTAACCTTGACATTGATTGCACCATAGTGACCCAGTATGGAGTTTACTGGTATATGTACTTGACTTAACCAGATTCATATCTGATGAGAACGGGAAGCTTTAAATACTACTGATTACAGCTTTATTATGTTCACATTATTTAGCATCTGTTTATTTGAAATCACATGACTTCTGGGGTTTAAGCAATATGGGAAAAGAAACTTAAATGGTGCCAGTAGAAATGCATTAGTACACACTTTTGTGCAGTGTGTGTCAGTGTTGTACTCTTAGTGGGCACAGGGGATATTCTTCTATCCCCAACTGACCTGTTCCCTTAGTGGCTTAGTTTAACAAATCTCCATATTATGATCTTTACATGAGGACAGAGAAAGATAAAGTGTCCTCCTGACAGCTCTTTAAAGATGCAAAACTGATGTACAGTGCTCTTTCATATAGCCATAACTAGCTGAATTAAAATTCATAAACTTCAATATTAACAGTTTCTTAAGATCAAACAATGAATCACTACTACATCTATGATAAACTTTAAATTGTGCGAGATACATGTACCAATATACAGTAAAAACTCATTTGTTGCATCCTTCATTTGAATTAATAATTGATATTAGCACCATGTTTGCCCTAACAATAGTACATATTGGGTATAACTCAACCTATTCATCCGATCATTTTGCTGATCTCTAAAGAGCTGGATAGATGAGGTTTGTTTGTTTGTTTATTTGGATTTTTAACGTAGCTTTAACAATTTTTCAGTTATATCGCTATGATGTCTGCAGTGTGGCAGATTATAGTGATGTCTAGCACTGGGGCATCATACCACATACATGTATCATGATGTCTCACCCAGTCACATTATCCTGACACCAGCCTGACCAGTCCTAACACTATTCTCTTATTGCTGAGCGTCAAGTGACGCAGCTGTTAGTACCATTTTTGTAAGTCTATGGTATGACTCTGATGGAGACCGAACCCTAGATGAGGTTTAACTGTAATTATTCACATGCTTTAACTGGTAACATATAAATGTCCATTCACGCATCTGTGATTCAGTAGCCATATTGTAAATCCCCCAAATTTGGTGTATAGATTTCTCATGTGATAAGCATGTGGTTCAGGGGCCTCACCCCTGGTGGGTGACAAGGTCAAAATATTTTTAAAAATTGCTGTCAGTGACATCTTCTGAAAAATAGTCATACTATGAGGACACATCAAATATGGGTCAAGGTTGAGGGTGGCAATATGTAAAATGCAAAGCGTGTGGATTTGACCTGGAAAAAGCCATTGAAGTACCTCTAGTTAAATTTTATATCCCAATTAAAAGAAAGCAAAAGCAGAATTCTGCCAGATTACTGTAACTCTTAAACACAAGAAGGTGAGTGGAGAGTGGTGCAGCGTTTAAAATTGTTAAAAGAATTGCACAACATTCATTCCCAGCATCATCTCAGCAAGAATGGATATCAAGTTGTGTCTTTAGGCAAGTACTTTATGCTACATTCAATCTGCCTTGGTATAATATAGCCTTCTATGTGTTGCTGTACCATACATTCCTCCCATGTAATTATTCAATGAGCAAGAAATGATGACGCATGACTGTTTCTCAAAAGTGTTCAAATAGCATTAGATAATACTAAATCAAAAGTGTTCAATTAGATAATACTACATCAAACATGTTCAATTAGATAATAATAATAATAATAATAATAATAATAATAATAATAATAATAATAATAATAATAATGATGATGACTTTATTTAGCACCTAATCTTTAGAAGCTCTAAGAGCTTTACATCAATAATGATATGATTACAGAAAAACAAAAGCCATGAAATTGGAAAACCCCCCAAAAAATGCTAAATATATTTAGGGTAGGAAACATTATTAAGTCTTCAAGTTTGTTCTTGCAGTCAAAAAATGTGAGTTTTAGGAGCACTCTTAAAAGGGACCATTGTGTCTTTGTGTCTAATTTCAATGGGCGATTCATTCCACATAGCTGGGCTCTGGAATGCAAAGAGGAACGTATCTTGCTGATGTGTACAGATGGGTTAGGCCGGATAGATATGTTTTGACTGGAGTCCATTAGTGAAACATAGCACAGAGAACAAATTTTGTGTTTGATTATGGATCGAATGGATAGCCAGTGTAGGGTACAGAGCAGTGGCGAGGTGTGCTCTGATCGTGGTAATCTAAAGATGATCAGAGAAGCTGTGTTTTTAACTTTTTGAAGTTTCTGGAGTAGATATTGAGACAAACCAGAGAGAATTGAGTTACAATAATCCAGTCTTGAAAGTACTAATGAACATACACGTGTTTTAGTGGCATCAACTGAAAAATATTTGCGAATGGCGCTGATGTGTCTCAACTCAAGATATGCAGCTTTGAATATGTTCATGACATGTTGGTGCAATGTGAGAGTATGATCTAGAGTAACACCTAGGTTTTGTACTGAATGTCTGAATTTAATGTTGGTGTTGCTGATATTTATTGTTTATTGTTTGAGGTAAAGGATGTGAATGAGAAAGTCTTTGTGTTGTGATCAGAATGACCTCAGTTTTATCATCATTCACCTGCAGCTTGTTACATGTCATCCATAATTTCACATCAGAAATGCACCTCTCTACTCCATGGATGCTAGCATTAACTTCAGTTGGGTGGCTAGACTTGTATATTTGGGTGTCATCAGCATACAACTGGTGAGACACTGGGTGATGATCTATGACACTTGAGAGTGGCTGAGTGTATAGAATAAAAATAGCGGGTCCAAGAACAGATCCCTGTGGAACACCACAACATAGATCAACTGGGGTGGAATGTATACCATTTGCAGATACAATTTGTGTCCTGTTGACTAAGTACGACTTGAACCACTCACTGTAAGGCTGTATTGTGAATGCCAAATACATGCTGGAGATGGTGTCTATTGTGTCAAATGCTGCAGACAATTCAAGGAGGGTGAGGACTGTAATCTTTCCACTATTCAAAGCAAAGAGAATGTCATTAACTACTTTCAGAAGAGTAGTTTCACTACTGTGGCAAGGGCGATATGCAGACTGTACATTGCTAAAAAGACTGAATTTAAATGAGATACAATTTGCGTTAGAAGAACTTTTCTAAGATTTGTTTATTTGAACAGGAGATTACAAATTGGGCAGTAGTTCTTTAAATCATTATGGTCAAGTGTTGGTTTCTTCAGCTGAGGCTTTACGATGGCAGTTTTGAAAAATGTTGGGAATTCCCTGGATGAGAGAGATATTAATAACATCAGTTAGTGAAGGCAATATTGGGTCCAAGCATTCAAGCAGCAGTTGGATCAAGTTCACATGACTATAGTGCACTCTTCATGACAATTTTCTGTACTAAATCCATAGAGACAGGTTTAAATGCTCTAAAGGTAGTCTGTGAAATTCTGTATCAAAATTGTATGGTGACTCAGCGTCAACTGAAATTGTTTTATCAAGCTTATCTCTAATGGTTTGTACTCTGTCACAGAAGAAAAATAGATCCGGATGGTCTACTGGAGAGAAGGTAGTTGGAAGCGGTGTACATGTGTTCCTTGACATTAGTTTGTTAGTTATTTCGAAGAGCTCTTTGCAGCTGGAACTCTCCGTGACCTTGGTATTGTAGTGGGATAATTTGGCTAAATGGACTATGTTTGTGATGTTCTTCTTAGTGGCTTCATAGATTTGTTTATGAATAGTGAGTCTGTTGGAAAGCCAAAGCCTCTCTGCTTTACGGTGATGTCTTTTAGGAGTGCAAAGCTGGTCCCTAACACTGCTATACCACGGAGAACATTTTTATTGATATTCTGCACTTGGTGGCTGGGGGACATGTTTTCCAAGCAATGAATGCAGGTAGTTATCAAGTTGTTCTGCTGTAGGAGGTAAGCGAGTTGTTAGGTTTTCTTTCTTGGATGTCATGCATTAGTTTGGTTCTATTTATCATGAGCAGGTTTCTCTTAGTAGCAAATAAAGGTGGAGGGTTAGGGACTGATATGCTGAGATGGCATATAATGCAGAGGTGATCTGATATAAGTTTGTGGGATACAAGGGTGGATTGCAGAATATTATCATCAGGTCAATGAAGAATCCAGTATAAAATGTGACCAAGTTTATGGGTGGGTTGGTAAACTGACTTTAAGGTTGAAAACATGAATGGAATCTAGGAGTTTTGTCTTCCAGGACAGTCAAAGTGAAAGTTGAAATCTCCAAGAATAATTTAGTTGCCACCTATCGAATTGCCATACTCCAGAAGATTCAAAAACTGCTCCAAAAGATAATTTTAGTCAGCTGTTTTTTTCTACTAACAGGAGGGTGGTAGAAACAGAAAAAATGGACTGACTTCTGTTCTAGTGTGAGTAGTTTGGAATAGTTCAAACGATGTGTGGCAGAAATTGAAGGTTGTGTTGTACCTGAGACATTTTATCATGGAATTGCTTGTGATTACAGCAGTTCCACCTCTGCGATAGTGTTGGGGGAACAACATGATGTAGTAAGCGGTGGGTGTTAAATCCTGATTTTATAGCCAGGTATTCTGGTCGTTGATAAAATTAACTATTTCTGTGCGCTTTTCAGGTGGTCCTACTGATTGGATGTTGAATAATGCAATATGCAATGGTATCTCTGAGACAGTTGGCACAACAGTTGACATTTTCACTAGGTTATTAATATTAATGGCTGAATTTGTATAATGTTTATCTTGAAAAGGACGAAAAGGAGATAATTAGAATTTAAAAAAAAAAATAAAAAATCAAAAACGTTCAATCTGATAATACTACATCAAAAGTGTTCAATTAGATAATACTACATCAAAAGGGTGGCCAAGTGGTCTAAAGCAATCTCCATTAGGGATCACTGCCATCTCACTGCATTGGTTCAAGTCTCGGATTCAGCCAATGTGGGCATGTGAGAAAGCTTGCCAGTAGCTTCTCGTTTCACAGTGGTTCTCTCCGAGGTTTTCAGAGTTCTTCCTCCACCATAAATACTGGCTGCCATGTATAGCATATCTTGTGCTGAAAAATGGCATTAAACCCTACAACAACAACTACATCAAGTGTTCAAATATCACAATATATCAAAAGTGTTCAATTAGATAATATTACATCAAAAGTGTTCAAATGAATTGTATTGACTGTTTCTCATTAGATAATACTACATCAAAAGTGTTCAAATGAATTGTATTGACTGTTTCTCATTAGATAATATTACATCAAAAGTGTTCAAATGAATTGTATTGACTGTTTCTCATTAGATAATACTACATCAAAAGTGTTCAAATGAATTGTATTGGTTTTTGAAATACTACATCAAACATGTTCAAATGAATTGTATTGGTTTTTGAAATAATAAAAAGTAATCTTATTCTTTCGAGACAACTTTTTCCAAATCTGATCAGTAATTTTATTAGTACTGCATAGGAGCTAAAGGAAGCTTTTAAAACATGTATATTCACTAAACACCAGTGCTACAAAGTACTGACAAACAAAGTACTAAATGGGGCATGGAATACAATGAATTCATTGAATTCTGAGAATATTAATTTTTATGACCAAATTCATTGTTACTCACAAGTTTTCAAAACCATGAACAGTCATTGGCACCTCCCATAACATCTTTCATTTACAATGTACTGAAAGACTTAATTAAGACACAATATTCATAATTTTAAAGTAGAACATACCATTTAACATAAAAGTCACATAACTGTATGACTAAGATGGAGTCCTCACAAATCTCCATGTTTTATACAGTTTTTGCCTCCCTCTTCCTCTTTGTCATTGACCACACCATGTCAGGTTGAAAGTCACACGCTTTGAATAACCCTCTCTTAAAGAAATAACTTAATTCTCACTTCTCTGTGATATAATGCTTGACTTTGACATTTACAGGACTTACAGGTCCCTTATAAATTACTTAAAAGTTTTCATATTGAATGAGGAAAGTAAAATGTTAAATTTGTACAAGTCTCATTACACTATTTTCAATAAGAAATTTAATTCAATCCCATGAATTCGTCCAAAGTTATCAAGCATAAATGAAATATGTAACATACCCTTGGTTTGAGATGAATTAAACAAATCAATTATAGACAGATGGCAGCACTATGTGTTCCTGTATTGAATATGTTGGTAATTTTATAGCTGAATCTTTTAGCTGTTAAGATGGAATTTCATACATACTGTAACTTGAAATTTTCACAAGCAAATCAAGCTGTGCAAAGTTTGGAAAGAACCTGAATTATATTCCATCAAATAAAGTAACTCATGCTATGGAAGAAAAGGTGTGACAAAGCTGATGACCTAATTCAAGTGGAAATGACAAAACAATTAAATATTATAGAAACAATAGAGTTTAAGTTTAAACATATAAAGTAAAATTTAAGTATGTTTATCATGTAAAATAAGTATATGTTGCAAGAATTGCATGTGACTGTAGTCACAATATTAGGTTAACTGTTTTACTAAATTTCTTGCATGGTTCATACAGCATATTTATCAACATATAAAAAGCTACACAATATTTATCAACTATCTCAATTCTATATTTAAATTACACAAAGCAGATAAATAACAATATTCTAGCACACAGTGGTTACAATATTTTAAGATATTTTGAACTTATTTTCAGTGTTGGCATTCCAAGGACATAATTTATGTAGTCATATGATTGCCGTGACTACTGTCTCTTTGTCTTTGTCTTCAAATTTTGATACTGCTGAAATGCTGATGAGATGGGCACATCTATTATCACCAAGCTTGTTTCTGTCTAAAACAAAAAATTTCATTGGCTGATTGATCCTGCAGCAATTGCATAGAGATTAGGTTTAAATAGCTAGTTCCAGTGTTGGCACTGAGCCACCATTTCAAGCTGGAATTTGCATTAACATTTGTGTACTAAATATATATTGTAACTGTATAACACATGTTGTACAATTATGTACCTACACCAAAAGAAATTAGTTCCACTGGAAGAATGATACTTCTTCAACTTATCTATGTCTGCTTTAATGAAGTTGCAAAAGACACTATACAAATAAATTTTAATATCTATATATCTGAATTTTGGAATTAGCTAAGAATAATAGTGGTGACCTTTGCACTACTTTTTGTATTGTGTCTAGGTAGGAACATCTATCTATATATAGCCACGATAGACATTATTAGGAGAATAAAAGGAAACCATGATTGACGTTATCAGGATAATAAAAGGTAAGGTGCATTTGAATCTTTACGACATAAAAAGCAATCACTAAAGTCTGTAATCAAATAACAGTCTGTAGTCGCACTCAAATTTCATAACTTCATGTGCACAGCAATGAGTAAGAATTTGAGAGCTTGTAATCAAGTAAGTCAGTGCAAATTTCTAAGCCTAACCATAGTCATATATGCCATATTAAATTGCAGTGTTATCTCTAGAGAAATTTTTATCATCATTGTGATAATCTGCAGATTATTTTTATTCAATACCATTTTGCATTCCAATCATAAACAAATTTGCAAGTACTGATCCATACTGGCCAGATTATGGCATGTCACACAAATATTTTTTTAACACCAACTTTGTTGTTTAATTTGTGTTTTTTAAAATAAAAAATAACGGTATTGTGATTCAATTGATCTAAATATGATTAGTTTCAGCGTGGCCATTATTCAGGTATAGTTACAGTTTATAACTTTATAACAGAAACCATGCCCACTACCATATCTCAGTAAACAATACATCTGAGAGTCGGCATGTTTTAATAAAATCACTGGCACTGCGCAACAAAAATAACCTATTATCCCCGAAGCATTTACCACAGATTAAGCATAAAGTAGCTCTTGTACAACAATCTACCGCAAACAAACCACTTTGCTTTACAAACAACTAAACAACAGTAGTATATAAACTGTGGCTGCCGATTACTTATAAAACATGTCAAAGAAATCCCACAAATTATATTGTTTTACAATTATTTACGCTGACTTGTATCATCTCATCTCATCATCTCCGCCTGTGGCCCCGTTTGGGACATAGGCCGCCAACCAGCTCCCTCCAGGCGTCTCGGTTCTGGGCGAGTCTCTCCAGCTGTCCCCACGTCTTGCCCATCTTCTTTGCGTCTGCATCCAAATCACGGCGCCAGGTGTTTCTGGGTCTTCCTCTCTTCCTCTTTCCTTGAGGGTTCCATGTGAGGGCTTGCCTGGTGATGTTGGGAGCAGGTTTGCGGAGGGTGTGGCCAATCCATCGCCAGCGTCTCTGAAGGATGTCATCCTCAACGGGCTGTTGCTTCGTTCTCTGCCACAGTTCATCGTTGCTGATTCTTTCTGGCCAGCGGATCTTTAGGATCTTCCTGAGGCAGGTGTTGATGAAGACCTGGATTTTCTTCATGGTGGTAGCGGTGGTTCTCCAGGTCTCTGCTCCGTACAGCAATATCGGCTTCACGATGGTGTTGAAGATCCTGATCTTGGTGGTGATGTTAAGCTGCCTTGATATCCATATGTTCTTCAGCTGATGGAAAGCTGCCCTTGCTTTGCCGATGCGTGTCTTAACGTCTGCATCCGTTCCTCCCTGCTTGTCCAGGATGCTGCCAAGGTAGGTGAAGCTATCCACCTCTTCCAGCGCATCGCCTTCCACTGTGATGGGTGTATTGCTGGATGCATTTGTCTTGAAAACCTTGCTCTTTCCTCTGTTGATGTGGAGGCCCAGGCTGGCTGAGTTGTCCGCAACAATGCTAGTCTTTTCCTGCATCTGTTGTTGGGTATGCGAGAGGAGCTGACTTGTATATTGCACTGTTATTTACCCTTCCTAAGCATGCGCACAACAAACCCCTATGGAGCCTCTTGCTATTGTTCCTTTAAGACTATCATACATGTATATCTATTCTCTATCAAAACTTTTGTCATATATACCTTCATTATCGTAATTCTTTAATTTTTTTACTTAGATTCCTTTCATATTTACACTGAAATAAGCTAGCGTGCATTTGTACGATAATGTAGAGTTAATGATTACTGATTAGCTGAGCGTTAAATACGTGACTAGAGGTTACTAATATGGCAGTTCTTTTGGAAAATACACATTTCTGTGGTTTAAAAAACACATGGCTGTATTTTCTCGTGGATGAACATCTGTCAAATAGACATCAAGTACGTTAAAACATGTTCTTAATTCATTATCCTACCACTTAAGTTAGAAAAAAAATATTTGTTTCACTTCACGACAGGACAAATCTTATAAGCCATGTGGCATTATTAGGCATGTGATATCATCTTCGGCAATCGACGGAAACAATAAATACTGGAAATCGAGGTAAAAAAGCATTATAAATTTTAGATTTGGACCTTGACCCGCAGATAAGCCGACCACCCTTCTTCCAGACCTTATTTTTTCCCTAAATTTTTCAGCTTATACGCGAGTACATACGGTATAGCACAGTAAAATCTTGCAAGGACATTATCCATTAGATTACTTTTTTTTAAAAATTTAAAACATGCAAACTCGGTTGGAAAACACTTTGGATAAATATCATTGATAATTAGGTTTAAAACACAACGTCAGTATTTTTGCTGCAATTTCTAAATGACAGCTATCAAATATCGATTTGAGTATGTATTCCGGGTTGAGAAGTTTTGTGAAAGCTGAGCCTAATCTGATTAAGAAATTGTGTTTAATCGTAACTGTCTTGATTGTTCAAATATTTGTTTCAGCACATTATTTAGGATTTTAAACTCTGCCACCTGCTACCTACTTTAGCTATCTGGAAAATTACAATACAGATTTGCCCTGTCATATCTATTTGTTTTATTTTTTTTATGTAATGACAATCTCTGTAACCTATATGAAATATATTTATGCAGATTTGTCTAGGCAATAGATAACAGTGAGATAAATAAAATATTGATTCTTTTACTTCAAGTGTGAAGTTATGTTCTGAAATGTGTTTGCAATATCTTGTGGACCAAAATGAACAATTGGGTTCTTTCAAAATGGAAAAGTTATACGACTCTTGACATCAAAATAATAATAATAATAATAATAATAATAATAATAATAATAATAATAATAATAATGATAAAAATAATGAGGACTTTGTATAGTGCCTAATCTTTAGAAGCTCTAAGCACTTTACAACATCTTTAATGATATGACTACATAAAACAAAAAACATAAACAAACACTATGAAATTAGAAAACAAAATGCTGAAAATATTTAAGGTAGGAAACATCATTAGGTGTTTAAGTTTGTTCTTGCAGTCGAAAAAGGTGAGTTTTGAGAACTCCCTTGAAAGGGATCACTGTCTTTTGTCAAATTTCAATGGGCAATTCATTACATGTTGCTGGGCCCCAGTATGCAAAAGAACATGGTCCATATGACTTCATTTTCAAAGTGGGAATAATGAGTATACAATTGTCAGAGGATGTGCATAAGTATCTTGCTGGTGTGTACACATGGGTGAAGCGGGATATCTATGCTAGACTGGAGTCCGTCAGTGAAATGTTGCACAGAGAACAAATTTTGTGTTTGATTCTCAAATCAAAATTCAAATCTCAAGAATCAAAACTGAAATCTCAAAGAGTCATTTGTTTTTTAGTCATGATTTCATAGCTGGGATAATTTGTTTATCGTGGAGCAAATTGATTCCCAAATTCTCCCATCTCTTGTTCAATATTGGGAAGAACTTGAACAGTGTTTTGTAACTGATGCTTAAGATTTCTTGCAACTTGATCTCCTCACAATTCGTTACTAAATTTCTAGCGGGGCCCCGAGTGGTCGAGTGGTCTAAAGCGCTGTCCGTTATGGATCACTGCCATCTCACCTCTGTCTGCGTGGGTTTGAGTCTAAGATTCGGCTAATGTAGTTATGTGAGAAAGCTTGCCAGTAGCTTCTCGTGGGTCGGTGATTCTTTCAGGGAGTTTTCCGAGTTCTTCCTCCACAATTAATACTGGCCACTATGTATAGCCTATATTGTGCTTAAAAATGGTGTTAAACCATAAAAAACAAACAAACTAACTTTCTATTTCTTTGAAGTCTGAGGATCATAATGATCACTGTCAGGTTGTTTCTGAGACTGACACAGAAAAGAAAATATATTTCTTGAGCCATTGTGATTAATGAGTATCAACAAGTGTAAGCAATTTAATGAAGAAATGAGGTGTATATCTCAGTTTACTGCTAATAGAGTTTTTTTTAAAAGAAAAGCCACAAGCAGTTTTAGTTACATTCACAATATCACTGACTGGTGTACATTGCTGACAGTAATTGAGATTATTAAGTTACACACCAACCAGATTCTCATTAATTTACTGGTCTAGATTTCCCTAGAAAGATTTTATTTTTGAGAAGAATGGAGAATGACTTCTCTCGATCAGCATCGGAATGTGGCAGTGACAAAACAACCATGCTTAGCCTGCAAGATAGACCAAACAAAGTTTTCTGTGGCTGCATTTTTAAAGTTGCTGACTACTCTCATCTAAGCCAAGTTCATCCTAAGGAGAAAGATTGAAAATGAGATGTATTCCCATGTTTCTTAGCCAGTGGTTGTTTTTCTTGTTCTATTCTTGTTTTGGAGAAAGCTAATGATTCATCATTTTCTCGCAAACTGAACAAAAATATGTGTCAAGTTCCCTTAAATATTCCTCTATAAACATCCTGAGCAATGCAAATGCAATTAAAAAATGCAAAACAAAATCAAAGGTCACCCAATATTTGTTAAAAGTCTTGGAAGCCATCATGAACGACCTCTGATCACTTTATTACATGAATACCTCTTAAAACATCCCATATCTGGCATTCAACTCTCAAGATTACAAGAATGAGGTAATCAATTAGCTTGTTGTGAACACATTTCAGCTTTTGTAACCTGATCACTACATACCACATAACATTACACCAGCATTACATTTCTGGTCTCTAGTTGATTGGTTCCCTCTGTTTACTGTAACCTGGAGAATATGCACCGATTCTTATTAATTTGTTAGTTTCCAAAAGCAATACATTGTAAATAGAAAACAGTATGTGCAGTAGACAGTCTTTAAAATGGTACTTTTGTCCTACTGCAGGTAGAATCATGTATGTTGATAGACAATCAAACAAATGCAGATATTTGATTCAAAAATATTCCAATAAAGTTATTGATACCATCTTCTCCTATCAAAAATAGTTTTGAAACAATCTAAATTTGATTCAGTTATGCCCTCAAAGGTGTCAAGGGTAATTAAGACTCATAATCCAGCGGAAATCAATATGCATGATAAAAAACATATAGATTGGAATTTCCATTCATAAGCAATAGGTAAAATTTGAAGTCCACACATCAAAACCTGAGATTACTTGTCACATGAGAACACAAATGCTATGAAACAATCAATGTAATGTCAGTTTTCATTCAATAATGTGAATTTAAAGTGTGATTTCTTTGTTGTGTTAATTAAGAAAAATTCCTAATATCATGTGTGGGTTTTTAGACACTGAACAATTTTTGGGGCAGATTCTGGACTGAAAAGTATTGCTATTCTGTCCAAACATATGCCTGCTACAAAATAATGTCAGTGTCTGATTAAACATCATCTCAATCTGTATTTTATTATAAATACTAATTACTAATTATGAAAATAAAAAATGTTGTGACATGTGAGAAATCTATTTTGATTGAGGGATTACGGTGATTCCCGTATTAATCATTTTTTTCCCATTATTACAGCATTTCTCCATCAAAACCCCACATTAACTGTGGGCATAAATACAATCCACAGAAATTATTGATCTCCTCAAAAACATGCACGACTTTGATCAAACACCAAGCTGACACCATGGTATATGAAACTTGAAAGGAATGTTTAAACTAAATACTCTCAGGATTAGAAATGGTTATTACAACTTTCAGATACGAGATGTTTTTGTTGAGAAAATATTTTCCTCCAGTATAGTGAAAACAAACAGTGTAATGTGCCATCATCACAGTTTCACTGTGACCATACTATACCTGCATAGAAGAACCCTGCCTCTGCCATTTGCTGAGGGGTCTGATCCAGGTGAGTAGGCCAGCTTGTGTATGAAGTGATTCGTGATGACAAAGGTGCATGCTCAGGGTGTTTTGGGCGTTCTGACATTGTCTGGGGCATGGGATCCACTCCTGGATCTTCCCCTTGTCTGGTGGGAATTATTAACACAAAATTTCCTGGGTTTGTGTATTGTGTATTTTCAGCATCATCTGTGGGTTGCTGAGGGTGACTCTATCAATTATTTAAAAAATACTAGAATAAAATACATGTATATCAGTGTTTAATGTTAATAAAATCTGTCTGACACTGTTGTGTAACACTAAAAAAATCCCATATAAAACTATCTGAGACACCAACTTCACACAGAAATGCTATTGAAAAACAGAGAACCCTTATTGACATGTGATAAGCTGAGAATCAGACATGCGTTTATATGATTTCAAAGTTATGACATGAAGAATAACAATATTCCACTTCTTGTGAAGTACTCATAGCATGTAATATTTAATTAGTTTAATAAATTTCATGTCTAATGCACACTTGTGAAATAAATAAATTACAGTAAAGCATCTGCCTGGCTCTAAATGTCATTTACCTATTAACCTGAACTGGCTGCTTCATACAAATCTGAATTTACAGTAAAACCTGTCTTAATAGCAATCTTCACATACAGGTTACCTGGTAAGAACTGCCATTCTAATGTCCCCACCCCCGCTACATCCCAGGCAAATTTCCTATATAAAGGTCATACATGTAATGGTCAGCTGCTTTCTGCATTCAGTGGCCAGCTGTTTCCACACCACACAATGGTTTATATCTGCATTAAATGGTCAATGAAGCATATCTACAGTGACTGCCCAGTGTATGTGAAACAAACTTTTTGCTTCCTAAGAAAGGAAATGTGAATCAATGTGAAAACCATTCTTATCTTGCTTGCACTTAACATATTCCAGTCACACTGTCAATATATCATATATACTTGCATATAAGCCACATAATTTAGGGAAAAAAAATTAAGGCCTCGAAAATGGGGGTGAGTATGGGGGGGGGGGGCATATTCACAGGCAATGGTCTAATATTGAAAGAATTTAAGATCATTTTGTTAATAACCATAATAGCTGTAAATCTTAGGACACAAAAAATAATTTTTCAGTGTACTAAGATGTATATGCATATAAAAATATACACTGTTGTTGTCCCAACACTTACTAAGCTGTTAACAACTACTATGATTGGCTTTGATTGCTTTTGTTATTATTTTGCATGTATATTTTCTAATTTCTCTAATATGAAATTAAATGAGAGTAAATAAAGACTTCATAATTCACGGGCCAGTTCAAGTTTACTCGAGAGACCAGGCTGTACTATATTGTACAGTAATTACACAGTGCAAATCATGCTTAGTGTTTTGTTGTTGTTGTTGTAGGGTTTAATGCCATTTTTCAGCACAAGATAGACTATACACGACGGCCAGTATTAATGATGGAGGAAGAACCCAGGAAAACCCCCGGAAAGAACCACGACCCACGAGAAGCTACTGGCAAGCTTTCTTACATGCCCACATTGGCTGAATCTGAGACTCGAACCCACACAGGCAGAGGTGAGATGGAAGTGATGGTCACACAGGGTCCCAGTGCTTAGTGTATAAACTTACTTTAATCATTGTTTATTTCCAAACATATTAGATGCAGATTTTGCATTATTGTTTCAACTAGATCAAATTCTTCCAGATAACACTTCATTTTGTCAGTAATCATAGCAGTTTAATTTACATTGATTCAAGCACCCATGAGTTACTTTTTTCAATGATATAAGCAATGTTACAAAACTGAGGTAATCTTTATGAAAAGGTACACATATTCAACTGTGCAAGGCACAGAATGATAATAATACAGGCTATGAATATTGATTAAACAAGATTATCAAAAATCTATTTTACTTTTATGTTTTGGCTGAACAAAATGATAATTTTCCACACAATGTTAAAGTTGGATGTTTAAATGTCTCCTTTCTTTATAACCGGTGGATTTGTCTTAGTTTTCCGACAGAAATACAGGCCAGTTTATCATTAAAACCCTGAAACTGGCTTGGGTTAAAAAGGAATTTTGACAGGTAAATATACCAGTACTTTGATCTGTAATTGCCTTTCACTCCCTAATATTAATAAGGTAAATACAATAAGAAAATAAATTAAATAAATTTCTCATCTTTTCAAAGAAATGTATACCATTTATATGCAATAATCATACATGCCAACCGCAAGAGAGGAATACATGTAACTTTGCTAATAAAAGATTGCCTATAAAAATGCTTTTATAGCTTACTTTGTGCATCTTGTCTTGGACTTGTAGGTTGGCTTATAAATTATACACTAGTCATGCACATGTTAGTGTTTATACCTATTTAGTTTGGGGGATCAGCTCATAAGCACACGGGCTTATACACAAGTATATATGGTACCTGAAAGGTGTCAATACATCAAATTCAGAAGTGAGAAAATGTTACTATTAAGATAGAGGGTCGAAGCCTGTTATTTTGCAGCAGAAATCGAAATTGCTAATTGTAACAGTCAGACAGAAAGAATTTGACATTATCATTTATTTGCCTCTGAATTAATGTTATCTCTGATGATTATTTTAAGTCAGTGATGATTTCATTGATAATATGGATGACAGAAAGCAGGCCACAGCGTGGAACCTATATTTGGAAGAAAAAACATAATGCATTTTTTATGATGATGTTGAATATTGCACAAAAAATAATCTTGATAGTGTAACAATAATAATAACATCAACAACAACAATACTACTATTATTAATAATAATAATAACAATGATTATATTCAGTGCATATTTGTTCAAACCAATTCTGAAAGGTGAACCTATGTATAAAGACCAGTTTTGTCTTTTCCCATGGGTGGCTTGTATTGATAGGTTTGACTGTCTATAAAATAAGACACTACGATCAATGAATTACTAATGGAACTGTACTGTACCTCTAAATTTAACCGTGCTCAGATTTAATGTCCAGTGTGGACCTTGACAATGTGATCAATGATTAGTAATGGATACATACTGTGTCTTTAAACTGAGGGATGCTCAAATTAAAACAATTATAATTTCTGGTAATCTGCATGCATTTATTCTGAATCTTTTTACAAAGGTACATATGCTGGTATACAACATACAGTTGAAGTCAATTTGCTTTCATGTGTTTTTGGCTTACTATTTTATTTAATACACCTAAATAAATAATAAAATTTATTTTATTACTGAAATTTTGTTACAATTAATAATAATAATCTGTGCAAAGCCACCATGACTTTTATTCTGCCTGCTTCATAACCATACCTTGTGACATACCATGTTACATACCCCGTGTACTATGAAGCAGATTGTGAGTTTATAAAACAACAATATTAGCAATTAAATTAAACCAGAAATTGTAACTAGTCTGTATTACCTCATCACTGCCCAAATCTTTTTATTTCTTGATTCTATGGGCTTCCTGATCATAATATCCCTTCAAACCTGTACCTTCTGTATATGTTGATTGAGGAATTTAATAGAGGATTTAACATACATAGAGACAGCCATGCCTGCTGGAAAGTATTAAGTTCTGTTTTGTTATATTACCATGCTTGATGATGAAGGAGAAGTTTCTGGTTGACTTGTTCCTGCTCTGGGGTTGCTGCTTGTCTGTTGCTGTTTCCAGCTAATGCTGGAACCCTGGGTCTCTGCTTTTTCTCTTGTGGCTTCCACTTGTACTGTCTCTGAAGGAACTTGAAGATAAACATCTGCAACAGCAAATGGTGGCACTGATATCTCATCCAAACTGAGAGTGCTTGAATTGTTTATTGATGGAATAATGACCGGTTGTGTCTCTACTACTCTGGATTGTGTTCTTTCTTGTATTACAGGTATCGTTGGGGTTGCACTAGAAGCACTTCTCTCTGTGTTGTTACTATTATGCATTGTATCTGGGATTATGGGAAAATTGGGGTAGGTTGGGTATCCTCCAAGAAATGGGCAATTAGGTGATATTCGCTGGTGTAATTCATGTGGGTTATCAGTGTTATTCCATCCTTCATACTCTACATTACATGCATAGCATCTGATGCGTGTACCTTGTCTGGTGTAGTAAAAACCACTCTGTGCCAGTCGTGTAGCAGTTACCCGAGTTGAAGATGGCAATGTGTTGAAGCTCTCAAGCCGAAGCCATTCATAAGACATTCTCTCTGCCTGACTTAGCGGTGGACCACTGATCAACCTCTCAAAGAAAGTTTGCAAACTGAAAGGCAGACAGAATTCCATGAATCTAGTTAACATGGGGAAGAAATACCATGTTGATATTATTTCTTTTAATAGTGCAAATTCATGAGATTTAGTATCTTCCTTGCAATGTAGTTCATTGTCCTTGAATTTATCTTCCTTTGGCATATTTCTATCATTTACAGACTGGTCACTTATATTTACAGCATCCTTGGTATTTCTATCCATAATTGATATGCATCCAAAAAACATTTTTAGAAGCAATGCAAGTTTGTCTTGGATGGATCCCCATGCATGGGGCTTCCTCAAATGCTCAGTGTGCATACAAGTTTTCATCTTGAAACCCATATTTTGATTTTCTCCTTGAAATGGCCTTCTTTCTTGTTGAAGAATCTTTTCTAAGCTTACTTCAGGAAAAAGTAGAACTTTCTGTGGTACATCATTTTCTAGTAAACTACATGGATCAATTGGCTTTATTCTGCTGTCAGAAGGCTCTCCCACAACAATGCTTGCTTTTGATTCCTTTTCACTTGCATGATCAGTACCCACCATCTCATCATCATCTTCAAGTGAATTAATGCGAACTGGTTTTCTTTTTAAATCCATGTACTCATCATCAGATTGGCTAATCTTTATTTCTCCATGTTTCATCTGCCTTGGGTAATTTCTTCTAAGAACACAATTCAAACTAAAGTTTTCGTTATGATTGTCACTATGCTCTTCAACACTGTGTTGATATACTGTTTGATATTCCTCTTCAGTTTTAAGACTTACAGCATCATCTGCTACTATAGTATCTTGCTCAGATTCCAAAACTTTCTTGTCTCCATCACGAATCATATCATCATTTAATTCATAAGAAATGTCCTCAGGCTTCTCTTTACTGTTGTGGTCTTCATCTGTTCTAAATTGGGTCTCTTTTTCATAAGTCTCCTTATTGAATCCATTCACTGATTTCTCTGATCCTTGTGCCATGTTTTTTTCTTGTGCTCTTAAATAATCAGTTTCCAAATCTAAACAGCTTTCATCTTCAGCTGTTAAATTCTCAAGGGATTCCACAGTAATTTGCTTCTTTGTATCATATTTAGGAGCTGTAACACATCTATTTAACATCATCTCTTTGTTATCACTTTTTAGCAAACTTCTTTCCTCATCCATAGGGACAAAATCAGCTGGTAGCTCATAAGAAACTCCTCTTTTGCTTTTGGATTTTTCTGTGCAAGAGGTTGCTATATGTTCATCTGATGCCATATGACTTTTTTCTTCCGTCAATCCTACTTGTATACCAATTTCTGAGGTGCTATTTTTAACGCTGCTACAGTCATTATCTTCTTGTTGGGTGCTGACGCGACCTTTTCTTTGAAAAATTCCACTTCCACTTGGTGATATACCTTCATTATTCTTTTGTTTACTGTTCTCTCTTCTTTGATGTATCTTAAGTGTACTGCTTTCCTTCTTGTCAGAACTAAGTGAACAGTCTTTTGTTATCTCACTTAATTCTTTAACTTCTCTAATGACATTGGTTTCATTCTCTGTTTCCTCTGGCTTGTCTTTTGAATCCTGTTCCAAACTATTGCTATGGGCATTTTCTGGTTTTATATCAGGGTCATTCCACAGTTTTGTTGTCAAGTGTAAACCATCTTCATGGATTCCTTTAAATTCCTCTTCCCATGATGCCTCTGAATTGTCATAATCCTGATGTTTGAGGGAATCAGGCATGTTCTCTGATGATGATTCTAATGAAGGTACAATGTTTTGGATACTATCTTTAGAGTTTTCTCTGGGAGCTGTCATTTCAGCTAATCGTAAGAAAATACAGTGTTCTTTTATTTCATCTTTAGATCGCACTGCTGTTGTTGTTGAAGAAACATCCGGTAATAAGTTGAGTATGTCCTCATTGTTGACTACTTGTTTGGCGTTTGTTTTAGAATCACACTCTTCAGATTCATTCTTCCAATACCCAAAATCAGTAATGAAGTATAAGGGAACATCAATTTGCCATAATTCAGATCTGACTATTTCAGTCTTCATCATTTTCTAACTTCTGTTTATATTCAAAGTTTGAAGAGTTTGGAATACTGTCCAATGCTATGTATAATGCAATGTTAGCAACAAAGTCAGAAAGTCACAAGATGATCAGTATTTCTGTTATCTGGACAAGATTTGAATGGTTTTCACAGCTACAAAGGTCATTTTTGAAATCCCCATTACCCAATCCTGTCTGCATCCGTACTGAGGCATGCGAAATAATCAGATTGTAATTCTGCCCTGACTGTTTCGTGCTTCATAATAATCTTCTTTCGACATTTAAAGTTAAAACATTCTGTAATCCTGTTAAATCTCCTATCTCATGCAATGGAAATGCATCTATTATAAAATCAATCATTATCCATGTTATCTGGGTAAATGGTTTTCACAACTTCAATTTTCATTCACAGAAAGTGAGAAACCATATAGTTACTGTTCTTTCCAGGGATCAGTCCAGATGGTCCTCTTGCTGAGCTGCTTGAGTCAATTGTTCCTTTTCATTTCTCACATCATTCTAATCAGCAACAGTTTTTAATGTCTATCTTCTCCATAACCTCACTGACACCTGTAATTAAATAGTCACGACAAAATAGAAATCTTAAAATGTAACCTCACTGACACCTGTAATGAAATAGTCACGACAAAATAGAAATCTTAAAATGTAAGACACTGACATGACAACAATAAAACAAAAGTAAAGAAACCAACACTCTACGGTCCAAAAATAATTAGTTCTAATTAAAGGTAAAACCATTTTTCTCTCTTTGTAACCAACAAGAGTTGAATCAATCTGATATTCTTGAGTGGTAATATTCTCAAATTAGGCACTAAGGCAGCCATACTGGATGCAACATCAACACCAATTTCATTTATGACAAACTAGCCACCATTATAACACTTTTGGTGAAAACTCCATGTTGATATGACCATTGATTCATTGTGGCAGCCATATTTAAGGTTACAGGAACAAAGAAAAAACTTAACTAAAGCCAGTAAAATGTAAAATGTAGGTCACTGACCTTTCTTTGTTGTAAGGGTTTGATATAAACAGGATGTGCATAATAATATAGTTTAATGATTTTAGCATGAACAGAGCTTGAGAATTAATCTCAAAAACAAAATATAACCAGTCAATAAAGATCATATATGGGTTAAAGTGCCCAAATTTTGTGATGAGTTGATGCATCTCCTCACAATTTTATTTATTAATCCATGTATAACAGTATACACAATTTGCAATAAACACCGAGCTAAAATGGAAAATTCTTAACCAAGACTAAACAATTGATGTACATGTGTACAGAGTTATCTCCTCAGATTTTTTTTTTTTTTGGGGGGGGGGGAGGTAATATTAATTCTTTGCACAATATTTGTGATACATGGCAGCCAGTACAACTGGTGGAGGATTTTTTGATGTTCTTGTTGCTATAGGGTTTAACACCATTTTTCAGTAAAAGATAGGCTATACATGGCGGCCAGTATAGAAGGTGGAGGAAGAACCCAGGAAAATTCAGGTAAGAACTATCAATCCATGGTAAGTTACTGGCAAGCTTTCTCACATGCTCATGTTATTAATTTCTCCAGAGGTGAGATTACAGTGATTGGTAAATATAAATACTTTACTATAAATCAAACACCCTGATACTATGAGTCTCACTCAAGATGCAGCCTGGCTGTATATGCTTTTTTGTATTAGTAGATGTAAAATAGTTCCCCACCTGATAGAAAACAAAAAGAACAGGTCCTGCATGTGGGGTACCTAATAAAAAAGCAATAATAATAATAACAGATTATTTTCAGAGGATAAAGACTTAAGTATTCAATCCCTTCAGAACATAATAAATTTAATACTTGTATATATCAAAATCAAAATCTCAGTCAGTGCAGTTACCATTATTCAACTGTTTGGAAATATGTCCATGGAAAGATTTGGTATTTATTAACCTTGTACATTAAAAATCTTCATGGCACCAATCATGAGCATATGGTGATAAACTGTCAAAAAGAAAAGATGAAACCTGTAGCAAGGCAGTGAACATTTCATTTTTAGAGTAACATAAAGTCAGGAAAACATGCAGACTCAAATGTCTTTAATAAATTCTAGAAGTGTATGGTTCAACTGAGCAATTAAAAGTATGGGAGTCTCATTACAGGGATGTTGATGATGACTGGGTCACAAATGTATTAATTTCTGTAATAAATATTCACTTTCTACACTGTATACTCTGAATCAGTCTATAGCTTGGTTTGCTAGTTTCGTTATCAACTAACAGAACTATTTCCTGTAAAAGTGTTGATGATTATTTGACTGCAAATAAAACTACAGAAAACTGTGCTATGGGCTGATCCTACAATGACTAATCCAAAGCTTTTAATACTGGAAAAGTAGACTATTGCAGCAACTAAAAAATCTTTTGACACAAGTGGCTCTTGGATCAACAAACTTGGGTAAGGCTGTTTACAACCTTCTTTTTCTAAATCAGTTCAATTCTAACCTTCTTTTACATTTCTGGTATGAAGACTTAAGACAGTGTGTTGGTTTAATGCAAATAAAAGAAACAATTTCTGATCCCATCATACTTCATTATGATGAAAATTGTATTTGAATTACAAAGGCATCATACAGCTAGTAACATAGCCATATACAAAATCTTCAAAATGGTCACAATATATCCAGGTAATACTAGTAACCATGTCACATGCTTACAAAACTGTCATGATACAGGTACGAAAAGTCAAAAGTAACCCTGTCAATTACAAAAGTGTTATGGTATAGTCAGGAAATTATATAGTATTTGCATACCCACCATTTATTTGTACCCCACTAGTGAAATTAAAAACAAAAAGCATCAGGAATATAAAAAATGCACAAAACTTAGTTATTTCATTCAGAAATATCAAAATCTGTATAGTCATTTTTTTATATCCAGATTGTTGTTTTCTAATTGTGTTTTCGTTCTTTAGTTAAGAAATTCCAAAGTCCAAATTTTACTACAAGACAAATGATGGGTTTGAGTCTTGGACACAGTATTCATATGCCTTCAAGTCCAAGTAAAGTTATACAATCATATTTTCTGGTGTTTATGTATTTTTGACAAAACCTGCCTACATTATTCACATGTATCTTACACCATAAGGTGTAATACGGTGACAATCACTTTCTGGAAAAATCCAACAGTGTATTGCAGTGCACATCCGCAATAAGAACCGGAAGTCCACAGCTAGAACCGCTGCCAAACATCCACGCTGGGAACCAATTCAAGAGTAATTTCCCTTTATTGACATTAGTACAAAGAAGAAGAACTAGAACAACGAAAGAGATAATAAATATGTTACCTCTGTCTCTTCAAGTAAAGTACAATAACAATATTTCTTTGTGTACTCGAAAAATCGATATCACGGAAGGAGCCCATTATATCAGTTTCTATCCTGCAGTAAATATGGTGAATAACATGATGAAAAAAAAAATTCACAAGATATAATGTTTATCTTGCTTTTTATTTCAGATTGTATCATTTTATAATTTTATTTAAATTTCCAGAACAGAAATATGTAGTGAAAGTTCGGATAGTAGAAATAACGGTTGGTGACGTCATCATTAAATTTCCCTAATATTCAAATATAACGCAGTTCTGCGCCGTGTTCGGTACAATTACTAGACACTAACGCATATTTACTGCTGGGTAGATAGTACTGTTTAGAGTGACACCTAGGTTTCGTACTGACTGTGTGAATTTAATGTTGGTGTTGCTGATATTTATTGTTTGAGGTAAAGAATGTGAATGAGAAAGTCTTTGTGTTGGGATCAAAATGGCCTAAGTTTTATCATCATTCATTTGCAGCTTGATACATGTCATTCTTGATTTCAAATCATAAATGCACCTCTCACATCATAAATGCACCTCTCTACTGTACGCCTTGGATGGTAGCATTAACTTCAGTTGGGTGGTTAGACTTGTATATTTGGGTGTCATCAGTATACAATTGGTGCGACACTTGGTGATGATCTGTGACACTTTAGAGCAGCTGAGTGTATATAATGAAGGGAACACGTCCAGGAACAGATCCCTGTGGAATACCACAACATAGATCAACTGGGCTGGATTATATTCCATTTGCAGATACAATTCGTGTCCTGTTGGCTAAGTAGGATTTGAACCACAGTAAGGCTGTATTGTGAATGCCAAATACATGCTGGAGACAGTGAAGTAATATATCGTGGTTTATTATGTCAAATGCTGCAGACAAATCAAGGAGGGTGAGGACTGTAACCTTTCCGCTAGCCAAAGTAGAGAGAATGTCATTAACTACCTTCAGTTTCAGTAGAGAAATTTCACTAATGTCGCAATGGCGATATGCAGACTCTACATTGCTTAAAAGACTGTTTGAATTCAATTGAGATACAAGTTGGGTTAGAACAACTATTTCTAAGATTTTGTATTTGAACGGGAGATTATAAACTAGGCAGTAGTTCTTTAAATCGTTATGGTCGTGTGTTGCCTTCTTCAGCAGAGGCTTTACAATTGCAGCTTTGAAAAAATGATGGGAATTGCCCGGATGAGAGAGAAATATTAATAACATCAGTTAGTGAAGGCAATATTAGTGTCTAAGCAGTCAAGCAGCAGTAATGTTGGAACTGGATCAAGTTCACATGACTTTGGTGCATTTTTCATTACGATTGTCTGTACTAAATCCATAAGTTCCAATGCTCATAGTGGTTGTCGCTGAAATTCTGTATCGCAACTCTATGGCGACGACGAGTCAACTGAAATTGTGTTGTCAAGCGCATCTCTAATGGCTTGTACTTTGTCACGGAAAAAATTTGCAAATAGGTCCGGAAGGTCTACTGAAAATGTAGTTGGAAGTGGTGTACATTTGTTCCTTGACATTAGTTTGTTACTTATCTCGAAGAGGTCTGTGCAGCTTAAACTCTCCGTGATCTTATTACTGTAATGGGATAATTTGGCTAAATGGAGTGTGTTTGTAACGTTCTTCTTAGCGGCTTCATAGATTTGTTTATGAATAGTGAGTCTGGTAATTGGGAATTTTGTTCGGATTACACACTAATGACGGCTGTATTTCAGCTACTATTGTGGCAATTTACATTACTATCTATTTGCCACCTTGCTTTAAAAAAATGATTATTAGTCGTGAAATTATAGTTTCTTGTGAAGTTCCTGCTCAAGCGATTAATGACAACAACTAAAAAAATACAAAATAAAAATATGCAGGGGAAAAATGTAGATTAGTTGCTTATTTTTTAGTAGATACGTGTCTCACGTTTGCCTTATAAATACCAATATTTGAAAACCGGATATTTTTTATATGAAAGTAATTCCCGGCTATTTCTAGTCTCGCAGTATTGTTTATCGGTACAATGGCGTAAGCACATGCTAAAAATGCAGTTTCATTAAGGAGTATGATATGATTCGTTACGTTTTGAAATTTGCACATTTTAGCTTATTTTTGAATGAATGCTTATATACCCTAAGATATAAACAAATTCACTTGCTATCCTATCCAATGAAGGACAATTTTTATTTCTGCGTATAGTTCAGAAGATTGATTAATGGAAGCTCACGAAGCTTTCTGTTATTTTCTTTTATTTCTTTTCTTTCCAAAATTCTGTGGAAATATCAGTTCTGCTAGAACTAGGTTAGTATATGTGACAAAAATATTTACACAAACCAGATAATCTGTCTTCTTTTGAGAACATATGATAAATACATTTTAACATATTTGTTAAAGATATTTCAGTCATTAGTTAAAGTCGGTAAAATGGCATCAACACTACCCGCAGAAAAATACCCTT
Organism: Unio delphinus; assembly: GCA_029339505.1. NCBI lineage: Eukaryota > Metazoa > Mollusca > Bivalvia > Unionida > Unionidae > Unio > Unio delphinus. Next base: position 10,760,513 of record JAQISU010000306.1, read on the forward strand.
TCCCGAAAATACATGGTGTTATACTTAACACTCAACACATTAGATGGCAAGCATTCTTTGAGATGCCTATTAGTCATAAGTTTAGATGTCACTTTATTTGTGACTTCAATATGGAATAGGCCACCCTGGAAATGTTTCAGATTAGGACGGCTACCAGATAACAGAGAAATGAGGCATTATGCATACACCGCAAAGTGAATAAACAAAGCAAACTATTTAATTTTATTTTTAAAATAGACGACAGCGATTGATAACCCGAAATCATTTAATGAAATTAGGTTTTGAACATTTTTCCGATATGTAAAATACATTACCCTAATTTTGCTAATATGAATAGTAGAGAGTATCTTATCATAGAGAGGTCATGCCAGTCCCTCATATATATATATAAATATATAGGCCATTAGCAGAGAAAAGTTCACGAGATGGCCGTATCACATACCATTTGTCATACACTTATTAAAGCAACCTCTCAGCAGAAATTAACTGAGTCACTTCATGCATGACAAACAAAGTGAGTTATGTGCTCCTCTGTTTATATTTGACATAACGAGTCACTGAATGCAGCAGGAATAATTCTTTGGGGAACACAGAGAGTAATTATGAAGTCCAGCATGATCATACCTTACTTTCCACATAAAAATTATATTTAAAAGTATTTTGGTCTCCAAGATTTTTTTTCTGCAAATGATACAATCGTCTAAAAACAAGGTATGCCCCACCTTATTATAATTAATATATGAATGCCTAACCCAGTTTTTATTTGTTAGTGAACTTTGCATTTTCTTTAACTTATTTATAGGGCGAACTACTACCATACACAGTTCATGACAACAAAAAAGAAAATGACGTAAAAGGAATTATTATTCTAAAAGCCGTACGACCAAATCTATTGAATAGAATAGGACATACCACGGACGCGACTAAACTGTTTTGGGAATAAACTATTTTGTCAAATGCCGCGATGCGATAAGGGCTTTTATTTTGTTGTTTTATTTCGCATTCAGTTTACGAGAGCGTACGTATCGCAGCTATCTTACTCATGGAGATCTCTCTGATAGACAACTGGATGAAATCAATCATAAGATAATAACATACATAAATTTGACTTGCATTAACGTTAGGTTTTTCATCGTTTTATGAACTCCCCGTGATAATGCAAGCAATCTACAATGTAGTAATTTAATCAAGGACATATTACTATAGAAAAAAAACCAAATCAACTTAAAGAGGTTATTGATTTTGTTGTTTGAAGCAACATACTTATTGCATAGTCCATAAACTCGAAACTAATGATCACATATGTGCATAGTCATGAAAGTAAATAATTTTGTGATTCCCTGAATGGTTTAATATCTTTCCTGTTATGCTTAACACTTATTGACTTTTGGTTTATTTAATAACACCTACATTAATGGGTAAACTTGTCATTTTAAAACGAGATGATTTTGCAAGAAGTCAATGATGTGTAAACTGACTTGTCAGTGCAGGGTGTATATATTGAACTATAAGAAATTTGTCGATGTGTTAAATGAGCTATGTAACAGTTGTATATATACAAAATAACTTCAATATAGTTATCAGTGTGAAAATTAATATATCAGACATCTACAGATTACACGTAGTATATGGAAAGAATATATCATGTTACATGGAAAGGACCGCTTTCTATTGATGCTGTTCTTTATGAATTTCCTTTATAGTTGTGGTTTAATAATAATATCCAGCGTGATACTTGATAAACGAGATTATCACTGTCTGTAATAAACATAGAATATCAAGTTGCACAGTACTAACGTCATGACATAAAAGGGGTCTAGGAATTTACCCCCTGACTATTACCTCCTTGCAACTAAATGAGCAGAAAAGTATTATATTGATATCGAAGGCTATTGAGGTTAACAACACTTTATTGTCATTGTTTGTCACAGATATATTTGACTTAAAGTAACTAAACTTTGAGCCATTAACAGAAAGATTGTCTGCATGCTATACTGTTAGATTTATCAGACCTAATAGTACAACATACCACAAGCATGCAGTGCCCCATTAGTATGTCAACATGAATCCTACAACTGTCAATTAATATGAGATATCTTCCTATTTGGTCGAGCGATATATCTGTGTCATTGTCAACACATTTTAGCTGATCTGATTATATTAGAAAAAGATTATTAGTTTGTCTATTTAGATCTAAAGGACAACAATTTTATTCTGTCTCTGTTTATCTGAAGTCACTAAGCATTGCCGTAGTCTATAAAATCAACAACATAGCTTTGAATCAAGAGTGTCATATACTTATTACTGAACAACTAACAATTTTTTTTATAAAAAATAACAAGTAAAAAATAATTTCTGTTTATATAAAAGAGTCGTATACTAAACAAAGCTTAAGAATATTCAGATGCCATAATACTGTATAGTTTTGTAATTGGTTGCCCTAAGATCAGTATGAAATATAGCAAAAGGGGAAGAAAATAGGCAAGATAAATTTTCCCCTTGACAGAGCCAAGATATAGAACTGAAGCAGTCAGAAATGTCAATATTTAATGAAACGCATTAGTATATATTGAGAAACAAATTGAAACTGCCCTGAAAAATTTTCCATTTAGTTATATCTGCCGATGTATCCACCTTTTACCTATTCATAAAACCGAATAAATATGTAAGCTACACTCATAAACCCAATCCCATTTGTCCCTTTTCCAGTTATAGTAACGCGATGCAATTTTAAATTTTTTTTACATGTCGTATAAACCTACATTTATGTGGAATGTTGATATGTCGGTGTTTGATTGTATACTCTTGGTTGTAATATAAACTTTGAACTAAAGATCAAGGACTGCATTAAAGTAAAATAACGACAAATGACATGAACTGAACTTTCATACTGCTAATATATTTAAAATTATTTAAAAAAATGTGTTTCCGTTGACTATAATAATAATAATAATAATATAAATAATAATAATAATAATAATGAGGACTTTGTATAGCGCTTAATCTTACGAAGCTATAAGCGCTTTACACCATCAATAATGATATGACTACACTACAGAACAACAAATGAAATAAACAATGAAATTGGAAAACATAAAAACATACTGAAAACATATAAGATACAAAACATGATTAGGTCGCTAAGTTTGTCCCTGCAGTCGAAACAGGTGAGTGTTAAGAGCACTCTTAAAAGGGACCACTGTGTCTTTGTGTCTAATTTCAATGGGCAATTCGTTCCACGTCGCCGGGCCCTTGTGTGCAAACGAACGTTGTCCATATGACTTTGTTTTCACCTTGGGAACAATGAGTATACTATTATCAGAAGAAGAGCGTAAGGATCTAGCTGGTGTATACACATGGGTGAAATCGGATAGGTATGTTGGACTGGAGTCTGTCATTGAAACATAGCACAGAGAACAAATTTTGTGTTTGATTCTGTATCGAATTGATAGCCAATGCAGGGTACAGAGCAGTGGTGAGGTGTGCTCTGATCGAGGTACTCTAAAGATGATCCGTGCAGCTGTGTTTTGAACTTTTTGAAGTTTCTGGAGTAAATATTGTGACGAACCAGACATAATTGAGTTACAATAGTCCAGTCTTGAAAGTACTAATGAACACACAAGTGTTTTAGTGGCATCAACTGAAAGATATTTACGAATGGAACTGATGCGTCTCAATTCAAGATATGCAGCCTTGCATATGTTCATGATGACATGTTGGTGCAATGTGAGAGTACTGTCTAGAGTAACGCCTAGGTTCCGTACTGACTGTGAGAATTTAATGTTGGTGTTTCTGATATTTATTGTCTGAGAAAAAGGATGTGAATGAGAAAGTCTTTATGTTGTGATCAGAATAGCCTCGGTTTTATCATCATTAATCTGCAGCTTGTTACATGTCATCCATGATTTCACATCAGAAATGCACTTCTCTACTCCACGGATGGTAGCATCAACTTCAGTTGGGTGGCTAGACTTGTATATTTGGGTGTCATTAACATACAAATGGTGCGACACTAGGTGATGATCTATGACACTTGAGAGTGGCTGAGTATACAGAATGAAGAGAACAGGTCCAAGAACAGATCCCTGTGGAACACCACAACATACGTCAACTGGGCTGGAGTGTATTCCATTTGCAGATATAATTTGTGTCCTGTTAACTAAGTAGGACTTGAACCACTGTAAGGCTGTATTCTCAATGCCAAATACATGCCGGAGACAGTGAAGTAATACATCATGGTCTATTGTGTCAAATGCTGCAGATAAATCCAGGAGAGTGAGGACTGTAATCTTTCCGCTATCCAAAGCAGAGAGAATGTCACTAAATACTTTCAGAAGAGTAGTTTCCGTACTGTGGCAAGGGCGATATGGAGACTGTACGTTGCTAAAAAGACTGTTTGAATTCAAATGAGATACAAGTTGAGTTAGAACAACCTTTCTAAGAATATTGGTATGAATGGGAGATTAGAAACTGGTCGGTAGTTCTTTAAATCGTTATGGTCCAGTGTTGGTTTCTTCAGCAGTGGTTTTACGATGGCAGTTTTGAAAAATGATGGGAATTCCCCTGATGAGAGAGAGATATTAATAACATCCGTTAATGAAGGCAATATTGGGTCTAAGCACTCAAGCAGCAGTGATGTCGGAATTGGATCAAGTTCACAAGACTTTGGTGCATATATGCACGTGACATTTGTCTACTACACACGCGTGTCTTTGTCGCACAAAATATCCTCTGACCGAGACACTTCAAAATTGTTTCCGTAACAAGGAAAGAACTTTGTATGTCTACATCCTTTACATGGATTAACCAGAGACATATACCTTAAGCATGTGAATTTTAAATTTCTCATACGATAATACTTTTGTACCTTATTCTGCGATAGGTGATTGGTTATCTTCATCAGATAATAAATACATTACTTCGTTTGCTTAATTTAGAAAGGAAACTCTCACCAAGAAAAGTATATATCATATTCTGAAAAATACAATATAAAAGAAAAGGACAAGCAGCGTATGGATGTATCAAGTCTGCTTACGATATCAGGGGCAAGAATGATGCCTTTAAAAGTTGAATGGCTTGCTAAAGTGTCTTGCGGGAAAAGATGATAATTCTATTTTATTGCTATACAGTTAGTACATCTCAATTAATACTCAAAGCGTTTCGCAAAATATAAACGCCACAGTGGATTATAATTCCTATTTTTATGAATCAACAATGTTTTCTACAATTTGAATGGATGTAAACGGTCACGTGATAAGATTTGGAATTGTTTTACACGTCAATAGATTTTGCGAACTACAACTTGGTTACCTGTTTGGAGGTCATTTTTGTGAAGTTTATCGATAACAATGCCTTACGCCAAAATAATAAACAACACCAAGGTAAAGACTCACCCCCCCTGTGATTACCGATCCATATATACAACCCCTATATTCAAATAGCCATTAGTAGTTAAAACAATGTACTTGCGAAGACCTTCCTGCACTCCAACACTAAATCCTTTTATCGAAAAAAGCACATGACATGCTTTACAAACATATTCTCAGAAATTATGGCCTATTACATTTCGGTTTGATAACACGTTGTAGCAGCTGTCATTAAAGTCAGGGTCATATAACGAGCAAAGAATATCACTAAAAGGGACACAATTTCGCTTTTGAAAGATATACATGCGCAGAAAGCATGAACAGGGGCTGCTATAACAACATGTGCCTTACACAAGAGTAATGTTCAAAGAAGAATATCTTGGCTTAAAGGGCATCAATCATTATTTTTAAATTAAAAAAATGTGATCTCATCAAGCTCTTTAAATAGCATGACCCCCTCTGACATTCTACCTTTATAAAATTAGATGAGGGTATGTATTTTGTCACAGTTAAGATGCTAATGAAAGAAAACATGTAGCTACCTAAAAGTTAACGATTTGTTTATGAAATCTGCTGATAAGGTAAGGATGGAACATTGGCATTATATCGATTAAATTGATCATGGTTCGGTATTTATCTTCGTGTAAATTGTTACCTATTCACTCACAAAGCTGACATAAAATCATTCGGGCTCTATTTACTTTATGAGGGATTAGGTAACAATTTACACGTCACTAAAAAACCCAATTGCGATCATTTAATCATATCATAAATAACGGGATGTCGCAAGTTCGAATCCTGACCGAGTGATACCATTTTTTAAAATATAAAAATGGTACTCGTAGCAGCCTCTTTTAGCGCTCAATATTAAGAAGTTATTGTTAAGACTGGTCGGCCTGGTGTCAGGATAACGTGACTGGGTGGGTAACGATGCCACATGTCTACGCTATGATACCTCGGTCCTAGACATCACTATAAACTGCATCACAGCAGACATCGTAGTAATATGGATGCAAATTTGTTAATGCTAGCTTGAAATCCAAATCACACACACGCACACACTCACATACATACATACGTACGTACGTACGTACATACATACATACATACATACATACATACATACATACATACATATATATATATATATATATATATATATATATATATATATATATATATATATATATATATATATATATATATATATATATATATATATATATATATATATATATATATATATATATATATATATATATTATTTACTGAGCAGGGTAACAATAATATGTTCACCCTTTATTCCTGCAATTCAAGCGCTGCCCGATCAGCGACATGATGCTCTTCAGTTAGTTACATTATACTTTCAAAGTTCTTTTAGGAAGAGAAAAATTGGACGTCAACGTTGTGTTAGTTATGGCATTGTTTATAGGGAAAATATATGAACAACATCTTCACATCTATATACAACACTTATATACAATAATGCATTTCTGAGAGTGACAATTAATTGTCCTGGCTAAGTTAAAGAGATTCAGATAAACCGGACACAAATAACTACTTATAGGCCCGTATATGACATTATGAATGCGCATCAATGTATTGATGCAATATATAATGTGGTTTATACAATTTAAAATAATCAGTATAGTTTTGATATGACCATGTTATGAATATGTATCAGTGTATTGATAATGCACAACAGATACTGTTGTAATTTTTTATGAGTCTCGAATAATTCGTTACAACTATTGAAATGAAGTTAAAGAGAATGTATGAAAAAATCATTTTATTGTCCTAAATAATCACTAACATTGAAGGAGGTATTTTCATTTCCTCCTGAATAATGATGTAGATGTTTATTAGGTTTTAAGATGTAAAGACTACATACTTCACACATATCAATCCATAAGTCATTCATGTCTGTGCTTATTTTATTTGTGTGGCTTTTACGTTCGTGTAAACTCGCATGCTTAACTGATTCTTGTAGGAATAAAAACAAAATAAACTCAAATGTATGCTTGGTAAACACTTATTAGTTTCCTATGTTACCGTTTCAGTTTGATTAATTTTTATCTAATGTGTAAATGTACGTAAACATTATCAATTTTATCAAGTAATTCAAGTCTAATTTCATTCCAAGTCGCATATGTTACACACATACATGTCATAACAGCACTATTACGCTAAATTTAATTATTAATATTAGGTAGTTAATTGTTTTGAAATTATTCTTCTACATGTTACTTTGAAATAGGGCTGATGTGTTATGTTACCCATAGTCAAACAAGTGCCGTTTAAAACTGGTCAATTTGTAGTTAAAAACTGATTCATAAAGACTTACGATGTTAGTATTTGTATTTCTTTTCTGTTCCATTTTCCATTTTCCGTGTCTAAATTAAACGAATCAATATCTTTTGGGCCAGGTGTAATATGTCATTTTAGTCAAAGAAAACGTCACAACAGGTATGTTGTACAATATTTACTGTATACTATTTGATGATTCAGGATTTCACAACTACTGGGTACAAAGCCAGGATTAGAAAAGACGTTAACACGCTAGGTTATATATCTTCTTTCTATTACATTTGTTTCATTCTCTTTAAAGTGATAATCGTTTTACAAACGTTAAAGGCATTTAGATTGTTTATTAGACATGATTATTATTTGAAATCATTTCCAAATAATTTACAAGATCATCGCAACGATTTAATGGTAATGGGGAATAGCATATTGTATAGATTTGTATAGAATTTGATTAAGAAATTGGTAACAAACGCATGAATGCATTAGCAATATTATCATGTATATCCTTCCCTTTACCTTTATAAGAAAATAAGAATAAAATGTGTATCCTTAAGTCGTCATTTGACACTCATTGTTTCAAATTACATTCTAAATTGCGACAGATATCACAGTCGAAATACCATGCATATGTTGCAAGCGAAATAGGGTATTTCATCCAATAATATACCAAAATTCACTGACCTGTCTTATACTAGACACAAAGATATACTAGCTGTAATTTCAGTATTTAATTTGCATTAAATATTTGATGAAATATTATACACATGGTCATCAGGGCCGTATTATCCATAAGGCTGACTAGGCTGAAGCCTAGGGGCCCACCAAGAGCAGGGGTCCATTCAACCTTTAACCATGCCATGACAATGCTGCGTAATCGAAAATTCCACATTAAAAAATCCTACTGCATGCCACAACAATCAGACAGCTGCTTAAATCCACCTTTTTAAATAAATTTTGGTAAGTTTGTATTAATGAAAAGATGTCGAGGGGCCTAAAGAAGCTCAAGGCCTAGGGGCCCTTCCATTCGCGGGTGGATGTTGAGGGGCCCAAAGAAGCTCGAAACATAGGGGCCCTGCCATGGGTTAATACGGCACTGATGGTCATGTGTAAATAATATTCTGATTTTGTTTTAAAAAGAACTCTCATAGTAGGATACCTATTACTGTTGAAGGTTATAAACAAAATATGGGTCTTAGAAGTTACCGATCAAGACTTAGTAACATATTTATGTTTTGACAGCTATACATTCTAACCTTTAAGTACAGATGACCATTATCTTGAATTACTGTCCATATAGGGTATAGTTTTGCAGATTGTAATATTGTGTTAGATAGTATGTTATTGAATGTATTGCTTTCGTATAAGGTCATTAGTCCAAGTACAAAATTATACAAGAAAGAAAACACATAATTGTAGTGGACACACGTCGGTATTTTCTACGCCTACACTAGGGTTTTAAGTCATATAATCATATACATATATTCATATTACCGAAAATACATAAGCAATTTCCTTAGCTTGAAGGCAAAATATATAAGCTGTGCTACTTCTTATAACCTCTTCGCATTTATTACAAGGGAAGTTATAAACCACGTCAATTGATGAATATTCGTAATAATAATTTGCAAGAATCTTAATGTTAAATCTTATTATTTGGGCATTTTAATGAAGAAAAAAAAACAACAAACAACCGGATTGCATCTTCGATATCCACGCTGTCACATAAAAAACATAATTACCCTATGTACATTTTTTGTGTGCCTGTAAGTACATGAATAGGAAGATCTCGTAATCTTACGAGAGTTTAATCTAAGAGAGTAATGTTCAGCAACATAAAAGTATTTTTCCCATTCTATCAGGCTTTATAATTCTTTAAAGAGGTTCATTCGCTAATTTCGCCGTGTTATTCTTGCACGTTACAATTCACTAACCGGTGGCTAAACAGAACAACGAACAAATAAATCATCATCGCCTATATTCCCTCAAACAAAACCCATATTTACAAGGTTGCTGTCTAATATGAGTTCATCCAGTGCCTTTAACATCAGGTAGCTATTGATTGTTTGTTTGATTAGAATTTTAACATAGCTTTAACAATTTTTCAGTCATATCGCTACGATGTCTGCAGTGAGGCAGTTTATAGTGATGTCTAGCACTGAGGCATCTTGCCGCATACATGTAGAATGATGTCTCACCCAGTCACATTATCGTGACACCAGGCTGACCAGTCATAACACTAATCTTTTAATGCTGAGCGCTAAGCGAGGTGGCTGTTAGTTCCATTTTTGTAAGTCTTTGGTATGATTCGGCCGGGATCCGCAACTGACATTCTAACCACTAGGCCACTGGAGCGTTACATAAGGTTGCATTTCCTGGGAGATCTATAGCTAGGCGTATGTAACAATGGATAGATCCGAAATGACTAGTTAAGCTCCGCCCCCTTAGAGACAGCTACTACAAACCCTAAGCTTCCCATTACAACGGCTGACTCATCACAGATAACAATCACCATTTCAGATTCTTTCTCGCATATTCCCGATAACATTTCACTTAAATACCTTCCTGATCAGAGAAACTTTCCAGTAAAGTGTTGCAGAAGACTTTGATATACTTTACGCAAGGATATATACACAATATCAAAGGTTTGGAATTTGAAAATAAGATTCGCATCGAGCGAGACGCTATCCATCTCTGAAGAGAAGCAGCCAACGCACTGTCTGCACATCGAAATTACGGAGGAAAAGTGTGAAGATGCATACTGTTGATGTAAAGCGATGTAAATTTAATGTTTTGTATTTTTTATGAACTACTTTTATGTTTGAACTATTGAATACCACGAAGTAATGGCAATTGTTATAGTACAAGTCATGTAGGTCATGTAGCTGATCGGTACCGACTATTTAAGTAATGTTTCTTATTTTTTTACAATTTGATTTCACATACATTAAATGACGAGCATTCACTTTATCTGGATCCTCATACATCCGTATCCCTTTAGAAATTTATTATATACACACTAGATCCTCATACATCCATATTCCGTTAGAAATTCATTATATACACACTTTATCTGGATCCTCATACATCCATATTCCTTTAGAAATTTATTATATACACACTGTTCAAGAAGTACACTCGGCAAAAACAAATGTTAAATTACGTAAATGGATATATTTGGATGAGGTAAGCTCACATAAGCTGGAATCTCAGACAGCAGCATTAAAGACCCCCCAACCCCCCTAACCCCCTCCAAAAAAAATACCTCAACAGTATCTGACATTTCTTATTTTATATTTATGTCATTGGGAGCATTTACTAATTGCAGTTATCATTTGATACTCTAATATAAAAGTCAATAAACGTTTTATGTCCATATTCACGTGTTTGAAGATTGCCGTCCAATAGACAAAAAACAATTTACTGACTTTTTGATGGAATTTATCTTCAGATTTCATATTCTTATATCCACAAATGTCTCACGAACAGACGATAATGGGTTTAATACGTTCATCAAAATAAGTTGAATACAGTGTTAGGTGATGGAAATGTGAGTTTTCTTATTGATTTCTTGACTGGAATTAAAAGCTTTGTTATGGCGATTAGAGATTATTATTTCAAATGAATTAATTACATTTTGATTTTATTTTAAAAAGTTCCATCACAAGAAGTTTGGACAATTATGCATCGATACCCTTCTTTATTTTGTGAATTGCATGATAGCTATGACAAAAAGTAAATAAATAAATGAAAATATTTGACTTCTTATGATATATAAACTTAACTACGAAATTCGTGCACTAATAACTATGATGTTATTTAGACGTTTCTTAAAATATTGTATTTGATTTACTTCAAAGTTGTATACATTTCTTTACGTATTACAAATGCTTATATTCTAGCTGATTTACTGATTATATATATATATATATATATATATATATATATATATATATATATATATATATATATATATATATATATATATATAATCAACTTCTTATCAGACTTACAATTTTAAAGACATCATTAGGCAGTCGTATTACGTTACCAAAATATACGCACAAATAAAAAAGATGATTCAAGCCTAGTGGCTAGTTCCATCATAATTCTTAGATTTCACTGATTATGATGGATCTGTTTTGTTTGTTGGTAAGAAATTGCTTATTGCATCTATTTTGTTCGGAAGTAAACAATTTCGTGTATTTATTGCTAGGTATATCGTAATGCTGAAACAAAGGCAGTGTTGCTTCGGCATTCAAGTGATTTAATATACTATCCTTACCTCATACTTTTCGAAGAATGTAAATACTTCACTTGTAAAAATATATACTTAGAGATATATTTTTTTGTTTCTAAGCTATCACTCATGGCAAGATGAACACAATCTCTGTAATTATCGCTATTTTGCATAATAAAAAGAATTTAAAAGGTAGGAAATAGTACCATTACCACTGAGAACGACAACACAATACATTTTGAATTATTAAAGGCGATAACTTAATTTGTTATGTAAATTTGCGCGTTACGTGGAGCGTAACAAGGGATCGTTTGCCACTAAAAGTGGTGCATATTTACTGCTGTCACATGTTGAGATCAATTTTCTGTGATATAAGTTCATCTGATTAGGAAATAAGCGACAATTCACATTAAAGTGCAAAGACAGTTACACAACAAAATACATTCATCATCAAAGATTCCATTTATACATACACCCCAATCAAATGCAGTTACAATGTTAACGTCGGCGTTCTCAACTGAACGATCTATCTATCTATCTATCTATCTATCTATCTATCTATCTATCTATCTATCTATCTATCTATCTATCTATCTATCTATCTATCTCATTGTTAACGTGATATGCGCTATATATATCTGTATATCTTTATATCAGTCCGTTTCATACTATAATCGTCTCACCTGTCTAAATAAGATTTAGAGTATTTCTTTGTAATTAAATGGCTTATGGCTACTCGACTTTGTTATTTACGTATTGCCATCAATTTCCGGAATTATTAACGAAAATAAAAACTCGCATTAACTTATTATAATTATATGTTTTGAAAGAGTAAAATACGGTGAGGGAACAATAAATAGGTCGTCAATTGGTGTGGTAATATGAGAAAACGGAGCTACTATACAAAATTCGAGTGCTTTCACACGGTGTTTCAAATATAGATTGTTACTTGTCCGGACCAGATAACCTGTCAGTCGTTCCAAGCATATCGTACAAAGGTAATTATTCTTTCATGTTTCTTTTGAAATGTATATGGATATATGAGATGCCAAGATTATATTCTTGTAAAACTAGACAAATATAGGGAATTTGTTTGTGCAAATTATACTGATAAATCATATAGGTATGTGTCTCATGCAATATTATATGTCAGGAAATCCAGATTTGGTAAGCAGTTGCAATATTTTCAAGCTTATTGCATTTACACTCTGTAGTGAAATTTTGTTTCAACTCTTGCATCGCAGTTAGTCTCACGAAAAAAAGATCGTTTGTTTGAATAATTTAAAGTGTATATACTTCCCACATACGGGGAAGATTCAGAATGCAATTTGTAAATTGATTTATTTTTTCATCATATTTGAAATCATAATGTTATTATGCGATTAATCAAGACAAAGATAATTTAAATAAACATATAACATAAACAGGGTTTAGTTTATTCATGCCTGCCTGCTCATACGAATTTTTGAATTATGGACGTTTCGCCTCATGGACGTTTCGCCCCAAATCAGTGGAAATATATGACATTTATATATAAATTTATCAGTATTGCACTATTGTCTTCATTTTACTTTAGGAGCATACCGTTAAGATTTCATTTAATACCCATAATGTTAACTCTCTTATATTTCAATTACATTCAGCGTGCCGTTGTATCAGACAATATTTCCCCTTTTTCTTCATTTATGTAATAAGGCTGGTCAGAAAATGAATCTATAGTTTATAATGATCATTTTCTGTACTGCAGTACTTTTATTTTCGCTGTTACAGAAACTAATGAAGACCGCTCCGGTGGCCTAGTGGTTAGAGCATCCGCTGCGGAAGCGGGAGGTCGTGGGTTCGATCCCCTGCCGAGTCGTACCAAAGACTTACAAAATTTGTACTTACAGCTGCATCGCATTGCGCTTATCATTAAGAGGTTAGTGTTCGGCTGGTGTTAGAATAATGTGACTTGGTGCTATTTCATGCTATATGTATGTAGTGTGGATGTTTATAATGATGTCTAGCACTGGGGCATCATGCCTCATACATAAAAATATTTTCAGTTTATATACAAGCGATGTGTACTGAACAAAGCTTAAATATATTCAGATGCCATAATACTATATGGTGTTGTAATTGGTTGCCCTAAGATCATTATGAAATATAGCAAAAAGGGAAGAAAATAGCCAAGATAAATTTTCCCCTTGACAGAGGCAAGATATAGAACTGAGCAGTCAGAAATGTCAATATTTAATGAAAAGCACTAGTATATATAGTAAGAAACAAATTGCAAACTGCCCTGAAAAATTTACCATTTAGTTATATCTGCCGATGTACCCACCTTTTACCTATTCGTTAAACCGATTAAATATGATATGTAGGTTACACTGTTAAACCCAATCCCATTTGTCCATTTTCCAATTCTAGTAACAGGATGTAATTTCACAATTACTTCACATTTTAACATGTCGTATAAACCTACATTTTTTTGGAATGTTGATATGTCGATGTTTAATTGTATACACTTGGTTGTAATAAAAACTTTGAATTAATTAAGATCAAGAACTGCATCAAAGTAAAACAGCGATAAATGACATGGACTGAACTTTAATACTACTTATATATTTACAATTATTTTAATATTACTTATATATTTACAATTATTTTAATATTACTTATATATTTACAATTATTTTCAAAAATGTGTTGCCTCTGACTCTTATATGCCCGTGGCAATTGTCTGCAACAAACGCGTATTTTTGTTGCACAAAATATACTCGGACTTAGACACTTCAAAATTGTTTCCGTAACAAGGAAATAACTTTGTATGTCTACATTCTTTAAGTGGAATTAATCAGAGACGTATACTATAAACATGAGACTATTAAATCTCTGATACGTTTTGTACCTTATTCTGCGATCGGCGATTGCTTGTCTTCATCAGATAATAAATAAATCACTTCGTTTGCTTAATTTAGAAAGGAAACTTTCACCAAGAAACCTATCAATCAGATTCTGGAGAAAACGAATTTTGAAAGAAAAGCAAAGAACATGCAGCGTATCGACGTATTAAGTATGTTTATGATATCAAGGGCATGATTGTTGCCTTCAAAATTTGAATGGCTTGCTAAAGTATCTTGCGTGAAAAAGATGATGATTCTATTTTAATAGCTATACAGTTGGTACATCTAAATTAATACGCAACGCGTTATGCAAAGTATAAACACCACAGTGGATGATAATTCCTATATTTATGAATCAACCACGAATTATAAGGATTGAATGATCACGGTTGGGTATTTATCTACGTGGAAAATGTTACCTAATCACTCACAAAGTTTACATAAAATCCTTCGGACTTTATTTACTTTCTGAGGGATTATGTAAAATTTGCACACCATTAAATCATTTAGTCATATCATAAATAATGGGAGGTCGCAGGTTCGATACCGGGCCGAGTGATACCAAATTTGTATAAAAATGGTACTCGTAGCTGCCTCTTTTAGCGCTCAACATTAAGAAATTATTGTTAGGACTTGTCGGCCTGGTGTCAGGATAATGTAACTGGGTGGGAAATGATGCCACATGTTTACGTGATGAAACCTCGGTGCTTGACATCACTAAAACCTGCATCACAACATACATCGTAGTAATATGACTGCAAAATTGTTAATGCTACCTTGAAAATCCCATATCACACACACCCACACACTCACATACATGTTTATATATAGCAAATTTATTCACTGAGCAAGGTAGCAATAATACGTTCACCTTTTATTCTTTCATTCAAGCGCTGTCCGATCAGCGACATGATGCTCTTCAGGTAGATACATTATACTTTTAAATTAATTTTATGAATAAACAAATTTGGACGTCTACGTTGTGTCAGTTCTGGCATTGTGTATAGGGGAACTATATGAACAATATCTTCACATCTATATACAACACTTATATAAAAAAAATACATTTCTGAGAGTGACGAAACCATGTACACACTTAATTGTCCAGGGCTAAGTTAAACAGAGTAAGATAAACCGGACACAACCAATTACAGGCCATGTATATAACACTAGGAATGCGCATCAATGTATTGATGCAATATATAATGTGGTTCATACAATTTAAAATAATCAGTATAGTTTTGCTATGACCATGTTATCGATATGTATCAGTGTATTGATAATATACAACAAATAGCGTTGTAATTTTCATGAACTTCTTACAACTATTTAGGTTAAGTAAAAGATAATATACATGAAAAAATCATTTTATTCTCCTAAATAATCATTAACATTGGAGGGAGGGATTTTCATATCCTCCTGAATAATGATGTAGATGTTTATTAAATTTGAAGCGATTTGTTATTAACTGCTGTCTATGTACAGTCATTCTCTTTATTAGTTTATTTTTTAACAGGTAATTCAAGTCTAATTTAATTCAAGTTGCATATGTTACACACATACATGCCATAACAGCACTATTACGCTAAACTTAATTATTAATATTAGGTATTTAATTTTTTTGAAATTCTTCTTCTACATGTTACTTTAAAATCGGGTTGATGTGTTATGTTACATAGATAGTCAAACGTGCTGATTAAAATCGGTCACTTTGTAGGTCTAGTTGAAAATTAATACATAAAAAGACTTACGATGTTCGTGTTTGTCTTTCTTTTCTGTTCCATTTTCCAGTTTCCGTCTCTAAACAAATCGAATCAATATCTTTTGGACCAGGTGTCAAATGTCATTTTAGTCAAAGAAAAAAACGTTACAACAGATATGTTGTACTATATTTAGTGTATAATCTTTGATGTACCAGGATTTCACAACTACTGGGGACAAAGTCAAGATTAGCAAGACGTAACACGCTAGGTTACCTATTATCAAGTCAGTCATATAAATACTGTGACCTAGATTTCAGTGTTGGGCTCTCAAATGTGAAAGAATTATTGAGATTACGATCTTACACGTTTCCCATCTATTAATACGAACACTGCAAATACAATCTCTCACCAGGACCACATCTTTATTTAGGAATGTTATCGATAGCAAGCAGAAAAGTCAGTTGTTTAAAAGTTAGAGAAAAAACCAACAACATTAGTACATCATGCTTTCTCTTACATTTGTGTTTTTGTTTTCTTTAAAAATGACAATCGTTTTTCAAACGTAAAAGGCGTTTAGATTGTTTTTTCGGACATTATTATTTGAAATCATGTCCAAATAATTTACAAGATCATCGCAACGATTTAATGGTAATGGGGAACAACATATTGTGTAGATTTGTATAGAAACTGATTAAGAAATTTGTAACAAACGCGTAATTGCATTAGCATTATTATCCTGTATATCCCTCCCTTTACCTTTATGAGAAAATAAGAACAAAATGTGTATCCTTAAGTCTTCATTTGACCGTCACGGACCAATCAGTAAAACAAATTTAGCCTGTGCATCCTTATTTGTAAACTTTGTAAACATTTACTATATACCGGAGCCGGTTTTATTGTTGATGTTGGAACAATTAAAAAAACAAAACAACTGAAGAAACCACCTTGGAAACATGCAATGTAAGAACAGTGCATTTAAAGAGGTAACCTTGTAGATTAATTTCACATAACATTTAAACATGGGCATTAGTATGCCTGTCTCTACTTCATTGATAAAACGATGTTTCTTTTCTAAATATGTTTAAAAAATTTGCATTGTCCGTGTTTATATTTGGAAAAGAATAAATGTCGTCCCCGGAAAGGTCTTATCGGCGCATGTCTCTATTAAAAGCAAATCATCGTCAATTACACATGGTTCTTTATACATCAGTAAAACTGACACTGATACTTCAGACAAAAACGATAGAAAAGATCTTCATTTCGGATTATGTAAACTAACATTTTTAACGAGCCATCCATACTACCCATTTTCCTTGATGTTTGTTTTTGGTTGAGTATCTTTTTTTATTTTATTTCTCCTTTATCTGTTTTTCTTTTTCTTTCGTTTCTTTTCTTATAAACCGTTTTATCTTCATCATTTTATTTTTCGTAATTTTGTTGCAATTCAGCGACCCCACTCACATATGGCTTGAATAAATTAACACCGCCAAACTTTGTTTACTTTTATTCTGTTGTGATAAGCTAAACACGATTATTATAAATGGACCCAAAATGTTATTCCTGAAATGTTTAAAATAAAGAGATCCGATTAGCTTTCATCGGGATTAATATTAGTGTTATCTAACATCATACCTGTGATAATAAATTTCGAAACTTTACTATTGTTAGATATTTATTATATTATATTCTTCGTGGGGCCCCGAGTGGCCGAGTGGTCTAAAGCGCTCTCCGTTACGGACCACTGCCATCTCACCTCTGTCTGCGTGTGTTCGAGTCTAAGATTCGGCAAATATAGTTATGTGAGAAAGCTTGCCAGTCTCGTGGGTCGGTGGTTCTTTCCGAGGTTTGTCCGGTTTCTTCCTCCACCATTAATACTGGCCGCCATGTATAGCCTATTTTGTGCTGAAAAATGGCGTTAAACCATAAAAAACAATATTATATTCTTCACCTTTTAATTTCAATGCCATCTTATATATATATATATATATATATATATATATATATATATATATATATATATATATATATATATATATATATATATATATATATATATATATAAGATGTCTAGTTCAATCGTAATTATTTAATTTTACTGATTGGTAATACATTATGACCGATCTGTTTTGTTTGTTGGTAAGAAATTGCTTATTACATCTATTTTATTCTGAAGTAAACGATTTCGTGTATTTACTGCTAAGTATTAGTAACGATGAAACAAATGCAGTGTTGCTTCGGCATTCAAGTGATTTAATATACTTCCCTTATCTTATACTTTTCGAAGAATGTAAAAACATCACCTGACGTTATTGTGGCTCAGATTGAAACCATCAGAGAGTGCAAACTTTGTATAACTCCTTTTAGAATTCAGTCTTTGTTTATTTACGTAAATACAAAATCAAAATTTGCGAAGTGATTGTATGAAACAATCTTTATGTCATGATGACTCTTTTAAAGAGCAGATCTTGAATGTAATAAATACATAGAACATAGGATGATAATATTGGTTATGTTAACACAATGATACCATCAAAACACAAAAGAAAAACAAAAAAGTGGGAATCACTGTAGTATGTGACAGAGGCGTAACTGGGGCGGGGTGGGGGTGGGGGGCAGAGTGGGGCAGATGTCCCCGGGAACCAGACTAGTGGAGGCGCCAAAATGGGCTTTTAGATAGGTTGTATGTGGAATTTTTGCTGCAAATATGCAACTAGCTATTAGTTATTTCTTCTCTCTAATGGCCGTTGGCATTACATTGGGTGATGGTGATTTTATTGATAAAAATAATGGGTTTTCAGAGTTGGCGGTGGGGCGTAAAAATGAATCTTTGTCCCCGGGCATCAAACACTCGAGCTACGCTTCTGGTAGGTGAATGTTTCCTGTGCGATAACTTAAAGACCAGCTAAACAAAATCAACAATATAATGTTATAGCTAACATTCTGGAAGCGTGACTCAGGATCTAATGTTCGGAAAACATAAAAAGCACAAACTTAATCTTATTATTCTAAAAGCGATACTACCAAATCTATTGAAGAAAATAGGATGACATACCACGAACGTGACTAAGCTGTTTTGTCAAATGCCGCGATGCGACAAGGGCTTTTATTTAGTTGTAAAATTTCCCATTCAGTTTACGAGAGCGTACGTTTTGCAGCTTTCTTACTCGTGGAGATCTCTCGGATAGACAGCTGGATTAGGAAGACGTTAACACGCTAGGTTATCTATTATCAATCGAGTCACATAAATGCATATCAATTACTGTGATCTAGAGTTCAGTGTGTGGTTCTAAACTGTGAAACAATTATTGATATTACGGTTTTACAGGTCATGTCGAACTAATGTACGAGATCTTCGCAATAATAATAGTGGGGTATTAACGCATTGTATAAATTTGTATAGAATCTAATTAAGAAATTTGTAACAAACGCGTGATTGCATTAATCTTTGATGTACCAGAATTTCACAAACTACTGGGGACAAAATCAGACGTAACACGCTAGGTTATCTATTATCAAGTAAGTCATACAGCACAATGAACAAATAAGTCATCATCGCCGATATCCACACAAAACAAAACCCATATTTACAAGGTTGCTGTCTAATATGAGTTTCCCAAATTAGCATTTCTTGGGATATCTAAAGCTAGGCATATGCAACAATTGTCGCCAATATTTGGTACAGCTAATATAAAAGTCAATAAACGTTATAATGTAAATATTCCCGTGTCTGAAGATTCTCTTCCAATGCATAAAAAGAATTTACTGACTTTTTGATGTAATTTATCTTCAGATTTCATATTCTTATATCCACAAACGTCAGACGAACAGACGATAATGGGTTTAATACGAACATCAAAATAAGTTGAACACAGTGTTAGGTGATGGAAGTTTGAGTTATCTTATTGATTTCTTAACTTGAATTAAAGCTTTGTTATGACGATTAGGGATTATTATTTCAAATGAATTTATTTTAAATATCTCCATCAAAAGAAGTTTGGAAAATTATGCATCGACACCATTCTTTATTTTGTAAGTTGCGAGATAGCTAGCAAAAAGAAAGGTAAATAAATACATGAAAATATTTGACTTCTTATGATATATAAAGATAACTACGAAATTCGTGCAATAATAACTATGATGTTATTTAAAAGTTTCCTGAAATAGTGTATTAGATATACATCACAGTTTTATACATTTCTTTTACGTATTACAAACGTTTATATTCTAGCTGATTTACTGAAAATATGTTATATATATATATATATATATATATATATATATATATATATATATATATATATATATATATATATATATATATATATATATATATGACTTATTCTCAGACTTACAATTTAAAAGACGTCATTAAGCAGTCGTCTTACGTTACTAAAATATACGCATAAATAAAAAAGATGATTCAAGCTAGTGGCTAGTTCCATCGTAATTCTTCGATTTCACTAATTGGACATGCATTATGACCAATCTGTTTTGCTTGCTGGTAAGAAATTGCTTATTACATCTATTTTATTATGAAGTAAACAATTTCGTGTATTTACTGCTAAATATATCGTAATGCTGAAACAAATGCTGTGTTGCTTCGGCATTCAAGTGATTTAATATACCAGAGGTTCCCAAACTTCTCTGGCTCCGGACCCACTTGGGAATATTTTTTCTATCTCTGGACCCACCAAACAAAATTAGGTACAGAGTACTACTAAACTAGCTCCGACTCTGAGCTATGACCACTCACACATGACAAAGATTCTCGTTTTCGTTTCAAAAATTTATCCATTTTTTTTCGCAAAATTTTAAAACTTAAATACACGTTGTTTATTTTTGAATGGCAGACGTTTTTAATAATCATGCGTTGCTAAGTCTCGTTGCTAAGTCTCGTGCACTGTTTCCTGTTCACATACACGCACAAGTAGAAGCTAGTTATAGCCCAACCATGGTCAAACGTTGTTTCGCTAGTTATAACGGAATAAAGTATGACGTTTGAGGGTTACTGGAATAAATACTGAAATTAACAGAGAAATAAGAAGAACTTTCGCGACCCACTTGCCAAAGCTCTGCGACCCACTTTTGGGTCGCGACCCACAGTTTGGGAAACGCTGTAATATACTATCCTTACCTCATACTTTTCGAAGAATGTAAAAACTTCACTAGCAGCAGAGAGGGCGAATCAGACAAATCTCCGCCCGAAACACATACTAAATAGTCCCATTTATCTTTGTAGAATCCCTAATCGATGGCTCCTATTGATAATTTTATCGCGATAAACTCTGGTGATTATTTAGTGTTTGTCATTGTGGAAATTTTATCACAGAGAAATAATCATCGAAAAAAAGAGGCTGCGTTGGGATTTCTCGGAAAAATCCTTCGCAGATAAATATTTTTTATTGAAAATTCTTTAGAATTTACGACGAAGGTCTATGACTTTACATAAAGACTAATTTGTAGGGTTTCATCTCGTAGATCAATTAAATTAACCATAAATACGATCCAATCCAACTCGAGATCGTGTTCGATGATCATGTATATTTATCGTGATAAAACCGTGTGGGGTAGCCCGAGCAAAACTGAAGAAATTTTGGAATTTATTATAGTCCATGTCAGGAGACCAAGTCTGCCACATATTTCTTAACGTATGAGTGTCAACACCGTTAAATACACATAACAAATTACAATTATCCCTGATTACTTTTGATATTTGTGTATATCGTTGGGTTACATATATCACGTCTGTGTTTTTGTGACGTCCTCGGGAAAATATTCTAGCAGGATTTTTTTGTTGGTCTAACATTACATCATCGTACACGAAAAGATTATTAAAGGATCCATCTAAGTCTTCCACGGATGGCGCTTCGTCAATATCTGTGATAAACTCAATTACGCTTCCACCGTAAGCTTCTGAAACGGTTTCGTCGTAATCTTTTAATACTTGATAACAGTGCTGATCGTCTACGCTAGGAGCGATTAAATACAATTTATCCCAGGTGAGATACTTCATTATCATCGTTAACAGCAACTGAGTTTTGCCACTTCCGGAAGGTCCGATGATGATCATTCTGATTGAGTCTGGTAGCATCGGATGATGTTTTACTGGCTGTTTTTTCTTTAGCGCGAAGAAATCAATCACCTCCATTTGTTAATATAATATAAATATACCGGTAATTATGGATTTATATTGTGTTAAATGTAAGGCGCATACACCAACATTAAACCTGACAAATATTACTACAAAAAATAATCGAAGTGCCCTTTCTGGGAATTGTGTACAATGCGGTACAAAAAAATTTAGATTTCAAAAAAAAAACTCGGAGGAGATATCACCGCTAAGTTAACTAAACTTCCAGGGTTACCATGGGCAAAGTATTCAGGAGAAAAACACCTTCCGGGGTATAGTTATTGTGGACCGGGAACTCGATTAGATATAAGACTTAATAGTCAAAATCTTCCAAATCCAGGAGAAAATCCGATAAATGCTATCGATGAAGCGTGTCGTATACACGATATAGCGTATCGGAGCGGTGATTTACAACAGCGTCATCTCGCAGATGTAAAATTGATTCACGCGTTAAATGTTATTCCTGATAAATCCGTCAAAGAAAAATTGGCTTCATGGTTGATATAATCTGCTATGAAAGGTAAATTATTATTAGGTGCAAGTATATAACATGGAAAAAATTTATTATTCTCCGAAAGGATACTGGAAAGGTAAAGCAGCAATTAGTAAACTAGCTAACGCTGCAAAGGTAAAAAAAATACTACTGCAGCTGATTGGTTATCAAAACAGGCAATATGGCAAATTTATCTGCCACCGCCTAAACAAATTAACTACTCTCATTTTGATGTTACAGTTCCTAATGAAGTTCATCAAGCTGATATATTATTTCTACCGCATGATAAAGGTTATAAATACGCGTTAACCGTAGTTGATATTGCGAGTCGATGTAAACAAGCAGAACCGTTAAAAACAAAATTATCTACTGAAGTAGCTTCTGCATTTGAAAAGATTTATCGACGAGGTCCTCTGCGTTGGCCAAATCTATTGCAGGTTGATCCTGGTAAAGAATTTCATCTTGTAGTGTTATCTACGATGAAACATCATAATGTCACCATACAACGAGGGCATACTGCACTACATCGCGATCAGGCAATTGTAGAACGATTTAATCGGACACTTGCTGAAAGGTTATTTGGATATCAATACGCGAAGGAATTCATTCAACGTGAACGATCTAGTGAATGGGTTAAACGATTACCAGGTGTAATTACTGCGCTTAATAATGAGATTACTAGAACAATCAACATGAAACCTAACAACGCGATTAAAAAAAAATATATACCTAAAACCCCACAAAAAGATTTCAAAGAACAAATTCTTGGTAATGTCACTGTAAGATATTTATACGAACCAGGAGAGCTCGAAGGTGGTAAAAAAAGAGCTAATGATCCTATTTGGAGTGTAACCGTACATAAAATTTCTAGTATAACACGATCTACAGGCAGACCAGCAATCTATAGACTAGATTCAACTGCTCCTCAACGAGGGTTTACTCGACAACAACTGCAGGTAATTCCCGAGGATACTCAATTACCACCGCGTGGTCTCAACTAGAGATATCATCAGAAATCTAAAGTATCTTCAATGACAATTCTTCGTAATTGATTTATTCTTCGTACTCGAGAAACAGCGAGATAAACCAAATTCGACCATTCAATACGCTTATCTACGATGTAAACTATCGTATCTGTGATAGTTAATCCCTGTGAAGAATGTATTGTCGACGCATAACCTAACACCCACGGGGATTTATTAGCGTTTATTGCATCTTCAACGATATTAATGTCAACATATACAATATCGTTTAACACTAACTTTTGCTTTTCACGTTGTCCTGGAATATTAACTTCAATATTCTGCTTTCGTGTATTCGACGGTCTATAACAAAGTGGAACCGGAAACGTTACAAATTTTTTTTGTTTATTTGGAATAACTCCTGTTGAAGTTTATCTCGGATTGCTTTTATACTTGTGATTATCAAATCATTCGGTTTCCACAATTCCCAAAATTCACCCAATGGGGTTTCTGGAATTATTTCTCTACCTATTTCACATTGGATTCTATATGGTTGTAGTCGGATTTTACTTTTTAATTCGCGTAGTAGGTCATCGAGCAATCTATAGTCGGTGTTAATTTCTTCGTAATAATCTACGTATTTCTTGAGCCAATCATGCGGAGATCTACCGTCAAATGGTGGTGGTTGGCCGTGATCACCACACATAATAATTTTTGTATTTTTCGTTGACAACCATTCAAGGAATATTTGTAAAATTTTCAATGATACCGTACACACTTCATCCCAAATTATCACCGGTGGAATAAATTTTTTTCTCATTCGTTCAGGGGTCCACGCATCACCTTTCCATCTAAAGAAGCTGTGATAAGTACAAGCTTTTATTCCTCGTTGGGTCATTTCTCTAGCAAGTCTATGAGTTGGTGTTAGCACAATCATGTTTAATTTATCTTTAAATAATTCAATAACACGGGTTGTCTTTCCTGATCCACCACAGCCGTTCAAATAAATGGTTTTATATCTGCAAATAGGATCTGATATCGGCGGTGCGTTGGATAATTCTGATGACGTAATACACATAAAATATTTATCATACATCTCAACATCTGCTGACGTTGAATATTCATGTAATATTTCTATTTTAATTCTCCAACTTCCCCAGGATTCTTCTGGATCTGTAAACGGAGATACCAAATTAAGATATTTTTCGTGTATATACATTGAATCAGTAGCTACTCTAAAAGCGTAGTCAGGAAACCTATTCATCATCGAGAATAAATTAATAGCGGAATAAGCTAACATAGAACTTCTTAAATGTGTATATTGAGAATTTTCTCCGTCGATGTATGTAACAATCGTACCTAATTTGTCTCCATTTGACAAGAATGCATCTCTACGATCTACAAATTTATTATTCGCTGTCAGATTCTTAATTATAAAATCATATTCGACGTTGTCCATAATTAACCTCGAAGAGTATTTCGCGTTATCGAATCTTCCGCCTTGAGTAAATTTACCGATCATCTTTCGTCCAAGATCTTTTGCTGTTTTTTCTTTACTTTTAAATAACATCTTAGACGTTTTCATCATTTCATCTTCGTTGGAATTCGGAAATTGTTTTCGTTGTTGTAGTATTATATCATCTAAATTGGGCTGTGGTAGCCAAACTTCTTTTTGAGCTCGATAACATATAATAGCTTCACCGACAATTAACGATGTTAATACACCACTATCTAACATATATCTCAATAACACAATTGGCGTCCACATTTTTTTCAGACATATGTCTACCTATCCAAACATAAGTACACGGATGTAATCCAATGTTAAGTTCAAATGATACAACACGAGCAAATCCCGTTAAATCAAATTCAGGTAATTCCTCATTAATCGCAACACGACACATTTTATGTGTTGGATGACCAAACCCTATAAAATATTTATTACATTCTCCATATTCTAGAAAACTTCCGGGATAACACGCAGCCATATCAATTGCAATCATACCATCACGGGAGTATTTTGTATTCCACAATCCACCGTGGACATACTTAACACAACTCAATTTAACATCGTCGAGAAATTCTTTAGGTGTTACACGCCAAGAATTTCTTTCTCTGGCAAAGTGAGCTACCACTGACGGAATTGTAAAGCTGCTCGTGAGAAGTTTCTCATCGAAATTCTTTACAAATTGTTCGGTAACTGTTTTCATTCTATTGTTTAATTCTTCTGTACGATATAACTCTCCAATGGGTGTAACAAACTGATGAAATTGTCCCTGTTCGTCTTCAAGACTTCTTAATAACAACACAGATACAGGATCATTTTTATTTAACTTATAAATAGCATCAAATAACTTTTCTTCGTATAGAACATCCATGCAGAACTTTTCAGGGATATATTTCACAGTCTTCTCTCGTGGGAATACTAATACCGCTGGACTCCACGCGTGAGAATTATGATCTATAATTTCAATTGGTGCTCCTTGTGACGTATATTTTCCTTCATGTAATATATCTCCGGTTATTGTTTTTACCGATATTGGAAATCTTAATAATCGTTCTAATTTTTCAACATCGGCAATTGTAGCTCTGGTATCTTTTACTTTTTCTCCCCACGATGTTATTTTATTACGTCGTTGTTCTGTTAATTTATTTCCTCGTGATGCATTTGTAAAATGTTCCATCACACGTTCTGCAATACAATTCAATGTTGATACTCTCATCGGGGATAATTTTCCAATATCGGGATTATTATTTATCGCATATAATCCATAAATAACCACCGTTACAGGATAAGCTCTTTCGTAATAGTGATTATCAATTCCGGTTAACATCCCCGGTCTAGAATCTCGATTTACGATAACATTTTTCTTATTTCTCATCACCGGGGTTAAATTATCTCTGATGATCCATCGTTGATTTTCTTCGTCGTATGTTATATATTTTGTTCTTAACAAATATGATATAACCGGTGGTAGCAGTGATAATATCACCGATGCTCTTCCATCGTCCATAACTCCATCAATTATTGGTGCCTTAACACTTCCAGGTATGATTCGATAAGTTGTATATGTGTTAGCCGCACCGTCTCTATAAAAATCATTAATTCCTCCTCGGATTTTTTTAATAATTGGTTTATTCTTTATTTTTCGTATTGATAACCCTGAAACCGCATCAAGGTTAAAATAAGTCCTCGAATGTACATTATAAGGGTAATCATGGGTAATTTTTTTCATCTATATAATTATAGCGAACATTTAAATAAAAAAATAATTAATTATTATTTAATGGCAAAGAATAAATGTAATTGGCTACTTATCGGCAAATTATCTCGATGTGAAACATCATGTAAAAATCAATACTGTTTTTCCCATATACAACGTATTCGACATGGAAGTACCGGACCACAATCCTGTATTGTGTGTGTAGTAGGAGTACGAGGAAAATCTCAGTTGGGTTCTAGTCACGGTGCTAAAAAATATAGACATATTAAACGTAATTATGACTCGCACACAAATATTAATCATCGTGTTCCAGTTATAAAATCTCCGTAGGATTACGTAAATCGAAAAAATGATAATAACATTCAAACGGATAAAATCTTATATAAAAATAATAGTAAACAACGAAGTCGTCAACGAATACGTTTCACATCCGATTTACGTTGACTACGAGGCGTCACGAGATGGAATTATCAGACATCGAAGACGAAGAATTCCTATCGGTAAAGTTAATAATATGGGTTATCTAGTAATTGGAGTTTACATAGGACAATAAGAAAAACATTATCTTGCTCAGAGATTTATCGCTGAAATTTTCATCGGAGTTATCTCAAAAGGTTTTACAGCATATCACGTTAACAGAAATAAATCAGATAAACGCGTTGACAATTTAATAATATTGTTACTCCACGAGAAAATTGTCTTAATAAAAATCCTTTACGGAGTAAAAACAACATACCAAGACCCGTGACAGCGTTTTACGATACTACTATTGAAGATTTTCCATCGATGTTATCAGCGGCTAAATATTTTGACATCCATATTGAATCTGTGAAACGTGTCGCTGAAGGAGTTTATTCAACGGCGTATTCGAAAAAGTTCAACTGCAAGGTCTCATTCACATATTTGTAATTTTCTTCATTACCTAATATAACATTTAGACGTATAATTTTTTTACATATTATATATAGACAGATAAAAGAATGACGTTGATCGAAAAAAAATCATCGAATATCTTCAGCGTTTAGCTACCAATAAAAAAATTTCTTAAAAGTTTTTATTACGAGGGTATGAAGGAGAACCCGTGTGGTAGTAAATCATTTAATAAAATGTATAATATTTTATACGATAGAAATTTTATTAAATTGATATTACCATACACTGATAATTATCCTGACATAAAAAAGCTTATTAAGCAAGTTGAGCTATGTAACAATTATTTACGTGCTTGTGAAGATAAAAAGAAGGCAACTTCCCGTAGAAATCTTGAAGCTCGTGAAGATTTTAGAAAAAATCATGAAGATTTTTCTAAAATTCATGAAGATTTTTCTAAAATTCGTGAAGATTTTTCTAAAATTCGTGAAGAGATTACGGAAAAAAACCCGCGGAGATTTCTCTAATATATTCATTGATATTAGAAAAGCCCGTGAAGAGTTTTCTAATATCAATGAATATTTTTCTAAAATCCGTGAAGAGATTATATATTTTCAACGAAAAGTTATGAAAGAAATTGAAAATCTGAAGGATTTGAAAATCTGAAGGATTTGAAATTCTTTAGAATTTTACAATTAAATTAAAAAAATTCTTATATGTATAACACACAATGACAACTTCAAATTTCAACGACGAAATCGTTAATGAATTGCGAACCGAACTTGATCGTTTGCGCGAGTTCCACAATAACAAATTATTCACGTCGGAGTATCTTCAACGGGAATATCAAAAAATATCTTCTGCACGAGATAAACAGTATCCAACTTACCGCTCAGAGTATCGTGTTACAAAGACACTAATTCAAGCACGAAATGAGATAATTTATCAACTTAAACAATCTAATCCGGAATCCCTTAAAGAGTTTGCGACGATATCAAAATTGTTAAAGTCACTGTTGAAATCTATCGGAGATGTATTCAACAGAGAAGAACTTATCAAAGTCACGGCGGAACAATGCAATAAATCATTGGAATCGGAAAATCTCTGAAAATCCTGAAAATGGAAAATCCTTTAGGATTTTCACTGGAGGATTTTCTATGGATTTTTAATGAGATTTTCTAAGGAATTTTCATTTTGAAATTTCACCAAAGGATTTTCACGAAAAATTCAAAAAAAAATTTCAAAGAATTTTATTACCTTTTTTTTGTTACCGAACAGCGGTGTTATCATCATTTCCCTAACGGGAATAACACCGGTAATATTGACTGGTAACAAACACAGATAACAAACACAGATAACCAATATCGGTAACGGGAAATTCTACAAATTTTCAGGTAATATTTTTTTCAACGAACACAGATTTGTCCGTTACCGAAGATTTTTTTTTCGTTACCGAGAATCTTCCACTTCCAATAAAAATTTCCCGTTACCGATATTAGTTATCTGTGTTTGTTATCTGTGTTTGTTACCGGTCAATATTACCGGTGTTGTTCCCGTTAGGGAAATAATGATAACGTCGTTATTTCGGAAATTTTATAATTTTTGGGTAACAAAAAAAAATATTTTCATTGTTATATCAATGCCAAAAAAAGCAAGATACTTAACCGCACACGATGAAAGAAAAATCATCGAATCACGAGGGAAAATTAGACCAATTGACGTAGCAAAACAATATGGGATTTCACTTCGTCGCGTGTATAAGATTTGGAGGGAATTTAACCCCGACGAGAAATTCATCGCGGGATACGTCGCAACGGAACGAGGAGTAAATCTAACAAAATATATAACCGCATTAGATAAACGGAATGAAGCTAAAAAAGCCGAATTGTTAGAAGATAATAAAAAATACCAAGAATACCTCGCAGTGACAGAAAAAATTGAAGCAGAACGAGATGAAGCCCGTAAGAGATTAATTAGCGCGTTAAAAGAATGAAAGGTATTTGAGGATTTTTAGGAACCAACCGACGAAATAAAACTCAACACGGAAAGATTAGCTGCGTTGGAAACTACACTACAGCAGACGCGTGAACAAATTTCCGCGCGAAAACAGAAATTAGCGGAATTAACTAAGATAAAAAAGATCTTGATGGAGAAATCTCCGCGCGAGAACAAAAATTACCGCCGAATAACACGAAAAAATCTGTTGAGCAAATAATGGCTGAGAAATTATTAAAGTAGAAATTTAATTAGAAATGGAAAATCCTCTGGATTTTCACTGCAAGATTTTTCATTTTCAAAAATTATTTTAGAAATGGAAAATCCAGAGGATTTTCACGAAAAATTTGTAGAATTTTCAAAGATTATTTTTCTAAGATTTAAAATCAAGGATTTTTAATAATGGTGAATGAATCACTAACAACTAGACTAGCCAGACACAGACTAGCAGCGATTAAAAAATATATCCCGTTGAGAGATGCTGTCAGAGAAAAATTACAACAGCGTCAACAGCTTGAAAGGGAATTTTCCGCTGATACACAACAAGTATTTAAGCCGATAACTAGCGCTACCAAAGATGTAAAATCAGCTGTGGAATCACTTACAGGTTTTCAACGACAAGATGTACTTCCTGTATTTGAAAAAATAGCATCACGATCCAAACAAACAAAAAAATCTTTAAGAACACTTCCCGGTGATATTGTAACCGCGGTTCAACAACGAGAACAACAACAAGAACAAGAAGATCTTCAACCGGTGGAAGAAGATTTACCTGGAGATGTTCAACCTCTTCAGGTTCAATCTGAAGGGGCTACTGCACGAGAAGATTATACACCGGAAAATCTATTTACGAGTGAAGCGCTAAATACGATTAGAAGAATTGATAAAATATCAGATTTAAATTTTTTTACCAAAGATAATTTTAAAATAAGAAATTCTTATTTAAAAGATGATAGAGCTAGAAATTTTATAAAAGATCAGGATGTTTGGGCAAATAAAATTTATTTAGCAAATAAAAATAAAACGAGAATAACAAAGGCAATAAGAGATGAGTATAAACTTTTTCAGACTGGGGTAACAGTAGATATTCAGAAAATACAACAACAACATAGACCTCCACCACCACCATATACAGCAGATCCAATTCCTACAGAGATAAAAATAGCGGCGAGTGGAGATTCCTCATAAAAAATTCCGAAAGAAATAACCGGACAGGGATTTACAAATCATTTTTGCCCTGATAGCGTTCTTAATGATATATCACGATTAGAAGTACTAATTGGAGGAAAACGAGCTGGAAATAATTCTCTAGAAATAGTAAATGAAATCATTGATATTTGTAGACGGTTATTTCAAGGTGGGAT
This sequence comes from Unio delphinus, assembly GCA_029339505.1. Lineage (NCBI taxonomy): Eukaryota > Metazoa > Mollusca > Bivalvia > Unionida > Unionidae > Unio > Unio delphinus. The sequence continues at coordinate 10,792,049 of JAQISU010000306.1, forward strand.
TATAGACATAGCAACGTACCGAGAATTTATTAATGAACTCGTTGAGGATTATCCTGGATATTTCAGCGATTGAATCCTTGAAAATTCATCATTTAAGTAACAGTTAACAGTGTAAGAATGATTATACACTACAATCATGATAAACCAGCTAGCGTTTACGTAGTAAATTCAAGACATCCGGTTTATAGAGTATATTACGGAGATGGTCTTGGTAATACAATTCTAGGATATTTTTCAAAAATGACCCCAAAGATAGCGCCGTTTGTAAAACAGATGGGGATGAAAGCCATCGATGTTATTCGTGATAAGGGTATTTCCGCTGTTGGAGATCTCGCAGGGAAAGCGTTTTCCTTTGCGAAGGATAAGGTAACGTCGTTGGTTAGACGGAAAAAGAAACCATTACCGTCTACAGCGGTAATGCCAGCGCTAGTTAGTAAAGCAATAAATGAGGCGGTACAACAAAAATTAAATTCGTTGACGACTCCGTCGTTAGCGACTCCCGAAGATATTCCATTTCAAGATAATATAACCGCGAATATGATAGCGGGAAGTGGATTTGAAAATTCGAAGAATTTTCGTCGTCAACGACGATTTAGACCATAATGATTATAAATAATAAAAAATGTTTAAACGGACACCCGATCCAGCCTTTGATTTGGACGCCCCGGTACGTAAAGATGATTCTGTACAGAATTATCAGTTTTATTCTTATCAAGCTATACAACCTAATATTCGATCACGAATTGAGCTTCAAGTTCAAGATACTAGTAAATACTTTTTACCATGTGAAGCGTTTATCGAAGCAGAAGGCGAACTCGTAACAAATGTTGCAGCTGGTACGCCATATGATAATAACTCAAATATCCGAGTTGGTTTTGGCAATAATGGGATTATGGCGCTATTCGAAAGCGCTATATATCTCATCGATGGAAAAGAGATTGAATCTATAGAACGTGATGTTGATATTGCCACGGGGGTAATCGGATTAGCAAGATACTCTGACGATTATACAAGATCTCCAGGTCCATCGATGATGTTTGCGAAAGATATTACCGATAACGCTGAACACATTCAACACATTAAACTACGAACACCGGTAGCTACTACAGGTGATACTGATGAACCAGTTAGTCCAGAACACGAAGCAAAACAGGCGGCGGCCTTTGATATTATAAAAAGCGCCAACCCCAAGTACAATTTAGGATTTGCAACACGAGTAGCAACATTACAAGGACAGCGCAGACAGTTTTCGTGCGCGATTCCACTACATCACCTATTTGGATTCTGTAGAAACGTTAGAAAAGTTATTTATGGGGCGAAGCATACAATAACACTCGTAAGAAAAGGTACAGATGAAGACGCAATCTGGCGAGGTGCTGACGTTCACGCCGGGCAAGTTATTTTGACAAAAATAGCGTTGTGGATGCCAGTGCTAACACCATCAATCACATCAGAATCTCGATTATTGGATTTTATGAATCAAGGAGGAAAGTCATTGTTAAGTTGGTTATCGGTATCTACAGATATTAAACAAGATAGCTTTAACGATGTATTCACATGGCATTTGGCATCTAAACAAGGTATTTCAGGCCAACGTCATATATTTATAGCGCTACAAAATGCTGAACGAGTTGGTAATCAAGAACGGAGTCACATGATATTTGATCAACTTGATGTTAGGGAAGCATCGTTAAAAATAAACGGCCAACAAGAGCCTACTGAAGAAGTACAACTAGAATACTGTCAAAATCATATTGCACGAGCATATCACAGATTATTGTCGTTTATGGCGCGTGATCAAAATGTTGACACCGGTCTACAAATATCCCAGCTAGATTTTAAGAATTTATATCCAATATATTACTTTTCACTAGAACATCTTGATCTAACAAGACAATCTGTTGTTGGCATACATTTTAGAGCTCGTTTAACCCGTCCTGCTGGTATTGATAATTATAGAGCAGTTGCTGTTATTCTCAGCGATAAATCAATGATGTTAGAAGGCGTTGGAGGACGAATGAGAGTCGTAGATGTACCAGTTGAAAATCTGTAATTGAACCAATTAGTGTTATATAAAATGTCATATAACGTTATTAATGTTACGTTGACACCTGGTCAGATAAAGAAACTTCAATCAGGATCAGCCAAACAATGTGGAACTACGATTACATTGAAGCATAATCAGATGACCGGTGGATCAAATAAATTATCGCTGACAAAAACTCAAGTTAATCATTTTAATAAAGCGTTTAAAGACAAAAAAAGGGGTTCAGATTACTCTCTCTTCAGCTGCGATAAAAGATATGATAAAAACCGGTGGAATATTTCCGCTGTTAGCTGCGATTCCAGCGTTGATTGCGGCGGCGGCCCCGGCGGTGGCTAAAGCGGCAGCGTTAGGAGCTGTTGGTACTGCAGCCGGAATGGCATTGAAGAAAGCAACCGGTGGAAATATCTCACGTAAAAAAGGTCGAGGGTTAAGACTACCAGGAATACCTCCGGGATGGGTATACAGAGGACCCGGCCTACGACTAGGACGGCCAATTTAATAACCCAAGAATCAATGATTCCAATGTCAAATTTTGATCTATTAGAAGCTGTTAAAAAAACTCCAAATAAAATATTTCCGAGGTGTTTTATGAAAGATCAATTACCGACACAACCACAAATACCAGAAACTGGTATTATTAATCTTGATAACAGTGATGGACCCGGTACTCATTGGGTCTGTTACGCGATTGATCCACTAGGGATTGTCTATTTTGACTCATATGGTTTACCACCACCTAAAGAATTTTACAAATACGTGGGTAGATTTAAAATTCTAATCAGGTATTCTACGCTACCTACACAAACGTTGAATGATCCACCAATATGCGGTAGAGAAGTATTAAATGTCCTCGATGAGATTTCATCGTCGACGAAACCACCACATATTGTTGTGAATGAATATACTAGCAATAAAAATTCTGAAAGAATTTTCAAAAATGAAAAATCTCTTTGAGATTTTCTAAAAATTATTCTGTGAAATCTTACAAATTGTAAGAAGTAGTTAACGATTATAATAATGATTGATATTTGGGGAAGATCTACTTCAATGAAAGAACCGGAACGCGGTGAGGTTAAACCAGATGAGATAAAAAAAAAAATAATTGAAGATGAAATAGCCGATATGTTAAACCTAGCAAGTGTTGACTCTGGTGAAATAGTTGCATTTGAGGATCGTACAGGTAAATTAAAAACTAATAATATTTCCATAGATGATATTTTAGTTAAAAATCGTGGTGCAGTGGAAAATGCTATAGCGTTATACTCCAGTGATGGAAAACTCAAACCAGGTGAACTTGTTTCAACAATCACAGATAAATTTACTAATCACGATAAAGAATTTGACGATCATCTGAGAAATTATAACCAATTTCGCAGAAATGTCATTAATAAGTTTTTTGGATCCCCAATTATAACTACACCATCTCTCACTGAAATTAAAACAAAAATCGATAAAATAAAAATACCTCATAAGGAAGACGAAGTTAAGAGTGTTGTGTATGTAGTTGATAAAGGGGAGGTTGATTGGACTAGCGAGATGTCCCCCGGAGCAGCTATACCAAATATATCTAATATAGGTATTTATCGATTTACAGTAATTTCCCAGCATAAATTTAATATTACCGCTCATGGTACAAAAGATAATAGGATAATTACAATTGGAGAAGGAGTTAATACGGTGTCAATAATTATTGATAATATTCCATCAGATCTTTATTCATTCTTCTTTAACCCCGTTGATGCAACTGTAGTTAGAGCCTCAATAAGATGGTATTTGGAATTTATATCAGAAATAAATTAAATCCACATGAGGATTCTAAATAAAATAAATGTCAACATCATCACAGTATCGATATAACACCGTTAAAGAATTTCAGAGTAAACTTGAAGCACTAATTGAGGAATATAAAAATAACAAGAAAAAATATCAGCGCAGAATCATAGCCGTTGACGTATCAGTGTATTCAATATCTGGTGTGATTGCCGGCGCTGGAATAATACTATCTTCGGTGACAATGATAGCTCCGGTTGTTGTTCCGATTTGTATATCCGCGGCCGCAACAATCGCCGGAGTATTTACCGGGATAACAAAAAATATATCATCGTGTTCTCAACAGAAATTACACGATTACGCGGTTAAACTTATCACCGCGTCAAACGCGTATTCACAATTATCAATATTGATCTCGTCGTCGTTTGATGATCAGATAATATCCGACGAGGAATTCTCAAAGATGGTCCGGTTGTATGAGTCAACGATTTCAAAATTGGAGCGTGATAATAATAATAATAATAATAATAATAATAATAATAATAATAATAATGTCATCATCACAAGAACTGCTTCAACAAATAGCAGAAAATACAACCCCGATGAAAACAAGTATGATATCAATAACATCGACAAAACCCGAATTTAGTGTAAATTTTCCAAATCCAGTCCCTGTGAATGAGATCGCGTTAGCGAAATTACGAGTATATCACAGCTGGCCTAATATACGATCAAAACCATTTAATGGTCAACAACCAAACAATTCTTTGGTGATAGCTTGGAAAAATAAACCCGATGGAACTCCAGACTGGAATGTTGTTTCAATACCGACTGGATCCTACCAAATCGAACATATTAACACCGAATTTCAACGCAGAATAATGTCACTTACCGGAGAAAAAGAATAGAAAATCGCTCTAACGGTTCACGAACCGACACTATCATCTGCGATTGAGATAAAATCACCGGAGTATGTCGTAGATATTTATCAGAGTTCTATTAGAACCGTACTAGGATGGCCTGAACTACCACCTCAACAGAAAGAATCCGTTAATATACCAGAACCCAAAAAAATCTGATTATGTCACAACGAAATAAAATCTAATAGTCCAATAAAAAGTTATAAAAACTTCGATGAGTTGGAAATTTTTAGGGGAGCAGCAGTTATGGATACTTCAACGGGTTTACCTCATGGTAATTTCGATAAGGTAGTATATATATATATATATATATATATATATATATATATATATATATATATATATATATATATATATATATATATATATATATATATATATGATAAAATTGAAAAAGATGTAATTATTCGAAATTTTGAAAGAATGAATGATGATTTTTCACTATTGTTAATACCTCTTAAATTCAGCTCTCTCACTCGAGACTTCATAGAAATATGTAATAAAATCATCGACGACATGGATAAATTAAATACATAAATTATTCAAGCAATATTAAATGCCAAACCTGAAACAAGAACCCACTTTGCATCACAATTTAATATCCGCGTTGAAGATATTCCCACATTTAAACTACCCGGATATAACGTACCAGAACTAAAAAAACTTCTTAGTGACGCTGTCGATATTGGGTTTAAAAGAATTCATAACATGTGATTAAAAAATCCACAAATAAGACCGCTAACAATCCTCAAACATAATAATGATCCAGAAGGCGGCGGTAAACATATAGCTCCACACAACGTAAATATCCACGGTGATTGCGATAATTTAGTATGTGACGTTATCGAAGGAAGTTATCAAATAGATCTCAAACAATCAAATCAAACGCAGCAAGGTTATATCTTACACTCATTCGCGCCAACAGTTCCACCGGGGTGGTTAATAATTGAGGATCCGGTTAATTTGGTCTATATGCGATGCCATAAAAAATCGCTAAAGAGAATTAATTTTAAACTTGTTGATCAGTCCAATAATTTAATTGATCTACGAGATGAAACCCTACAAATTAGTCTATATGTAAAGTCATAGACCTTCGTCGTAAATTCTAAAGAATTTTCAATAAAAAATATTTATCTGCGAAGGATTTTTCCGAGAAATCCCAACGCAGCCTTTTTTTTTCAATGATTATTTCTCTGTGATAAAATTTCCACAATGACAAACACTAAATAATCACCAGAGTTTATCCCGATAAAATTATCAATAGGAGCCATCGATTAGGGATTCTACAAAGATAAATGGGACTATTTAGTATGTGTTTCGGGCGGAGATTTGTCTGATTCGCCCTCTCTGCTGCTTCACTTGTAAAAATATATACTTAGAGATTTATTATTGTTTCTAAGCTGACAGTCATGACAATATCAACCTAATATGTGCACTTATCGCTCTTTTGCATAATAAAATAATTTAATAAGGTTGGAAATAGTACCAGTACCATTCAGATCGACAACACAATACATTCTGGATTGTTAAAGGCGATACATTAATTTGATATATCGATTTTCGCGTTACGTGGAGCGTAACAAGGGATCGTTTGCCACTAAATGTGGTGCATGTTTACTGCTGTCACATGTTGAGATCAATTTTCTGTGATATAAGTACATACAATTAGGAAATAAACGACAATTCACATTAAGGTGCAAAGACAGTTACACTACAAAATATATTCATCATCAAAGATTCGAAGTACACATACACCCCAATCAAATGCAGTTGCAATATATATATATATATCCACACGGAGGCGGAGGATCAAACATTTGACTTTCGCTTAATGTTAGGCTTTCAAGGAATTTTAATATGAAATCTATAAATGACCAAAATTCCGAAGTATAACTTTTCATTCTTAAGAACCCTCTCGCTTAAAATGTATCTTTTGTCTTTTCAGTTTAAAATAATAACTCAAACCATATGTAGCAACAATTCTTAGTTGAATGCAAACGTTAGTAACGCAAAGAAAAAATCGCACGGGCGGAAAACGAAAAGTGTAGTTGCTGGGTAACTCTTAACATGAAACTGTTAGCATCGACCTTTGCAACAGGAGAAACTATTTTGTACAGTTGTCCAAAATGCCAGGAAACCAGCTACGCTGCTTTAACATTCATTCATCGCAGTGTGCAATAGTACCTGAAAGGCAAGGTCACGAATAGACAGTTGTGAGCCTCTTTGATCGTAAAATTGTTCATTTTTGTTTAATGGTATAATTCAACGAACATTGGCCATTTCAACCGGTCAAGCAGAGAAGAAATTAATGTAACATTCACCAGTATAGTAACTGACAGAAATTCTGTTTTATCATTTCTGTTTACTGGTATAATTCAACATAAGGTTGTTCATTTTCGAAAAGAAAATGATGTAAACATCACTAACATAGTACTGACAAAAGCTACGTTATCTCTAAAAAAAATTCTTCTTGATGTTGAAATCAATAATCTGTGATATAAGTCCATCTTATTATGAAATAAAGGACACTTCACATTAAAGTGTAAAGACAGTTACACTACAAAATATGTTCATCATCAAAGATTCCATTCATTGTAACTAATCAAATATATATATATCTGTGTTCCCCAAAGAACGATTCCTGCTGCATTCAGTGAGTCGTTATGCCTCGTGTAAACAGAGGAGCTCTTAACTCACCGTGTTTGTATATATGCGCTATATCTATCTGTATATCTTTACATCTGTCCGTTGCATACTATATCGTCTCATCTGTCTACGTAAGATTTAGAGTATTTCTTTATAATTAAATGGCTTATGGCTACTCGACTTAAATATTTACATATTGCCATCAATTTCCTGAATTATTAACGAAAATAAAAACTCGCATGAACTTATTATAAATAAATTTTTTGAGAAAGTTAAATACTGTGAGGGATGTGGTAATATGAGAATTGGGTCAGAGAGCTGACTGACTGAATTGGGTGTTTTTGAGTTGCCACCGCCCTCTAGGGGCATATGGGCAACTTTTATAGCTACCATATCGGTAGCCATTTAGGTGGGAGGGATGTTACTCCCTCCCTTAAAGTGCTAAATGCACCATAAATTAAGGCGTTCCCCTGAATTACTAAAAAGTAACTATCAGGGGAAATGAAAGCCTATATTGGGGGTGGGTAGGAATAGTACCTACACACACACACCCCTATCATCCAATCAAGCTTGTAAGGTAGCGAGGGGAAATGTTTCCTCATTTCGCTAGTAATTTGGTGAGTCGGAAATGGCAAAGGCGGAAAAGGCCCAGGTCCAGGAGGGCGTTGACACAGCAGCACACACCAGAGCACGCCAACAGCAAGACAGCACAGCAAAGGACGCAGCCCACACCTGAAAAACCAAGGTCATACTAAAGGTCAAATTCAGTCCAGTTGTACTAATGGACAAATTAACATCCAATATTGTGTTAGCCACCTGTGCAATTATTCAAATATTTAAGTTGAAGAATTATTATTTAAAGTCCTATCATTCAAATAAAACTAGTACATAAGCGTACATATAATAAGTCCCTAACAATTTTGAAAAATTAATATGTCTAAGCGACATATAATAGTGTAGTCAATGGTAGTTTGTTTAAGTTATGAATTTTGCTGGAGGTACCAATATAAGTCATATTAGATTTTTAGGGCCACGGAATAGTTGTTCAAAGAGGGGTACTCGTAACCAAATGAGTCCCCTATTATTCAGGCGAATGAAAAGATAAATGGCATATATCTTTTCGTTGTACTGCTTTATCCAAGTAATCCGATGGTGACGACTTTTCCGTAGACAGCTGTAATTCCATCAATATGTTGGCTATCTGAGGTAGAGTTTCGCTGACTTGATGATATCATCCTACGGCAACCTGCGGGATACTCGATATTTTGACATCATCAGTCAGCGCGCCTCAGGTCCGCCATATTACTTAAATTCCCATGGCTGGTTGTAATATGGTTCCAGCAACTTGATGCAGGAGCAATCCAACTTCAAAGTCCGCCATTTTTCTTCTTCACGTAGTTTAACAGGGTTCATACTGAACTATGGATGATAAAATCAAAGACTTTTCCCAAACTTTCAAAGACCACAAACAGAGATTTCCAAGACCTATTTTTGCTAATATTGTGTATACAGGTTATATGAGAAAAATGAATGCCAAATACTACAATACTGATTACTGATTAAAGTCAAACTATAATTAATTTCCTAAAATTGTATTATAATTATCTGGAAGATAGGTTAACATTCGTTGTTCTTTCAGAAATATGTAACATACGTGTCAGTGTTAATACAAAAAATAAATTGTTCTCTTAACAGACATCATCATTGCTTTAAATGCATTATTATATTTGTTTTCTCTTCTCTTCAATCATTTTGGAAAGAGATGCTACCACCGTCATCTCTTCCTCTGCTTTTCTCCTAAGAGCATTTGACTCTGTGACATGCACAATGGGTCTTTTTAACTCTGCCTCTTCTGCTTTCTGTACAGAGGAAGCATGTAGGCTGGCAATGTTAGCTTCAAGGGGCAGTTTTCTGGCTTCCACTTCATCCAATGCTAACTCCCGTTACTTTCCTTTTTTGGTTTTTCTCATCCTTCTCTGCTTTCTTCTTATCCAGATAAGCATGGTACTTATGTCTTGCAGAGGAGGCATGTGTCATCATTTCATTGCTAATGATGATTTCCATAGGTCCACCTGCTTTTCTCATTGTGTCAATGATTAGCCCTTGAGCTCTGAGGCTTTCTCTGCTGAGGTTCTCAACAGATACCTGTTTGTTGACAGAAAATCCTCTCTCCACTGTTGCCTGCCCGTGTGACAACATTTTCTGGAGACCACACCAAAGTAGACATATTCCTTTCTTTTGGAAAGGACAGAATAAAACACTTCATCAAGCTTGGGCGTGTTTTTTTTCTTCTCCATTATAAAAAAAAAATAAACATTATCTATAAATCTAGTAATATTTCAAGCACTTCAAAGTAATGGGCAAAACGGGCTCAATTAGTCTAACTATGCCAACCCGTTTGTTTCTTTGCAAAGTCCGTTAATCATGAAATGTGCAGGAGATGGCAGTATTAGTGCCATTCTGGTCACATTCAGGTTAGAAATTATAAATCAATGATTCAGTTGCCTTAGTTCTGTGCACTTTTTATCATTTAATTATTTTCGTTATTGAAATCAATAGGAGTACAAACAAACGGGGATGTGTAGTCAGACTAAAGATACACAAATCAATTTCGGCAATGTGATTTTAATTTTTTATTTTTTTAAATACCATTGGGGAAAAAGTCGAGGATCGGCAATGAGAAACGGGGATATTCTGTCAACTGGAAATACGTTTTTTTTTTTATTCTTTTATTTATTTACCTAATCAAATGACTCGACTTCTTACAGTTAAAGCTTCACACCACACGTTTTTTTTTTTATATACTCACAATTCAAGAACAACAACTCTTGCTTAATTCTACTATAGTGTACGCATGCGCACTTTGAAACTGTATATCCGTGAATTGAATTTATTACAATGTATGTTTTTATATTAAACCAAGGAACATTATTATGTAGAACAAAATTTTCGAAAATGATTTTTGTCCCTCAAACGTGTTAAATAAACCGACGGTACAAGTAAATTTAAACGGGCCCTCTTTTGCTATAACTCCAAAATCATCACATTAAACAAGATCTTATTTTATGCCCGGGGAGTAATGAGCAGAGGCGTAGCTATGATAATTTGCGCCCGGGGACGAACTATAAAATTGGCGCCCCAGCCCCCTGTACGTTTAATCACATTTTTCTTGTGACCGATTTATTACCCTTGTTTACTTATTATAATGTAATGTTGTAAGCCTCATTTTGGCGCCCCGGGACATATGTACCCCCTGTTCCCCACCCCCTACGCCTCTGGTAATGAGTTAACATTATTTTGCCCAAAATTACCAATAGCTTATACTTCTGCATCTTCGTTCCACTAAATGAGCAGTATATAGTTACTAATTTGCAAGGACACCTCCTATTGAAGCCAAGCTGCTCGTCTTTTTACACAATGTACAAACCGTCTTTCGTTTACATAATTTATCCTTTTGCAGCCATTCGTTGTATTTCTCTTGTTCAAGCCAGATATCGTTGAAAGACCAAAGACCTGGCATTTTTAAACACTGAACTTGCAGAAGATGTAAATCGAATCAACAAATTTTGAATTCTCGAGCGTGTAACTTGCGCGAACTTTCTACGTAGAATTAGTGTAATTAACATTTTGATTGGCTAAAACTGATGGACTCGTCCAATCAAATTGAACTATTCGTCAAACGAAAGAAGCCAAGAAAACCAGCTACATCCGAAGCTAACGACCTTGGGCAATTTTATTGGTGACTTCCTTTGATGAAGTGTTTAGTGGCACCGTCTTACTTTGATGAAGAGTGCATGTGTGATTGAAGTCGCCGCCGAGGCATACTTTGGATGGCCAAAGAAAACAAAGCCTCTTTTGTTAATGCGGCGGCAATAAACTGAACGGGTCATCCAAAGAAAGAAACCAGGATAACTAGATTACATCTGAATCTAACAACCTCGGATAATTTTATTTGTGATTCTGGAAAAAAATTAATTTTTGGGGGGTTTATTTCAATTTTCAAAGACTTTTAAAGACCTCAGGGTAATATGCTTGATTTTCCCAAACTTTCAAGGCCTTGAAAATGCTACCTCATTTTTCCCAAACTCTCAAAGACCTTCAAAGACCGTACGAACCCTGTTTAAGTAGGCGATTCAGTTTCTGCATATTTTCAATCTCTGCCACTTGTTAAAGGGACTTATAAAATATCCAAAATGTTTCCACTGCATCGTCCACCGCTGTACATGTTGATGTTTCTCTCTGTAGTATCGATGTGATAACGCTTCAGTTCGTCCTTAGCTGTGAAGCCCGGGAAACATGCTCTCGCAATCCGCCGTTACGTCATCAGATCGCCTGCTCCAGAAAAGCCGTCCTACTCGGTCTGCAGTCTTCGCCTGAATGATGGAATGATGGGTCAGAGAGCGCCTTGGTGTTATCTTAAATACCTTTAAGATAGGACCGCCCCTCGACCGTAGCGCTCTCTCTACACCAATAAAATACGTGTAGGTCACTGAAGTTGCCCTACGTCAAATGCGCATGACTGTACCGGACGCAGTTATGGAATAGGTTGGCAAGTTAAAAATAGTAACGGAATAAGATCTATACACAATTTGAGTTCTGTCACACTGTGCTACACATATGAAATATCACTTGTCCGGAGCAGATAACCTGACGGTCGTACCAAGCATATCTTACGGGGGTAATTATTCTTTCATGTTTCTTTTGAAATGTATATAGATATATGAGATGCCAAGATTATATTCTTGTAAAACTAGACAAATATAGGGAATTTGTTTGTGCAAATTATATTGAGAAATTATATAGGTCTGCGTCTCATGCAATATTAGATTGCAGGAAAGCCAGATTTGGTGAGCTTTTGCAATATTTTGAAGTTTTATCCATTTACACTCTGTAGTGCAATTTTCTTTCAACTCTCGGATGCAGTTATTCTCACGAAAATAAGATCGTATGGTTTGAATAATCTAAATCTAATCTAAACATACATGGAAAATTCAGAATGCAATTTGTAAATTGATTAATTTTTTCATCATATTTGAAATCATAAAGTTGTTATGCGATTAATCAAGACAAACATAATATAAAAATAATATAACATAATCCGAGTTCACTTTATTCGTACCTTCCTGCCCTTATGAATTTTTCCGCACTGTTCTATTTATATCTAAAGAAACATTATGTATGAGTCACAGAACTAAACGATTGTGCAATATAGCATTATGCAGTGCAACTACCAGTGATATGAGCGCCTTGTTTTTCACCCTGAAGTAACTGACAACGAGTTTGTATTATTCATAGATTTGTAGCCTTGTTAGCTAAGACTTACCTTGAAAGACTTTGGACACGTATAGTTTCCATGATTATACATGAAGAATATGTCATCGGTAGGAACATATAATATTGTAATAGTTTTTCGTAATTACTGAGTAAAACAAAATGATTTTAGTCCTGGAAAACATAAAACTGGCGTAGTAATACACATTTTAGCAAACATATCCGTTTAGTATACAGTAGTCTCCCTCTTATACGGCCACCCCTGCTACACCGGCAAAGTGGCCTTACAAGACGGGTGGCCGTTCCAGAGGGGAGCTAAATTTATTATGAGAAGTACATGTATATGTAATGTACGTATTAAGAAACCTTCATATTTCAAAACATTAAATATCTTCGTCTAAATGAAACATTAATCATTAAAAGTTTTTTTTTGTTATAATAACAAATTTATTTCAACTGAATATACGTTACTATTTTTTCTTTCTTGATGTAAGTGTGATTTGCGAGTGGATATTGTTGTCATGCACATTGCAGATGGATTCAGAAACGTCACCTACATCTTGGTACATACATAATTATTTTTCCATTTGCTCCATTTTCCCACTGCTGCTGAATAACCTTCTTATCGGTTACGACTTTGTTTATTCAAATTATTTCAACATTAACTTGTTTTCTCGAGTCTTTTCTACATAAAATTGTTCGGCAAGTCCCCTCCTCTTCCCCCGTTCCCCGATGTCGTCGTGTAGACTAACCGATTTTCTTCTAAAATAATGTATCCGTTAACGTGATGACATTTCAATGTTTGGTAATGATTTTTTCGGTAATTGCCGACTGTATGCGATTCAATTATGCAGACAAAACTTGTGTCGAGCGTACGAAATAGTCTTTGTAAAGGAAACCATAATGTGTTGTCACGTTATTTTTCCGGTCTTTGTCTGGTACCCTGTTGGTTTTTTAAGGTTTTATGTGTGTGTTAATGTACAAAATCTATTTTTAGCATATGCTGACCAGGTGTGTGTGTTAACACCCTGATGTGTTTTTTTTAATAGGAAAATTTCTTTACTTTTAACATAACCTTTTTTTTTCCCATCGGCATTATATCATAATAGGAGGAGTTTTTAGGTCCTAATGTTTTCTATGAGCAGGTTTCTTCCAGGTTGGGTTTTATATCCCATTTTGGTTTCACCTTTCTCTTTATATTTAAAGTTAACCCTGGCTAGAGGTTTCCTACATCCTGTGTATGCTATTTGTGTTGTGCTAGTTGTCTTTTGCTATATGTATACGTATATATACAGTGTTTCTTGCTAGGATAGCCTTTTTCGATATCAAATTTCCCAGTTGTATAATAGTTAGACCTCTAAACACGGTCTTCATTTGTTTAATGATTAATATTTATAGATTTTTAAAAAAAATATTTTAATTCCTTTTGAATTTGGTACAAGCATGGTGTCTTGAGTTTTAATATTTAGTATGGGTTGTTACCCATCCTTATTGTTTTAGTGCTTACATTTATCCCGTTTCATGTCTTGTCTTCTTATTTATCCAATAGGTCTACTTAGATCGAAAATGGATCCGTACATATTTTGTATTTTATTTGTACCTCACCATTATCGATCTTTTTTCATCCTGTATTTATTTATCTTATTTATTCTATTCCGTTTCGAAAACATTTGTTTATTTTCCCTCTAAAACGGGCTTTTTACATCGGTATAGGTCACCAGTGACTGATATGAGAACATGCTTAGTGAAGACTACACGTGTGACAGGTAACTAATTCAGTAGGCTATCTAATGTGTTTTAACTCTGTTGTTCTGCTTGATTTCTCTAGGTGAGCATTTCTTAGCTCTTTCACGGGCCTTCCCACTTCGCGTAGCGCCATGTGGTATCGCCACGTGTTCTCCTTGCTAGTACTTCTCCGCCTGAGTTCCCTGTTCCCCTTCTATCTAATGTTTTTTTCTATAATAATCACCTGTCTGGATGCTCTCATATTCCTAACTATATAATCTGCTATGTCATTTAGTATTGCAGTTCCCATCAAAATATAATATTTGGTTGCTATTATATAGCTGCGTTTTCTTAATTTTCCCAATGATTTCCATTCTTTCTGGGTTTTTTTTTCTCACAGTTTATCATGGTGTGAATTTTTGTAAAGGATAAATGTTTACACAGTGGAAATTTCGGCGATACTCTGACCATATGCCGTCGCACTGCGAAGTCTCCTGTCAACCACGCATCATGCATGTATTTGAACAGGATACTTTTCATTTTTAGAGATTTAAGTCTGACCCAGTTTCCTCAGGCCCTATCCCAATTTACGGTTATGTGTTTCTGTTCTATATTATTTTGTTTCATATTTATCGTGCAATCTGTTATCCATTTGTATGTTGATTTTGTGTCGATTTCCCATAGTTCCCTAGCATCCCTATATTTAAATAGCATTTCTTTTATGGATCTTAATTTTCTTGACATCTCTATTAACTTTATTAGTTTATTGTTTCTGTATATGTCTGTTCTCTGCTTCATAGAGAATCCAAAATAATAGATATAGAGACCTTGCCAATCTATTTTTGGCTCTGCTTTAATTTCCTTAAACCTGTTCAAAATGATGTTGGTGTATTTAATTAGGGTTGGATGGGGGAGGCCTAGGCCACCCTTCTTTCCCTCCCTATATAGTGTTTCCTTATTTATGTAGTGCATTTTAAAACCCCATATGTATTTAATAATTTCGTTATCTATGTTTTTAAGCGTTGCATTTTGAATGTCTATTGATTTTAGTTTAAAATTAAGGTGCACATACATATAGGTTTTTGCTACCTGTGCCCGTTCCAATAGGTTAATGGCGTTAGTGCCCAGATTTTTATATTTTCTTGAATTTTCTCCCTGATTTCTTTGAGGTTTTGTTTATCCTCATTTTCCCCAAAATTTACCCCTAATGTCTTAACTCTGTCTTTAATTAAAGTAGGAGGGAGCCCATGTCGCTTACCTCTCCAGTCACCTATCAAAAGTATCTCTGTTTTGTCGGGGTTTATTTTAGAACCCGACACCTGACCAAATTTGTTAAATTCCTTTACCAATTCATTATAGGAATTTCTATCTTGTATAAAGTTAGTGCAATCATCCGCATGTTGTAACATTTTCACTTCCTCTTTAATATTTGGAATTGTGATTCCCTTAATCTCTTGTTTTTTTTTTAAAATTTTAATGTTAAGTGTTATGTAAAAAAAAGGTGTTGTTGTTGTAATAAAGGTTGTTGTAGGGCTACATCTTTGAGAGAGAGAGAGAGAAAGAAAGAGAGAAAGCTCTCTTAACCGCGTGCCGTCACAATGTTAAACCAGCTACATCTGCATAATTATTTTGCCTGTAATAAGAAGACAAAACATCTATTTCCTCTGTCGGTACGGAACTGAACTTTATTTAATTAAACAACACAAATATATTGACTACATTCTAGAAACACATCTAAAAACTTTATAATAAAAGTTCATGCAATACATATTATATTTTCCCTTTTTCAAGCTTTCCAACTTCATTTATTCGTATAACTTCTGCATTTTAGAATATTATACAAATAGTTAATTCTCAATCAATTTCAAGGTAGCCAAAAGTATAAAAATGTAATGACCATAATTAATGTAACAATTAATTTAAAGAAATGCATTTTACTTATTTTAAAATAGAATATTGATTTAGAATATATTGCTAGATAATATTCTTTCTTACTTAAAGAATACTTTATTTAAATATTAAATCTAAAATGAAGTTGTTGGTAGCAATCTCAAGCTTACAATAAAAAGTACATAAATATAATTAAATATAAATTATTTAGAACATTGAAACATTCCGTTACAATATATTATCAATGAAAGAATTCAGTAGCAATGTTGCACACAAAACAATTTTACCATTAAAATCTCAATCATTAAAAATACTTATTTCTAAAGAAGTTACGAATATATAATTATTTTACCTGTAATAAGAAGACAAAACATCTATTTCCTCTGTCGGTACGGAACTGACCTGACCCTTAAATGCGTGGTCTTTTATATGCATCCTGTGTCAGGTTAACGTACCCCTGGACATAGATGTTTTATTCTCAACAAGTAAAGATCAGTTTTTCCTGGTCTAAACCGGCTTAATTTGACGTCATCTGACATAAGGTACAACTCAGATTTGTAGTTCGTTTGGCATTAGTTACGTCCGAACATGATAATCCCTAAATATTCTAAATCAGGAACATGTTTAATATATTTAAGCCAGCAGCAATGTCCGTCAATCTTTAGATAAGAACCATTTTTGTAGAAACGACTGTCCATCATTAGTTAAAAACCATTCTGTATTTACGTTAACACGGAAGCCTGCTCTATGCTTTACCGATAAGACTTAGGGGTTCACTGACTTTCAGTAAGATTTCTTGCTAATGCCTGGTTTTACAAAATATATATCTGACTGATAAACTTAAGAGCTGACTGACTTTTGTTTTATAACCTATTTTCACTCGATAATGTATATTCGTATAGCTAATGATTTGCGTTGCCAACTTATGCTTCGTATATCAACTATTTTCCTTCAATTAATATATAGTTGTGCTTTGGAAATAAATGAAATTAATCTTAACACACTTTTAGAACTTACTTAATATAAATGAATAAAACATTACTCTAATACAATTTAAAGAAAATATCAATCTTATTAATTTTACTGAAAATTGAATCCTAACATTAAGTAATTCTATTGCTATTACATATAATAGCATAAATAGTGGGCATCCTTGCCTCACTGATCTTTTTATTTCAAATTTTTCCGTTTTAGCTCCATTTACCTGTACACATGAGTTTGTTTTTGTACAGGATTTTAGTCCAATTTAAGAAATTGTTTCCAAAGCCAAATTTCTCTAGTGTCTTGTATAGATAGTTTTGTTCAAGTCTGTCAAAGGCTTTTTCCTGGTCTATTAATACCATAGCACCATTAATATTTAAATATTCTATTATAGTTTTAATGTTTAATATGTTATTTTGTATTTCCCGCCCTTTCGGCCCATTAGTTTGATTTATTTTAATAATTTTGTCAAGACACATTTGAACTCTTTCTGCTAATATTTTACTTATGATTTTGTAGTCTATGTTAAGAAGGGAGATGGGCCTCCAGTTTGTTAGGTCTTCCATGTCCCCTTTCCCTTTGTATATTAGTGTTTATAATCCTTTCCTTCATTGTGTAAGACATGTCTAATTTCCCTAGTGCGATATTATTATATAACCATTCTAGTATGGGCGACAGTTCCCCGCAAAATGTTTGGTAGAATTCTGCGGTGATTCCATCTCTTCCTGGCGATTTATTCTTTGCTAATTTACCTATTGTCTCTATAATCTCGTCTTGCGAGACAAAATCCTCACATTTGTTTCTCTGTTCTGAGGTTATGGTCTCGCAAATTGTCTCTCGTAGGTACGTTTCTATATCTTCGTCTTCTATGTTCTGTGAAGTATATAGGTCCTTGTAGTAACTGTATATGGTTAAGTATTTTAGTTTTGTCTGTCGTTGATTCCCTACCTATTTTTAGCGATTCTAATGTCTTTTCCCCTCCTCTTCTTAACTCCTCCCTTCTGTATAACCCTTCTGCATTTTTTTATAATTGTGTAAATTTCCCGGCCTTAATCTCCTTTCCCTTTTCTAATTCCTTTTTTTAGGTTTTTAAGTTTTTCCTCTAGTGTTTTTTTTATGTCCTGTATTGTAATTGTTTTTATGTGATTTTCTAAAGCTTCTATATCTAGTTTAATTTTTTTAACCCTAATTTTGGACTGATAGATTGCTGCTTTTTAAAAAATCCCTTTTAGTTTGTCCCATTCCTGAATGATATCCAAATTCCCTTGATTTTTAAATTTTTCTATTTCTTTTTTTTATTCCCCCCCCCCCCAAATTCTATTTTCCAAATTTTTATTATTTAGTTTTCATTGTCTTCTCCACCATCTTTTCCCTTTATTTTTCCCTATTTCTACGAAAAATAAATTATAGTCCGAAATTTTATACTCTAATATCCCTGCTTTAATATATTTATTTGTCTCCAATTTAGATCCCCAAAATGTATCAATCCTACCACCCCTATCCCCTTTATATTCAAATGTATATTCTACCCTTATTATGTTTAGCTGTCTGTATATATCAATCATGTTTTGTGATTTCATAATATAGTCCATTTGTTTGTTTTTTTAAAAGTTTGTCCGTTTTGGATAGTCCGCCTTTCCTGCCGATGTCATCCCCTACCCAATTAAAGTCTCCCCCTATAATCAAATTACTTGCAGTATATTTTTCCAAGTATTTACCTAACTCTTCTATGAATTCTTTTCTTTTATACATTTTGGCTGGTACATAAACATTAATAAGATGGTCCCCTCCCACTTTTATGTGTATTAATCTACCCTTAAAAAAACTCCCTTCTTCTACCCTTTCCCATTTACAACTCGCTTATTTTTTAAAATTATTATGCGTCTCTTGTATAAACAGTATGTCAAAGTCTCCTATCTGTGTCAGTTTATTTACTTTCTCCTTATCTAATCCATTTATGTTAATAGACAGCAAACAGAAGTTTTGTTCCTCCATTTGTGTTTCTTTACCAGGTTGCCGCTTCAGTACTAGTGGTTATTTGATTTAATGTGACTAATGTATGTATTAATTTCCTACTTTTCCCCCTTTTGGGGGATCCTGGGTCATCTTTCCCTAATTTCACCGTACTATCTAATACTTCAAAGTCACTGGTGACATGTGAAGTGAATAAAGTATCAATATAGATGTTTTCTTTGGCCATATCCTCAGGGGCAAGATCACTTGTTACATCCGTTATGGTTTCCATTGTCAAACTTTCCTCTTCCTTTCCACTCGGATCTTTTAGGGCTTTCGTCGCCACTTTCCTTGGTCTTTCTTCTCCCAAGGATTTGGATCGACCCTCCTTCTTTCCGTCTCCCTCTTTTTCCAATATTCTCTCCTCCAGTGACGAAGACAGGTTCGTCGCTTTCCGTTTCTTCGTCACATTTTTTTCATGGGAATGGGCGTTGATGTTATTAGGGGTTCCGGACATTCTGAAATGTCAAAAGATCCCCTACTTTCCTCGTTTATTAGAACTTCAAAGGGGTTGCATGAGGAGAAGGCATGTATTGTCGTACTTGGCGTTTTGTAGCCCGTTTTATTTGGCGTCAATATATCTACCCATTTCTCCTTGCTTTCTGGTGTTCTGTTTCTATCCCTTGCTTCTTTTTCGTCTCTTACTTGTCTGACCAGTTCATCTACAGTGGTTCTTGTTTCTGTCTGGCTTGAGGTGGCAATTCCCGCTGTCACATTAGCATACGTTTTTTCCCCATTTTTGTAAACCGTTGATGTGTACCTCAACCGGCCTTGGCCCAATTTCTCGTTCAAAAGGGGGATGCTTCATGGACATATGCCTGCTTCCCTTTGACCCTGAAGGATTGACATGTTAGTAGCGGTCTTGATTGGTCTGTAGGGTACAACATATACTTTTTTTGCCCTGCATTTTGCAACGCCGCAATTTTTGCCATGTCCACCCCCATGGCATGGAGGGCTGTTAAGACTTCCACTTGGCGAGAGGCTGTATCCTCGCCACCAAAATCAATTAGTTGGCACCCTCTTTGTGGTAGGCTAGAAGTACGTTATCCTCTACCACTATGTCAAAATTAACATGTAACCTCGACTTGCTCCCTCTTAGATCTTCAGGTTTGTTTGTTTGCACGTGGAACTCCAGCTGTGTTTATTATCTGATTCATTCATGGGATTCTGGATATGTTTTTGTGGACATTTTCATTGATACTTTGTGGATCATTTGAACTTTGTGATAGAGAGTGATATTCATCCTGTGCTTATATAGACTGATATTTATGTGTTTTGACTTAATAGGACACTATAATTTGTGTATTCATTAAACTTGAACCAAACTATTCTTTGAAGTAGGTAAGAATGGTTCATATGTTCAAGTTGAATTAATTTGTATTTATGAATATTTGAATTTGCTATATTTTTGTTGTAGTTGTATTTAGCATCATTTGAATGGAAGTTCCCAACAAGTTTGTCATTAAATTGTTTTCCTTAGTATAATTGTAGGAAATATGTTACTTTAAAACAAAAGGAAAGAAAGATTTTTACATCTTAAAATCTGTATAATACCAGAGTTAGAATATAGGTAGTTCCAAACACTCGAGCTACGCTTCTGATAGGTGAATGTTTCATGTGCGATAACTTAAAGACCAGCAAAACAAAATCAACAATATAATGTTATAGCTGACATTCTGGAAGCGTGACTTAGGATCTGATGTGCGGAAAACATAAAAAGCACAAACTTAATCACAGTTCGTTAAAATGTGCTCTGAGTGAGGGTTTTGTGGTGCATTTTCTACATTTTAATTCCAGCGCAAGAGACTTTGAACACTGGGGTGGGAATTTTGAAGTTCAATAGTAAAGGATTATTTACTTAATAAAATATGTTTATTTATAAACCTTTTTACCTTTCCTTTTGTAATTCCATTTATTTCTAATTATTTTGAGTAAAAGTGTATATTTAAAAAAAATTATTTAGATAATTTCAACTCGGCATGTGATCTACGGCTTCAAAATAAACTTTGCAAAAATTTCAGGCTCCATTGACACGTCGAGTAAGCACAATCGTAGCGATAATAGCACTTACAGATTAAGACATTCATTCAGAAAACTTTCACCGTTACGGCGGCAATAATTTGTCTTGCATGCATTTTTCAATGACATTGAACCATGCTGATAAAACATTCGAACATTTTGAATTTGCCCCGGGCGCCGGTGGCTAGGGGGCGCCAAATGGGGCCCAAATCGGCCCAAAGCATCAACATAACTGCGCAACAGGGGCAGCCGGGGGCGCAAATATGGGTGTTTTGCCCTGGGCGCCTAATATCCTCGCCACGCCACTGGTTTCACGTGCTATTAAGCGTAAAGCTGAAAAGGACGCACATAGTTTTTATATTTGAATTACACATTGGGCCACAGTCTTGAATAGAAATACGTTTGGAGTACGTATGGGAAGGAAAGACTTTGTGTATATACGGCAATATTTGTCCTTCTAAGAAAGGCTTCATATAAGCAGCGATCGTTTACATACCAGCGATTATAACAAAGCGTGCAGCAATTTCTCCAAGAATCACAATTACAGGCAGTATCGCTCACCACTACAAACTAATGGGCTTCGGAGACAGATGGATATATGAAAGCATAGGATGAATTAAAAATTTTGACATGGAATGTTTGCACTATTGAAAATTAATCAAAGAACATTTGTTATTACATGTCAAATATAGTATCATTTTCTAATAAGTAACATAGTATACGAAACCTATCAGGGTATTTATTGACATATAAAATGAATTCATGAAAGCCAGACTTAATGGTGGAGAGTATGTAAACTATTTTAGACAATAATTAAAAACTATAATGATGCTAACACTGTATATTCAAATATATTCATGCCTTCTGCAAAATAGATATAGTTACTTGCAATCCTCATAAAGATATCTTAATTTCTTTTATTTTTGGCGACCTGAGGGACCAAAAATATATAACTTGATATTTTTGATGAAATAAATAATGATGTAAATATTCATAAATCATTATATTTACTGGTGTTTTTAAATGTCTGTAATTATATCCTTTCCAATAGAATCCATATTGATTTTGATATTGAAAATAATATCAGAGTTTATATGGACAAATATACAAATGTATTTGGTTATTAGTTGCGTGATATGTATAAAGCAAATAGATTAAGGATAGGTATAAGTAGGTCTTTTACAGATCGTAAAAATGCAAGCTTTACGTACACAATGTGTTAAAGACTGTATTTTACATTTTCACAGTGTTACAACATTGCGCGCTGACTCTTATGTGTAAAATATTATTATCCACTTACCGATTATGCTTTAAACTGTGTCGCTAGTCCTTCTTACCAGGTGAAGGCTGAATATATTAAAAATGCACACAAATAGGATCCGCAACATGATGCTGCATTTCATCAAGATTAATATGCATCAATATATTTTAAAATTATTTGCTGAGCTAATTTAAATTTATGTCACAGCAATATATGAGATAAAATAAAGAGTATTGAAGCGAATCTCTAAGAACAGCGCATATATGGGTTAGATAATATTTAAATTTATATTTTGATCTTGTGTTAAAGTTTGCAAGGTTTGGGTGCCTTACACTGAAGTACTATTTGTGACGGGCGTTGTTATGCCGTTTACCGGGTCCACTTGTTACAACGCGGCAGACATCTTTAGTTTGCGTACAACTCTAAATGTTGGTGGTCTTAATTCAACGATAACGACGAAACTGTTGTTATTGCCAGATCTTACTTTACCTTGAATAATCTTTCAGCCGCAATGGCAACGAGGTGTGAGCATCGCTTTCTATTGGGTAGTCGGATTCAACCAGTTACAAATCTAGAGCTTGTAAATTAATTCCATGCATGAACACTATAGGTATCACGGTACTAATTGATTTTTTTTTATAGACATCGATGCTAGTGTTTTGTGAAATAAACATACTTTCTATCCTACTTCTGCAGGCCTGTCACACACAGTCAAAGATAAATCTTAAATTGTCAATTTGACAAGAACAAAACCTGGTACTCCACTGCATTTGAGAGAGATAACTCTGCTAGAACTAGACAGGGCTAAGAGTTATCTAGTCACAAGACTGTTTCACCCGGGTGTTCCACATAAAAAAAATCATAAAAATACATAATATGACTTAGATATGAATTAAATTAATCTGACATGTTGCCAAGAGCTTAACTTTTTTAATAGAAAAAAAAGCCTAACAGAAAGTACAACTGTTACATAATGCACCAATCACAGCTAGTGTTGTTTATTTCTGAATGCAAGGTTCCCTATACTCTAAGCTCCCCTACCTGGGGTTGTACCGTTATACCATTACAGTTAGTGGTGTACTAAGCGTTTGGCCTAGCAAAATTCCCGCCATTATGTGCGAATATCTAAGCGTTGAAAAAGCACAAACACAGGCGACGTTTAATTTGCGCTTTAAACCTCTAGAGCCATGACAGGACGACCTGGTGTACTGGACCAAATCGGACGACAGGTACCAGATATTGACAAGGATTACAAACTACTGGTGCAATAGTTCTAGGGCCAACTCCGTGTTGCCGTACCACAGTTCAAACTATGACAAAATGAGGACGCAAAGCAAATGATATTGAACGATAATATCTTACCAACACGTGGCTAACTCGGTGTTAACAAATTCTCGCGCTTGCCACTGAACAGCGCATGAAAACCTCTATAATATTTATGACGCAATATTTATTATAAGTACGCTGTCCATATTACCAATACGCTTACAGCCGTAATCTATCCTTCAAGTGCAACGTACAATCGCTAGGTCATTTCTTCAGAATAGGAAGAAGAGCTATAATAAGAATACACACTGTGCAACACCACTGTTGCTTGGCCAAAATGCCATCATCTGTTAAGTATTGGATAGAGAATGCAATTACTTTAACTTTAATCGAAAGCCTTAATGGGCATAGCAACAATCGCGTTGTTGTCGTGCCATTAAATATGAGGTAGTCCGACACTTAGTTCAACCTTATTGCATTATACGCACGAAAACGGTCAAACTATTTGCGCGTCCAAAGAGATGTACCAACAACTCCGGAAAGAACCGATCCATTAAATTTAATATTATCGATTTGACTGAAGAGCTTTGTGACACAAAGAATAAGGCAAAAGACTACCGAGCTGCCTCACAAAACTTACACCTCGGAAGTTTCTGAAATGGAAACAAATACTCCAAACAAACTTTGAAAAAAAAAAACGCCAACCGGCTTCACATTAATGTTTTGGTCTCGTCTCGTCCATGCCTGCAACGTCAACAAAATATTTTAAGATACCTGCATATTAGTTTTTATTTGTTTGTTTACTTAGAACTCAAACAATAGTAGCACTTTTATATTACTTGTTACGCATATTGTATATTTAAGTTTTGTTCATGGGATATAGATTGGGTTGATCATGCGTAAACACCATGTTACATAGATAATTTGTGTCCATAATTGCAGAATATCTTTTAGATAATGTTATAAATTTTTACTTGGGTTAGGGTTCTAGACCCACCATTAATGTTGAACTTTAATCACGTGGGGATGTATTTCGATATATGTCACGTGGAATGAGTCATAGAATGAGTGGTAATAAATTCGTGGAGATAAATAGAAGGAAGAAGACGATTAATCCTATTACTCTTCTTAATTTGTTTTCAGTCTGCAAAATCAATTAATGTTGCGTTTATATTTAATTTGAGACGAATTATTTAAATTATTTATGCTGTTTATAAAACAGTTTGGACTAAACGCGGATTAATATTGTCATTCAAAGACGTTCTGGACAATAAAGTTCTGAAGCATTAAAACTGTTGGCACTTCTGCTCATTCAAGTCTTTTGACACATAAGTAAATTCAGAACATGCGATTCATTTGAAACACATTGTTCGGTTGTACCTGTGATTCAATTTTCAGGATTATTTGGAATTTGATTCACATCACTGAAGGTTCCTTTCAAAGTTTAAGCTTCTAACTTACATAATTCAATTTGCGATATTTTACAAAACTTGTTAGTTTTCCTTGTTTATGTTGTTTTAATGCTACACTCGTATCATAATTACCACTGAAAGCCACTCATTTGTTTACAACGTTATCTTGATGTACGACATTCAGTTCATATAGTCACGTTATGAAGACCATTTAACTTTATTTTAGTCGATAATGTTAGAAGACAACAACGTGCATTATGTTAAACATACTTTTACCTGTCTGGCGTAAAAGTATTGATTTTCTTTTTATGAATGAGACGTATACAACACTGCATATATTGAGACAGATAGTAGCCTTTTTGAACTTTTGGATATAAACACTCATCCACTGCCGCCTCTCTCTCTCTCTCTCTCTCTCTCTCTCTCTCTCTCTCTCTCTCTCTCTCTCTCTCTCTCTCTCTCTCTCAAACAAGCTATTTTCAGGCTTGCAAAACGTCCCACGAGGATGTGAATTTGAACTACAGAAATCAATGAACCTTTCTTTAATAAAAGGACTTTCAGGTACTAATATTCTAGGCAATTGAGGTATTTTTTAAATCATTTGTTTGTATTTCCTGTTTATATGTGCAAACGCGCTTAAAACTGTACTGATGTGGATACTCAGAATGGTCAGGATATGCACCCTAATGTTGT
Source organism: Unio delphinus (assembly GCA_029339505.1). Taxonomy (NCBI): domain Eukaryota; kingdom Metazoa; phylum Mollusca; class Bivalvia; order Unionida; family Unionidae; genus Unio; species Unio delphinus. Next base: position 10,817,963 of record JAQISU010000306.1, read on the forward strand.
TGTTGTTGTTGTTGTTGTTGAAGGGTTTAACGCATTCTACATTGATAAAAGTATAATTACATTATATTTGGAAGAATCAACGAACTCGCGTAGTTTTTTCCTATAATAAAAACGTGAATGTAAGCCTTCCCTTTTCAAAGATTATTTTTTACAATTTGCTCAGTAATCAGTTGCAAGGAGAACCTGTCATAGAACCTTTCAAATAATTTAACATTGATTGTTAATTATGTTTTGAATTAGCAAATAGTACACCATCAGCTGTGTACAACAAAATACAATATTGCACTTAATTTACGGTGTAAAGCATTGCTATTTTCAACTATGTCAATATCAAATAATATCAATAGCAATATAAATAAATGATCACCTTGCATGATATTAACACATGATTAAATGATTGCGATATTTATTCATTCTATTTGTTACACACTCTTACTGATAAATAAATAGCTCTCAAATCGATGTCAAAGTCGATGCAAATCAATAAATGCACATTCTGGTGTTTTTTTTTAACCAGTGCTCCAAGCCTTTTAAATAATGGAATGAAGTAACATTCATTAATGTATGAGTATGAAAACAAAATCAAACTATATATATATTTGTAATTTTATTGAACTTTTGTGTGCATTTAAACTATCTTTAAATTCAATAAATGTGTCAAGTATGTATTTAAGCGTTAGTCATCTTAGTTCCTTTTATCATTTATATCACCATTTGTGTGTATTGTAAAAAATAGAACCATTGCTCTAGGCATTTGGATCAATTCACTTATTACTGTACCTTTTGTCTGGGCAATCATTCAACACACATATATTATTCTTATCTATTATGATAAAAATGTTGGGATAATTTTTCAGCGAATTTAACAAGAGTCAACAACACTTTAATATCAGTTGAAAAGGCTAAAAGAAAAAATATATGTCTTTACACATTTTAATTGATAAAACAGACAAATGTCTTTCAAAGACTCCGGTGATATCTTTTGAGGATGGGTGGGTGAAATGTTCACAATTCAACCTTATGGTAATGATAAAACGGTCGATCAAGTTTTCACTACTAGTTATTTTATCAACAGTATACGAATAATTTCCAGGGCATAGCGTTTGCTAAATCGTGTTATATTTAAAAATAATATGTGGTCGATTGTTCCAGTTCTGCTTATTTCCATTAGCAAACATGCATCATTTTCCTTTTCAATGCAGGCTGTCGAATAACGCACCAAATGAGCATTTTAAGAGAGCATCTATGATAATCTTTATATGGAAACGTACATTACATTGGAAAATAAAACAGTTTGCTACAAAAGGAGTTAACATCTTTTTGTGTTGAAACCTATAGCTACGAGAATTATGTTATACTTGTGTTTTAAAGGTTCTATAATAAAAGAAGTGAATGTGCAGACTAATGATACGGTAAAATTCCATTCTAAATACACAAAGATTGCCAGGAATCTAGATTTAGGACATGTTCATCAATTATCCAAAGAGAAAGAAATTACATAATGCAAGCAGTGAAATGTATTTTCGAATAAATGAAAGAAGACGTAGTTTAGAAAATAGATTATATTATTTCCTTTAATGTAATACATGACAATAATTTGGGTGAATATAAACTGCAATGTAAAGTAAGAGAAATACAATGACATCCATCTGCATTTTTAAGATCATGTCAACCACGTGTTTACATATAGCTCTTCTTTGCGATGGTGTTGAACTATATATATATATATATATATATATATATATATATATATATATATATATATATAAACTTGTTATAGCCACCCATGTTTTACTTTATCTCTAGAGATAATCTTCTATAAATATATCACGATAATGTCTCAATGGCATAACAACACAGCGAAAATAGTTCAGACCACACCATATCGTTCCGCACATATTTACACTGACTGTACATCATCGGGCAAACGCAAGTATTTAAGCACATGGAAAATAGATCTTAAGACTTGACGAATGTTTATTAGGAATAAAAGGATTTCTCTATTCACGTAGGTATGCTTTAGAATACATCATATTTGATACATTTATGAAAACTTGAGTTAGGATATAAAAGCGGGGATACGTTCATGTTGTAAGGAAAGAATCTAAATTTTGCGCTTGAATGCATACACGTTTCGAAATTGTCTAGCAATACCATCTATTCGATACGTATACAATTTACTTAGAGGAAGTTCCGTTGGGGTTGTAACAATTGAAGATCACGGACATAATGAAAAGCAAAACTGGTCTAACTTATGTGAACCATACATTGCTGCACCGATAATTTTTTTTTTATGTCTATCTATTCATTACATTATCTCTAAGTCATCAAAATTATTCGTATGAGAACAGTTTTAAATCCTTAAAGAAGTACCATCAAGCGTACTGCATCAGCTTTTAGATGACCAGTATAGAAAGCACGCGACGTTGTGAAAACACGCGACGTTGTGAAAGCAAGCTCTGTAGAGTAATTACTACTTTGATGTATAATACATATTTATTTTATTATTAAAAATCTGGCATGATTGCAACGCTGTTAAGATCATCTTCATGAGCATATCATTTTAGTATAATTATTAGCATTGTAGTTTCATAGCCTAGAAGTATAATTTCTAGTGTATGTTATGTGCATGTATTCTGATATGCATATGACTCATCAGACGGATTTACTGCATGGTGACTATTTTTAAATTCTCTAACGGGTTGTTCAATTATTCTTCCTGGTTTCACAAAACAGAGAACGAAAATTGGCGAATAAACTGATTCCTGAGTAGTTTGTTAATGATTACATACCTCATGACACTTCATATTGTCTTCTTGCGTAAGAAGTATGCTTTGTAGGTATACATGTCCATCCTTATAAGTTTATTTCCACTGACATTGTTCATAATCAAGCACAACAACCGTTCAACCGTTTGCCATATTGTACATTGGCGTAGTAATACCTTATTCCTAATTTATGACTCCTATACACAAATATCACGAAATTTAAATTCTTTAATTATTTTTGATAGATTCGAGAGGAAGCCTTTCTCTTATACCATGTGTTTGACTAACACTGATTAAATCGCATTTTTCTAACTTTCATGTTTGACAATTTAATTCATTTGATCGAGTGTAACATTTTAGAGAAATGCTCATGCCCACACTGATTCTATATATCATCCTATGTAAGATAGGATAGGACGGGTCATGCTACGTAGTAAGTGAATGGTATAATTACAGAACAATACCAAACTTATTTCCAGTCGAGCAAATTAGCAGCTCCATGTCTGCATTAGGTGCCATCCAGAAGTGATTGCATACGAAATCCCTCCGATTGTGAAAGTATCGTAAAGTGTAATAGATTTATTACTTTAAATAATGTAACTCTGATCACACTTTGAAGTAAACCCGAGTAATAAAAGTCATAAAAATCATCGTTTTTTCTCCATTTTTGTTGAAACATTGGAGGACCTAATCTGCTGCTCCTTGAATTAAAACTAGTATTATAAAATAATTTGGACTCACTCATATGTTTAAACAGTATTATAAAATAATTTGGACTTACTCATATCTTTAAACAGTTTTTTGGTCATATGTTAAGAAATAACTAGATTCTAAGTTAACTTGACAGGCATAGTGGAACTATTATACAATTCTATAATTTACATTCTCAATAATATTAATAAATATAATATGACAGAAACAGAGATTGATATAAATACAACCTTCCTAATTATATAAACTGCAATAATATGTCTAAGCTGGAATTTGCTAATGCATACAAATACGAGTGAAATATATTATTCCTCAAACGGTAGTTTATTTGTGATTATCATTGGTTCAAAAGGAGTGACATCATTATCTATCATTATTTACATTTCTATGACTTGTGGGTTGTTGTACTGGTGCTGGTATTACATTTATAAGTGCAAATATTGTACTACACATCCTCATATACTATAATTTAAACAATATTTTTTTTTTACAGTTTTCGTTGAGTCCAATGATTTGAAGCATTTTGAAGGGGGAAACATTGCTGATCACGTTGAAGACTTATATAAATGTACTTCAGTACGGAAAGTTCTCTAGACAAATTTTGATGAGTGTGTCATGTAAGAACACCATATATTGATGCTGTGACCATGTACCAGAAATTACTTTATACTAAATCTTCTGTTCTCTTTTCTCTTAAATAGGAATGATTATATATGTATGCTTATAATGAACCACATTGAATGTTTTTCCCTGACATTTTTGGCATGTTTGTCAGTCTGTCTCTCTACGGGATAAAAACTGATTATATTGGTAGTTCACAAAGAAGCAAACTTAATGGGAAATAACTCTCAAAAATTCTTTAAAAGAGCTGAAGGAGTTATATGAGAAACTAAATAAAGCCAGTATAAATTACAGAAAGAGAAATAAATTCCTGACGTGTAAAATTTAGTTGATAGAGAAAAATATCATTATAATTCGATGAATAAACTTTAGAGATCACGTAGTTGTGGACATTATTCTGTTGACATAATATATGCAAATGGTTCTGCTTTAAACTTAACAAAGTTTATTTTGTGTGCAGATTTGATGTGATATTGAGATCATTATAAGCCAGCAAATATGTACAAACACTGTAGTCTTCATTTAATGAAACAAAAACAGGCAAACATATTCCATCAGACTTATGCATCTATATTAAGAACGTAATTAACGATACTGAACATTTATCTTATATTGAAAAACATCGTATTTTCTGACTATTTAAAAGCAAAAAAAAATTAGCTGTCGAATAAATTTCATCAATCCATGTTTATGAATTAGTGTTCTTTCACAAAGGGAAATATAAAAAAAATAATTTTACTCAAATAGCTCATCCTACACAAAAATCACTTTTTATTTACACTTTATCAGGTTGGAATGTTTATGTATGATGAAAGCGCATCTAAAACGACCATGATACAATTTATTAAATAACTGATGGAAACTATACTTCAGTTAGAAAAACCCATGTAGATATGTTCTATAATCGAAAATGATATTTGTTATCAAAATAACAATTAGACTAGGAGATGATGATGGGTTTATGGGTGATTAATGAAAATCGAGTTGCCAAAATTGTAGTCAAGATAAGTTTAGTAGCAAATACATTTTAAATATTGCAAATAAAGCTTTAAGAAATACATTTTACCCACATATATGCACACACACACACACACACACACACACACATATATATATATATATATATATATATATATATATATCCCTCTTGGCATCCGTCCGTCTAAGTAAGACGATGGCGTAGCTACAGATTCACACACACACACACACACACACACACACACACACACACACACACACACACACACACACACATATATATATATATATATATATATATATATATATATATATATATATATATATATATATATATATATATATATATATATATATATATCTGAAACCGTAAAACTCCCATGAAAATGTTATTTTCTATGATAATTATTAAGACTGTTATCTAACTTTAATTTAACTTGTTAGTATTAATGGTGCCTAACTGAAAGAAACAAACGCGCCCTTCGTAGATTTTAAGTGATTAACTTCCATCAAGCTTGCCAACTCAGTACGGCTCACATAATAAGCGTGATGTGACTTGAACTGATACTTTTCACATTCAAAAACATTTTCGTGACTGCAATCCCTTTTCAAACACAACAAATAAAACCCAAAGCAAACAAAAATCGACACACCACCTGAATAATGAGAAACATTTGTTGAACGTTTTATATTTTTACAGTGACCAAACTATATTTTTTTCTTCTATTTAGATCTGACTGGACCAGAGGTTTTAATAAAGAGACATTGTCTAGCTTCTGCCTAGATTAATTATTGAACGAAAATGACTTCAATTGGAATACAATGTAATATTGAACATGCGAATTGCGATAGTTCATCCGACAGCCAGTCAGTAACAGTGCAAGCTAAAAATGAACTCTTGCATGACAATGATGACAGAGATCAAGAAAAATCGTATCTTGTTCACGACTTGCATAGATCGGAGGCTGATGGAATGTCATTGTCACAAACCTTCGCTGAAAGTGGAGAAACGTCTTCTGATAGGGTAAAACAGACACAGGACACATCAAAAGAAGCGACGATAAACAGCGGACATTTAAATCCAATATTCGCTCCAAAACATAATGGGGAGGAAAATGCAAAGAGGCAGATCGTCTTTGAAATCGATTCAAAAAACGACACCAGGACAAAAAAGCAAAAGCCATGCGCAGTTGTAGCACCATTTCTACGCGAAACCGAAACAAATGATAAGGACGAGACTGTCTTGAAAAGTTCATCCATCGTTAATGGTGAGGACATGGATATTGTTTCCAATCCAGATATACAGAATGCGATAGTCCGTCAACCAGACTGGTGTCTTTCTGAGGCGTCGCAAAAAGAAAGTGAGGAAATCAAAGACAATGCTGAGGACATTTATTTAGCTCAAAACTCAACAGAGCCTTGTATTTACAACAGGAGTTATTCTTTGCCCTCTATTGAATTTACACAAGTCAGCGGAGATAAAGGTTATTTGGACGGAACGTTCACCGAGTCAAATTGTAGTATACTAAGGTCAGATGATATAACCAAGACACACGTGGTTCCACAGGGCTGTGAATTAAATGGAAACGAAAGTACACACGAGGACAAAATTTCAAGAGATTTTGGAGATGAACAATCTTCTAATATTTATCAAAATGGGAGGTCATGTCCGATTCAATCTCAAACTTCAAATAATATTTTGAATGTGAAAGATTCAAAGGGTCAGAATTTTTTGAGCAATCGAAAACATTTTACTGAAAGGCACCTAAGAAAGAATAGAAACGCGCGAATGAAACAAAGGATATCCAGATGTCATAGGGTTCGAATGGGAATGCCCTTGTACAAGGTGCGTTTTGATGCAATAATTTTGAAACAGCACTGCAAGGGTCACACGCGAAAGATAAAGATTAAAGGAAAATACGGGCTTGAAAATAATATCCCAACTAAGGATGATAGTACTGTAAAGCTTAAGATTCCAGGAAAGAGCGGAGTCAAAGATACGACAAAATGCAAGTCACTGAGTAAGAAAGAGGGTTTAAATGGAACTTATCTGCCGCGTGCAGGAGATCAACTAGTGGAAACCAATATAAATGATATTTCATCAAAACCAGAAATCTCATTGAAAGTGAGACAAATGTCGTGTAGGTTGAAGGAAACGCCATTAAAGAAAAGTGGAAAGAAACAAGACATTCAATCCATGAACAGTTTAACAAAGAATCAAAAACGTAGCAAAGAAAACAAATCAGCTGATGTAAGGGTTAAATGCAAAGATGATATTCAGCCAAAATCAAGTCAAACAAAGAAAGTAATTCGTGTAATTGATAACCTAATTATCCAAGTAAAGATGTATGTTTACGTATTCTTCTATTTTGGATACAAATTCGGAACCCAGACAACACTTAATTGGCGTACATTTTATTCATCGATTATAAAATGTGTAAATCTTGACTTCGGTTGTATACCCTTAGTACAAGTTACTGTTGCACCGGCCAGTGAGCTGATATATTGTATTGAGTTTGAGAATGAATCGCGTCGACGTCAAACATTTCGTACGTATTATAACCAATATATTGTAGAAAGACTTGTTAGAAATGGATTTTTCTACTCTGAAGGAGAAAATCAAATAGTATGTTACAGATGTGGTGGTATATATGGTAGGTTGCCTGATGGCGATATTCCTGAAAGAGCTCATCATTCCGGTTGCCAGTTCCACGGTGAAGCTGATCCTGGTAATCACAATGCGATTCGCGAAAGAGAAAGACACAGAAGCATGGGCGACAACGCTAGATTGCAGGGTTCTAGCAGTTCAACACAATCAAGTCCTAGTCGGGACATGGTAAGTGGAGGACCTGAACAGTGTTAGATAATGTTATATTAAGACAACATCCAAAAATATTTATTTTACTTTAAAACGTCTTCTAGTCATAAACTATAAAAAAGTATGCAGAACTGGATGCTTTATCTGGAAATCCAATCAATGTTTTCGAACTTTGGTGACTATATTAAATGTTTAAAACATTAAATGATCCAAACAGGGCCAGCCTTAGGCCAATTGGTCGGATTTAATCTGGCCAAGCGCTCACAAGGGCCCCGAGCGTTAGTAACGTTTAAAAAGTAATGTAAAAGCAAATGAATAAACTTTTAAGATCAGTATCATATAAAACATTTTTCAAAGTTTATTTCCATTACTTATGCCCTGCGCTTAAATCCAGAGGGCCCCGTCAAAATGATCCAAATCGGGCCTCGAGTTTGTAAAGGTCTTTGCTGGCTAAACAGTTTGACTTGGCGCTGTCATCTTCAAATGTGTAAGAAGCAACAATATGAATTGCTATAACTCGCATGCAGTGAGCGAGTTGGGATTATCTGAGAAAAGATATTACCGAAACTATTGATATCAATTATCGTAAACAAAGCTCAGATGTGAACAAAAATATTTGTCTTGCAGCTTGATTTAAAGGATTTTCTGTATCTAGATTAGTTATAACCTTTAAATCGGTATTATACGTATAATCATTCATTAATCATTGAGTATTCTTATTCCACAAAATATTGAATACATTTATATAATATCAATCGAATATCTGATTTCTACCCATGACAAAAGGTCTAAAAATATGTAAGTGATCTTTAAGGCGTATAGTGTGTGTGTGTGTGTGTGTGTGTGTGTGTGTGTGTGTGTGTGTGAGAGAGAGAGAGAGAGAGAGAGAGAGAGAGAGAGAGAGAGAGAGAGAGAGAGAGAGAGAGAGAGAGAGAGAGAGAGAGAGAGAGAGAGAGAGAGTTATTTAAATCTCTGTATTGCACTACGAATCGGTACCATAGAAAAATCGAGAGAGGGATATCTTTTTCTCAAGGTGCCTGGAAGAGTTCCTCATAATGTGCTGCAAGTATTTATCGATTATTTTCGACGACAGAATGATCCCGCTGGTAAGTAGCATTGCATTATTGCATGTGCATTATTTAACGTATTTACACTCGTAAAAAGTGTGATCTCGCTTCCTCTTTCTTTGATCGTTGCTGAATGCTTAATTTTTGTGCAAACATATTTCCGAAAGCAAATAAAACAGTGTGTGTGTGTGTGTGTGTGTGTGTGTGTGTGTGAGAGAGAGAGAGAGAGAGAGAGAGAGAGAGAGAGAGAGAGAGAGAGAGAGAGAGAGAGAGAGAGCGCTGTTATTGTCGTGAAAATTGTAGTTTTGTGGACAACGTATTATATAAACTGAGACATTGATTATATTACCCAAACAAATAATGGAATGCATATTATTATACATTGAGAAGTGCGTGTAATACTTTTTCAATTATTAGTCTCCCATTTCAAACGTAGAGTATAAAGACGGATATGTTGTATTCATTGTCAGTTGTAATTTTTGTGATGCCAATATTGCAATGTTCATTAAATAAATCAAAAGACGAATTATGGAATTTGTTCTATCTCTTTTGGAAATAGGCAAAACTAGATTATAGGTAAGCGCATGCATCTTTAAGAAAGATTTGTTTCCGGAAAATCAAGGTCACGGTTTGATTGCGAATTAGGAAATCATTGAGTGAAAATAGATTTTAAATGGGTTCACACCATTTCAAAGTGGGATAAGGAATTTACTGCGAATATACAATTTACTACATAATAAAATATTAAAATCTTATATGCATGAATTCCGCGAGGCCCAGGCCGTGTGGCCGAGTGAATCAGTTCCATTTGAAGTTGGAGCGTGTGAGTATTTATTTTTGAAATATTGTTTGATGATATATTAAACTAGAATAATATTAATACAATATCTTTCGTTGATTTAGATTTATGATTTTCATGGTTATTTCGGATAAATGTCGCACTTGATATAAATAAGGACTATGTCTTTACAGGAGGAAGAGGCGGTCGACCGATCACTGTCATCCCACCATTTCCGTTCGATGAAGGTAATCATGTTGTCTAGTACTAGTATAGAAATCTTTAAATTGGAATAAAACTCTTTAACATATTTCAGATTGTGTCTCTCCGATGCGTTCAAACAGAAAATACAGATATTTTGAATAAATATATAGTCTGATCTGTTGATTGATATTAACACATTCAGTTAAAAATGTAAATTTATATTGGAATGAAGAAGGCATGTTCAATTAGTTCATAGGCAGTCTGTATTGAGGTCATTTATTCTGGTCGTATAGCTATGAGATCACAATATTTAGGCGTTGGAAGTACAGCTTTGGGCTATAGCCTGACTTCTGACAATAATCCTAAATGCTAATAGTTCTATTTTCTTGCCTGAAGAAAACAACTTTTTTTCCTCAACATCTACTCACTATAAATTGTTATAATTGACTTATTACCTAAACAAGTTATAGCAGGACATTTTTCAACATTGTATGAATAATTATACTTGGTCAATTTCGAACTTTTTTGTAGTTAGTAGTTTATAGTGTTACTTGTTACGTTATGTTGATTGTATTATGGACAAATGTTTAGCCTGAAACTTTGGTACAAGTTAGAGATTCTAGTGCCTCAGCATTTAATATTGAAATACCTATAACATTATAGAATCGTGATTTCATTATGTTTAAGACGTTATTTATTTCATTTTCGTGATTAAATTCAATCTTAATTATCTGTGTGTGTGTGATTAGGATTTTTGAACATAGCTTTAACAATATTTCAGTCAAATCGCTACGATGTCTGTAGTGTGGCAGTTTATATTGATGTCTAGCACTGGGGTGTCATGCCACAGACATGTAGCATTATGTCCCACCCAGTCACATCATCGTGACACCAGGCCGACCAGTTCGAACACTAACGTATTAATGTTGAGCGTCTAGCGAGGCAGCTGTTAGTACCGTTTTTGTATGTCTTTGGTATGACTGGGTTTTTGAGGCGGACCTTAAAATATATATATATATATATATATATATATACATACACAAAATACTTGAAATGTCATGATTTTTACAAAGATCCATACACATATTTACGAAACTTTGACAAGATCTCGATCTATATTATATATATATATATATATATATATATATATATATATATATATATATATATATATATATATATATATATATATATATATATATATATATATATATTAACACACTGTCACTTCGGACTGGCATACATTCACAAACAATGACTTTATTAGCAGGAAATGAGGAATGGGTTTAGTGAGCTTCAATTTATGCCTGTCTTAATTCTCATTGACGTCTGCTTTATTGCACAACCTCAACCCTACCACACATACTAGTGTACGCATTTTCTGTGTAATTGCAGTCCACGAGGATCGTCGGCATATTACAGTTCTTCCTCCAAGACCGGATATGAATGGTATATTCATTTTTCCAGATGAAGATTAGTTTTTAATTTCATCCGACATCAGAACCCAGTATAAAATCTCACTTTCTTTACAATACAATACTGCTTTATATAACGAAGATGTTGTTGGTGCAGATGCAATGCCATCCAGAAAGTTTGATTTGTGGTCATGTGCTACGTTGAGTATTCTTTGGTATAGTACACAGAAAAGCTGTTCTAAGCAAGATGCAACCAGATATCAAACAAGAGAATTGCTATATATCTGAATTGAAACGGCTGTACGTTTGAATATTGCACATCAGTAAAACTCAAGCTTCCATTTACAATAGCAGTTGGGAGTTTGTTGAATTCAGGCGGAAGCTTAATGCTGGTTGTCCACATATATCACATCAAACATTTACACAAACATTTGAACAAAATTTAACTAAATAATCGATTAGTCATAAATAGCAGGGGCAAAACCCCCATACATATTAGATATATGTGTGATGTCTTGTGTGTACAGTGTACTAAAACCAATCAAAATCATGTATATTTGTTGCAGTACGGTAAGTGCACATTCAAAGAAATCCTTTGCTTTTTTTTCCATCATTGGAAACAATATTTGCTTTCATTTATTATTTCTATAAATGAGACATTAATCAAGGAAAAACAAGTTTCTAAAGCAGAGCTATTTCGTGAATCAAAACAACATTATTTCGAAAATATGCTAGTCAATGTTAATTCAGGGGAACGACAATTGCTTTTGAAAATTTGGTCCGAATAAAAAAAATGTTTTAAAATATATAGTAATATTTTATGATTATTAAAAAACCTAATTTTGGTGTCATTTTGCACGTGTTTTTTTATATATTTAAATGCGATATAATATTACACTCCCATTCAGTACATTCCAACCAATGACAACATTGAAAACTGTTTTTATTTCCAATAAGGGCAATCAAAATTAAGTATAGCACATCTCAGCCACGATAGGCTTTGCCGACTTGTTCAACCTATTGGTCATCGGTTTGCTATAAAAATGTAAAATATATATAAATTAAGAAATAATAAATGAAAGACGTTATATACAATTTGGATGAATTGTTTGTCGGATAAAGTAAAGTACTTATCGAATTCAAAGGCATTTTACGTTCTTTACATTAAAAAAGAAATTCCCTTTTAATTTAATGTTCATGTTCGTTAAGACTAGGTTTCACTGTTACTTGGTTGTGCTTATCAGACCTGCTGTTTTGAAATATAATTTTACTCTTCCGATGCCGCATTACATAATTCTATCAGCAACATGAGCAACTTTATCTGTTCTCATAATAAACCAAAACTGCCATTATGTCGTTATTAAAACCTCTCCAAAATATTTTTCTTTTATTATTATTATTGCCGCGTAAGTTATCGCCATTTCAGATTATGTTTATGTTATTGGTTCATGTTTCATACACGATATAAGGTATACTTTGGAATGAACTGTCTGTCTGTCCATCCGTCGGTCCGTATGTATGTATGTATGTATGTATGTATGTATGTATGTATGTATGTATGTAGGTAGGTAGGTAGGTAGGTAGGTAGGTAGGTAGGTAGGTAGGTAGGTAGGTAGGTAGGTACGTGTGCATGCGTGCATGCGTGCGTTTGTATGTAGGTAGGTAGGTGTGCATGCGTGCGTGCTTATGTATGTATGTATGTATGTATGTATGTATGTATGTATGTATGTATGTATGTATGTATGTATGTATGTAAAACTGACTAGATAAATTAAAGGCATGACGGATGAAATAGGGCTGATTTATAATTTTATATCCATATTTGGCATAATCTGATCAGAGTTTTGTAACAAAAAATGCATAGAAAAAGTAACTTGGAAACTATAATTTAAACATTATATACACTCAGTTATGTTATCTGGAGCTAGTTAAAACTTAGAACGTAGACTCATATTTAGAACGACACAATGTGTATTAAATGAGCTTTAAAATTCAATGTTCTAGGAAGAAGACGTAGAAGAGGTACCACTGCTCTACCACCGAGACCACCGTCCCGCGAATCCATGTCACCTTCTGATGGCCCAATCAACCGTTCTCAAAGTACGTACCTGTGAATCGTGTCGATATTATTATAGTTGTATGAAAGTTATGATTCAAAATATTATATTATTATCATCACTAAATCCAGAAAGTCGTATTAATTTTGTTCCACATCTTTGACATCATTATGTGTTTTTTTTTTAAAATTCATATTTCACGCACCCCAGTTTTGAAATGTGCAATATCAAGAAAAGTTTAAAAGGCAGTTTGATGTCTGTTTATTTGGTACCATTTTGCATCTCAAATTATTTTGATATTTATGTCTGCCTGTACCTTAAAGTTTATAAGTAAATTCATAATGTGAGTACAAATTTATAAATAGTTCAAATTCTATTTCATTGTTGCAAGGAACTGGCAAATGATTGGTACAATACAGAATTCTAATTCTAATGGGGATTTAATATGTTCCATTTTGTACGATATGTAAGTAATTCCACGTACATTAGAAGACATCCGATATTTAGAGATGACTTTGCAGATAAGCCCACAAAGGTTATAATGAGAGAGAGAGAGAGAGAGAGAGAGAGAGAGAGAGAGAGAGAGAGAGAGAGAGAGAGAGAGAGAGAGTCCACATGAGGTACAAAGTTTGTTATAACTAACCAATATGGCTGCACTTGCTAACTGGACATACATCACAATTAATTTTGCTATATGTTGTCTACATTTATTTCTCAGTACTGACCTTTCAACTGTGTGACAATCTATACAAATCTTATGTTAATCTAAAATACCTCCAAAGATGACTTCACTGTGAATTTCTTGTCAAGGGTTCACCGGCATTTTTTTGATAGGCTGCACTGTGAACAGAACAACATGTAAACTGAACACAGATTTCACTTCCAGATCATCACCAATGCCTTATTACTCATTGTGCACTGTCGCCAAAATACACACAGACAACCCCTCTCCGAACTCATATTATCAAGAATAAACAATTACTTTTAAATCCCTACCAAAACTGCATCAATATAACTCTTCTATCACCAACAAAATGAGAGAGGAAAAATTGTTCTAAATAAAGACTAGAACTACTTTCATGGGTACTAAAATGGAAATAATAATTGTGATACGTTCCAACTACAGTTGATGTCACCTTTAATATGAAATTACAGATATGTTTTATAAATTGCTTGTTTGTTTGTTTGATTAGGATTTTTAACGTAGCTTTAACAATTTGTCAGTCATGTCGCTACGATGCTTGCTGTGAGGCAGTTTATAGTGATGTCTAGCACTGAGGCATCATGCCGCAGACATGTAGCATGATGTTCCACCCAATCACATTATCCTGACACCAGGCCGACCAGTCCTAACACTAACCTCTTAATGTTGAGCGTCAAGCGAGGCAGCTGTTTGTACCATTTTTGTAAGTCTTTGGTATGACTCGGCGGGGGATCGAACCCACGACCTCCCGCTTCCGCGGCGAACGCTCTAACCACTAGGCCACTGGAGCGGTTTATAAATTGCAGTCTCATTAAACAAAAGTACAAGACAGGCTGAGAATGATCATAGTTTAAAACTGAATGTAAGTAAAATGTGTTGATTATGGAATTAATCAAAATATTCTGATTATGTAAAGATCCCAGCAACAAAATTATCGGAACAAAATGCACAGATAGGTGTTCGATAATTAGCATTTTATAAAGTATGCTCAGCTATAGGATTTTACACATCTTGTCTGTGAATTATATTACCAGTGTTACGTGCTTAGGCTCGAATAAGCAGCAACACAGAAAGAGTGAAAACTAACAAGCTTGTATAACTTTAACAATGATTTTATTAAGTACAATTATTTTCATAAAATAAATAAACTTACAATTTTAGAGAATCAAATCCAACAAATATAGAATTCACAAAAAAATCCACTAATAGAGTTGCAAGTCCTGATAAATAAATGTTCTAATAGTTCCAGGTTCGAATCTTGACGAGGTAATAATCCAAAATGGCTGACAATGTCACGTGATGCAGTTCTTGTTTTTGAATCATCCAGATAAAATTATGAAACATATGTCCTTTTCCAGAGAAATAGAATAATTCTTCTTTTCCAACGAATTGACACAGTCCAGAATAAAATAAATAAACTCAAACAGAAAATAACACAACTAATTTCTTACAGCCCAAAGGTTCTACTACTGTCAGCTTTTAAAATACAGCTATATATATTGTTTTTCTGAAGTAAACAAGTGATCACGCTCTTTTCTAGAAATTGATAGAAGGTCATGGAAGGTCACAGAAAGAGACTACCTTTACTAAAAATATCATACTCTAGATTTTTCTTACCCCTAAGAACTAAAAATAGAATGTTGTTCCTAAAATTAACCAATGAAATTGAAGACCTGTTGACAATGTTCAAAGCAAGGTCAGGAACTAGACCACTGTAAGCCAAGGTCAAAACTTGTTTACAATCTAAGTCAGCCTATTTACAGAAAGTGATTAAGCTGAACTTTCTAGAACAATTTCCCAATTAATGAATATTAAATCCTAAATAATAAATTTGGGTTTAACAATTAAAAAATAAATAAATTAAATCCAATAGCCGTAACACCTTCCCCCATAAAATAAAAAGAAAGGTTTATATGATAAAACTTTCTTTTTATCACAAACCAATTTACATCTGAAATTAAAAATTACACAATATAATGAATTATACACGGGAAAGAGCGTCTGCAATTATATTATCTTTTCCTTTTATGTGCCTGATATCAAGATTATACTCTTGTAATAACAAACTCCATCTTAATAATCTTTGGTTTTTGTTTTTCATCTTGCCGATGAAAGTAAGGGGGTTGTGATCACTAAAAACTATAATCGAAGAAGGAGCTGAACTTAAATAAACTTCAAAATGTTGCAAAGCCAAAATCAATGCCAAACATTCCTTCTCGATTGTTGAATAATTTTTCTGGTGCTTATTCAATTTCTTAGAAAAATAACACACTGGATGTTCAATTCCATTTTTGTCCTCTTGAATTAAAACCGCACCAACCCCAACATCACTTGCATCAACAGATAATTTAAAAGATTGACCAAAATTTGGAGCTGCAAGAACTGGTGCTGTTTCAAGTATGGCTTTCAACTTGTCAAAAGCCTCCTGACATTTTTCAGTCCAACAGAACTTATTCTTCTTTTTCAATAAATTTGTCAGGGGTTCTGCTACTATAGAAAAATTTGAACAAAATTTACGATAATATCCAGCCATACTTAAAAACCGCATCAGTTGTTTTCTATTTTCAGGCACGGGGAATTTAGAGATAGCCTCAACCTTGGCATCTATTAGTTTAACCTGCCCATGTCCCACAATATGTCCTAAGAAAGTTACACTAGCACGACAGAACTCACTTTTTAGATAAATTAATTGTCAAACATGCATCAGTGAGTCTGTCAAAGAATTTTCGAATCGTTGCTAGATGTTCTATCCAGGTGTCGTTGTAGATGATGACATCATCTATATAAGCATCACAATTTTCTAGACCAGAAGTAATCATATTCATGAGACGTTGAAATGTACTTGGCGACCCTTTCATCCCAAACGGCATTACTTTATATTGGTAAAGTCCATCTGGAGTCACAAATGCTGAAACTTCCTTTGCTCTTTCCGTCAGTGGAATCTGCCAAAATCCCTTCAGAAGGTCAAATTTGGTGACATACTTGGCATTCCCGATTTTATCAATACAATCGTCAATTCTTGGTAATGGGAATGAATCTGTTTTTGTCACACTGTTCACCTTCCTATAATCAGTGCACATACGGAAAGTTTTATCTGGTTTTGGAACAAGTATGCATGGTGAACTCCAATCACTTTTACTGGGCTCGATAAAATCATTCTCCAGCAAATATTGAATTTCCTTTTTTAAGTATTCCTGTTTTGAGTGGATTCATCCTGTATGGATGATGTTTAATAGGTCTTGAATTTTCAATTTCAACGTCATGAAAAATTTTGTTTGTCCTTGTAGGAATATCTGGAAATAAGTGCTCAAATTCTATTAATAATTGCTTCAATTCATTTCTTTCTTGCACTTGCAAATGTGAAAGTTTCTGGTCTAGATTTTTCATAATTTCTGAATTGCAAAGATTCGTCATTTTAATATCAGTCGTCACTTCGATATCAGTAGAATCTGATGATATTCCTTCATTGAGTGGGACAGGTACAACTAAATTAATTACATGTTTAGCATGGCTATCTCTTTCAATATACTCCTTTAGCATATTTATATGACAAAGTTGATTTTGTTTGCGCCTCCCAGGAGTATTTATAATGTAATTTAATTCATTAATTTTCCTATCAACTGTGTAGGGACCATAATACTTGGCCTGAAGAGGGTTTTGTGGCAAAGGCAAGAGAGCCAGGACTCGATCACCAGGTTGAAAGCTCCTTTCCTTCAAATTTTTATCATATCTTGCTTTCATTTTAGATTGCGTAGAGTGCAGATTTGTTTTTGCAACCTCACAAGCCTTTGACAATTTGTATCTAAAATCAGACACATAATCAAGAAGATTAATTTCAGGATCTTCATTAGTTAAAAGTTTCTCTTTCAATAACTTCAATGGTCCACGCACAGTATGTCCAAAAACCAGTTCAAAGGGACTGAAGCCTAGAGATTCTTGAACTGATTCTCTAACAGCAAACAATAGTAAATGAATGCCTTCATCCCAATCTTTATTTGTATCAAAACAATATGATCGAATCATATTTTTCAAAGTCTGATGAAATCTTTCTAAAGCCCCTTGGCTCTCAGGATGATAGGCAGAAGATTTGAATTGCTGAATGCCTAATTCATACATAACTTGTTGGAAAATACCAGACATAAAGTTTGAACCTTGATCAGACTGAACAGATTTGGGAAGGCCATACTGAGTAAAAAACTTTATCAAAGCTTTTACTATTGTTTTAGATTTTATATTCCTCAACGGAATAGCCTCCGGAAACCTTGTTGACGCACACATAATGGTCAACAGGTATTTGTTACCTGACTTGGTCTTAGGTAAGGGACCTACACAATCTACCATAATTCTACTAAAAGGTTCGTCAAATGCAGGAATAGGTTGCAGATGAGCCTTAGGTATCTTCTGATTGGGTTTTCCTACCATTTGACAAGTATGACAAGATCTACAGTATTTGACAACATCACTTTTGATTTTTGGCCAATAGAAGTGAGTCAAGATCTTGTGATACGTTTTATTAATCCCTAAATGACCAGCCAAAGGAGTTTCATGGGCCAGATTAAGTATTTCCTGTCTGTAAGGTTTTGGAACTACTATTGGATAGTTCACTGACCATTCATCACCAGCAGGTACCTCGGGAGGTCTCCATTTTCTCATAAGAATTCCATTTTTAATGAAATAACAGACAGGAACTTCAGTGGCTTCAGTCTCATTTATGGCCCTTTGAAACAAACAGGAGATCTCAGGATCTTTTTCCTGTTCAACGACAAGTGACTGCCGTTTATCACCCTGATTAGAATAAAGAGAATGAGTTGTTAAAAGAGGATCACTATGATCAATACCTTCTGATTGATCCAAACAAGGAGTAAAAGTGACCTCGTCAAAAGCCTGACCTATACACGTGCCAGATAAAGGAATACTTCCTTCATCAACATCATTCTCAAGAGCTTTCTTTGCCATAGCTCTAGTAACTGCACAAGCTTGAACTATCTCAGGGAATTCTTTTTCAATTGGATCAACTTTCTGATCCAAATTAGGCTTGTCAGTTACAAGTGGATTAACCACAACCTTGTCCCCAGCTAAGTCGTTGCCTAGCAATAAATCAATTCCCTCTACGGGCAAAACCGAGACTGTTCCGATCGTCACAGGTCCTGACACTAAGTCTGATGACAAATTTACACAATGGAGAGGAACATTAACAAAGCCGCACTCTACTCCCTGAATAAGAACACTTTCATTAGAAGAAGACTTCTCAGAAAAGGCAAAGTACCTGATAATAAAAGACTCTGAGAAGCTCCTGTGTCCCTTAAAATTTTAATAGGGGTGGGATTGGCCGAATCACCCAAAAGTGATATAGAACCCTTCGATATGAATGGTTCATAATTCTCCATAATAAAATCAGACCGGGGTTTATTAGACCCAACAATTGTATTGCTTTCAATACATGACTGTGACCTTGACCTCTTGGAAATAAGAGCATTTGGAACAGGTCTATCTTGATTCTGATTCCTATTTTTCAATTTGTAGCAATCAGAAACAACGTGTCCTTTTTTCTTGCAAAAGTTACACGTCGGAAGAGACAAGGATCTAGAATCAAACTTCTCCGAAGTCTGATTTTTGAAAGTTGTGTTAGTTTGAGTTTTAGAAGGGCTTGAATTAGGCGGAAATACTTTTCTGCCATTAAATTGTTGAGTAGAAGTCTTGTTAACAAAAGGAAATTTATGTGTCAAAGAATATTCGTCAGCAGCTCGAGCAGCATTTTCCAAGGTTTCAATCTGATGCTCCTCAAGATAAGTTTTAACATCACTATGGACACAGTTTTTGAACTCTTCAATTAATATAATTAACTTGAGATTTTGATAATCTTGCTCGACTTTCTTGGCTAAACACCATCTATCAAACAACTGCTCTTTTTGTCTAGCAAATTCGACATGAGTTTGTCCAGCTTCTTTTCTGTAATTTCTAAATTTTTGCCTATAAGCTTCAGGAACTAACTCATAACCTCTTAAAATGCATTCTTTAACTACGTCATAATCACCACTTTGCTGAACAGACAGTGAAGTGTAAATCTTACTAGCCTTACCAGTAAGTACACATTGTAGTAACTGAGTCCAATTCTCTCTTGGCCACTTTAAATTTTCTGCAACTTTTTCAAAAAGAATAAAATATTTGTCTACTTCTTTTTCTTTAAAAGGGGTCGCTAATCTAATATTCCTTGCTAAATCAAAATTTTGATTTGAAGTATGACGGTGATTCTCACTTGCCAGCTCCATTTCTTTCATTCTAATTTCATATTGTAATTGTTTTTCCTTCTCCCTTTCCTGTCTCTCTCTCTCTCCTCTTTTTCAAATTGTAATTGTCTTTCTTTATCCCTTTCCTGAAATTCCAGTTTCTTAAACTCTAATTCCCTCTCTCTCTCCTCTTTTTCTCTATCAATCTGCATCTGCTCTTTTTGTAATTCAATTTGTTTCTCTTTCTCCTCTCTCTCAATTCGCATTTGCTCTTTTTGTAATTCAATTTGTTTCTCTTTCTCCCTTTCCTGAAACTCCAGCTTCTTTAACTCTAATTCCATCTTGAATTTTAATTCTAATTCCTTCAGTTTAATGTCAGAGTCTGGTGTAGACTTACTGACTGGAATCAAAGCACTTTGTTCAAAAACATCCTGTTCTACCAAATACTGGACCAAAATCTTTTTGATATCTTGTTTCGTTAAAGAAGCCTTCACTTCGGAAAGATCGTATTTTTTGGCAAGTTGAACCAACTCGTCTTTTTTGAAAAGATCTAATTGCTCCTGGGTAGGATTAGAAAGAAATATTTCTACCTTAGATGTCATTTTGATACAAGCGTGTTAGCCTCACTAAAGATTTAAAATTCTCAAAACTAGGGGAAATTCAAATTTAAATTCAAATTTATCTCAAATCTCAATCCCAATCTCAATCCCGAGACGATAGCCACCAATTTCTATGTTACGTGCTTAGGCTCGAATAAGCAGCAACACAGAAAGAGTGAAAACTAACAAGCTTGTATAACTTTAACAATGATTTTATTAAGTACAATTATTTTCATAAAATAAATAAACTTACAGTTTTAGAGAATCAAATCCAACAAATATAGAATTCACAAAATAATCCACTAATAGAATTGCAAGTCCTGATAAATAAATGTTCTAATAGTTCCAGGTTCGAATCTTGACGAGGTAATAATCCAAAATGGCTGACAATGTCACGTGATGCAGTTCTTGTTTTTAAATCATCCAGATGAAATTATGAAACATATGTCCTTTTCCAGATAAATAGAATAATTCTTCTTTTCCAACGAATTGACACAGTCCAGAATAAAATAAATAAACTCAAACAGAAAATAACACAACTAATTTCTTACAGCCCAAAGGTTCTACTACTGTCAGCTTTTAAAATACAGCTATATATATTGTTTTTCTGAAGTAAACAAGTGATCACGCTCTTTTCTAGAAATTGATAGAAGGTCATGGAAGGTCACAGAAAGAGACTACCTTTACTAAAAATAACATACTCTAGATTTTTCTTACCCCTAAGAACTAAAAATAGAATGTTGTTCCTAAAATTAACCAATGAAATTGAAGACCTGTTGACAATGTTCAAAGCAAGGTCAGGAACTAGACCACTGTAAGCCAAGGTCAAAACTTGTTTACAATCTAAGTCAGCCTATTTACAGAAAGTGATTAAGCTGAACTTTCTAGAACAATTTCCCAATTAATGAATATTAAATCCTAAATAATAAATTTGGGTTTAACAATTAAAAAATAAATAAATTAAATCCAATAGCCGTAACACCTTCCCCCATAAAATAAAAAGAAAGGTTTATATGATAAAACTTTCTTTTTATCACAAACCAATTTACATCTGAAATTAAAAATTACACAATATAATGAATTATACACGGGAAAGAGCGTCTGCAATTATATTATCTTTTCCTTTTATGTGCCTGATATCAAGATTATACTCTTGTAATAACAAACTCCATCTTAATAATCTTTGGTTTTTGTTTTTCATCTTGCCGATGAAAGTAAGGGGGTTGTGATCACTAAAAACTATAATCGAAGAAGGAGCTGAACTTAAATAAACTTCAAAATGTTGCAAAGCCAAAATCAATGCCAAACATTCCTTCTCGATTGTTGAATAATTTTTCTGGTACTTATTCAATTTCTTAGAAAAATAACACACTGGATGTTCAATTCCATTTTTGTCCTCTTGAATTAAAACCGCACCAACCCCAACATCACTTGCATCAACAGATAATTTAAAAGATTGACCAAAATTTGGAGCTGCAAGAACTGGTGCTGTTTCAAGTATGGCTTTCAACTTGTCAAAAGCCTCCTGACATTTTTCAGTCCAACAGAACTTATTCTTCTTTTTCAATAAATTTGTCAGGGGTTCTGCTACTATAGAAAAATTTGAACAAAATTTACGATAATATCCAGCCATACCTAAAAACCGCATCAGTTGTTTTCTATTTTCAGGCACGGGGAATTTAGAGATAGCCTCAACCTTGGCATCTATTAGTTTAACCTGCCCATGTCCCACAATATGTCCTAAGAAAGTTACACTAGCACGACAGAACTCACTTTTTAGTTAAATTAATTGTCAAACATGCATCAGTGAGTCTGTCAAAGAATTTTCGAATCGTTGCTAGATGTTCTATCCAGGTGTCGTTGTAGATGATGACATCATCTATATAAGCATCACAATTTTCTAGACCAGAAGTAATCATATTCATGAGACGTTGAAATGTACTTGGCGACCCTTTCATCCCAAACGGCATTACTTTATATTGGTAAAGTCCATCTGGAGTCACAAATGCTGAAACTTCCTTTGCTCTTTCCGTCAGTGGAATCTGCCAAAATCCCTTCAGAAGGTCAAATTTGGTGACATACTTGGCATTCCCGATTTTATCAATACAATCGTCAATTCTTGGTAATGGGAATGAATCTGTTTTTGTCACACTGTTCACCTTCCTATAATCAGTGCAGTTTTATCTGGTTTTGGAACAAGTATGCATGGTGAACTCCAATCACTTTTACTGGGCTCGATAAAATCATTCTCCAGCAAATATTGAATTTCCTTTTTTAAGTATTCCTGTTTTGAGTGGATTCATCCTGTATGGATGATGTTTAATAGGTCTTGAATTTTCAATTTCAACGTCATGAAAAATTTTGTTTGTCCTTGTAGGAATATCTGGAAATAAGTGCTCAAATTCTATTAATAATTGCTTCAATTCATTTCTTTCTTGCACTTGCAAATGTGAAAGTTTCTGGTCTAGATTTTTCATAATTTCTGAATTGCAAAGATTCGTCATTTCAATATCAGTCGTCACTTCGATATCAGTAGAATCTGATGATATTCCTTCATTGAGTGGGACAGGTACAACTAAATTAATTACATGTTTAGCATGGCTATCTCTTTCAATATACTCCTTTAGCATATTTATATGACAAAGTTGATTTTGTTTGCGCCTCCCAGGAGTATTTATAATGTAATTTAATTCATTAATTTTCCTATCGACTGTGTAGGGACCATAATACTTGGCCTGAAGAGGGTTTTGTGGCAAAGGCAAGAGAGCCAGGACTCGATCACCAGGTTGAAGGCTCCTTTCCTTCAAATTTTTATCATATCTTGCTTTCATTTTAGATTGCGTAGAGTGCAGATTTGTTTTTGCAACCTCACAAGCCTTTGACAATTTGTATCTAAAATCAGACACATAATCAAGAAGATTAATTTCAGGATCTTCATTAGTTAAAAGTTTCTCTTTCAATAACTTCAATGGTCCACGCACAGTATGTCCAAAAACCAGTTCAAAGGGACTGAAGCCTAGAGATTCTTGAACTGATTCTCTAACAGCAAACAATAGTAAATGAATGCCTTCATCCCAATCTTTATTTGTATCAAAACAATATGATCGAATCATATTTTTCAAAGTCTGATGAAATCTTTCTAAAGCCCCTTGGCTCTCAGGATGATAGGCAGAAGATTTGAATTGCTGAATGCCTAATTCATACATAACTTGTTGGAAAATACCAGACATAAAGTTTGAACCTTGATCAGACTGAACAGATTTGGGAAGGCCATACTGAGTAAAAAACTTTATCAAAGCTTTTACTATTGTTTTAGATTTTATATTCCTCAACGGAATAGCCTCCGGAAACCTTGTTGACGCACACATAATGGTCAACAGGTATTTGTTACCTGACTTGGTCTTAGGTAAGGGACCTACACAATCTACCATAATTCTACTAAAAGGTTCGTCAAATGCAGGAATAGGTTGCAGATGAGCCTTAGGTATCTTCTGATTGGGTTTTCCTACCATTTGACAAGTATGACAAGATCTACAGTATTTGACAACATCACTTTTGATTTTTGGCCAATAGAAGTGAGTCAAGATCTTGTGATACGTTTTATTAATCCCTAAATGACCAGCCAAAGGAGTTTCATGGGCCAGATTAAGTATTTCCTGTCTGTAAGGTTTTGGAACTACTATTGGATAGTTCACTGACCATTCATCACCAGCAGGTACCTCGGGAGGTCTCCATTTTCTCATAAGAATTCCATTTTTAATGAAATAACAGACAGGAACTTCAGTGGCTTCAGTCTCATTTATGGCCCTTTGAAACAAACAGGAGATCTCAGGATCTTTTTCCTGTTCAACGACAAGTGACTGCCGTTTATCACCCTGATTAGAATAAAGAGAATGAGTTGTTAAAAGAGGATCACTATGATCAATACCTTCTGATTGATCCAAACAAGGAGTAAAAGTGACCTCGTCAAAAGCCTGACCTATACACGTGCCAGATAAAGGAATACTTCCTTCATCAACATCATTCTCAAGAGCTTTCTTTGCCATAGCTCTAGTAACTGCACAAGCTTGAACTATCTCAGGGAATTCTTTTTCAATTGGATCAACTTTCTGATCCAAATTAGGCTTGTCAGTTACAAGTGGATTAACCACAACCTTGTCCCCAGCTAAGTCGTTGCCTAGCAATAAATCAATTCCCTCTACGGGCAAAACCGAGACTGTTCCGATCGTCACAGGTCCTGACACTAAGTCTGATGACAAATTTACACAATGGAGAGGAACATTAACAAAGCCGCACTCTACTCCCTGAATAAGAACACTTTCATTAGAAGAAGACTTCTCAGAAAAGGCAAAGTACCTGATAATAAAAGACTCTGAGAAGCTCCTGTGTCCCTTAAAATTTTAATAGGGGTGGGATTGGCCGAATCACCCAAGAGTGATATAGAACCCTTCGATATGAATGGTTCATAATTCTCCATAATAAAATCAGACCGGGGTTTATTAGACCCAACAATTGTATTGCTTTCAATACATGACTGTGACCTTGACCTCTTGGAAATAAGAGCATTTGGAACAGGTCTATCTTGATTCTGATTCCTATTTTTCAATTTGTAGCAATCAGAAACAACGTGTCCTTTTTTCTTGCAAAAGTTACACGTCGGAAGAGACAAGGATCTAGAATCAAACTTCTCCGAAGTCTGATTTTTGAAAGTTGTGTTAGTTTGAGTTTTAGAAGGGCTTGAATTAGGCGGAAATACTTTTCTGCCATTAAATTGTTGAGTAGAAGTCTTGTTAACAAAAGGAACTTTATGTGTCAAAGAATATTCGTCAGCAGCTCGAGCAGCATTTTCCAAGGTTTCAATCTGATGCTCCTCAAGATAAGTTTTAACATCACTATGGACACAGTTTTTGAACTCTTCAATTAATATAATTAACTTGAGATTTTGATAATCTTGCTCGACTTTCTTGGCTAAACACCATCTATCAAACAACTGCTCTTTTTGTCTAGCAAATTCGACATGAGTTTGTCCAGCTTCTTTTCTGTAATTTCTAAATTTTTGCCTATAAGCTTTAGGAACTAACTCATAACCTCTTAAAATGCATTCTTTAACTACGTCATAATCACCACTTTGCTGAACAGACAGTGAAGTGTAAATCTCACTAGCCTTACCAGTAAGTACACATTGAAGTAACTGAGTCCAATTCTCTCTTGGCCACTTTAAATTTTCTGCAACTTTTTCAAAAAGAATAAAATATTTGTCTACTTCTTTTTCTTTAAAAGGGGTCGCTAATCTAATATTCCTTGCTAAATCAAAATTTTGATTTGAAGTATGACGGTGATTCTCACTTGCCAGCTCCATTTCTTTCATTCTAATTTCATATTGTAATTGTTTTTCCTTCTCCCTTTCCTGTCTCTCTCTCTCTCCTCTTTTTCAAATTGTAATTGTCTTTCTTTATCCCTTTCCTGAAATTCCAGTTTCTTAAACTCTAATTCCCTCTCTCTCTCCTCTTTTTCTCTATCAATCTGCATCTGCTCTTTTTGTAATTCAATTTGTTTCTCTTTCTCCTCTCTCTCAATTCGCATTTGCTCTTTTTGTAATTCAATTTGTTTCTCTTTCTCCCTTTCCTGAAACTCCAGCTTCTTTAACTCTAATTCCATCTTGAATTTTAATTCTAATTCCTTCAGTTTAATGTCAGTCTGGTGTAGACTTACTGACTGGAATCAAAGCACTTTGTTCAAAAACATCCTGTTCTACCAAATACTGGACCAAAATCTTTTTGATATCTTGTTTCGTTAAAGAAGCCTTCACTTCGGAAAGATCGTATTTTTTGGCAAGTTGAACCAACTCGTCTTTTTTGAAAAGATCTAATTGCTCCTGGGTAGGATTAGAAAGAAATATTTCTACCTTAGATGTCATTTTGATACAAGCGTGTTAGCCTCACTAAAGATTTAAAATTCTCAAAAACTAGGGGAAATTCAAATTTAAATTCAAATTTATCTCAAATCTCAATCCCAATCTCAATCCCGAGACGATAGCCACCAATTTCTATGTTACGTGCTTAGGCTCGAATAAGCAGCAACACAGAAAGAGTGAAAACTAACAAGCTTGTATAACTTTAACAATGATTTTATTAAGTACAATTATTTTCATAAAATAAATAAACTTACAGTTTTAGAGAATCAAATCCAACAAATATAGAATTCACAAAATAATCCACTAATAGAATTGCAAGTCCTGATAAATAAATGTTCTAATAGTTCCAGGTTCGAATCTTGACGAGGTAATAATCCAAAATGGCTGACAATGTCACGTGATGCAGTTCTTGTTTTTAAATCATCCAGATGAAGTTATGAAACATATGTCCTTTTCCAGATAAATAGAATAATTCTTCTTTTCCAACGAATTGACACAGTCCAGAATAAAATAAATAAACTCAAACAGAAAATAACACAACTAATTTCTTACAGCCCAAAGGTTCTACTACTGTCAGCTTTTAAAATACAGCTATATATATTGTTTTTCTGAAGTAAACAAGTGATCACGCTCTTTTCTAGAAATTGATAGAAGGTCATGGAAGGTCACAGAAAGAGACTACCTTTACTAAAAATAACATACTCTAGATTTTTCTTACCCCTAAGAACTAAAAATAGAATGTTGTTCCTAAAATTAACCAATGAAATTGAAGACCTGTTGACAATGTTCAAAGCAAGGTCAGGAACTAGACCACTGTAAGCCAAGGTCAAAACTTGTTTACAATCTAAGTCAGCCTATTTACAGAAAGTGATTAAGCTGAACTTTCTAGAACAATTTCCCAATTAATGAATATTAAATCCTAAATAATAAATTTGGGTTTAACAATTAAAAAATAAATAAATTAAATCCAATAGCCGTAACACCTTCCCCCATAAAATAAAAAGAAAGGTTTATATGATAAAACTTTCTTTTTATCACAAACCAATTTACATCTGAAATTAAAAATTACACAATATAATGAATTATACACGGGAAAGAGCGTCTGCAATTATATTATCTTTTCCTTTTATGTGCCTGATATCAAGATTATACTCTTGTAATAACAAACTCCATCTTAATAATCTTTGGTTTTTGTTTTTCATCTTGCCGATGAAAGTAAGGGGGTTGTGATCACTAAAAACTATAATCGAAGAAGGAGCTGAACTTAAATAAACTTCAAAATGTTGCAAAGCCAAAATCAATGCCAAACATTCCTTCTCGATTGTTGAATAATTTTTCTGGTACTTATTCAATTTCTTAGAAAAATAACACACTGGATGTTCAATTCCATTTTTGTCCTCTTGAATTAAAACCGCACCAACCCCAACATCACTTGCATCAACAGATAATTTAAAAGATTGACCAAAATTTGGAGCTGCAAGAACTGGTGCTGTTTCAAGTATGGCTTTCAACTTGTCAAAAGCCTCCTGACATTTTTCAGTCCAACAGAACTTATTCTTCTTTTTCAATAAATTTGTCAGGGGTTCTGCTACTATAGAAAAATTTGAACAAAATTTACGATAATATCCAGCCATACCTAAAAACCGCATCAGTTGTTTTCTATTTTCAGGCACGGGGAATTTAGAGATAGCCTCAACCTTGGCATCTATTAGTTTAACCTGCCCATGTCCCACAATATGTCCTAAGAAAGTTACACTAGCACGACAAAACTCACTTTTTAGTTAAATTAATTGTCAAACATGCATCAGTGAGTCTGTCAAAGAATTTTCGAATCGTTGCTAGATGTTCTATCCAGGTGTCGTTGTAGATGATGACATCATCTATATAAGCATCACAATTTTCTAGACCAGAAGTAATCATATTCATGAGACGTTGAAATGTACTTGGCGACCCTTTCATCCCAAACGGCATTACTTTATATTGGTAAAGTCCATCTGGAGTCACAAATGCTGAAACTTCCTTTGCTCTTTCCGTCAGTGGAATCTGCCAAAATCCCTTCAGAAGGTCAAATTTGGTGACATACTTGGCATTCCCGATTTTATCAATACAATCGTCAATTCTTGGTAATGGGAATGAATCTGTTTTTGTCACACTGTTCACCTTCCTATAATCAGTGCAGTTTTATCTGGTTTTGGAACAAGTATGCATGGTGAACTCCAATCACTTTTACTGGGCTCGATAAAATCATTCTCCAGCAAATATTGAATTTCCTTTTTTAAGTATTCCTGTTTTGAGTGGATTCATCCTGTATGGATGATGTTTAATAGGTCTTGAATTTTCAATTTCAACGTCATGAAAAATTTTGTTTGTCCTTGTAGGAATATCTGGAAATAAGTGCTCAAATTCTATTAATAATTGCTTCAATTCATTTCTTTCTTGCACTTGCAAATGTGAAAGTTTCTGGTCTAGATTTTTCATAATTTCTGAATTGCAAAGATTCGTCATTTCAATATCAGTCGTCACTTCGATATCAGTAGAATCTGATGATATTCCTTCATTGAGTGGGACAGGTACAACTAAATTAATTACATGTTTAGCATGGCTATCTCTTTCAATATACTCCTTTAGCATATTTATATGACAAAGTTGATTTTGTTTGCGCCTCCCAGGAGTATTTATAATGTAATTTAATTCATTAATTTTCCTATCGACCGTGTAGGGACCATAATACTTGGCCTGAAGAGGGTTTTGTGGCAAAGGCAAGAGAGCCAGGACTCGATCACCAGGTTGAAAGCTCCTTTCCTTCAAATTTTTATCATATCTTGCTTTCATTTTAGATTGCGTAGAGTGCAGATTTGTTTTTGCAACCTCACAAGCCTTTGACAATTTGTATCTAAAATCAGACACATAATCAAGAAGATTAATTTCAGGATCTTCATTAGTTAAAAGTTTCTCTTTCAATAACTTCAATGGTCCACGCACAGTATGTCCAAAAACCAGTTCAAAGGGACTGAAGCCTAGAGATTCTTGAACTGATTCTCTAACAGCAAACAATAGTAAATGAATGCCTTCATCCCAATCTTTATTTGTATCAAAACAATATGATCGAATCATATTTTTCAAAGTCTGATGAAATCTTTCTAAAGCCCCTTGGCTCTCAGGATGATAGGCAGAAGATTTGAATTGCTGAATGCCTAATTCATACATAACTTGTTGGAAAATACCAGACATAAAGTTTGAACCTTGATCAGACTGAACAGATTTGGGAAGGCCATACTGAGTAAAAAACTTTATCAAAGCTTTTACTATTGTTTTAGATTTTATATTCCTCAACGGAATAGCCTCCGGAAACCTTGTTGACGCACACATAATGGTCAACAGGTATTTGTTACCTGACTTGGTCTTAGGTAAGGGACCTACACAATCTACCATAATTCTACTAAAAGGTTCGTCAAATGCAGGAATAGGTTGCAGATGAGCCTTAGGTATCTTCTGATTGGGTTTTCCTACCATTTGACAAGTATGACAAGATCTACAGTATTTGACAACATCACTTTTGATTTTTGGCCAATAGAAGTGAGTCAAGATCTTGTGATACGTTTTATTAATCCC
This sequence comes from Unio delphinus, assembly GCA_029339505.1. Taxonomy (NCBI): domain Eukaryota; kingdom Metazoa; phylum Mollusca; class Bivalvia; order Unionida; family Unionidae; genus Unio; species Unio delphinus. Next base: position 10,848,435 of record JAQISU010000306.1, read on the forward strand.
TAAATGACCAGCCAAAGGAGTTTCATGGGCCAGATTAAGTATTTCCTGTCTGTAAGGTTTTGGAACTACTATTGGATAGTTCACTGACCATTCATCACCAGCAGGTACCTCGGGAGGTCTCCATTTTCTCATAAGAATTCCATTTTTAATGAAATAACAGACAGGAACTTCAGTGGCTTCAGTCTCATTTATGGCCCTTTGAAACAAACAGGAGATCTCAGGATCTTTTTCCTGTTCAACGACAAGTGACTGCCGTTTATCACCCTGATTAGAATAAAGAGAATGAGTTGTTAAAAGAGGATCACTATGATCAATACCTTCTGATTGATCCAAACAAGGAGTAAAAGTGACCTCGTCAAAAGCCTGACCTATACACGTGCCAGATAAAGGAATACTTCCTTCATCAACATCATTCTCAAGAGCTTTCTTTGCCATAGCTCTAGTAACTGCACAAGCTTGAACTATCTCAGGGAATTCTTTTTCAATTGGATCAACTTTCTGATCCAAATTAGGCTTGTCAGTTACAAGTGGATTAACCACAACCTTGTCCCCAGCTAAGTCGTTGCCTAGCAATAAATCAATTCCCTCTACGGGCAAAACCGAGACTGTTCCGATCGTCACAGGTCCTGACACTAAGTCTGATGACAAATTTACACAATGGAGAGGAACATTAACAAAGCCAGCAGCAGAGGGGGCGAATCAGACAACTTTTTTTTGTTTTTATTTTTGATTATACCCCCTCCAAAATAACACTAGACCCTTCTCGCGAAAAAATAAGTCTCTGACCCTTGTCTGAAAACATTCGCGTCGCAACGTCGTTGTCACTCACCAGAACTTTCAGTTGGGGTTAACCGAATATTTGATCCAGTCCGATACGATATCGTGTTCCAGACCTTGTCTGGGGGACGAAAATCACTACGATTTCACAAACAGACTAATCGCTAACACCTCATCTTGTAAATCAATCAGATTATTGGACTGGTCAGTGAGTTTGAAATTAATTCTGGTTAATGAATTATTATGACATCGCATATAGACTGGATTAGTTGGATCCTCAATAATTAGAAACCCTGGAGGAGCTGTTGGTGCAAATGAATACAAAATATATCCTTGCTGAGCTTGATTTGATCGTTCTAAATTTATTTGATAGCTTCCTTCGATCACATCACACACTAAATTGATTGCTATCACCGATGAAATATTCACATTGAACGGAGCAATATGCCTGCCACCACCATCTGGGTCATTATTATGTTTGAGGATAGTTGTTTGTGGTTGTGATGGTGTTTTTTTCCACGTATCATGGATTTTTTTGAAACCTTCATCGATGGCATCATCGAGAGATTTTTGTAGTTCTGAGATATTATATCCTGGAAGTTTGACTGTTGGAATATCCTTGACCGGGATATTTAAGTTCGATGCAAATGCTGTTCTCGATAGGGGGATATTGTCACCTAATACTTCTTGAATAATTTGTGAATGAAATGTTTCCATGTCATTGATGATTTTGTTACATGTTTCTATGACGCTGATAAATTCATCTCGGGTGAGAGTACCGGATTTAAGGGATAATAACAACAGTGAAATATCGTTATTGAAAGCTGTGAAATTTTCAGTGATTTTATCCCAGTTAGCAGAATGATAAACAATTTGGCCGTTCTCATCTTCTACTCTAATGAAAAAATTCAATTTGTCATAATCTCTATAACTCTTTACTGGATTATCAGATTTTGTCCTGTCGGTGATATAATCAGTTTTTTGTGGTTCTGGTAATTTAACGGTTTTTCCACCGGGTGGTAATTCAGGCCATCCTAGTACTGTTCTTATTGAGCTTTGATAGATGTCTACGACGTATCCTTCTGTGCTTATTTCAATGGCAGATGATAGTGTCGGCACATGAACTGTTATAGCTATTTTTGATTCTTTTCCAGTAATCGATTTTATTCTACGCGCGAATTCATCATTGATTTGTTCAATTTGATATGATCCGGTTGGTATGGAAACAACGTTCCAGTCTGGGGTACCGTCGGGTTTATTCTTATTTGCAAATACCAGTGAATTATTCGGTTGTTGACCACCAAATGGTTTTGACCTAATATTTGGCCAACTATGGTATACTCGTAATTTTGCTAGCGCGATTTCCTTCACTGGGACCGGAGAGGGGAAATTCACACTGAATTCTGGATTCGTTGAGGTTATTGAGATCATGCTTGTTTGTACTGGTTTTGTGTTCTCCACTATTTGTTGAAGTAATTCCATCTGTGTTGTCATTGTTATTATACTCATGTTGTATTTCTAATTTTGACATCGCAGAATCATATATATCTACCATCGCTGAAAACTCACTCTCTGATATAATTGTATCATCGAGCGATGACGATATCAATGAGGATAATTGCGAGTATGCAGTGGACACAACATGAAATTGAATTATGTAGTCTTGTAGTTTCCGTTGGCTGCATGAGGATATTTTTTTTGTGATTATTGAAATTATTCCAGCGATTGTTGTTGCCGCAGAAATGCAAATTGGAACAGCTATCGGAGCCATCATTGTCACTGAAGACAGTATAATACCAGCTCCGGTGATTACACCACTCACAGCGTACACAGTAACATCAATTGCGGTAATTCTCCTGCGATATTTTTTAATTTTCAATTCATACTCCTCAGACAAGGTTTTGAGTCTAGTTTGATACTCTCTGACCTGATCATAGCGATATTGAGATGATGAAATCATTTTTATTTTAAACACGCTAGCGTTTTCAATTACGATTTACTTAAATTCGCTACGAATTCCACATACCACGTTGTTGAGACCCTAACCAAATGTTTATCAGTAGATATGATTGTGAACTTTTCAGTTGTATTCTTGTCGATGATCGTTGAAATCGTATTATTGACCCCAGATGAACTGGACGATGAAATATTAAATTGAGACGATGGTGTTACTAGTGTTAATCGATAAATACCCTTGACGGTTGCAGTGATGTCTAATTTGTTGTTTTCAGGTGTCCACTCAAATGATCCGTGTTGGATTGTGTATACCACGTTGTTGGTTTTCTCATGAGGAATTTTTGTTTTTTCAATGGCTGTTATCATCCTCGAAAGATCACCTTTGATGCCTTCGATGGAAGTTTTCGTCTCATCAATGGATTTTTTAATATCAGGGAGTTTTAGTTCAATTTTATCTAACGGGTTTCCAATAAATTTATCAATGGCGTCGGTTGTTGTTTTTGTTGCTTCGTTGATAACCTTTTGATCATCAACAAACGTTTTAATTTCAGCGATAGATGGTGTAACTACAATTGGGGATCCAAAGAACTTATGAACGACATTTCTACGGAAACTATTGTAGTTTCTTAAATGATCTTCAAATTCTTTATCGTGGTTTGTAAATCGATCTGTAATCGTCGAAAAAAGTACACCCGGTTTGAGTTTACCTTGATCGGAAAATAGCGCAACGGTGTTCTCGATTGCGTTTTGTTGTTTAACCAAAATATCATCCAGAGAAATATTACTGGATTTCAATTTACCCTGTTTGTCTTGAAATACAACTATTTCATTCGGGTCAACACTTGTTAAGTTCAACGTCTCAGCGATTTCATCTTTAATTTTTTTTTTTTATATCCTTGATAGAATCAGGAGTTGCAGTGTCATCGGGTTTGGGTTTCAGAGGTCTTCCCCAAATATCAATCATGATATTTTATATATCTCTCTCTAAAAAGCGATTACTAGTGTAGTCATTTACGACAATGTGTGGTGGTTTTCCCCTTGGGTTACCCAAGGAGTTAGAAATAGCGTCAAGGACATTTAATACTTCACTGCCGCATATTGGTGGGTCATTGATTTGTTGTGTTGGTAGCGTAGAATACCAAGTCTTCATTGGAAGGGTTTTTATATAACGCATAAACTCTTTTGGTGGGGCTAATCCATATGAATCAAAATAGACAATCCCACGTGGATCAATAGCGTATGCAACCCAGTGAGTTCCAGGTCCGGTGCTGTTATCGAGATTAATAATACCTGTTTCAGTTTTGTTTGGTTGATGTGGTAATTGATCTTTCATAAAAACACCTCTGAAATTTTTAATCACTAGTTGTTTAGCAGCATCCATTAAATCAAAATTGGACATTGGAACCATCGAAGATTTGGGAACCATAGGTTCCTCAATTAATAAACCGTTCCTGGTAGTCTCAGGCCTGATCCGTGAACGGATCTCCCGCTGTACCATGAATACGGGGTTCCTGGTAGTCTTAGACCCTTTCCGCTGTACCATGAATACGGGGTTCCTGGTAGTCTTAGACCCTTTCCCTTTTTTTTATACCCTCGACCTTTCTTCGGTTCATATGATTCAGCAATGCTCTGTACCGCTTTTGTTCCCAAGCCTCCAACTACCCCCAATGCGGCCGCTTTTGCTACTGCTGGGGCTGCTGCCGCAACCAATGCTGGTATTGCAGCAAACAACGGAAATATACCACCTGTTTTTATCATATTTTTGATAGCAGCCGCAGAAAGAGTAATCTGAACACCTTTTTTATCCTTGAAAGCATCATTGAAATGTTTCACTTGACGAGTTGTCAGCGATAATTTATTTGCCCCGCCATTCATTTGATTAGGTTTCAACGTGATTGTGGTTCCACATTGTTTAGCGGATTTTGATTGCAATTTTTTGATTTGACCAGGTGTCAATGACACATTGATATTACTATATGACATTATACAAATACAGATTGATTCTAAATCGTAAAACGATTCAATGGAAATATCCTTCGGATTTTCAATTACATATTTTCCACTGGTGCATCTACCACTCTCATTCTTCCACCAACACCTTCAAGTAACATTGATTTATCACTAAGAATGACAGCAACCGCTCTATAATTAATAATACCACCAGCACCACCAGGACGGGTTACACGGGCTCTAAAGTGTATATCAACGACAGATTGTCTCATCAAATCAAGATGTTCCAATGAAAAGTAATAAATCGGATAGAGGCTTTTAAAATCCAATTGTGATATTTGCAAACCGGTATCCACATTTTGATCACGTGCCATAAATGACAACAGGTTATGATAGACACGTGCAATATGATTCTGACCGTAATCAAGTTGTATATCCTCGGATGGTTCCTGCTGTCCGTTTATTCTCAGCGAGACTTCACTAACACCTAACTGATCAAATATCATATGACTTCGTTCTTGACTACCAACTCGCGCAGCATTCTGTAACGCAATAAATATATGACGTGGAGCTGAAACCCCTTGTTTTGATGCCAGGTGCCATGTGAATGTACCATCAACACTGTCTTGTTTAATATCCGTGGTCACTGATAACCAACTTAACAACGACTTTCCTCCTTGGTCCATAAATGATAGTAGTCGCTGTTCGTCTGTGATTGATGGAGTTAACACTGGCATCCATAATGATAGTTTTGTTAAAATGACTTTACCGGCAGCAACCCCAGCATTACGCCAGATTGCATCATCATCAGTACCCTTTCGTACAAGCGCTATTGTGTGTTTGGCTCCATAAATAACTTTTCTAACATTTCTACAGAATCCAAATATATGATGCAGTGGAATCGCACATGAAAATCGTCGACGCTGCCCATGCAACGTTGCTACGCGTGTTGCAAATCCTAAATTGAGATTACCATTAACGCCTCCGAGAATATCAAACGCAGCTCCGGGTCTAACTCGACGTTCTGGATTAGCTGCTTCTTGTTGATTGGCTTCTGCAGTATTCTGTGCTGTTAACACTTTAATGAATTGAAGGTGATCAGCGTTATCAGTAGTATCCTTTGCAAACATCATAGATGGACCCGCTGATCTTGTATAATCATCAGAATATCTTGCTAACCCTATGATTGTTGTGGCCATATCAACTTCACGGTCAATGGATTCAATTTCTTTTCCATCAATGAGATATCTAGCGCTTTCAAATAACGCCATGATGCCGTTATTAACAAAACCAACTCGGACATTTGCATTATCTGCATATGGGGTATCAGCTACAACATTTGTTACAAGTTCTCCTTCTACTTCAATAAATGCCTCACACGGTAGAAAATATTTACTGGTATCATGAACTTGAAGTTCAATTCGCGATCGGAGATCTGGTTGTACTGCGTGATAAGAATAAAATTGATAATCGCGTACAGAATCATCTTTACGCACTGGGGCGTCTATATCAAATGCTGGATCAGATGATTTTTTGAACATTTTATTCTATTTATCAGAGTCTAAATCGGATTTTCCATTTCATCGTGAAAAACGCTAGCGTTTTCGTCGTGGTTTTTTAAGGCCACTTCCTGCTATCATGTTTGCAATATTGCTTTGGTCCCCTTGATTTACCATCGACGCTAGTTTTTCATCTACTGCGTTATTTATAATTTTACTAACACTTGCAGGCATTTCTTCTGTAGACGGTAACGGTTTCTTTTTTCGACTCACTAATGATGTTATTTTATCCTTCGCAGTTGAAAACGCTTTCCCGGCAAGATCTCCAACAGTACTAATACCCTTATCACGAATAACATCAATGGCTTTCATTCCAAGTTGTTTAGCTAACGGCATCACTTTTGGGGCCGTTCTTGAAAAGAATCCTAAAATGGTCTTGCCGAGGCCATCTCCGTAGTATGCTCTATAAACTGGAAACCGTGAATTAACTACATAGACGAGGGTTGGTTTATCATGATTGTAATGGATGATCATTATTATAAAAACAATAGTGTTTTCAATTGTTATTTAATCACTATGATACCCATTTGCTAACTCGTCAATGAAATCTCGATAGGTTTTGATATCCATGATACCACCGGCAAATAATCGTCTACAAATATCAGCTGCTTCATTAATTATTTCTGGAGAGTTATTTCCAGCTCGGAACCCTCCTACAAGAACATCTAATCGTGATATATCATTGATAACACTATCAGGACAAGTGTTTCCAATCCTTGGATTTTGCAATCCACTTCCGCTATAACCAGCTGCTTCATCTAGTTTTTCTAAATCCGTAGTTTGTAAATAATCATCATCATCATCATCATCAGGTGGTAGTTGTTGTTTTTTTTGTCTCCGTGTTGGTGTTTGACGTCGTTCTTCTAAATCATCATCATCATCATCAGGTGGTAGTTGTTGTTTTTTTTGTCTTCTTGTTTGTCTACGTGTTGGTGTTTGACGTTTTAGTTCTTGCTGTTCTTCTATTTCTCGTTGTCCTTCTTCTATTTGTTCTCTTTTATAATTACTAATTCCCTTTTTAAATTCCTTGTACCCTATCTCATCCTTATTCAAACGACCAATCCCTTTATTTAGTTTATACAAATAATCGAACCAATCATTACTTGATATTCTATCATTTTTATACTCGTCCTTTAAAAAATCTTTTTTTGAATTATAGCTTTGAGCAGCAAAATTACCAAAGGCTTGATAATCCTTTGATTTCAATAAACTAGGTTTTTTTATTAATATTTTAGCATGATCAGTAAATTTATTCAGCAGAGAAACAGTCGTTTTTTTCGGATCAGTTTTTTCAGTTTGTTCAGTTTTCGCTGCTAGTTTTTCAAGTTCACCAATAACAGATTTCCCCGTCTCGGGACCATCTCCCAGTAAAGCACGCTCTACTCCTTTCGTTGCTGTGGTTACTGGTTTAAACAACTCTTCAGACCCCAGAGCAAAATCAGTTTGTAAACTCTGTCGTTGTTGCAGTTTATTCCTGACAGAGTCGCGAATTGGTATAAATTTCTTAATTGCATCTAGTCGCTCACGAGCCAATCGGGTCGTTAATGCTTCATTGACCATTATTTGAAATCAGAAACCATTTTTCAATTGTAAAACAATTTTTCCCATCGATGATTCCATCCTTAACGGTCCAATTTTTTATTGCTGTGAAATATTTTTATTTTCGCAGTGTGAAATATTTTCACTGATTCAATAAAAAAATGACAAAAAAAAATGAAAATCTCAAGGAGATTTTACTGTCTGACAAAATATATTGAGGGGCTGGTCAATCAAAATAGTTCATTTTCTTGAATTAACGCTCGTAAGTTTCTAATTTTAGAATTAACTTCCTTTTTCAATTCATATTCGTTACCCAATTCTTTTCGTATTCCTTCCACGATAGTATATAACGGAACAAACACATCTACTTCACTGGAAAATGCAAGAGAGTCTCGAATAGAATTTTGAATTTTTTTGATGAGTGCATATTTCTTTGGCAACATATACTTGTTAGTGCTAACTCCGTATTCTATATCCTGAAAATCCGACTTGATTTGATCAGGATTTAACCCATCTGACAATCTAATATTCTGATTTTTCAATTTTGCAATTTCAACTATGATGCTATTCATAATTTCAGAATTCATATATGATAATACATATTTCTAATTCATTTTTCAAAAATAAAAGAGCCGTTAATATTTTTAAAAATTCAGTCTGTATATATAACTATCTTTTTTAAAAATTAATTCTGTATATATAAATATCTTTTTTAAAAATTCAGTCTGTATATATAAATATCTTTTTTAAAAATTCAGTCTGTATATATAAATATCTTTTTTAAAAATTCAGTCTGTATATATAAATATCTTTTTTAAAAATTCAGTCTGTATATATAAATATCTTTTTTAAAAATTCAGTCTGTATATATAAATATCTTTTTTAAAAATTCAGTCTGTATATATAAATATATTTTTTAAAATTAATTCTGTATATATAAATATATTTTTTAAAATTAATTCTGTATATATAAATATATTTTTTAAAATTAATTCTGTATATATAAATATATTTTTTAAAATTCAGTCTGTATATATAAATATAAATGCAGACAAAAATAAATATCAACCATGATGAGCGATTATCAGTCATTTGGCCCCCTTGATATAGGCCGTTGTGGTTCTATTTGCATTCATTGGGTCCCTTATTAGGCCTTTGTGTCTTTCATAGGGTCCTTTGTTAGAGCATTTTTCTGTTTCTGTTTTATATCAGAATGTTTTTTTTTGTTTTTGCTCTTTGAGATATGACCCTATGACCGTTTCTATTAGCCTATAATTCATTCTGGGGTTACCCAATGTGCATCCACGTTTTGGCCGGTAATTCATTTTTGAACACCATACGGGGTAACCCAAATGTGATGGAGAGCTAATTACATCCAAGGATGGTATTTATTTTAGGTCATTTATATTTACATTCACCGGAAACATATTCCCCTAAGAGTGAATCTAACTCGTCAAATAACGGGTTATAATCACAAGAGGGTATGTTTACGTGAAATGACCTAGAGGTTACATATATACGACAACACATCTTTGGAACTCCTTGGTTGCCTTCACATCCAAGTAAGCCCAAGGGAAACCCGAAACATACATCTCCGGAAGGGAGGCCTAACATGGCAAACGCCATCTTAGACCGCCCAGAAGATATGCTTGGGGTGACGTCACAACATATACTTAATTAAGGACAGCACAAATACCGTATATATTTCCACTGAGTGTTGTGGCAAATTGTAGGTATACATATACTTAATTAACTTAATTAAGGATGGATTATAATTCAATGATGATGGGATTATAATTCAATGATGATGGGATTATGATGATGGGATTATGATTCAATGATGATGTAATGTAGGGCATTTATGTGTTTACATTCACATAACATGCAACCATGAAATTAAATTCATGGTTGCGTAAGTTGTCAAAAACCGACAACCCACCGCTACCGTAAATTTGATAGCATGGGTTTTGCATGTTATGTGAATGTAAACACAGAGGGGGCGCCTTCCTCCCCTCAATTAAATAGAAAAAAAAAACATCCAACCGTTTCACCATCAGACAATTGTCTGCTATGGGGCGCGAACATGTGAAGAATAATTGTCTGGGTTTACAAGCCAAACACGATAATATTAGACCACTGTTCACGTCTATAAAGAATAACGTTTTTTAACGTATATATGTTGTAACTATTCATATGGTATATAAAGGAAATTAATACATCAATCCGCAAGTATGCTATTTTATTTTCTTGAATTACTTATTAATGGTGTTTCACAGTATTTAAATGAGACAGAATATTTGACTTAAACACTAGAACAAAGAATATAATTGTTTGAAAACATGTCTTTTCTTACAAAACAATGCCCAGCGCTGAATCACAATACCCATTAAACAAGTTAACACAATCTAAGGGAGAAAGTATACACGTGTGTTATCCTGTAACGCCTGTATCTCCGGATCACATCCTATGTTATGAAATACGCATTAATCGCACGTGACACAGAATATTTGACTTAAACACTAAAAAAAAAAGAAAATATATCTTTTCCTAAAAAGAAATACCAAGCCGCTAAATCACAATGATAACTCCCTTGGTTATTATCATTTAAGAGTAGTCTCCCTTGGTGTTATAGACGGTACGCGTGTACTGTATTTTGACATACGAAAATAGAATTTTCTGATAATACTATTACGGAATGCTTCATAATTAACAAGCACGGAGGGGTGAGGTCTGAATTCTTGGTTCATTTGTATAATAACACTATTTTTCTAATTCATTGTTTGGTTTAATTATAAGTCTCTGTATATAATCTTGAGCAGTCTTTATTATTTTGTCATCGTTGGGGTCAATGGCATATTTTTTATTTTTTTATCATAATAGCGTTTTAGCTCCCTGTATCGTTTTCCGCCGCACATAATGCATAATTGCGACCCCCCCCCTTGACCCCAACCCCACATTGAATACAGGGTAACGGACCTCGGCTTCCCCGACGAAAGCTTTGCATATGATACCAACAGAATTCATTTCTGCATGATTTGTTACACGGTGTCACTGATCCAATCATAAGCCATTTGCAATGATTCATTATACTTAAATCTTTCATTTAAATGCTTGTTTTAATTATAGTATGGAGGAGTTCGAGAGATTATCGAAAATTAAGCCCTGGAAAAGTGTTCATTTCAATCTTGATAGAGTTTCTGATACACCAAAGAATAAAATTCTTGATAGAACCTTGATTAGTAAAATCAGAGACTGTTTTAATGAATTCAAGCGTGATGGGGCAGCTCATTGTTGGTCAACATTTCGAATTGATGGTGTTGTTGACGCTACCATGAATGATGAAAAAGCAGCAGTGATAATCTCACGTCTTGGGGAAGAAAGAAATTTTTTTCGAATAAAATTCCTTATCCGTGATAATGGAAAATGGATCATTAGGGACAAATACGAGCCTATTCTTAAGGACAAAAAAACTGTCACTGTGACTCAGGATTCAAAACCAGGAATTTTGACTGGACTTGATAAACCCTACTACGAAAGATCTTATCCTGTCACAGTAGTTGTTTACGGGATATATCCGCTCAATGAAAAACCTGATATTTCAAAACTAGCACCCATGAAATATTCGACAGGGCTCAATTGTGTAGCAACACGAATAATAGAACACTTCACAAATGCGTCCCGGGGAAATAAACTAACTGATCTAAGACGAAAAAAAATAACCGAATGGGAACTGACAGTGAAACAGCATGGGGCAACAATTCAAGATATAGCCAAATTAGAAACATCATTGAGATTTCCAATATCGGTAAGGACAATCACCGGAGAAGTATTATACGAATCGAAATATAAATCACAGGGAGCTCCCATTGAAATTATTGATCATAACGCACACGCGTGGTCATCTGCAGTAACAATATTCCCACGGGATAGAACCGTAAAATATCTGTTTGGAACCGAAGAGTTTTTTTCAGAGCAGAAATTATTTGATGCTATTTACCATTTGAGTAAAAACGATTCTGTGTCAGTGTGGCTATTTCATAGTACTTCAGACGAAGAATGTAGATTTGATCAGTTTGTAAGGCCCAACGGAGAATTGTACCGTACTGAAGAGCTGCATAATCAAATGAAACAACTAGCTAGTGAATTTTCTCCCCAGAGTTTTGGGGGGGAAGACAACGATCAATTATTAGCAAACTGTTTTACACTTCCATCAGTTGTAGCACATTTTGCTAGGAAGAAAAACGCGTGGAAACCAACCCGAAGTGAGTTCTTATCAGATGTCAAATTGTCCTGTCTTGAATACAGCCATGGAGGATTATGGAACACCAAATACTCAGCTGATACCGTTATTTCAGTTGATATGATTGCATGTTATCCAGGAAGTTTTCTTGGGTATGGAGAGTGTGAGAAATATTTCAAACGATTTGGACACCCTACACACGAAATGACCCGTGTTGCTATTAATGGACCACTGCCACATTTCGATTTAACCGGATTCGCTTGTGTAGTATCATTTGAAATGGCTGAAGGACTTCATCCGTGTAGTTATCTTTGGATTGGTAAACACATGTCTGAAAAACACTGGATGCCAATAGTGTTATTACGGTATATGCTTGATTGTAAGATGTTAAAATTATTAATTGTCAGTGAAGCAATTATATCCTATCGAGCACAGAAATCAGTCTGGTTACCACAACCTGATCTAGAAAAAATAATTAGCGAAGAGCGAAAACTGTTTCCTGATTTTAATGAACATCAAATCATGGATTGGTCCAGACAGTTATTTGAAATCAGAAACAATGAAGCAAAAGATCTTGGACGAAGAATAATCGGTAAATTTACCCAAGGTGGCAAAGATGATAATACGAGATATTCTTCACGATTGATTATAGACAATGCTGAATACGATTTTGTAATCAAAGATTTAACGAATAGGGGCTTATATGTCAATCGTAAGGACGCATTTATGTCAGATGGAACCAAATTGGGTACAATTGTTACTTACACTGATGGTATCCATCAGCAGTACACATATTTGAGAGCTTCTATGCTTGGTTATGCTTCTATCAATCTGTTTTCAATGATCAATAGATTTCCTACCACCGCAGTTAGAGTTGCTACTGACTCATTTTACATAAATAGCAAAATGGCTGATTTTAAGGCTACTGGCAACGAGAATTGGGGGTCATGGAGAATTAAGAAGGAAATGCTTCATGATTATATTCCATCAGCAGATGTTACCATTGAAAATAATTACTTAGAAAGCAATCAGTGTTCAGAATTTTCTAGTGCACCACCGATTTCTGATCCAATCTGTAGATATAAAACAGTTTATTTAAACGGCTGTGGTGGGTCAGGAAAAACAACCCGGGCAATTGAGTTATATCGTAGAAACGCTAGCGTTTCCAATCCAAACATGATTGTGCTAACACCGACTCACAGACTCGCCAGAGAGATGAAACAACGAGGGGTAAATGCCTGCACTTATCATAGTTTCTTTAGATGGAAGGGAGATAAATGGACTCCTGAGCGCATGGGAGAGAAATTTATTCCTGAAATTATCATGTGGGATGAAATAGACACAGTGTCCGAAGATGTCTTAAAAATATTTCTTGAGTGGTTGTTATTGAAGAATACAAAAGTCGTCATGTGCGGGGATCACGGCCAACCACCACCATTTGTCGGTGCATCTCCCCATGAATGGCTAAAGGGTTTTGTAGACTATTATGAAGAAATTGATACCGATCATAGATCACTTGATAATGAATTAAAAGAATTTAAGAAACTAATTAGATTACAACCGGATAAAATCCAGTGTGAAATAGCCCGTGAAATAATTTCGGAAACTCCCATGAATGAGTTTTGGGAAGCGTGGAGACCAAATGATTTAATCATTGCAAGTAGAAAAATAGTCAGGGATACACTTCAGATGAAGTTATTTGAATTGCATAAACAAAAATTTGCAACACTTCCAGTACCGTTATGTTATAGGCCATCGGATACACGAAAACAGAACATCGAAGTTGATATTCCAGGACCAAAATCCGAAGGATTTCAAAGACAGATTCTCGTATTAAATGATATTGTGCTGGTTGATATCAATGTCGTTGAAGAGGCATTGCGTGCTAATAAATCCCCATGGACGCTAGGTTATGCAGCAACAATACACTCTTCACAGGGATTGACTATATCGGATACAACTGTTTGGATGGTAGATAATCGCATAGAATGGTCGAATTTAGTCTATCTCGCAGTGTCTAGAGTACGAAAAATAAATCAACTTCGAAGAATTGTCCTGACAGAGTCAGGCGATGATGAAATCATTGGCGATGATAATGACACCACAATAGATGATATTATTGATAAAAAAACTCTCCGGTTACAAACAACAAGACAAAAAAAAACAACGAGAATTTGATATTGATGCTGAATTAATAATTACTCTGAAGCAACAACAGAATAATCACTGCGCGAGTTGCAATTGTATAATGCGTTGGCAGTATTCGGATAAGGATCCTCGCCAATTCACCGTGGACAGAAAAAATAACAATCTCGGTCATGTCAGAAATAATGTGATGTTGACTTGTCTTGAGTGCAATAGACGCAAGGGTGCTAGTTAAGCCCATGCGGTGGTAATTGAGTATCCTCAGGTATCACTTGTAATTGTTGTCTAGTAAAACCCCGTTGAGGGGCAGTTGAATCCAGTTTATAGATTGGAAGTCTACCCGTAGATCGTGTTATACTAGATATCTTATGCGTAGTGACGCTCCAAATAGGATCAGTAGCCCTTTTTGTGCCACCCTCAAGCTCTCCTGGTTCGTATAAGTACCTCACAATGACATTACTACCAAGAATTGGTTGGGAAACGTTAAAATCTTTTTGAATTTCCATTTCAGGTATTGACTTCTTTTTAATCGCATTGATAGGTTTCATGTTGATGGTTCTAGTAATCTCGTTATTCAGTGCAGTAATCACAGCTGGTAACCTTTTAACCCATTCACGGGATCTTTTTTCTTGGATGAATTCTTTTGCGTATTGATATCCAAATAACCGCTCAGCAAGGGTTTTATTAAATCGTTCTACAATGGCCTGATCACGATGCAGTGCAGTATGCCCTCGTCTGATAGCGACATTGTGATATTTCATTGTAGATAACACTGCACCCTGAAATTCCTTGCCCGGGTCAACTTGTAACAGATTTGGCCAGTGCAGAGGACTCCTTCGATAAATCCTTTCAAATGCAGAAGCCACTTCAGTGGCTGATTTTGTTTTTAACGGTTCTGCTTCTTTGTATCGACTTGCAATATCAACTACGGTTAATGCGTATTTGTAACCACGATCATGTGGCAGAAATAATAGATCAGCCTGATGAACTTCATTGGGTCCGGTCACATCAAAATGCGAGAAATTGATTTGTTTAGGCGGTGGTAGATAAATTTGCCATAGTGCCTGTTTGGATAACCAATGAGCCGCAGTGGTTTTTTTCACTTTCGCAGCGCTAGCGAGTTTATGGATTGCTGATTTACCCCTCCAGTATCCTCTTGGGGAATAATAAATAGATTCCATGTTGTTATTAATTACCAGCCCCTAACATCAATTTACTTTTCATAGCCGATTTTATCAAAAAGGAAGCCAATTTTTCTTTGAAAGATTTATCAGAAATAGCATTTAACGCATGAATTAATTTCACATCTGCTAGATGCCTGTGCTGCAGATTACTGCTTTTATAAGATACATCATGAAGGTGACAGGCCTTATCAATAGCGTTTATTGGTTCCTCACCGGGTCGGGGCTGATTTTGATCATTGAGTCTGATATCAAGTCTTGTTCCCGGTCCACAGTAGCTATATCCTGGAAGGTGCTTTTCTCCAGGGTATTTTGCCCATGGGGTTCCAGGGAGTTTTGCTAATTTGGCTGCAATATCACCTCCTCTTTTTTTTTTAAAGGTTCCTTGAGTTCCTTGGGTTTAGAAACAAATCTAAATTTCTTTATACTACATTGTACGCATTTACCAGAAAGCGCTGATCGGTTATTTTTAGTTGTAATCGTCGTCAAGTCATCTGTGCCAGTACGCGCCTTACACTTCACGCAATATAGATCCATAATTTATGTATAGAGATATGAATATAATTGATTTTTCAGCGACTAAAACAAGAGAACCAGTGAAGCATCATGCAGCGCTACCAAACTCTATCCGCGCAATTATAATCGGACCATCTGGATCCGGTAAAACGCAATTGTTGCTCAATTTAATAATGAGATGGATGAAGTGGGATAAGTTGTATTTAATTGC
Source organism: Unio delphinus (assembly GCA_029339505.1). NCBI lineage: Eukaryota > Metazoa > Mollusca > Bivalvia > Unionida > Unionidae > Unio > Unio delphinus. Next base: position 10,864,509 of record JAQISU010000306.1, read on the forward strand.
CCCTAGCGTAGATGATCAACGATGCTATGAAGTGCTAAAAGATTTTAATGAAAACGCTTCAGAGATTGCCGCCGAGGATGTTATTGAATTTATAACCGATATTGACGAGGCGCCATCCGTGAATGACCTCGATGGAAGTATCAACAATTTAGTTGTATACGACGATGTCATGTTAGATAATCAAAAAAATCCTGCTAGAATATTTTCCAGAGGCAGGCATAAAAACACTGATGTGATCTATGTCACTCAACGCTACACTCAGATTCCAAAAGTGATTAGAGATAACTGTAATATGCTTGCTGTATTCAACGGCGTTGATACACATACGCTACGAAATATTTGGCAGACATGGTGTTCTGATATGGACTTCAATCAATTTAGAAATTTCTTTAGTCATGCTCAGTCTACCCCACACGGATTTGTAACAATAAATTTACATGACCCTTGAACACGATATCGTATCGGACTGGATCAAATATTCGGTTAACCCCAACTGAAAGTTCTGGTGAGTGACAACGACGTTGCGACGCGAATGTTTTCAGACAAGGGTCAGAGACTTATTTTTTCGCGAGAAGGGTCTAGTGTTATTATGGAGGGGGTATAATCAAAAATAAAAACAAAAAAAAGTTGTCTGATTCGCCCCCTCTGCTGCTAAGCAGCACTCTACTCCCTGAATAAGAACACTTTCATTAGAAGAAGACTTCTCAGAAAAGGCAAAGTACCTGATAATAAAAGACTCTGAGAAGCTCCTGTGTCCCTTAAAATTTTAATAGGGGTGGGATTGGCCGAATCACCCAAGAGTGATATAGAACCCTTCGATATGAATGGTTCATAATTCTCCATAATAAAATCAGACCGGGGTTTATTAGACCCAACAATTGTATTGCTTTCAATACATGACTGTGACCTTGACCTCTTGGAAATAAGAGCATTTGGAACAGGTCTATCTTGATTCTGATTCCTATTTTTCAATTTGTAGCAATCAGAAACAACGTGTCCTTTTTTCTTGCAAAAGTTACACGTCGGAAGAGACAAGGATCTAGAATCAAACTTCTCCGAAGTCTGATTTTTGAAAGTTGTGTTAGTTTGAGTTTTAGAAGGGCTTGAATTAGGCGGAAATACTTTTCTGCCATTAAATTGTTGAGTAGAAGTCTTGTTAACAAAAGGAACTTTATGTGTCAAAGAATATTCGTCAGCAGCTCGAGCAGCATTTTCCAAGGTTTCAATCTGATGCTCCTCAAGATAAGTTTTAACATCACTATGGACACAGTTTTTGAACTCTTCAATTAATATAATTAACTTGAGATTTTGATAATCTTGCTCGACTTTCTTGGCTAAACACCATCTATCAAACAACTGCTCTTTTTGTCTAGCAAATTCGACATGAGTTTGTCCAGCTTCTTTTCTGTAATTTCTAAATTTTTGCCTATAAGCTTCAGGAACTAACTCATAACCTCTTAAAATGCATTCTTTAACTACGTCATAATCACCACTTTGCTGAACAGACAGTGAAGTGTAAATCTTACTAGCCTTACCAGTAAGTACACATTGTAGTAACTGAGTCCAATTCTCTCTTGGCCACTTTAAATTTTCTGCAACTTTTTCAAAAAGAATAAAATATTTGTCTACTTCTTTTTCTTTAAAAGGGGTCGCTAATCTAATATTCCTTGCTAAATCAAAATTTTGATTTGAAGTATGACGGTGATTCTCACTTGCCAGCTCCATTTCTTTCATTCTAATTTCATATTGTAATTGTTTTTCCTTCTCCCTTTCCTGTCTCTCTCTCTCTCCTCTTTTTCAAATTGTAATTGTCTTTCTTTATCCCTTTCCTGAAATTCCAGTTTCTTAAACTCTAATTCCCTCTCTCTCTCCTCTTTTTCTCTATCAATCTGCATCTGCTCTTTTTGTAATTCAATTTGTTTCTCTTTCTCCTCTCTCTCAATTCGCATTTGCTCTTTTTGTAATTCAATTTGTTTCTCTTTCTCCCTTTCCTGAAACTCCAGCTTCTTTAACTCTAATTCCATCTTGAATTTTAATTCTAATTCCTTCAGTTTAATGTCAGAGTCTGGTGTAGACTTACTGACTGGAATCAAAGCACTTTGTTCAAAAACATCCTGTTCTACCAAATACTGGACCAAAATCTTTTTGATATCTTGTTTCGTTAAAGAAGCCTTCACTTCGGAAAGATCGTATTTTTTGGCAAGTTGAACCAACTCGTCTTTTTTGAAAAGATCTAATTGCTCCTGGGTAGGATTAGAAAGAAATATTTCTACCTTAGATGTCATTTTGATACAAGCGTGTTAGCCTCACTAAAGATTTAAAATTCTCAAAACTAGGGGAAATTCAAATTTAAATTCAAATTTATCTTAAATCTCAATCCCAATCTCAATCCCGAGACGATAGCCACCAATTTCTATGTTACGTGCTTAGGCTCGAATAAGCAGCAACACAGAAAGAGTGAAAACTAACAAGCTTGTATAACTTTAACAATGATTTTATTAAGTACAATTATTTTCATAAAATAAATAAACTTACAGTTTTAGAGAATCAAATCCAACAAATATAGAATTCACAAAATAATCCACTAATAGAATTGCAAGTCCTGATAAATAAATGTTCTAATAGTTCCAGGTTCGAATCTTGACGAGGTAATAATCCAAAATGGCTGACAATGTCACGTGATGCAGTTCTTGTTTTTAAATCATCCAGATGAAATTATGAAACATATGTCCTTTTCCAGATAAATAGAATAATTCTTCTTTTCCAACGAATTGACACAGTCCAGAATAAAATAAATAAACTCAAACAGAAAATAACACAACTAATTTCTTACAGCCCAAAGGTTCTACTACTGTCAGCTTTTAAAATACAGCTATATATATTGTTTTTCTGAAGTAAACAAGTGATCACGCTCTTTTCTAGAAATTGATAGAAGGTCATGGAAGGTCACAGAAAGAGACTACCTTTACTAAAAATAACATACTCTAGATTTTTCTTACCCCTAAGAACTAAAAATAGAATGTTGTTCCTAAAATTAACCAATGAAATTGAAGACCTGTTGACAATGTTCAAAGCAAGGTCAGGAACTAGACCACTGTAAGCCAAGGTCAAAACTTGTTTACAATCTAAGTCAGCCTATTTACAGAAAGTGATTAAGCTGAACTTTCTAGAACAATTTCCCAATTAATGAATATTAAATCCTAAATAATAAATTTGGGTTTAACAATTAAAAAATAAATAAATTAAATCCAATAGCCGTAACACCTTCCCCCATAAAATAAAAAGAAAGGTTTATATGATAAAACTTTCTTTTTATCACAAACCAATTTACATCTGAAATTAAAATTACACAATATAATGAATTATACACGGGAAAGAGCGTCTGCAATTATATTATCTTTTCCTTTTATGTGCCTGATATCAAGATTATACTCTTGTAATAACAAACTCCATCTTAATAATCTTTGGTTTTTGTTTTTCATCTTGCCGATGAAAGTAAGGGGGTTGTGATCACTAAAAACTATAATCGAAGAAGGAGCTGAACTTAAAATAAACTTCAAAATGTTGCAAAGCCAAAATCAATGCCAAACATTCCTTCTCGATTGTTGAATAATTTTTCTGGTGCTTATTCAATTTCTTAGAAAAATAACACACTGGATGTTCAATTCCATTTTTGTCCTCTTGAATTAAAACCGCACCAACCCCAACATCACTTGCATCAACAGATAATTTAAAAGATTGACCAAAATTTGGAGCTGCAAGAACTGGTGCTGTTTCAAGTATGGCTTTCAACTTGTCAAAAGCCTCCTGACATTTTTCAGTCCAACAGAACTTATTCTTCTTTTTCAATAAATTTGTCAGGGGTTCTGCTACTATAGAAAAATTTGAACAAAATTTACGATAATATCCAGCCATACCTAAAAACCGCATCAGTTGTTTTCTATTTTCAGGCACGGGGAATTTAGAGATAGCCTCAACCTTGGCATCTATTAGTTTAACCTGCCCATGTCCCACAATATGTCCTAAGAAAGTTACACTAGCACGACAGAACTCACTTTTTAGATAAATTAATTGTCAAACATGCATCAGTGAGTCTGTCAAAGAATTTTCGAATCGTTGCTAGATGTTCTATCCAGGTGTCGTTGTAGATGATGACATCATCTATATAAGCATCACAATTTTCTAGACCAGAAGTAATCATATTCATGAGACGTTGAAATGTACTTGGCGACCCTTTCATCCCAAACGGCATTACTTTATATTGGTAAAGTCCATCTGGAGTCACAAATGCTGAAACTTCCTTTGCTCTTTCCGTCAGTGGAATCTGCCAAAATCCCTTCAGAAGGTCAAATTTGGTGACATACTTGGCATTCCCGATTTTATCAATACAATCGTCAATTCTTGGTAATGGGAATGAATCTGTTTTTGTCACACTGTTCACCTTCCTATAATCAGTGCACATACGGAAAGTTTTATCTGGTTTTGGAGCAAGTATGCATGGTGAACTCCAATCACTTTTACTGGGCTCGATAAAATCATTCTCCAGCAAATATTGAATTTCCTTTTTTAAGTATTCCTGTTTTGAGTGGATTCATCCTGTATGGATGATGTTTAATAGGTCTTGAATTTTCAATTTCAACGTCATGAAAAATTTTGTTTGTCCTTGTAGGAATATCTGGAAATAAGTGCTCAAATTCTATTAATAATTGCTTCAATTCATTTCTTTCTTGCACTTGCAAATGTGAAAGTTTCTGGTCTAGATTTTTCATAATTTCTGAATTGCAAAGATTCGTCATTTCAATATCAGTCGTCACTTCGATATCAGTAGAATCTGATGATATTCCTTCATTGAGTGGGACAGGTACAACTAAATTAATTACATGTTTAGCATGGCTATCTCTTTCAATATACTCCTTTAGCATATTTATATGACAAAGTTGATTTTGTTTGCGCCTCCCAGGAGTATTTATAATGTAATTTAATTCATTAATTTTCCTATCGACTGTGTAGGGACCATAATACTTGGCCTGAAGAGGGTTTTGTGGCAAAGGCAAGAGAGCCAGGACTCGATCACCAGGTTGAAAGCTCCTTTCCTTCAAATTTTTATCATATCTTGCTTTCATTTTAGATTGCGTAGAGTGCAGATTTGTTTTTGCAACCTCACAAGCCTTTGACAATTTGTATCTAAAATCAGACACATAATCAAGAAGATTAATTTCAGGATCTTCATTAGTTAAAAGTTTCTCTTTCAATAACTTCAATGGTCCACGCACAGTATGTCCAAAAACCAGTTCAAAGGGACTGAAGCCTAGAGATTCTTGAACTGATTCTCTAACAGCAAACAATAGTAAATGAATGCCTTCATCCCAATCTTTATTTGTATCAAAACAATATGATCGAATCATATTTTTCAAAGTCTGATGAAATCTTTCTAAAGCCCCTTGGCTCTCAGGATGATAGGCAGAAGATTTGAATTGCTGAATGCCTAATTCATACATAACTTGTTGGAAAATACCAGACATAAAGTTTGAACCTTGATCAGACTGAACAGATTTGGGAAGGCCATACTGAGTAAAAAACTTTATCAAAGCTTTTACTATTGTTTTAGATTTTATATTCCTCAACGGAATAGCCTCCGGAAACCTTGTTGACGCACACATAATGGTCAACAGGTATTTGTTACCTGACTTGGTCTTAGGTAAGGGACCTACACAATCTACCATAATTCTACTAAAAGGTTCGTCAAATGCAGGAATAGGTTGCAGATGAGCCTTAGGTATCTTCTGATTGGGTTTTCCTACCATTTGACAAGTATGACAAGATCTACAGTATTTGACAACATCACTTTTGATTTTTGGCCAATAGAAGTGAGTCAAGATCTTGTGATACGTTTTATTAATCCCTAAATGACCAGCCAAAGGAGTTTCATGGGCCAGATTAAGTATTTCCTGTCTGTAAGGTTTTGGAACTACTATTGGATAGTTCACTGACCATTCATCACCAGCAGGTACCTCGGGAGGTCTCCATTTTCTCATAAGAATTCCATTTTTAATGAAATAACAGACAGGAACTTCAGTGGCTTCAGTCTCATTTATGGCCCTTTGAAACAAACAGGAGATCTCAGGATCTTTTTCCTGTTCAACGACAAGTGACTGCCGTTTATCACCCTGATTAGAATAAAGAGAATGAGTTGTTAAAAGAGGATCACTATGATCAATACCTTCTGATTGATCCAAACAAGGAGTAAAAGTGACCTCGTCAAAAGCCTGACCTATACACGTGCCAGATAAAGGAATACTTCCTTCATCAACATCATTCTCAAGAGCTTTCTTTGCCATAGCTCTAGTAACTGCACAAGCTTGAACTATCTCAGGGAATTCTTTTTCAATTGGATCAACTTTCTGATCCAAATTAGGCTTGTCAGTTACAAGTGGATTAACCACAACCTTGTCCCCAGCTAAGTCGTTGCCTAGCAATAAATCAATTCCCTCTACGGGCAAAACCGAGACTGTTCCGATCGTCACAGGTCCTGACACTAAGTCTGATGACAAATTTACACAATGGAGAGGAACATTAACAAAGCCGCACTCTACTCCCTGAATAAGAACACTTTCATTAGAAGAAGACTTCTCAGAAAAGGCAAAGTACCTGATAATAAAAGACTCTGAGAAGCTCCTGTGTCCCTTAAAATTTTAATAGGGGTGGGATTGGCCGAATCACCCAAGAGTGATATAGAACCCTTCGATATGAATGGTTCATAATTCTCCATAATAAAATCAGACCGGGGTTTATTAGACCCAACAATTGTATTGCTTTCAATACATGACTGTGACCTTGACCTCTTGGAAATAAGAGCATTTGGAACAGGTCTATCTTGATTCTGATTCCTATTTTTCAATTTGTAGCAATCAGAAACAACGTGTCCTTTTTTCTTGCAAAAGTTACACGTCGGAAGAGACAAGGATCTAGAATCAAACTTCTCCGAAGTCTGATTTTTGAAAGTTGTGTTAGTTTGAGTTTTAGAAGGGCTTGAATTAGGCGGAAATACTTTTCTGCCATTAAATTGTTGAGTAGAAGTCTTGTTAACAAAAGGAACTTTATGTGTCAAAGAATATTCGTCAGCAGCTCGAGCAGCATTTTCCAAGGTTTCAATCTGATGCTCCTCAAGATAAGTTTTAACATCACTATGGACACAGTTTTTGAACTCTTCAATTAATATAATTAACTTGAGATTTTGATAATCTTGCTCGACTTTCTTGGCTAAATACCATCTATCAAACAACTGCTCTTTTTGTCTAGCAAATTCGACATGAGTTTGTCCAGCTTCTTTTCTGTAATTTCTAAATTTTTGCCTATAAGCTTCAGGAACTAACTCATAACCTCTTAAAATGCATTCTTTAACTACGTCATAATCACCACTTTGCTGAACAGACAGTGAAGTGTAAATCTCACTAGCCTTACCAGTAAGTACACATTGTAGTAACTGAGTCCAATTCTCTCTTGGCCACTTTAAATTTTCTGCAACTTTTTCAAAAAGAATAAAATATTTGTCTACTTCTTTTTCTTTAAAAGGGGTCGCTAATCTAATATTCCTTGCTAAATCAAAATTTTGATTTGAAGTATGACGGTGATTCTCACTTGCCAGCTCCATTTCTTTCATTCTAATTTCATATTGTAATTGTTTTTCCTTCTCCCTTTCCTGTCTCTCTCTCTCTCTCCTCTTTTTCAAATTGTAATTGTCTTTCTTTATCCCTTTCCTGAAATTCCAGTTTCTTAAACTCTAATTCCCTCTCTCTCTCCTCTTTTTCTCTATCAATCTGCATCTGCTCTTTTTGTAATTCAATTTGTTTCTCTTTCTCCTCTCTCTCAATTCGCATTTGCTCTTTTTGTAATTCAATTTGTTTCTCTTTCTCCCTTTCCTGAAACTCCAGCTTCTTTAACTCTAATTCCATCTTGAATTTTAATTCTAATTCCTTCAGTTTAATGTCAGAGTCTGGTGTAGACTTACTGACTGGAATCAAAGCACTTTGTTCAAAAACATCCTGTTCTACCAAATACTGGACCAAAATCTTTTTGATATCTTGTTTCGTTAAAGAAGCCTTCACTTCGGAAAGATCGTATTTTTTGGCAAGTTGAACCAACTCGTCTTTTTTGAAAAGATCTAATTGCTCCTGGGTAGGATTAGAAAGAAATATTTCTACCTTAGATGTCATTTTGATACAAGCGTGTTAGCCTCACTAAAGATTTAAAATTCTCAAAAACTAGGGGAAATTCAAATTTAAATTCAAATTTATCTCAAATCTCAATCCCAATCTCAATCCCGAGACGATAGCCACCAATTTCTATGTTACGTGCTTAGGCTCGAATAAGCAGCAACACAGAAAGAGTGAAAACTAACAAGCTTGTATAACTTTAACAATGATTTTATTAAGTACAATTATTTTCATAAAATAAATAAACTTACAGTTTTAGAGAATCAAATCCAACAAATATAGAATTCACAAAATAATCCACTAATAGAATTGCAAGTCCTGATAAATAAATGTTCTAATAGTTCCAGGTTCGAATCTTGACGAGGTAATAATCCAAAATGGCTGACAATGTCACGTGATGCAGTTCTTGTTTTTAAATCATCCAGATGAAATTATGAAACATATGTCCTTTTCCAGATAAATAGAATAATTCTTCTTTTCCAACGAATTGACACAGTCCAGAATAAAATAAATAAACTCAAACAGAAAATAACACAACTAATTTCTTACAGCCCAAAGGTTCTACTACTGTCAACTTTTAAAATACAGCTATATATATTGTTTTTCTGAAGTAAACAAGTGATCACGCTCTTTTCTAGAAATTGATAGAAGGTCATGGAAGGTCACAGAAAGAGACTACCTTTACTAAAAATAACATACTCTAGATTTTTCTTACCCCTAAGAACTAAAAATAGAATGTTGTTCCTAAAATTAACCAATGAAATTGAAGACCTGTTGACAATGTTCAAAGCAAGGTCAGGAACTAGACCACTGTAAGCCAAGGTCAAAACTTGTTTACAATCTAAGTCAGCCTATTTACAGAAAGTGATTAAGCTGAACTTTCTAGAACAATTTCCCAATTAATGAATATTAAATCCTAAATAATAAATTTGGGTTTAACAATTAAAAAATAAATAAATTAAATCCAATAGCCGTAACACCTTCCCCCATAAAATAAAAAGAAAGGTTTATATGATAAAACTTTCTTTTTATCACAAACCAATTTACATCTGAAATTAAAAATTACACAATATAATGAATTATACACGGGAAAGAGCGTCTGCAATTATATTATCTTTTCCTTTTATGTGCCTGATATCAAGATTATACTCTTGTAATAACAAACTCCATCTTAATAATCTTTGGTTTTGTTTTTCATCTTGCCGATGAAAGTAAGGGGGTTGTGATCACTAAAAACTATAATCGAAGAAGGAGCTGAACTTAAATAAACTTCAAAATGTTGCAAAGCCAAAATCAATGCCAAACATTCCTTCTCGATTGTTGAATAATTTTTCTGGTACTTATTCAATTTCTTAGAAAAATAACACACTGGATGTTCAATTCCATTTTTGTCCTCTTGAATTAAAACCGCACCAACCCCAACATCACTTGCATCAACAGATAATTTAAAAGATTGACCAAAATTTGGAGCTGCAAGAACTGGTGCTGTTTCAAGTATGGCTTTCAACTTGTCAAAAGCCTCCTGACATTTTTCAGTCCAACAGAACTTATTCTTCTTTTTCAATAAATTTGTCAGGGGTTCTGCTACTATAGAAAAATTTGAACAAAATTTACGATAATATCCAGCCATACCTAAAAACCGCATCAGTTGTTTTCTATTTTCAGGCACGGGGAATTTAGAGATAGCCTCAACCTTGGCATCTATTAGTTTAACCTGCCCATGTCCCACAATATGTCCTAAGAAAGTTACACTAGCACGACAGAACTCACTTTTTAGTTAAATTAATTGTCAAACATGCATCAGTGAGTCTGTCAAAGAATTTTCGAATCGTTGCTAGATGTTCTATCCAGGTGTCGTTGTAGATGATGACATCATCTATATAAGCATCACAATTTTCTAGACCAGAAGTAATCATATTCATGAGACGTTGAAATGTACTTGGCGACCCTTTCATCCCAAACGGCATTACTTTATATTGGTAAAGTCCATCTGGAGTCACAAATGCTGAAACTTCCTTTGCTCTTTCCGTCAGTGGAATCTGCCAAAATCCCTTCAGAAGGTCAAATTTGGTGACATACTTGGCATTCCCGATTTTATCAATACAATCGTCAATTCTTGGTAATGGGAATGAATCTGTTTTTGTCACACTGTTCACCTTCCTATAATCAGTGCACATACGGAATGTTTTATCTGGTTTTGGAACAAGTATGCATGGTGAACTCCAATCACTTTTACTGGGCTCGATAAAATCATTCTCCAGCAAATATTGAATTTCCTTTTTTAAGTATTCCTGTTTTGAGTGGATTCATCCTGTATGGATGATGTTTAATAGGTCTTGAATTTTCAATTTCAACGTCATGAAAAATTTTGTTTGTCCTTGTAGGAATATCTGGAAATAAGTGCTCAAATTCTATTAATAATTGCTTCAATTCATTTCTTTCTTGCACTTGCAAATGTGAAAGTTTCTGGTCTAGATTTTTCATAATTTCTGAATTGCAAAGATTCGTCATTTCAATATCAGTCGTCACTTCGATATCAGTAGAATCTGATGATATTCCTTCATTGAGTGGGACAGGTACAACTAAATTAATTACATGTTTAGCATGGCTATCTCTTTCAATATACTCCTTTAGCATATTTATATGACAAAGTTGATTTTGTTTGCGCCTCCCAGGAGTATTTATAATGTAATTTAATTCATTAATTTTCCTATCGACTGTGTAGGGACCATAATACTTGGCCTGAAGAGGGTTTTGTGGCAAAGGCAAGAGAGCCAGGACTCGATCACCAGGTTGAAAGCTCTTTTCCTTCAAATTTTTATCATATCTTGCTTTCATTTTAGATTGCGTAGAGTGCAGATTTGTTTTTGCAACCTCACAAGCCTTTGACAATTTGTATCTAAAATCAGACACATAATCAAGAAGATTAATTTCAGGATCTTCATTAGTTAAAAGTTTCTCTTTCAATAACTTCAATGGTCCACGCACAGTATGTCCAAAAACCAGTTCAAAGGGACTGAAGCCTAGAGATTCTTGAACTGATTCTCTAACAGCAAACAATAGTAAATGAATGCCTTCATCCCAATCTTTATTTGTATCAAAACAATATGATCGAATCATATTTTTCAAAGTCTGATGAAATCTTTCTAAAGCCCCTTGGCTCTCAGGATGATAGGCAGAAGATTTGAATTGCTGAATGCCTAATTCATACATAACTTGTTGGAAAATACCAGACATAAAGTTTGAACCTTGATCAGACTGAACAGATTTGGGAAGGCCATACTGAGTAAAAAACTTTATCAAAGCTTTTACTATTGTTTTAGATTTTATATTCCTCAACGGAATAGCCTCCGGAAACCTTGTTGACGCACACATAATGGTCAACAGGTATTTGTTACCTGACTTGGTCTTAGGTAAGGGACCTACACAATCTACCATAATTCTACTAAAAGGTTCGTCAAATGCAGGAATAGGTTGCAGATGAGCCTTAGGTATCTTCTGATTGGGTTTTCCTACCATTTGACAAGTATGACAAGATCTACAGTATTTGACAACATCACTTTTGATTTTTGGCCAATAGAAGTGAGTCAAGATCTTGTGATACGTTTTATTAATCCCTAAATGACCAGCCAAAGGAGTTTCATGGGCCAGATTAAGTATTTCCTGTCTGTAAGGTTTTGGAACTACTATTGGATAGTTCACTGACCATTCATCACCAGCAGGTACCTCGGGAGGTCTCCATTTTCTCATAAGAATTCCATTTTTAATGAAATAACAGACAGGAACTTCAGTGGCTTCAGTCTCATTTATGGCCCTTTGAAACAAACAGGAGATCTCAGGATCTTTTTCCTGTTCAACGACAAGTGACCGCCGTTTATCACCCTGATTAGAATAAAGAGAATGAGTTGTTAAAAGAGGATCACTATGATCAATACCTTCTGATTGATCCAAACAAGGAGTAAAAGTGACCTCGTCAAAAGCCTGACCTATACACGTGCCAGATAAAGGAATACTTCCTTCATCAACATCATTCTCAAGAGCTTTCTTTGCCATAGCTCTAGTAACTGCACAAGCTTGAACTATCTCAGGGAATTCTTTTTCAATTGGATCAACTTTCTGATCCAAATTAGGCTTGTCAGTTACAAGTGGATTAACCACAACCTTGTCCCCAGCTAAGTCGTTGCCTAGCAATAAATCAATTCCCTCTACGGGCAAAACCGAGACTGTTCCGATCGTCACAGGTCCTGACACTAAGTCTGATGACAAATTTACACAATGGAGAGGAACATTAACAAAGCCGCACTCTACTCCCTGAATAAGAACACTTTCATTAGAAGAAGACTTCTCAGAAAAGGCAAAGTACCTGATAATAAAAGACTCTGAGAAGCTCCTGTGTCCCTTAAAATTTTAATAGGGGTGGGATTGGCCGAATCACCCAAGAGTGATATAGAACCCTTCGATATGAATGGTTCATAATTCTCCATAATAAAATCAGACCGGGGTTTATTAGACCCAACAATTGTATTGCTTTCAATACATGACTGTGACCTTGACCTCTTGGAAATAAGAGCATTTGGAACAGGTCTATCTTGATTCTGATTCCTATTTTTCAATTTGTAGCAATCAGAAACAACGTGTCCTTTTTTCTTGCAAAAGTTACACGTCGGAAGAGACAAGGATCTAGAATCAAACTTCTCCGAAGTCTGATTTTTGAAAGTTGTGTTAGTTTGAGTTTTAGAAGGGCTTGAATTAGGCGGAAATACTTTTCTGCCATTAAATTGTTGAGTAGAAGTCTTGTTAACAAAAGGAACTTTATGTGTCAAAGAATATTCGTCAGCAGCTCGAGCAGCATTTTCCAAGGTTTCAATCTGATGCTCCTCAAGATAAGTTTTAACATCACTATGGACACAGTTTTTGAACTCTTCAACTAATATAATTAACTTGAGATTTTGATAATCTTGCTCGACTTTCTTGGCTAAACACCATCTATCAAACAACTGCTCTTTTTGTCTAGCCAATTCGACATGAGTTTGTCCAGCTTCTTTTCTGTAATTTCTAAATTTTTGCCTATAAGCTTCAGGAACTAACTCATAACCTCTTAAAATGCATTCTTTAACTACGTCATAATCACCACTTTGCTGAACAGACAGTGAAGTGTAAATCTCACTAGCCTTACCAGTAAGTACACATTGTAGTAACTGAGTCCAATTCTCTCTTGGCCACTTTAAATTTTCTGCAACTTTTTCAAAAAGAATAAAATATTTGTCTACTTCTTTTTCTTTAAAAGGGGTCGCTAATCTAATATTCCTTGCTAAATCAAAATTTTGATTTGAAGTATGACGGTGATTCTCACTTGCCAGCTCCATTTCTTTCATTCTAATTTCATATTGTAATTGTTTTTCCTTCTCCCTTTCCTGTCTCTCTCTCTCCTCTTTTTCAAATTGTAATTGTCTTTCTTTATCCCTTTCCTGAAATTCCAGATTCTTAAACTCTAATTCCCTCTCTCTCTCCTCTTTTTCTCTATCAATCTGCATCTGCTCTTTTTGTAATTCAATTTGTTTCTCTTTCTCCCTTTCCTGAAACTCCAGCTTCTTTAACTCTAATTCCATCTTGAATTTTAATTCTAATTCCTTCAGTTTAATGTCAGAGTCTGGTGTAGACTTACTGACTGGAATCAAAGCACTTTGTTCAAAAACATCCTGTTCTACCAAATACTGGACCAAAATCTTTTTGATATCTTGTTTCGTTAAAGAAGCCTTCACTTCGGAAAGATCGTATTTTTTGGCAAGTTGAACCAACTCGTCTTTTTTGAAAAGATCTAATTGCTCCTGGGTAGGATTAGAAAGAAATATTTCTACCTTAGATGTCATTTTGATACAAGCGTGTTAGCCTCACTAAAGATTTAAAATTCTCAAAACTAGGGGAAATTCAAATTTAAATTCAAATTTATCTCAAATCTCAATCCCAATCTCAATCCCGAGACGATAGCCACCAATTTCTATGTTACGTGCTTAGGCTCGAATAAGCAGCAACACAGAAAGAGTGAAAACTAACAAGCTTGTATAACTTTAACAATGATTTTATTAAGTACAATTATTTTCATAAAATAAATAAACTTACAGTTTTAGAGAATCAAATCCAACAAATATAGAATTCACAAAATAATCCACTAATAGAATTGCAAGTCCTGATAAATAAATGTTCTAATAGTTCCAGGTTCGAATCTTGACGAGGTAATAATCCAAAATGGCTGACAATGTCACGTGATGCAGTTCTTGTTTTTAAATCATCCAGATGAAATTATGAAACATATGTCCTTTTCCAGATAAATAGAATAATTCTTCTTTTCCAACGAATTGACACAGTCCAGAATAAAATAAATAAACTCAAACAGAAAATAACACAACTAATTTCTTACAGCCCAAAGGTTCTACTACTGTCAGCTTTTAAAATACAGCTATATATATTGTTTTTCTGAAGTAAACAAGTGATCACGCTCTTTTCTAGAAATTGATAGAAGGTCATGGAAGGTCACAGAAAGAGACTACCTTTACTAAAAATAACATACTCTAGATTTTTCTTACCCCTAAGAACTAAAAATAGAATGTTGTTCCTAAAATTAACCAATGAAATTGAAGACCTGTTGACAATGTTCAAAGCAAGGTCAGGAACTAGACCACTGTAAGCCAAGGTCAAAACTTGTTTACAATCTAAGTCAGCCTATTTACAGAAAGTGATTAAGCTGAACTTTCTAGAACAATTTCCCAATTAATGAATATTAAATCCTAAATAATAAATTTGGGTTTAACAATTAAAAAATAAATAAATTAAATCCAATAGCCGTAACACCTTCCCCCATAAAATAAAAAGAAAGGTTTATATGATAAAACTTTCTTTTTATCACAAACCAATTTACATCTGAAATTAAAAATTACACAATA
The DNA here is from genome assembly GCA_029339505.1 of Unio delphinus. NCBI lineage: Eukaryota > Metazoa > Mollusca > Bivalvia > Unionida > Unionidae > Unio > Unio delphinus. The sequence continues at coordinate 10,879,663 of JAQISU010000306.1, forward strand.
TAATGAATTATACACGGGAAAGAGCGTCTGCAATTATATTATCTTTTCCTTTTATGTGCCTGATATCAAGATTATACTCTTGTAATAACAAACTCCATCTTAATAATCTTTGGTTTTTGTTTTTCATCTTGCCGATGAAAGTAAGGGGGTTGTGATCACTAAAAACTATAATCGAAGAAGGAGCTGAACTTAAATAAACTTCAAAATGTTGCAAAGCCAAAATCAATGCCAAACATTCCTTCTCGATTGTTGAATAATTTTTCTGGTGCTTATTCAATTTCTTAGAAAAATAACACACTGGATGTTCAATTCCATTTTTGTCCTCTTGAATTAAAACCGCACCAACCCCAACATCACTTGCATCAACAGATAATTTAAAAGATTGACCAAAATTTGGAGCTGCAAGAACTGGTGCTGTTTCAAGTATGGCTTTCAACTTGTCAAAAGCCTCCTGACATTTTTCAGTCCAACAGAACTTATTCTTCTTTTTCAATAAATTTGTCAGGGGTTCTGCTACTATAGAAAAATTTGAACAAAATTTACGATAATATCCAGCCATACCTAAAAACCGCATCAGTTGTTTTCTATTTTCAGGCACGGGGAATTTAGAGATAGCCTCAACCTTGGCATCTATTAGTTTAACCTGCCCATGTCCCACAATATGTCCTAAGAAAGTTACACTAGCACGACAGAACTCACTTTTTAGATAAATTAATTGTCAAACATGCATCAGTGAGTCTGTCAAAGAATTTTCGAATCGTTGCTAGATGTTCTATCCAGGTGTCGTTGTAGATGATGACATCATCTATATAAGCATCACAATTTTCTAGACCAGAAGTAATCATATTCATGAGACGTTGAAATGTACTTGGCGACCCTTTCATCCCAAACGGCATTACTTTATATTGGTAAAGTCCATCTGGAGTCACAAATGCTGAAACTTCCTTTGCTCTTTCCGTCAGTGGAATCTGCCAAAATCCCTTCAGAAGGTCAAATTTGGTGACATACTTGGCATTCCCGATTTTATCAATACAATCGTCAATTCTTGGTAATGGGAATGAATCTGTTTTTGTCACACTGTTCACCTTCCTATAATCAGTGCACATACGGAAAGTTTTATCTGGTTTTGGAGCAAGTATGCATGGTGAACTCCAATCACTTTTACTGGGCTCGATAAAATCATTCTCCAGCAAATATTGAATTTCCTTTTTTAAGTATTCCTGTTTTGAGTGGATTCATCCTGTATGGATGATGTTTAATAGGTCTTGAATTTTCAATTTCAACGTCATGAAAAATTTTGTTTGTCCTTGTAGGAATATCTGGAAATAAGTGCTCAAATTCTATTAATAATTGCTTCAATTCATTTCTTTCTTGCACTTGCAAATGTGAAAGTTTCTGGTCTAGATTTTTCATAATTTCTGAATTGCAAAGATTCGTCATTTCAATATCAGTCGTCACTTCGATATCAGTAGAATCTGATGATATTCCTTCATTGAGTGGGACAGGTACAACTAAATTAATTACATGTTTAGCATGGCTATCTCTTTCAATATACTCCTTTAGCATATTTATATGACAAAGTTGATTTTGTTTGCGCCTCCCAGGAGTATTTATAATGTAATTTAATTCATTAATTTTCCTATCGACTGTGTAGGGACCATAATACTTGGCCTGAAGAGGGTTTTGTGGCAAAGGCAAGAGAGCCAGGACTCGATCACCAGGTTGAAAGCTCCTTTCCTTCAAATTTTTATCATATCTTGCTTTCATTTTAGATTGCGTAGAGTGCAGATTTGTTTTTGCAACCTCACAAGCCTTTGACAATTTGTATCTAAAATCAGACACATAATCAAGAAGATTAATTTCAGGATCTTCATTAGTTAAAAGTTTCTCTTTCAATAACTTCAATGGTCCACGCACAGTATGTCCAAAAACCAGTTCAAAGGGACTGAAGCCTAGAGATTCTTGAACTGATTCTCTAACAGCAAACAATAGTAAATGAATGCCTTCATCCCAATCTTTATTTGTATCAAAACAATATGATCGAATCATATTTTTCAAAGTCTGATGAAATCTTTCTAAAGCCCCTTGGCTCTCAGGATGATAGGCAGAAGATTTGAATTGCTGAATGCCTAATTCATACATAACTTGTTGGAAAATACCAGACATAAAGTTTGAACCTTGATCAGACTGAACAGATTTGGGAAGGCCATACTGAGTAAAAAACTTTATCAAAGCTTTTACTATTGTTTTAGATTTTATATTCCTCAACGGAATAGCCTCCGGAAACCTTGTTGACGCACACATAATGGTCAACAGGTATTTGTTACCTGACTTGGTCTTAGGTAAGGGACCTACACAATCTACCATAATTCTACTAAAAGGTTCGTCAAATGCAGGAATAGGTTGCAGATGAGCCTTAGGTATCTTCTGATTGGGTTTTCCTACCATTTGACAAGTATGACAAGATCTACAGTATTTGACAACATCACTTTTGATTTTTGGCCAATAGAAGTGAGTCAAGATCTTGTGATACGTTTTATTAATCCCTAAATGACCAGCCAAAGGAGTTTCATGGGTCAGATTAAGTATTTCCTGTCTGTAAGGTTTTGGAACTACTATTGGATAGTTCACTGACCATTCATCACCAGCAGGTACCTCGGGAGGTCTCCATTTTCTCATAAGAATTCCATTTTTAATGAAATAACAGACAGGAACTTCAGTGGCTTCAGTCTCATTTATGGCCCTTTGAAACAAACAGGAGATCTCAGGATCTTTTTCCTGTTCAACGACAAGTGACTGCCGTTTATCACCCTGATTAGAATAAAGAGAATGAGTTGTTAAAAGAGGATCACTATGATCAATACCTTCTGATTGATCCAAACAAGGAGTAAAAGTGACCTCGTCAAAAGCCTGACCTATACACGTGCCAGATAAAGGAATACTTCCTTCATCAACATCATTCTCAAGAGCTTTCTTTGCCATAGCTCTAGTAACTGCACAAGCTTGAACTATCTCAGGGAATTCTTTTTCAATTGGATCAACTTTCTGATCCAAATTAGGCTTGTCAGTTACAAGTGGATTAACCACAACCTTGTCCCCAGCTAAGTCGTTGCCTAGCAATAAATCAATTCCCTCTACGGGCAAAACCGAGACTGTTCCGATCGTCACAGGTCCTGACACTAAGTCTGATGACAAATTTACACAATGGAGAGGAACATTAACAAAGCCGCACTCTACTCCCTGAATAAGAACACTTTCATTAGAAGAAGACTTCTCAGAAAAGGCAAAGTACCTGATAATAAAAGACTCTGAGAAGCTCCTGTGTCCCTTAAAATTTTAATAGGGGTGGGATTGGCCGAATCACCCAAGAGTGATATAGAACCCTTCGATATGAATGGTTCATAATTCTCCATAATAAAATCAGACCGGGGTTTATTAGACCCAACAATTGTATTGCTTTCAATACATGACTGTGACCTTGACCTCTTGGAAATAAGAGCATTTGGAACAGGTCTATCTTGATTCTGATTCCTATTTTTCAATTTGTAGCAATCAGAAACAACGTGTCCTTTTTTCTTGCAAAAGTTACACGTCGGAAGAGACAAGGATCTAGAATCAAACTTCTCCGAAGTCTGATTTTTGAAAGTTGTGTTAGTTTGAGTTTTAGAAGGGCTTGAATTAGGCGGAAATACTTTTCTGCCATTAAATTGTTGAGTAGAAGTCTTGTTAACAAAAGGAACTTTATGTGTCAAAGAATATTCGTCAGCAGCTCGAGCAGCATTTTCCAAGGTTTCAATCTGATGCTCCTCAAGATAAGTTTTAACATCACTATGGACACAGTTTTTGAACTCTTCAACTAATATAATTAACTTGAGATTTTGATAATCTTGCTCGACTTTCTTGGCTAAACACCATCTATCAAACAACTGCTCTTTTTGTCTAGCAAATTCGACATGAGTTTGTCCAGCTTCTTTTCTGTAATTTCTAAATTTTTGCCTATAAGCTTCAGGAACTAACTCATAACCTCTTAAAATGCATTCTTTAACTACGTCATAATCACCACTTTGCTGAACAGACAGTGAAGTGTAAATCTCACTAGCCTTACCAGTAAGTACACATTGTAGTAACTGAGTCCAATTCTCTCTTGGCCACTTTAAATTTTCTGCAACTTTTTCAAAAAGAATAAAATATTTGTCTACTTCTTTTTCTTTAAAAGGGGTCGCTAATCTAATATTCCTTGCTAAATCAAAATTTTGATTTGAAGTATGACGGTGATTCTCACTTGCCAGCTCCATTTCTTTCATTCTAATTTCATATTGTAATTGTTTTTCCTTCTCCCTTTCCTGTCTCTCTCTCTCTCCTCTTTTTCAAATTGTAATTGTCTTTCTTTATCCCTTTCCTGAAATTCCAGTTCCTTAAACTCTAATTCCCTCTCTCTCTCCTCTTTTTCTCTATCAATCTGCATCTGCTCTTTTTGTAATTCAATTTGTTTCTCTTTCTCCTCTCTCTCAATTCGCATTTGCTCTTTTTGTAATTCAATTTGTTTCTCTTTCTCCCTTTCCTGAAACTCCAGCTTCTTTAACTCTAATTCCATCTTGAATTTTAATTCTAATTCCTTCAGTTTAATGTCAGAGTCTGGTGTAGACTTACTGACTGGAATCAAAGCACTTTGTTCAAAAACATCCTGTTCTACCAAATACTGGACCAAAATCTTTTTGATATCTTGTTTCGTTAAAGAAGCCTTCACTTCGGAAAGATCGTATTTTTTGGCAAGTTGAACCAACTCGTCTTTTTTGAAAAGATCTAATTGCTCCTGGGTAGGATTAGAAAGAAATATTTCTACCTTAGATGTCATTTTGATACAAGCGTGTTAGCCTCACTAAAGATTTAAAATTCTCAAAAACTAGGGGAAATTCAAATTTAAATTCAAATTTATCTCAAATCTCAATCCCAATCTCAATCCCGAGACGATAGCCACCAATTTCTATGTTACGTGCTTAGGCTCGAATAAGCAGCAACACAGAAAGAGTGAAAACTAACAAGCTTGTATAACTTTAACAATGATTTTATTAAGTACAATTATTTTCATAAAATAAATAAACTTACAGTTTTAGAGAATCAAATCCAACAAATATAGAATTCACAAAATAATCCACTAATAGAATTGCAAGTCCTGATAAATAAATGTTCTAATAGTTCCAGGTTCGAATCTTGACGAGGTAATAATCCAAAATGGCTGACAATGTCACGTGATGCAGTTCTTGTTTTTAAATCATCCAGATGAAATTATGAAACATATGTCCTTTTCCAGATAAATAGAATAATTCTTCTTTTCCAACGAATTGACACAGTCCAGAATAAAATAAATAAACTCAAACAGAAAATAACACAACTAATTTCTTACAGCCCAAAGGTTCTACTACTGTCAGCTTTTAAAATACAGCTATATATATTGTTTTTCTGAAGTAAACAAGTGATCACGCTCTTTTCTAGAAATTGATAGAAGGTCATGGAAGGTCACAGAAAGAGACTACCTTTACTAAAAATAACATACTCTAGATTTTTCTTACCCCTAAGAACTAAAAATAGAATGTTGTTCCTAAAATTAACCAATGAAATTGAAGATCTGTTGACAATGTTCAAAGCAAGGTCAGGAACTAGACCACTGTAAGCCAAGGTCAAAACTTGTTTACAATCTAAGTCAGCCTATTTACAGAAAGTGATTAAGCTGAACTTTCTAGAACAATTTTCCAATTAATGAATATTAAATCCTAAATAATAAATTTGGGTTTAACAATTAAAAAATAAATAAATTAAATCCAATAGCCGTAAGACCAGGCTTTTGTTTTACTTCAGAAAGTCATAATTCAGCATGATCATTTAAATGATAAATAAAATTGCGTTACTAATGTTGTATTATTATTAATTATTATTATTATTATTGTTATTATTATTATTATTATTATTATTATTATTATTATTATTTGTGACAGGTACAGAAGCAATATCAACTCCAAGCATGCCCATACCACTCCCACATAGGTGTGTTTTCTGCAGGATACGACCAGTTTCCATCCGCTTTGAACCATGCCAGCATGCATTAGCATGCTATCAGTGTTCATTGAGCAAGGTTATATGTACTGAGTGCGGAAAGATTATAATGCAAAAAAGGTTTATGTAAAACACTCTATTGAAACATTTGTTGCGTTACAAAAATGATACAGTTTATCAAAATGTATTTAATTGGTGTGATGTTTTATAGGACGAGTAAATGCGGAATGTTAGGAAATAATCTCAACTTTCTTCGCAGTTGAATGATGGACGAGATATGTAATCTTGCCAATGACAGACCTGTCAGCCATACTTTTGAAAATGTTAGGAAATAATCTCAACTTTCTTCGCAGTGGAATGATGGATGAGATATGTTATCTTGCCAATGACAGACCTGTCAGCCATACTTTTGAAATCTTTAAAGATTTAAAAGGATCGTTCGGTCTCAGTAAGTCGCAAAAAATATAAGTATTGTATGGGGAAGGTATTAAAGGTACAGTATAGACATTACCACTTAAACTTTTCTTTCAATACCATTAAAATACTGTGCGAAATTTATACGTGCCTTTCAATTCTTTTCGGAAAAGAGTTAATGATCAAATAAAAATACATTCTAAGAGATGTATTGGCAAAGGGTTTCAGAGATTTGATGTCTATCAAATTGTCAGAAGGTACCAATATTTTAAAAATGTATGGTGCCAAAAGATTTTGCTTAGATTGAATCTTAATCTTATTCTTACAATTTAGTGCAAACCATATCAATTAAAGTATTATCTTCATTTAAACTATGCAATTAAAGTTAGTTTGTTTGTATACCAATATAAACACGCTAAAGCCACACCTGTCATGATAGGCCAATTTGTAGTCTTTACCACTTGCCAAAATATGCACAGGTTTATTTCTCTTATTAAAGTTACTCTTTTCTTAATTGAATTTCGATTTTAAAGCTGGATTTCCTTCATAATTATCTAACTTTGGAAAGAACACCAAAGTATCAAAATTGTAAACAAATAGTATAGATATTAAAATGTTCTTATAAGACAATTTTTACATTGAATTACTTTAGTATTTGGTACGCTCAGTAGGAGAGTTTCTAAAGGCCAGATTTCCTTGATAATTATCTAAATTTGGAAAGCAAAACAAAGTATGAATTTTTTTGAAAATAACAAATATTAATAAACATTTACTTGTATTGAATTACTTTATTACTATTACTTTATTACTATGTACAGTCGGTAATTTAGGTCCGATTATATAGGCCAGTATCTAGAGTATATAGGCCGTTATCTCGATTTTATAGACCATTATCTAAGGTATATAGGCCAGTATCTATATTATATAGACCAGTATGTAGAGGTCTGACTTGTATTTAGTCTTCCTGTATAGGAACTATGTTCCAGTGTGAAAGACAGGACAGTTTAGTTTCATTTTGTGCAAAGTATGTTACACTTAAGTATTTATGTACATTTGTTTTCTGTGCATTATTTGTGCATAAGAGAGAGAGAGAGAGAGAGAGAGAGAGAGAGAGAGAGAGAGAGAGAGAGAGAGAGAGAGAGAGAGAGAGAGAGAGAGAGGACTTTATCATGCACTACAAAGTGGCATCGTAGAGCAATTGATAAAACAATATAATTGGGAACAGTGTGGGGACATAATGGAAAAGGATGTGAAATGATTTTTTCCATCATGTTCATCTTTATAATTCTCTTTGAACTTCTATATTCTGACATTATTTCAGTTTTTAATTGCTTCATTTGGGACAAAATGTACATTTGAAAAGATTAACATATGATAAAATGTAACTACTTTTTATGGGATTAAGAGGGCAAATATTCTTTATTAGTTATCACTGAAAAATTCACCAAATCATACCATGCCATGTTACCATGAAGCCATGCCATATCACCATCAAATCCTGCCATGGCATGCTACCAAGTAGCCATGCCACATTAGCACAAAATCATGCCATGCCATATTACCACCAAATCATGCTATGCCATGTTACCAAGTAGCCATGCCAAATTACCACAAAATCATGTCCTGTTCTTGCCAAATATTTTAAATATTTGGCTGGGAATGCTAATTTACACATATATTTTGAGAATACATATACATGTATGAATATTTAGAAATTTGTGTGTTGCAACAAAATTTGGTTAATCAGTTATTTGATGATATTTTCACCTCAAAATTTGCATAGTTAATAAATTGAAGTTGAACAAAAAGATTGTTGTTGGAAAATATAGTGCATATAAATTTTAATATTTTCACGTCGAATTACGAACTTATTTTTAAAATTACTTTTAAAGTTCACATTAATGCAATTAAATGTCATAAAGAAATCACAGACTTGCTTTTGTATGAAATTCTTGAAGCTTATAGTCAACCATGCTAAGTTTATTAACATCGATAGTGTATGACTTGAAAAGATACCTTAATTGTTTTTGTTCGCACACACACACACACACACACACCAATATCCAACATAAATGGGTACCAGGAACATATTTGCACCACTGTATGTCTGAATATATTGCGAGATGTTCCATGGTATACCGAATTATTTTAAAGACCTGCAATTTAACGTTCTTGGGCAGGTGCCTGCCATTTTCGTTAAAAACACTTGCTGTATGTCAATATATGTAAAAATATTATACTCTAAGTTTAGAAAACTGTCATCATAGTATATCCGTTATATTTTTTGAAACACAAATAATAATAGCGAGATTAGAGATAAACTATATAAACTCAATAGTAAACACAGAACATAAATGATCTGTAGATTATAGTCGATGAATGTGTTCTGCCCATGTTTATTATTGTATAATTTGTTTTTTTAAAAAACCTGCAAAATACATCGTTTTGTTATTGGAATTTGTTGATTAAAAATTAGCCTACTATTTACTTGGTACAGTATTGATATAACAAACACATAAACCTGGAGCTAAAAACCATGTCATATATCATCAGAGAGAGAGAGAGAGAGAGAGAGAGAGAGAGAGAGAGAGAGAGAGAGAGAGAGAACATGACACATACTGTGATCAACTAACGAGAAAATATTTTCAGGATTTGAGAAATTACATAAACTTCAAACAAAAAGCTTGTCTGACAATTTTAGGGCGATTCAATGTCTTACTGATACGAATTCATGGTCTTGAACTAAGTACCAGAAAATTTAAAACAAACAAGTTTCGTACAATTTAACAAATAATTCTTCTCATTATATTTTCAGGCTGTTTTTGAGACGATATGAGTCTAAGATGTATCGCATTGTAGTCAATCAATATACATTACTGAAAACAATATTGGACCTCTTTATCCGTGGGATACATATTTAGATTACAATTATACCATTTGCAACTTTCTAATGATCTCTGCATTATTGTGAGTATTGGAATAGGGGCAAAATAATAATTTGACAATCTACTGATTCTAGATAGTTAGTCACTAAGGTGCACACTGTTATGTGTTTATTTGTTACATTTCTATGACTATTGGATAATGAGAAATTCAGAAGTGTGAGATGAGGAGAGAGACAACTGCAAATGGTTGTGTACTATTTAACTAGCGAATAGCAGCAACTCTCTTTTTTATGTTTACTTTAATTCATATCAATATGCAATGTACAATTTTATTCCAATGCAAACTCTTTCTGAGTCAAGGTAATGTGCTGCAAAAAGATATCATAAATTACTTCCCTTGCATTTCATGAAGTGTCATTTTCAAAAGCAGGGGAAGTAATTCTATTTTTTTTTCATGACTAGTAAAAAATTGCTTTTGTCATTTTTTCATAGCAGTTATGAAAAGGAAAGCGTGGGGTTGTGTGATAGGCAGGAATAGAGCCTGGAGAGTACTTTAGCAATTTCCAATGATTTATGGTTCATTAGAGAAGCAAATATGCATATGTTAGTATGAAATATATTGCATAAATGAGTAGAGTTAAGCCATCTCAAAAGGTTGTTGTATATCTTAAATATTACATTATGCTATCGATTCATTTGAAAATGATATTCATTTCCAATATGGATTATATTCCTTTCTATATGCAGCATTCATTGGTCATGAAACTAATAAGACTGTTCAATTCTCAAGTAGAAGTCCAATATGTTTCGTAGCTTACTTCATGTTCCAACTTCTGCATTTTAAAATTATTTATCGTACTATTTGGGCCAAATTATAATTTTAAAAAAATCTATAGAATTGGCCACTTTCCAAAGTTTGGAATAGTTCTAATCAAAAAAAGGGTTTGTTATTAACGGTCGGACAATGATAGGTCCAGTGCATCCCATATACGTTTAATGTATAATTAGCCTAGTGTATGGTTGGACATTGATAGGTCCCGTGTATCCCATATACGCCGAATGTATAATTAACATAGCAAACGGTCGGACATTGATAGGTCCCGTGTATCTCATATACGCCGAATGTATAATTAACATAGTAAACGGTCGGATATTGATAGGTCCCGTGTATCCCATATACGCCGAATGTATAATTAACATAGTAAACGGTTGGACAATGATAGGTTACAACATACAGATAATGTAGTTCTCAAGCACGGATTTATTGTATGCCTCGAAGCATTATTATGCATTTGGCACAGTGAAACTGTTTCTTTTGACTATTCTTATTGACATTCATATCACATCAAAGTGCTACATTTTATGTTCGACTTTTTCTTAGTGACTTTCTTTCCGTTTATTGCGTCTTGATAGTAGTGTTGATATGATTTTAGTCTTTGGAAGTATAATGTCAGATCTTGCAATGCACCGACGAGAAGAGCAATAGCAATATCCGCATATCAAATTATCTTCATCCTATGTATGAGTCACGTTTCTTTTACATAAACCGATTGGATTAGAAGAATAAACCGGGGAATCTATTGCTCCTGAACTGAGGAATATACATGTTTAGTTATACAATAGTTAATTGGGTGAATATATATATATATATATATATATATATATATATATATATATATATATATATATATATATATATATATATATATATAAGTGATGATACTGTATTGAGTTAAATTGACTGCAGGAACAAATGAGACAGACAAAAATGTACACTCAAATTATTTTGAGTACACAACAGAAGGTGGGATGGAGTCATTGGCCCGCTTTGTCCCAGACCAGCAAATCCGATTAGGTCAAAGATCGTAAAAAATTCCACGTAGTATAGATCCTACATGAGCCTGCATAACTTTGGAAGTTGCCTCGTTGTTTCCAGTCTTGATTTCAGTCCAGTATGGTGACGGTGTTAATTGAACAAAAGCTAGAATCATTCATGTAAATGGTATTTGTCCCAAATTTTGGCTATCACTTTTGTCTTTGGATGTGAAAACTAACCAGTGTAATATTGATTGCAAGGTGGGTTACACACGAAACACCCGAATATATGTTGTAAATCTCAGTATGCAAACCAATTTAACATAAATTGCATACACCATCGAGACCGTTCGGTATCTATTTAAATTTCAGTATCAAATTAAACACATTTCATAGTACTCACTCTTATTACAGTTTTCCGTATTACTGGTAACAAAAGACGATGGAAGAGAGGAGAGAGGGCTTCTCCATTACATAGGGTGGACATTCAAAATTAGAATCCCGTTGACAATGGTTTCGTGATAAATAGGAAAAGCAAAGACTCCATTTATCCATTTCTTCAAGCTGATTGCAAAACTATATAACAATAACACTATAATTCCAAGGGAGACCCATCCCTTAAATACCATTACATACACCAAGCCATGTCAGACTTTGCCTGGAATAATAACGTTCAATAACTGGTTGAACTTACCTGGGTCATGGTTTCAATGCCGAGTAAATGAAAACATACTTTCTGACAATATCTCACACCGACATTAGATGCATACTTGCACCACACCTTTTTAACTACAAGGATGGGTATCTACAAATACATAATGACTCTTTCATACTTAGTCATGGTTTAATCACGTCTGTCATCAATATGTTACATTGACAGGTACAGTCAAACGAAATATATACATTTAGTTGTGAAATACCTGGATGAGTAATGACCCGGAAGCATTTGACTTTTTTCTGACCCATGTTAAAGGCATGAAATGAATCCAGCTACCCTAATGCATTACAAATGAGTAAAATAAAAACAACATTGCAGTAAAGTCAGTCTATACATTCTAAAGGGAAACGTTTCTTCTTACCCCATTGATAAAAATAACTTTTATATCAACTACATAAATCCGAAAACAGTATTCAAATCGCAACGCAAAGAAAACCGTTAAAGACTTTAATCTGCAATACATCCGTCGTATACTTGACGTAATTGTCAGTATGGAAAACATATTAAAACAATTTAGCCAATCCACCCCCTCAGATTCAGATGGAACTCATACAATAACACTTATCTCCTTCGCTTCCTTAAATATTAGTTAAATTCTTATTCAGGGCCTTTTTTAAAATATATAATCCAATGTTTTTATCCTCCTTTTACACTTGTTCTCAGTGCTTATAGATAATATGGCTAATACTTCTCTTTCAAGCTGACTGCCGAAAATGAAGCGTCTCAAAGCATTTGCATACATTATGGGCAATGGTCTATGATTTTATGTTTTCTGGAGATTTGCTTTGTAACATATTTTAAATGGTATTAAATGATATGTGTTTTTACGTTTGTTTGGGTTGATTTCCTCTGACACCTATTTTCTTCTTATTTAAAACTAATTACTGTTAGTGTTTAGGACTGATTTGAGACTTTGGTATATAAGAACTTATTGCTGCGATTGATGCATCTCACCGACATTGATAACTTTATATTAACAATATTTATATTTAATTTAGGAAGTTAAAGTTCATCCCTTATGAATATCATATTACTCACACTATTAATTTTTGCTTTTCAAGAAAATCTCGTGACTATTCCATCTCCCCACTCCCCTTCGATACTATTTATTTGAATCTTGCTCTCTCTCTCTCTCTCTCTCTCTCTCTCTCTCTCTCTCTCTCTCTCTCTCTCTCTCTCTCTCTCTCACACACACACACATAGAGGTTACCTACATTTGGAGGAACTTGTACATCCACATACATTATGAGGTCCACCTTAAGGAAAGCATTTATACGCTTCCTTTATAGAGAATTTTGTTCGACTTTCAATCAAAACATATATCAGGGTCTAGATGTTTCGACAAACTACATTTTTATTTTATTGATATGACGTGTTTTTCCACATACATTGCAGGGTGGGAGGGGGATGACACACATGTGGTAAATGGCATACACTACGGGAATACAGGTTTACACACCTGTAGTTCACTACTCTTAAGAGGACTTCGCAGAATTACCCCCTCCTTGTCCATGGTAAATTTCAGATTTCCGTTTGCTTAGTAAATTGTATTTATTTAATTGATCTATATTTTCAATTTTACATGGTGTAGTATAAATAAAAACAGCAACAACACAATATATAAGTATATATATATTATTCCAAAATATGTTTTACGTTACTATAAAAGCCAATCCGATAACTATAAATGAGACAATTTAAAACTTTAGGATTTTTGTGGAACCAAATAAGACAATAAAAGTATGCGAATACACAATAAAAAAATGTTTTGGCAGTAGCATATTTTAAACATTTTCCAATTTAAGACTATCTTACTTGAGAAAAGAAAATCAAAAATGTTAAAAATAAGACAGCTAGAATCAGAATGGATTTAGTGAGTTTTAATTTATGTCTGTCTCAATTCTCATTGACGTCTGCTTTATCGCACAGCCTCAACCCTACCACACATACTAGAGTACCATAGACATATTACAGTTCTTCCTCCTAGACCGCATATAAATGGTATATTCATTTTTCCAGATGAAGAATAGTTTTTAATTTCATGCGACATCAGAACCCAGTATAAAATCTCACTTTCTTTACAATAAAATACTGCTCTATATAACGAAGATGTTGTTGGTGGAGATGCATTGTCATCCAGAAAGTTTGATTTGTGGTCATGTGCTACGTTGAGTATTCTTTCGTTCAGTACACAGAAATGCTTTTCTAAGCGAGAAGCAACCACATATTAAACAAGAGAATTGCAATATATCTGAATGAAACTGTTGTATGTTTGAATACGCACATTAGTAAAATTCAAGCTTGCATTTACAATAGCAGTTGGGAATTTGTTGAATTCAGGTGGAAACTTAATGCTGTTTGTCCACATATATCACGTCAAACATTTACACAAACATTTGACCAAAATTTAACTAAATAATAGATGAGTCATAAATAGCAGGGTGAAGTCCTCCATACATATTAGATATATGTGTGACGTCTTGTGCGTACAGTGTACTAAAACCGCACAAAATCTTGTATATTTATTGCAGTACGGTAAGTGCACATTCAAAGAAATCCTTTGCTTTGTTCCGTCATTGGAAATAATATTTGCTTTCATTTATTATTTCTATAAATGAGATATGTATTAAGGAAAAACAAGTTTCTATTATACATGATAAAATCAGAGCATTTTGGTGAATTAAAACATTATTTCGAAAATATGCATGTCAATGTTAATTCAGGGGAACGACAATTGTTTTTGAAAATTGGTCTGAATAAAAAAATGTTTTAAAATATATAGTACTATTTTATGATTATTAAATAACCTAATTTTGCTGTCATTTTGCACGTCTTTGTTTATATATTTAAATGCGATATAATATTACACTCCCATTCAGTACAATCCAACCAATGACAACATTGAAAACTGTTTTTATTTCCAATTAGGGCAATCAAAATTAAGTATAGCACATCTCAGCCACGATAGGCTTTGCCGACTAGTTCAACCTATTGGTCAGCGGTTTGCTATAAAAATGTAAAATATATATAAATTAAGAAATAATAAACGAAAAACGTTATATGCAATCTGGGTGAACTTTTTGTCGGATAAAGTGAAGTGTCTATCAAATTCAATGGGATTTTAAGTTTTTTTTACGTTAAAAGAGAAATCCCCTTTTAAGTTAATGTTCATGTTCGTTAAGACTAGGTTTCACGGTTACTTGGTTGTATTTAACAGACCTGCTGTTTTGAAATATAATTTTACTCTTCCGATGCCGCAATATAGAACTCGATCAGCAGCATGAGCAACTTTATCTGTTCTCATCATAAACCAAAACTGCCATTATTTCGTTATCAAAACCTCCCCTAAATATTTTTTTAAAATTATTGATGCGAAAGTTATCGCCATTTCAAATTATTTGATGGGTTCATCTTTCATACACGATATAAGGTATACTTTGAAACTGTCTGTCTGTTTGTCTGTCTGTCTGTATGTCTGTGTTTGTGTGTGCGTGCGTGCGTATGTATGTATGTATGTATGTATGTATGTATGTATGGATGGATGGATGGATGGATGGATGGATGGAAGGATGTACGTAGGTACGTACGTATGTCTGTGTGCGTGCATGCGTTTGTATGTATGTATGTATGTATGTATGTATGTATGTATGTATGTATGTATGTATGTATGTATGTATGTATGTATGTATGTAAAACTGACTAGATAAATTAAAAGTATGACTGATGAAACAGGGCTGATTTATGATTTTATATCCATATATGGCATAATCTGATCAGAGTTTTGTAACCAAAAAAGGCATAGAGAAAGTAACTTGGAAGCTGTAATTTAAACATTATATACACTCAGTTCTGTTATTTGGAGCTAGTTAAAACTTAGAACGTAGACTCATTACATTTAGAACGACACAATGTGTATTAAATGAGCTTTAAAATTCAATGTCCTAGGAGGACGAGGTAGAAGAGGTACCACTGCTCTACCACCGAGACCACCGTCCCGCGAATCCATCTCACCTTCTGATGGCACAATCAACCGCACTCAAAGTACGTACCTATGAATCGTATGGATATTATTATAGTTGTATGAAAGTGGTGATTCAAAATATTATATTATTATCATCACTAAATCCAGAAAGTCGTATTAATTTTGTTTCACATCTTTGACATCATTATGTGGTTTTTTTTTAAAATTCATATTTCACGCACCCCAGTTTTGAAATTTGCAATTTCGAAAGTTCAAAAAGCACTTTGATGTCTGTTAATTTGGTACCATTTTGCAGCTCAAATTATTTTTATATTTATGTCTGTCTGTACCTTAAGATTTAAAAGTGAATTCATAATGTGAGTGCAAATTTAAAGATAGCTCAAATTTTATTTTATTGTCGCAAGGAACTGGCAAATGATTGGGACAATACAAAATTATATTTCGTGTAGTAATGGGGATTTTAGTTTGTTCCAATTTGTACGATATGTAAGTAATTCCGCGTACATTAGAAGACTATCCGATATTTATAGATAATTTTGCAGATAAGTCAACAAAGGTTTAAGAGAGAGAGAGAGAGAGAGAGAGAGAGAGAGAGAGAGAGAGAGAGAGAGAGAGAGAGAGAACTATCCAATATGGCTGCACTTTCTAACTGTAATTGATGACTTGATGTCACCTTCACTATGAAATTACAGATATGTTTTATAAATTGCAGTCTCATTAAACAAAAGTACAAGGCAGGTTGAGAATGATCATTGTTTAAAACTGAATGGAATTAAAATATGTTGATATAAATTAATCAAAATATTCTAATTACGTAAAGATCCCAGCAACAAAATTATCTGAACAAAATGCACAAATAAGTGTTCCATAATTGGCAGTTTATAAAGTATGCTCCACAATAGGACTTTACACATCTTGCCTGTGGATTATATCACCAGGTTTTTGATTTACTTTAGAAAGTCATAATTTAGCATGATCAGTTAAATGATATATAAAATGGCCTTACTAATGTAGTAGTAGAGAGGGTGAACCCTAAAAGCTTATAGTGGGTTCTTTTTGGCAAACCAAGGCCTGTTACAAAACCGAAAAAAAGTGTCAAAAACAGGGAGAGAGCATGAATCCTACAAACTTTTAGAGGCTTCTATTTGGCAAACCAAGTCCTTTTAGAGGCTTCTATTTGGCAAACCAAGTCCTGTTACGAAACCGAAAAACAGATTTTGCCTCTGACGATTTGTTGTCGCGGTGTTGATATAACAATAATGGTAGGATAATCGTTAACAACTAGACTAGCTCGAGAGCGATTAGAGGCTTCTATTTGGCAAACCAAGTCCTGTTACGAAACCGAAAAACAGATTTTGCCTCTGACGATTTGTTGTCGCGGTGTTGATATAACAATAATGGTAGGATAATCGTTAACAACTAGACTAGCTCGAGAGCGATTAGAGGAAATAAAGAAATTTATCCCTGTGATAGATTCTGTTAGACAAAAACTTCAACAGCGACAGGAAGCTCAAGTTGATTTTGCAATAGGAGCTGAACAATTATTTAAGCCTGTTACTACGGCTACTGAGAAGGCTGCTACGGTTAATGAGAAAGCTTTATTGGAGACAATAAAGATGAAGAACGAGAAAAAACGACTCTTCTCCCCGAACTTGAAAAAATAGCAAAACGAGCCAAGCAAACAAGTAACATTCTACGAGATCTTCCGGCTCATAAAAGCGCTGAACAACCATTGCATGTTGACGAGGAAATACTTAAAGATATTCGTACTGGAATCGCTGATGTGAAAAAAGAAATTGCGCCTAAACCTAAACCAATAAGGGAAAATATTGAACTAATAGCGAGATTTAAAAAGGGTATTATTGAACGGCTCAGGGAATTACCCGCTTCAACACTAGCAAATTTGGCACATAAAGATAACATTTTAGAACCAAAATACGCTACTATAAACAATAATAATTTTATTAAATGGATATATCGTGTATATTACAACAAAAAACAAGATAGAAATGATGATCCCAAATTTAATAATTTTGTAAGTGAAATTATAAGACTTGATAAGGAATATAGATCACAATCTCAACGACAACCACCGCCTTATTCGCCGCCTGAGCAACTCAAAGAAAAAGATGATGTTTTAGCAAATTTGGGATTTGGAACTGAAGTAGAATCTGATAATGTGCAAGGCGCAATTGGTGAAAAATTAGTAGCTGGATTTTCTCAATCTGGAACTCATGGTAGTGGTCTTGTTCCCTGTCCTAATAATATTCTCTCCGACATCGCACGATTAGAAATTCTCATGGGGGGTGGGGGTAAACGAGTTGGAAATAACTCATCGGAAATAATTAATGAAGCCGCTGACATCTGCTGACGACTATTTGTAGGTGGTGTCATGGATATCAGTGTATATCGAGAATTTATCGATGAACTCGTTGATGATTATCATAGTGATTGATTGTCCATGACAATTAGTCACCCGATTAGATAAATAACATTTAAATAAAATGACCATACACCGTAATCACAACAAGCCAGCTATGACTTATATAGTAACTTCACGAATGCCTGTTTATAGAGTATATTATGGAGATGGTCACGGTGATGTTGTTCAAAGGTTATTTGCAAGGATGGCTCCAAAATAGTACCAATGGGAAAATAATTATAGATGAAAGCTATTGATTTTATTCGTGATAAGAGTATTAGCGCTGTTGGTGATGTTGCCGGTAAAGCATATTCAGCGGCCAAGGAAAAACTAATCACGCTTAATTGACGACGAAAATACCACCACCGGGAAAACTACCATCTACGGAGATGATGCCTGCGAGTGTTAGTAAGATAATAAACAAAGCGGTGGATCAAAAAATAGCAGAGCCAATAAATAAAGGATCTGATGCTCAGGGAAATATTACTGCAAATATGATAGCGGGAAGTGGTTTGAAATCGCGATTTAGATCGAGAAATATATAATAAAATGTTCAAATCTTCAACCGACCCAGCAATGAATATGGATGCCCCAGTGCTGAAAGATGATTCTCTCAATAATTATCAGTTTTATTCTTATGACGCAATACAACCAAATGAACGACGGAGCATGGAACTTCAAGTTCATGATACGAGTAAATATTTTCTAACCGCTAGAGCATTTATTGAAGTAGAAGGAGAACTTGTACAAAATGATGCAGCTAATACGCCATATGACGCAAATCTCCGAGTTGGTTTCGTCAATAATGGTATTATGGCATTATTTAGTAGCGCTACATATATGATTGATAATAGAGAGATTGAATCTATTCAAAAGGATGTTGATATCGCCACAAAAATAGTGGGTTTAGCGAGATATTCAGATGATTATACAAGATCGGCTGGGCTATCTATGATGTTCGCTAAGGATACTACTGATCATGCTGATCATAATAAGTATATTAAATTTCGGACACCATCAGATGCTGCTGATGCACAACCAATCGACGTTGAACATAAAGACAGACCAGCAGCTGCCTTTGATGTAATAAAAGGTGAAAATCTTAATTACAACCTTGGTTTTGTAACTCGTAGAACTATATTGCAATGAGCGCGTAGATTATTTTCATGCGCGATTTCATTGTCTCGTATATTTGGATTTTGTAGAAACATTAGACAAGTTATCTATGGAGCTGAACACACAGTTGTCCTCGTGCAAGAATGTGATGATAATGATGCAATCTGGCGACATGCTGATGTTCCTGCTGATAAAGTAAATATAAAACACTCTCATTATGGATGCCAACAATGACTCCATCACTCGTCGAAAATCAAAAATTACTATCATTTATGAGTGCGGGGGGTAAATCATTGTTGTCATGGCTAACAACAACAACAGCTAATCTGCAGAGTGACATTAATGGAGATTTTTCATGGCATGTTACATCAAACGGGGTGGGGGTGGGGGGTTCTTCGCCTGGACACATATTTCATTCCAGAATGTTTGCGAGGTCAAATTCTCAAGAGCGCAGCCATATGATATTTGATCAATTGGGTGTTAACCAATTCTCGTTAAGAATAAACCGTCAAAAGGAACCATCTGTGAACATTTTACTTAATTACGGACAAAATCAAATAGCACGTGTGTATCATCGTTTGCTGACATTTCTGGGATGTGATCAAAATGTAGATACTGGTCTACAAATATCACAATTAGATTTTAGAACTCTATATCCGATTTATTACTTTTCACTGGCACATCTTGACTTAACTAGCCAATCCGTCGTTGATGTATACTTCGACGCTCGTGTAGCCACTCCTCTTCCTGGCGATAGTGCTTACAGAGCAATTTTCATCATTCTCAGTGACAAATCAATGCTACTCGAAGGTGTTGGTGGACGAATGAGTATAGTTGATGCACCAGTAGAAAACATTTAGACATGTAGACAATTAGATCAATCTTATTAAATGAAATGTCATCTAGTCACGTTAGTGTTACTCTGACTCCTGGTCAGATTAAAAAGTTGCAATCGGATTCCGCTAAACAAAATGTCTGGTGGACAGAATAAACTATCACTGACAGCTCGTCAGATTAAGCATTTCAATGATGCTAAAAAAGATTTAAAAAATGGTGTTCAGGTCACTCTCACTGCGGCCGCAATCAAAGTCATGATAAAATCAGGTGGTATATTTTCACTTCTCGCTGCGTTGCCAGCGCTGATTGCCGCCGCCACTCCCTCGGGTTCACGAAAGCGGCCGCTCACTTAGCTGTTGGTACCGCCCCTGGGATGGCGCTAAAAATGCGACTGCACTGGGATATAAAAAAGGGACGATCCGTAACAGGAAAGGGTCTAAGACTACCAGGAACTTCCGTATTCATGGTACAGCGGGAAAGGCCAGAGACTACCAGGGATAGTTTACTAGCACCGTTGTCAAATTTTGATTTACTTGATGCTGCTAAAATACGCGATAAGAAACTTCAGAGGCGTTTTTATGCAAGATCAATTACCACAACAACCAAACAGCGCTGAAAACTGGTATCATTAATCTCGATAACATCACCGGACCTAGAACTCACTGGGTTGCATACGCGATTGACCCACGTGGAATTGTTTATTTTGATTCCTATGGGTTAGCGCCACCTAAAGAATTTATGCATTATATACATCAATTAAACACTCCGATCTGGTACTCCATGCTACCAACACAAAAAATGACCGACCCACTAATATGCGGCCAAGAAGTAATTAGTGTACTTAAAGCAATATCATCATCAACTAAACCACCTTATAAAACCGTACACGAATACACGAGTAATCGCTTTTTAGAGAGATCTGGTAGGTATAATGGTTGATCGCGGAATGATTGATATTTACGGGAGAGCTCTCTCAAGCCTGATAAAACCCACCGGGAAAATATCTGCAACAAGAAATATCTGAAATTTTAAACCTCGCAAGTGTGGATCCAAACGAAATAGTAGTATTTCAAGACAAACAGAGAAAATTAAAAACGAATAATGTATCCCTATATGATATTCTAATTAGTCTCAATAGAGTAACCGAACATTCCTTAGCAGTGTTTGATTCTACTGGTAGGATTAAACCAGGAGTTCTTTTTCCAACTATGTTAGATAGTATTAACAACCGAGTAAAAAAATCCAGTGACACAATGACTGGTCTCCTCGAGATGAACTCGAATAAAATAACCGCACTTGGTAATTCAACATTGGACACTGACGCTGTCACAAAAATATGTGGATGTCATAGATGATAAACTAACGACGCTATATGGTGAGAATAAAACCACGGATTTATAAACTTACAACGCTGCAACACGAATATAAAACCACAGATGATAAACTAACAACACTGCGAGCCGAGTAAGATGCTCATGTAGGCATGTTTGGAAATCTTCGTAAGAATTTTAGAAAAATTGATGAGACCACAGATAATTTCTTTGGTACTCCGATTTCTGTCCCAATGAAACTTTCTGATATTAAAACAAATATTGATATGATTAAACAAACACAGGACGATATCGTTAGTGATTTTCTTGCTATCGCGACCCGGCTTGATAAAATCAGGATACCGCATAAACAAAATATCAATACCGTGTACTCGACACATCATGGATCTTTCACCTTGACACCTCATAATAACATCATTGGCGGTACTGCAGATGTCAAGGGTATCTATAGATTGACCCTGCTTTCAGCAGTACAGTTTAATGTGTCATCGGCTACATCTACGGGAAATAATACTGCAAGTGCAATAATATATAAGGGTACCATGGAAACATTTACAATAACCTCTATCAGTGGTAATTTAGCTCGGGCATCAATGACATACTACGTAGAATTTGTAATTGATTTAAGTAAATAGTATAATGAATGTCCAAGTGTTACGTGCTTATGCTCGAATAAACAGTAACATAGAAAGAGTGAAAATAACAAGCTTGTAAAACTTAATAAACAATTTATTGAGCACAAATATTTTTTCAGAAAAGTCACAAATGCTGAGATTTCCTTTGCTCTTTCCGTTAGTGGAATCTGCCAAATTCCTTTCAGAAGATCAAATTTGGTGACATACTTGGCATTCCCGATTTTATCAATACAATCGTCAATTCTTGGTAATGGAAATGAATCTGTTTTTATAACACTGTTCGCCTTCCTATAATCAGTGCACATACGGAAAGTTTTATCTGGTTTTGGAACAAGTATGCATGGTGAACTCCAATCACTTTTACTGGGCTCTATAAAATCATTTCCCCAGCAAATAATGAATTTCCTTTTTCAAGTATTCCTGTTTGAGTGGATTCATCCTGTATGGATGTTGTTTAACAGGTTTGGAATTTACAATTTCAACGTCATGAAAAATTTTGTTTGTCATAGTAGGAACATCTGGAAATAAGTGCTCATATTCAAATAATAACTGTTTCAGTTCATTTCTTTCTTGCACTTGTAAATGTGAAAGTGTCTGGTCTAGAACTTTCATAATTTCTGAATTACAAAGATTCGTCATTCCAATATCAAGAGAATCTGATGATATTTCTTCACTGAGTGGGACAGGTACAACTAAATTAATTACAGGTTTAACATGGCTATCTCTTTCAAGATATTCTTTTAGCGTGTTTATATGGCAGAGTTGTTTTTGTTTGCGCCTCCCAGGATTATTTATGATATAATTTAAGTTATTAATTTTCCTGTCAACTGTGTAGGGACCATAATATTTGGCCTGAAGAGGATTTTGTGGCATTGGTAAGAGAGCCAGGACTCTATCACCAGGCTGAAAACTCCTTTCCTTCGATTTTTTTTATCATATCTTGAGTTCATTTTAGATTAAGCAGAGTGCAGATTTGCTCTTGCGACCCCACAAGCCTTTGACAACTTGTATCTAAAATCGGAAACATAATCAAAAAGATTGATCTCAGTATCTTCATTAGAGAGAAGTTTCTCTTTCAATAACTTCAATGGTCCACGCACAGTGTGTCCAAAAACCAGTTCAAAGGGACTGAAGCCTAAAGTTTCTTGAACTGATTCTCTGACAGCAAACAATAGTAAATGAATGCCTTCATCTCAATCTTTATTCGTATCAAAACAATATGATCGGATCATATTTTTCAAAGTCTGATGGAATCGTTCTAATGCTCCTTGACTCTCAGGGTGATAGGCAGAAGATTTGAATTGCTGAATACCTAATTCATACATAATTTGTTGTAAAATTCCAGATATGAAGCTTGAACCTTGATCAGACTGAACAGATTTGGGAAGGTCATACTGAGTAAAAAAAAGTTTATCAAAGCTTTTACTATTGTTTTAGATTTTATATTCCTTAACAGAATTGCCTCCGGAAACCTTGTTGACGCACACATGATGGTCAACAGGTATTGGTTATTTGACTTGGTCTTGGGTAAGGGACCGACACAATCTACCATAATTCTACTAAATGGTTCGTCAAAGGCAGGAATAGGTTGTAGATGAGCCTTATGTATCTTCTGATTGGGTTTTCCTACCATTTGACAAGTATGACAAGATCTACAGTATTTGGCAACATCACTTTTGATTTTTGGCCAATAGAAGTGAGTCAAGATCTTGTGATAAGTTTTATTAATCCCTAAATGACCAGCCAGAGGAGTTTCATGGGCCAGATTAAGTATTTCCTGTCTGTAAGGTTTTGGAACTATTATTTGATAGTTCACCAACCACTCATCACCAGCAGGTACCTCGGGAGGTCTCCATTTTCTCATAAGAATTCCATTTTTAATGAAATAGCAGACAGAACTTCATTGGCTTCAGTTTCATTTATGGCCCTTTGAAACAATCAGGAGATATCAGGATCTTTTTCCTGTTCGACGACAAGTGACTGCCGTTTATCACCCTGATTAGAATAAAGAGAATGAGTTGTTAAAAGAGGATCACTATGATCAATACCTTCTGATTGATCCAAACAAGAAGTAAAAGTGACCTCATAAAAAGCCTGACCTATATACGTATCAGCTAAAGGAATGCTGCCTTCATCAACATCATTCTCAAGAGCTTTCTTTGCCATAACTATGGTAACTGCATAAACTTGAAATATATCAGGGAATTCTTTTTCAATTGGATCAACTTTCTGATCCAAATCAGGTTTGTCAGTTACAAGTGGATTAACCACAACCTTGTCTCCAGCTAAATCGTTGCCTAGCAATAAATGAATGCCCTCAACGGGTAAAACCTAGAATGTTCCGACTGTCACAGATCCTGATACTAAGTCTGATGACAAATTTACACAGTGGAGGGGAACATTAACAAAGCCGCACTCTACTCCCTGAATAAGAACACTTTCATTAGAAGAAGACTTCTCAGAAAAAGTCAAAGTACCTGACAATAAAAGACTCTGAGAAGCTCCTGTGTCCCTTAAAAGTTTAATAGGGGTGAGATTGTCTGAATCACCCAAGAGTGATATAGAACCCTTCGATATGAATGGTTGATAATTCTCCATAATAAAATCAGACTGGGATTTATTAGACCCAACAAATATATTGCTTTGAATACATGACCGTGACCTTGACCTCTTAGAAATAAAAGCATTTGGAACAGGTCTGTCTTGATTCTGATGCCTATTTTTCAATTTGTAGCAATCAGAAATAACGTGTCCTTTTTTCTTGCAATAGGTACACGTCGGAAGAGACAAGGATTTAGAATCAAGCTTTTCTGAAGTTTGATTTTTGAAAGTTGTGCTAGTTTGAGTTTTAGAAGGGCTTGTATTAGGCGGAAATACTTTTCTGCCAGAAGACTGTTGAGTAGAAGTCTTCTTAACAAAAAGAACTTTATGTGTCAAAGAATATTCGTCAGCAGCTCGAGCAGCATTTTCCAATGTTTCAATCTTATGCTCATCAAGATAAGACTTAACATCACTATGGACACAGTTTTTGAACTCTTCAATTAATATAATTTGCTTGAGATTTTGATAATCTTGTTCGACTTTCTTGGCTAAGCACCATCTATCAAACAACTGCTGTTTTTATCTAGCAAATTCGACATGAGTTTGTTCAGCTTCTTTTCTGTAATTTCTGAATTTTTGCCGATAAGCTTCAGGGACTAACTCATAACCCCTTAGAATGCATTCTTTAACCACGTCATAGTCACCACTTTGCTGAACGGACAGTGAAGTGCAAATCTCACTAGCCTTACCAGTAAGTACACATTGTAATAACTGAGTCCAATTCTCTCTTGGTCACTTTACATTTTCTGCAACTTTTTCAAAAAGGATGAAGTATTTGTCTACTTCTTTTTCTCTGACAGGGGGCACTAATCTAATATTCCTTGTTAAATCAAAATTTAAATTTGGATTTGAAGTATGATGGTGATTTTCACTTGCCAGCTCTATTTCTTTCAATTGAATTTGATATTCCCTTTCTTCCCTTTCTCTCTCTCTCTCTCTCTCTCTCTCTCTCTCTCTCTCTCTCTCTCTCTCTCTCTCTCTCTCTCTCAATCCGCATCTGCTCTTTTTGTAATTCAATTTGCCTTTCTTTCTCCTCTCTATCATATAATTCCATCTTGAATTTTAATTCTAATTCCTTTAGTTTAATGTCAGAGTCTGATGTAGACTTACTGACCGAAATCAAAGCACTTTGTTCCAAAACATCATGTTGTACCAAATATTGGAGCAAAATTTTTTTTGATATCTTGTTTCGTTAAAGAAGCCTTGACTTCAGAAAGATCATATTTTCTGGCAAGTTGAATCAACTCATCTTTTTTAAAAGATCTAATTGCTCCTGGGTAGGATTAGAAAGAAATATTTCTACTTTAGATGTCATTTTAATACAAGCCTGTCAGTCTCACTAAAGATTTAAAATTTTCAAAAACTAGGGGAATTCAAGTTTAAAACAAAAGTTTTCTGAGAAAAATTCTAGCCAAATTTCAATTTATCTGAATCTCGGACGATAGCTCCCAATTTCTATGTTACGTACTTAGGCTCGAATACGCAGCAACATAGAAAGAAGTGAAAATAACAAAAGCTTGTAAAATTTAACAAACAATTTTTTAAGTACAAATATTTTCATAAAAGAAAATAAATAAACTTACGGTTTTAGAGTATCAAGTCCAAAAATTAATCCAAAAGTGAATTCACAATATAATCCACTAGTGGAATTGCAATAGTCCTGATAAATAAATGTCCTAATAGTTCCCGGTTCGAATCTTGACGATGTAATTCAATATGGACGACGATGTCAGGTGATGAAGTCAGTCTTAGTTTTATAATAATCGAAATGAGAATCTATGAGCACATATTCTTTTCCATATAAATAATAAAATAATTCCTCTTGCTCCAACCGAATTGACACAATTTCCAGTACATGGTAATTAAAAATAACTCAAAAAAAAGACACAACTTATTATTATAAAAGCCCAACTTCTACTGAATAACTCTCTCCTAAAACATGGTTTATATCTGTGTTTTTTACGTAAACATGGGGTCTCGTGATATTCTAGAAACTACCAGAACAAGCCTACGTTCAAGAAATCACGTAAATACCACATGACCTAACTAAAATTAGAAAGTTGTTTATACTTTACTCCATTTTGTCCTTGGAATCAACCAATCATTTTTAAAGTAAAGCTCTAATGTCCTTGGAATCAACCAATCATTTTTAAAGTAAAGCTCTGATGTCCTTGGAATCAACCAATCATTTTAGAAGCTTGTTTACACTGTGAAGCAAGGTCAGAAAATGAGGTTAAGACCTGGTGTTTAGTATGTAAAAGTACAGATCACCACCACTCCCCCTTTCAATGAACGAATCTTAAAACTTAAAATGCCAAATTTGAATCTGACAAACAAAATTAAATGATTTAAATCAAATACACGTAACACACTTGAGTCGAACGAACGTTTGCTTCGAATCCTATGGATATCATGATGATTACACTTCCCAGTGAGGCCATAATGTTAATAACTTGGACTAATATTCAATTCTCAATGAGGCCATAACCGCACATAATGTTAATAACATGGACTAATATTCAATTTCCAGTGAAACCATCATGAACTATTTCAAAATAGCTGTAATGGTTATACCCATGGAGGTCCACTGGGCCATTATAACCCTAACTCTACTTTTCAGCAACTTGCATGTCATGTGTGAATTACGTCTGTGAAACAGATTGTGTTTGATTGCGACAGCAAGAAAAACTTTGTAAAACCTCATCTCATTGTCCTTTCATTAATAATACGCCAGAGACTTTTCCAAAAATGTTTTGCCAAAAGACCCCGGATCTTATTTCTTCAGATCCAGAAGAGAAGTTAAATTTACATGAACGTTTGCTTTTTTGGCATTTTTTTTTAAAAACAAACCATACTAGTATACTCTCAAAAATGGGTTTACAAATATCAACAAATGTTTTCCTCAAACAGAAAGCACATGAAAATGTCACAATTGGAAAGTAAAGTTAAATTTTACACTCCACTCCCTTTTCTGTCCTAACTCTTTTTTTATTCACTCGTAGGTGAAAAGCTTAAGTATTTTCACTCTTAGATTCGCCACAAGTGAACAATATTGAGGTTTTCACCCACAAGATAAAATATACCCAATATACACTTATTTTAAGCCAATATCGTCCATCTCTATTTTAAATTACTGCATAATTCATTCAAAACAGGGCCATTTTAACACTGAATGGGTATTAAATCACAGTGTCTCGCATTCAGACTACCGTAGCATCGTGTCATGAATATAAACTGTAATAAAAACACATGGAAACTTTCCTGGAGAAAAAAATATGAACCCTTGGTCCGACTGACCTTTGGAAACGGAGGGTCGAATGAGGCTGATCCGATAAAATCCTTTAACTACATTAAGGTTTCCATTGTTTGTGCAACAAGCAAAGAAGAAATACAGCATAATGGTAAGTTTCAATAAATATTAAAATTACTTTGTCATTCTTATGTCTATGGCAACTGGTGAAAATGACATACGGACTATTGCACCTTGCTTATTGTTATTATTGAAAGACGTATCATCCTTCTTTATACTTTAATTGGATACTGTACCAATGTGGGCTTTGAAAAATAGTCGGACAATGTATTAAGTGTGCCTTTGCAAAGTAACCAGACACTGTACCAATACGCTACATAATTTATCTTTGAAAATAACCAGATGCTATATTTATTGGGCTTTGTAAAAATTAAAGAAAACGAACACTGTATACCAATGAGGCTTTTGAAAAAAAGACACGGTATTAATTGGGTCTTTGTAAATTTATAGGACACTATCACTAGGACCTTTGAAAATAATATTTTTCCAAATTAAATTAAATTAACTACCGCTACCTTCTATGCACATACAGTTTTCCACGAGTTGTCTTTCTTCGTTGAAAGGTTGCTTCGAAACTTCGCACAAAGATGCTTACCACTCGTTCCTTTCAACTGCTTGAGAGCATTTCGTGCATCATATCTACAACAGGAAAGATTAAAAAATATATATATATTTTTTATATAACTTTCTTGATTTTTCGCAACATAAGCGTCCAAAGAATGGGTGATATAAACATGTTTAAGAATGATATCGAATTGATAAATATATAACTTTAGATAACATGCTTGATAATTATAATTAAATACTAAGTACTTGAGTTTACATTATGTTTACTGCTTTAATTACTGTAATTAAATACTGAGTACTTGAGTTTACGTTATGTTTTTTGATTTAATGATTGTAATTAAATACTGAGTACTTGAGTTTACATTATGTTTACTGCTTTAATTATTGTAATTAAATACTGAGTACTTGAGTTTACGTTAATGTTTACTGGTTTAATGATTGTAATTAAATACTGAGTACTTGAGTTTGCGTTATGTTTACTGATTTAATTATTGTAATTAAATACTGAGTACTCATGATTAAACTATGGTTACTGATTGTATTTAATGGATAAATACTAGTGATTACTCTAGTACTATCATGCTTGCAAGTTTCTTGTCAGTATTTAATAATTGTACTTGTTTCCCATCAATTACATTTCGCATTTATTTTATTTAGGGAATTACATGTACTAAAGTAGATATGGTTCCAGTAAATTCCTTTAAAATAGTATACCCTAACTGGCAGACGTAATGTTCGTAGGCTTTTCATTTGTCCAGATTTAACTCATGATCTACTTAATATATATTAGTTCCTTTCACAATATGTTGTTTTAACTTGTTTGTAAGTATATTCGTTGGCACACACAATCATAAATAATCAGTATCTTGTCATAATGCAGTAATGCAGGTAGGTATTGTCACACAACCCTACCTACCTACCCATACATACATACATACATACATACATACATACATACATACATACATACATACATACATACATACATACATACATACATACATATTGCCTTAGTCTTCTCTCATCAAACCGAACACAACCGCTCCGGTGGCCTAGTGGTTAGAGCGTCCGCCGCGGAGACGGGAGGTCGTGGGTTCGATCCCCGGCCGAGTCATACGAAAGACTTTCAAAAATGGTACTAACTCCTACCTCGCTTAGCGCTCAGCTTTAGGAGAATAGTGTTAGGACTGGTCGGTCTGGTGTCAGGATAATGTGACTGGGTGGGACATCATACTACATGTCTGCGGCATGATGCCCCAGTGCTAAAGTCTGAGTCTGTATTCCCGTTTGTTTTTACCCCCCTCCCCCTGCCGATTTCAGTAACGAAAAGCATAAACAAGATAAAAAGTCAATAAATCTTACTCAGTTCATTCATTGATTTATAATTTCTAACCCGAGTGCGACCAGGGTGTCCATAACACCTTAATCGTCTTGTTTATGCTTTTCGTTACTGAAATCAGTAGGGGGGTACAAACAAACGGGGATATAGACTCAGATTTTTAGACATCACTATAGACTGCATCACTGCAGACATCGTAGCGATATGACTGAAAATTTGTTAAAGCTACGTTAATAATCCTAATCAAACAAACAAAAATCAAACCGAATTTGTACTTACCTTCATGTACCAAATGTGTAGATCACACCACAGGAATCTGACGTTTTATCAATAAGGTACGGCGAAATGTCTGACAAAATGAAATACCCTTATCAATAATATATATATATATATATATATATATATATATATATATATATATATATATATATATATATATATATATATATATATATATATATATATATACGTCATACTCCTGTGATCACACCAACTGGCCTTTTAGCTATTAATATAAGTTTTATTTTAAGTACAGGAAATTCTCTTATTTTCCCACATACAGTGATTTTAGCTTTTTGCTCGGCGTGTAGTAGGTCATCTAAATATACGGTACTGGACCATGTTCAACTTGTGTAGGGATCTCTCTCTCTCTCTCTCTCTCTCTCACACACACACACACACACACACACACACACACAAAATACACACGCACACGCACACACACAGACTTCTTCCCTTTTCCAGATGCGGTAGGTTATGCGTGCCTGTTTTAGCCTGCTTTTGGTTATGGTATCCCCCCCCCCTCTCTCTCTCTCTCTCTCTCTCTCTCTCTCTCTCTCTCTCTCTCTCTCTCTCTCTCTCAGACTTACTCATATTTGTACTCATTTGCAATGATCCTCTTGAAAGGTTGCGTTCCTTTACACACAATATATAAAGGTGAAACAAATATATCCTGTTGTTAGCAAATATTAAACTACCTTGGCATATTGACCTGATGTCCTTCAAACGTTTGTCATGGAAGCATTCTGTTAGCAATCAATATTTATAATTTTACTGTTCTTTTCACACAGCGGCGTAGCGAGGATATTTGGCGCCCAAGGCAAAAAACACCCAAATTTGCGCCCTCGGCTGCCCTTGTTGCGCAGTTATGTTGATACTTTGTGCCCCATTTGGCGCCCCTTAGCCACCAACTTTCGGGGCGACTGCCCACCTGCCCCCGCCCCTTCCCCCGTCGCTACGCCACTGCTTTCACATCATGCCTCCACACATTCTGGACATTTCCTGTTTTGTTCATTGACTAATCTTTACTAATCTAAACATTTACATATAGACATGTGTGCGTGTGTGTGTATTTATTTATTTATCTATCTATCTATCTATCTATCTATCTATCTATCTATCTATCTATCTATCTATCTATCTATCTGTCTGTCTGTCTGTCTGTCTGTCTGTCTGTATGTGTGTGAAATTGTCATTAAGAAGATCGAAACGTCATAAGCAACCCTAACTCCACATCATGAACCGATTATAATTTATAGGAGGGAACGAACATGAGCGTAAAAGGGTTGTTTGAAGAAAATAGCAAACTACAGTTGATATGTAAAGTTTATTTTCTAATGAGTTGCTTTTCGAAATATAGGATTTGCCATTTACTAAGTGGGGCAAAGGGTGACAGCAATTACGCAGAATGAATACATATATTATACTAGGTCCTAATTGTTGAAATCGAACAATATAAAATAGGTCTAAAACATAAATAACACAAAAAAAGAAGAGAGTAACAATGCACGATTTAAATATATCATTTTGCGAGAAAGTAGGACAAACAAAGAAGAACATTAACAAACACTTACTTCAATCTGTATATACACCTTAAGATAGTTATACCCGTCGGCTTGTTTGATTTCTTAGAAGCCGAGTTCGTTTCTGCTAAAGGTCTACATATCCTATTTTTATATCACTGTACACAGGTGATATGTGTTTACTCCACGTGCTCTGATAAAGTGCCTGTATGTACATGGGAATCGTACCTAAAATAATCTTAGTGTGTACATTATCTATTTGCATATCTCTCTGTATATTCGCATTGAATATATATATATATATATATATATATATATATATATATTCACCCGTTGTAATGCCACATGTTAAAACGCCAACCTCTTTTACTACCAAATGATTGCCTGCTCAGAACGGATTTCCCGACAATAAAATTCAGATAAACTAAACAAAAATAAACCCCTGCTTGAGGATTATCTTGTCAAGAAGGTCACGCTCAAATATGAACATTAAATGAATACTTTCACAAACAATATGATTGACTGTTCACTTAATCCAGCGATCCCACTTCTGACACCATTGTAACAGAATTGTTACAGAGTGGTTGGTGGATTAAATGAACAACACAAACACAATATGTGAAAGATGATGTAAATTTATGAAATAAATTATTAATGAAAATAATGATGTATCAACACAATAACTCATTCGTTCAACCCACGATCACACTTCACAACCATTCACAAATTTAAAAATAAATTAAATATTAATACAAAATAAACACAGATCCAAGGAACCTCCTGGACTACACAAATGTTTCAAATAAAATGGAGCCTTTACAAACGTTATATTATCGCATGTATAAATTGCGATAACAAATACAAACATCAAACTATATTATCGCACGTATGGATTGCGACAACAAGTACAAACATCTACATGTATTAAATCAAGTTACTGACTGTTATTGAGATTTATGTAATCCCTTTGAATACTACTGTGATTCAAAGTAACTACGTGTAAATATAACAATGTATTCAATTGTAACCACATTTGAAACACACACATGCGTATCGACCCTGTACAACCGTACATTCACCAACTGTTGAATCGCCGCACAGCTTCTCCGAATATCTAGGGTTGACCCAATACTTTTATCGGCCGCTTGCTACCACGGACGTTTACACCTCTAGACAGCTCCGACACTCGGACATTCAGACTTCTAGATAGTTCCGGATATTTACACATCTCGACAGATATCCTCAGACATCATGACCTCCTGTTCACGCCAGATACAAACATAGACGGACAGACAGTCTGACAGACAGACAGACACTTCAATTTGATCACACAATCAAATGGCACAATTAAACAGCACAATCACGGCACAATCACAGCACAATCAATCACATTCAGCCCTTTTGATGGAGCAATCAATCACATTCAGCCCTTTGGCTGGAGAAAGAATGACGAGCTATCTCTCATTTGACAAGATACTTTTGACTCGTCATCTTTTTAGAAATATTCTGCCTTATATGTCCCCAAATAGGTGAGCAGAATCCACGGCAAAATTCCCGTGCACCCCGTGATTATAATGTTCCTGACTTCAAGTGATTTCTAGTCAGGTACATGTAAATCGCTACACGTCGCTTACCTTGAAAAACACTTATTCACATTAGGTAACGCATGTACGACGAAACAAAAAAAATGATGAAATTAGATTGTATTCAAGAAGAAATAAATTCAATTTTCGCCTAATTCTGTGACAAAGTGACTCCTTCAAGCTTCCCACATCACATATTTTGGTGTAATAAATCTTCTTAGTTTTTTTTCCCACTTCCTCCTATAATATACATTCTAGCATGTATCTCGTTAATTTTAAATCGGTCACAAAGTCTAGGCTACCTGGATACTTCAATTTCTCAAGCTTTTCCACCACATAGGCTACATCCATTACCAAAATCCAAAAGCGTCTCAAATTATTAAACCAATCGATTGCCGTCTTCTTTGGTTATTCCGTAAAATGTCGCGACGTACGGACGCTTCAGTTAATATAATTCAAGCACGAACGTGAAGGAAAATATCCGTTACACACACTTCACATAGCCTATACTATCCACACGCTGGGAAGGAGAAAATTACCACAAAATACTATCAAAAACCACAAATATGCTATCAACACAGAGGTGTAGAGCAAATCGCAAACCACATTATATAATATCCACACACGTGAAGGAGAAAATAAATACAACAAACCATCAAAAACCACAAATATACTATCACAACTGAGGTACATAGCAAACAACAAACCAAAAGATATAATATCTACACACGGGAAGGAGAAAAAAAAAATATACTATAAAAAGCACAAACATACAATCAACACAGGCGAAGAGCAAAATACAAACCACAAAATACACTATCCATAAACTGAAAGGAGTAAAAGACCACAATATAGTATCAAAAAGCCCTAAATATTATATCAACACAGAAGGGAGGGAAAACAAACCCCCATATATATTATCCTCACAAACGTTACGCCAAAGCATCAAACAATACACTCTACAATTCACAAACAGACATACGCACCAAACAGTAAAGCAGTGAGTGTATATAATCACACTACTCCACATATACACCAATTTGGCAATTTGATTAGTCTGTTTTCTAAAGATTTGGATAGGCCTGAGAAGAGCTTTTTGTTTAGAACTTCAATTGCACCCGGGTAATGGTTACATATCCCAGGCCGGGCCCCACACACGCAGAGTCTGCTGCAATCTTGCTCCCACTTCTGAGTTGTAGTTGGGAGTGAAAGAGGGTGGGGGACTGACTTCACTCTCTCAGTCTTCACTTTGATGGATAATGAAGACTTAGCTCTGTCTTCTCCTATTCCACATTATTAGATGCTGTACTGGTACCGGCTGTGATGTTGGTACAGGCTGCAATGCTGGTAGTGGCTGTGGCGCTTATCTCTCTGGATATTTCCTCCTCCTCTTCTATCTTCTCCCTCCTCTCCTCTTCTTCCATTGTGTCTGCTTCAACTATAGTCTCCATAGCCAGCTCGTCCAGGATGCGCCTGGCACGCTGCAGATGCATTTGAAGTTGCATTAATTTGTTAATTATGCTGTTCATTCTTCCTACTAGCAATCCCTGGGCAGCCAGACTGACGAACGTTTATCTCTATGTGTGTAAAGTTACCGACGTGAAGGAAAACATTCCTTGATACCGAAATTCACAAACGTTTATATGATAACCAAACTCAAGGACCTAAAATAAATATTCATTCGCCTTTTGCCTACAAACACTAATTACAAACAAAAACAAATATAGAAAAACGGAAACGATACGAAGAACTCTTTCGTGTCGACACGACAGTCCACAATAGCTCTGTCTGGTTTCTGCTTTGTTGCTACTGCTCTCTCCGTTCTCTTTCATTCTTTTTTTTCCTTCTTAATTTTCACTCTGAAGTGGTCATATATCAGATCACTTTTAACATTCTGACATTCTCTATCTCCTCAGGTTTCGGTATCAGACTGTCTGACACGATATAAATTTACGTAAGCTTCGTTCAGCTTAGCTAGTCGTGAACACATAGTCATGGGAGGATGGGTCAAGAATGGATGTTCAGACTGGAGACTGTTTCGCTTTATGTGGTTCAATCGCAGTCACGATATAAAATATCACTACGATTTTTGTTTGGGTCGAAAAGTTAATTTTAGGATGAGAGATAAAGAGATGTCAAAGAGCATGGATATAGATGACAATTTTAAAACAAACTATATAGACATTATTTCAAAACACAATATTTTTTATTCAAATAACAAACAACCAATAATTACCAATTAACAACAAACAAAACAATATCAAACTAACAAACATCTTTGACTTTGTTGACAAGGTTGCGAGGTGAAGCTATATTTCAAGGAATGGAAGTCATGGCCATTTATGTACACTACGTGTCCTAGCTAAAAACATCATATAACCATAATGGTCACAAAACCAGCGATCTAATTTGTCATCATTTCTAGAAAAATGACGATCAAAATTCTTCATTAAATGTTTCCAAAGAAAATCCAACACTACGTTGATACAGAACATATGCACAATATTGACCAAAGACCATGGAAGTTGTGCCTTCTAATTTCACATCAATGAAATGGGTCGTCTGATCATTTATTCTCAAAAAATCAATGATATCGTCTTACAAAGATGGTAATCCATACGAATCAAAATACTTCACACAGCCTTCATTAGGAAAGTAGACGGCTACCCAGTGGGTTTCTAGGGGATGACCGGCGTCCGTATTGATGACATACGCTTGATGGTCTTGAGGTTTGCGATGAGGTGGTTCATCTTTATCACACACCACAAGATTCCAAAAAGCAGTGTATGAACTGTGGTTCAAGGGAATACAGTTCATAGGTATCCATTCGTTATCTGGTTTTTTACAGGTAATTATAAGTTATCAGGGGTATAGGGGGCTCTAGATAGAGGTAGTACCTTTGTTGTCTGGCAGCTGCATCTTGGAGTAGACAGACACACTGGTCCTCATCCATCTCCCAAATCTCTCACGTCTGCCTCCAAGAAGGAATCTTTCCTGGCATACCCAGGTACACCGCTTCAGCTAGCGGGCCAAACGACGTTGATGGGGTGATGTTAACACTGCATCACTAGGCGTATGAACTTCTAAAAGGAAGTCACCGGCTAGGACGGAAGGTCTCTACAGATCAACGGCCAAGTGTTCGGTACCAGGACGCACCATATGTATTAATGGATTGCGGCTGTGACCGACCAGCTATGGTTCAAAATAACAGGGAAAGCAGATCTCTTCAGCCATGGTCGGCCATCTGCATAGGAGAGTGAAACTCCGATATAAAACCTGCGGCCTGTGGACTTCATTTAAAGGGTGGGGCCAGTTTGCGCAGACTGAACTCCACCTAAAAGCTCCATCGCGCAGGCATGAAGGAACCGTCTGCTGTCTACTGTTTATGTTCGACTCTATCAAGCCCTGCAGCGATGTGAAAGGGGCGAAAACGGCAGGTGAAAGATGTCACTGGAAGCCGGAGTCCCAATCCTGCATGCAGGCGACTCAGGCCTTTGGCCGTCTGGTGTTGATCTGGAGACAATACCATCACCCGGAGGCAGCCTGAGTGTCCAAGCAGCCGTTTTTAGGGATATCACTGCTTGCCCCACATGGAGAAGGGACTAGAAAAGGTGGCCTAAACAAAGCTCGTCTCCTTACACCTCAGTTGGCCTGCCGCAGCCAACGGGCATCTTACAACTCGGTCAAAACTTAACAGAAAAAACAAGGCATGTCCTACCGGCCTCACATCGTGGGAAAAAACTAAAACTGGCTTGTTGGAACATCAGAACAATGTCAGACTCAACTGACAGCAACAGACCTGAACGACGCTCTGCCCTAATCGTACACGAACTCTCTCGCCTTGCTGTTGACATTGCTGTACTTAGCGATGTCCGTCTTTCAGAGGAGGCAAGTCTGAGAGAACTCCGCGCTTGATACACCCTGTACTGGTCAGGAAAACCAAAAACTGAAAAACGGCTTTCAGGAGTCGGTTTCATGGTCAAGGACTCAATCGCCACTAAGTTATCAAACCTTCAAACTGGTCACACCGACCGCATCATGTCCGTGCGTCTCCCGTTAGGAAACCAACAACACGCCACACTCTTCAGTGTATATGCTCCAACACTACAGGCAGATTCTTCTGAAAAGGATAAATTCTACGCTGACCTGCGCAGACTTCTCAAGAGCGTCCCAGAGAGCGACAAAATAATCTTCTTTGGAGTTTTCAATGCCAGAGTGGGCCGAGACTCAGAAACCTGGAAAGCAATCATTGGAAAACATGGCGTGGGTTTCTGCAATGACAATGGGCGCCTGCTTCTCGAATTTTGCGCAGAATTACAGCTCACCATTACAAACACCATATTCCAGCAGAAAGACTACCTGAAAACGACCTGGATGCATCCTAGATCAAAACACTGGCACCTAATCGATTACATCATTGTACGCCAGAGGGACTTAAAAGATGTCCTTCACACCAGAGTGATGCGCAGTGCAGAGTGTCACACAGATCACCGTCTTGTTCGATGCAAGCTCAACTTCTATTTCAAGCCCAGGTCCAAACAAGGACGTACCATAAAAAGAAAGCTCCAGATTAAAAACCTCTTGTCTGAAGACGTAAAGACAAATTTTCAAGAGAGCCTGCACTCTAGACTTGTAGAACCTAACTTTCCGCCAGATCTACCTCCGGAGGCGATGTGGAATCAAATCAAGGTTGCCATTCTGCAAACCTCAGAAGAAATCCTTGGATTCACCACTAAGAACCACAAAGACTGGTTTGATGAAAACAATCAAACAATCCAAAAACTACTTGCCAGTAAGAGATCAGCATACCAAGCCAACCTCGCAGAACCATCCTGTCCACAGAAGAAAGCAGCCCTCCGCCTTATCTGCAGCTCCCTTCAGCGAAGTCTTTGTGAAATACAAATGTATGGTGGACAAAGCTTTCAGAAAGAACCAAACTGTACGCTGACACTGGAGACTACAAGAAGTTCTATGAAGCGCTGAAAGCAGTGTATGGTCCCTCCTTCCAAATACAGAGCCCCTTACGGAGTGCAGATGGACAAGAGCTACTCACTGACAGGGAATCTATCCTAAACCGCTGGTCAGAGCACTTCCACACCCTCTTCAGCACTAGCCGTACAGTCCAAAAGGCAGCTATTGATCGCATCCCACAACAGCCACCAAAGATGGAACTCGATGTGGCACCCACACTGAAAGAGACTGTAAAAGCCATAGAACAGCTGAAGGCAGGAAAAGCTGCAGAAAAAGATGGTATTCCACTTGAGATATGGAAGAAAGGAGGTCTAGCATTGCACACCAAACTCCACAAGTTCTTCGTTTGCTGCTGGGAGCGAGGGAAACTTCCACAAGACCTCCGAGATACAATCATCATCACCTTGTACAAAAACAAGGGGGAGAAGTATGACTGCTCAAACTACCGTGGGATAACTCTACTCTCCATTGCAGGCAAAATCCTTGCTAGAGTGTTGCTAAACAGACTAGTGCCTACCATTGCAGAAGATCATATTCCAGAAAGTCAGTGTGGCTTCAGAGCCAATAGGGGCACAACTGACATGGTGTTCGTCCTGAGACAGATCCAGAAAAAATGCAGAGAACAAAACAAAGGAATGTACATCACTTTTGTGGACCTAACGAAGGCATTTGACACGGTGAGCAGAACTGTACGGTGGAAAAACCTTGAAAAACTCGGCTGTCCTCCCAAATTCCTTACCATGGTCATCCAACTACATGAAGACCAGCTTGGTCAGGTTAAAAACAATAACGAATTGTCACAGACCTTCCCCAGCACGATGCTCCGAAAAGCTACAGAAGACCTTGATGACGAAGATGGCATATATATTAGATTCCGTACTTAAGGTAACCTCTTCAACTTAAGGCGACTTCAGGCCCACACCAAAATATTAGAGAAACTGATTAGAGAACTTCTATTTGCAGACGATGCCACCCTTGTTGCCCACACGGAAGCTGCCTTACAGCGCGTAACATCATGTTTTGCATAACCTTGCCAGCTCTTTGGCCTCGAGGTAAGCCTAAAGAAAACCGAGGTACTTCACCAGCCTGCCCCCAAGGAAGAGTACCGTCCACCAAGCATCTTCATTGACCGGACAGAGCTAAACGTAGTCCACCAGTTCACCTACCTGGGCTGTGTGATATCCTCTGATGCAATGATCGACAAATAAATAGACAACAGATTAGCCAAGGCAAACAGCGCCTTCGGCAGACTCTACAAACGTGTCTGGGACAATTCCAATCTCAAGAGAGTTACAAAGATCAACGTCTACAGGGCTGTCGTACTGACCACCCTCCTATATGGCGCCGAATCCTGGGTCACCTACAGCCATGACCTCCGTCTCCTTGAACGCTTCCATCAGCGCTGCCTCCGCATCATCCTCAACATCCACTGGAGTGACTTCGTTACCAACACTGAAGTACTCAAACAAGCGGGGATCACCAGCGTTGAGGCCACGCTCACGAAGATACAGCTTCGCTGGGCAGGGCACGTGTTCAGGATGGAGGATCATCGCCTGCCAAAGGTCGCACTGTATGGTGAGCTATCAATTGACCACCGTGATAGAGGGGCACCTCGAAAGAGATATAAAGACTCCTTGAAAAAGACCCTCACCACCTGTGGCACCGATCATCGCAAATGGACATCACAAGCTGCTGACCGTGCAAGCTGGCGACATACAGTTCACCAGGCCGCTGACACTTTTGAACAAAACAGACGGGCGGATCTTGGAGGAAAAACGATGGCGTAGAAAAAACCGAGAACCATTGTCAGCACCCACCAAAACCCAGACATTCCCCTGCAGCTTCTGTGGACGGACGTGCCTGTCACGTATTGGGCTCGTCAACCATCAGCGCACGTGCAATAGACATATAAATCTTCCTTCTTAATCTTCGTAAGCGAAGTCAAGCCAACATAAGTTATCAATTCAATTTGCTTGAAAATGTCTGACATGTTGCCGTTTCATCACTTCGTCTCCACAATCTGGGCCAATAAAGCTTCGATATGATGGTTCTCTCGAGCAATCAATGGAGGAGAGGAATGATCACGCACGTTTTAATTCCACTGGTGCAACACGACTTCTTCTGAGATGATAATTCAAGCTTCGTCAAGACACTATCGCCCAATTTTTTTTTTTGACTCATCATCAAACAATTTATTGTGTTGAATTTGACTGGGATGATAGTTTTGACATCCATATCAATCTTCCTTGATCAATTCTGTAATTTTATACGCCAAATATTTGGCAAAAGAGGAGAGTAAACGTTGTTCTTGTTTGGTCATCTTGACTTTTGTACCACCCCC
The DNA here is from genome assembly GCA_029339505.1 of Unio delphinus. Classification (NCBI taxonomy): domain Eukaryota; kingdom Metazoa; phylum Mollusca; class Bivalvia; order Unionida; family Unionidae; genus Unio; species Unio delphinus. The sequence continues at coordinate 10,920,383 of JAQISU010000306.1, forward strand.
TCTTCGTCTTTGTCTTGGAGGTTTGATTTTTCTGAATACTCTCATTCGATTTCCATAGATTCTCCACCATTCAAAGAGGGATACATGTCTTCCATAGTTTCTAATAATCTAGAAGGACTTCTTTCAAACTGTTGTGTTATATGGTATTGTAAAATTCGCCATACAAGATAGCATTCGTCGTATTGCCTGTGCCTAGAGCTCCTGCAAGCTAAATTTCAACACAAATCTGGCCGGATTGTTTTGGGTGGAAATGTCCTTCATCAGGAGTGAAATCAAAAGCGCACAAAACAGCGTCCTGCATAATCATCGTACGTGTTCCTGTGACTGGTGTTGGTTCCTAACTGCCCTTTGGCTTCGTAAAATGACAAGTACAATTTAAAAAACTCTGAGCGTCACAAACGTTAGGTTCGAAACATTTAATACACAATGTCTTGCATAGCGCCTGACTTTGATATTGTACACTTTGTAGTGCTGAAACTGGAAATGATATCCATTGTACGCTCCGTTGAATGTTGAATTTTTTTACGATGCTAACGACTATATGTTTGGGCAATTGTCCTTAGAACAGACAATCTTCAATCATTGAATCAGTCATTGATCGATGTCCAGCATGAATGATAATTATTGTCACTTCCACGCGTCGTATCGGATACATTGCCGTCGTTTTGGTCAAAGTGTGACTAATATCATTTTCCACCTCCACACGTCGTACGTCGGGTCGGGCATCTTGAATAACAGTTTTGTAAAGATGATCACCTGCAGCCGTCAAATGGAAAGCTTCATCCTGCGATTTAGTCTTAGGCGACATCCACATCGTTCAGCAAATATTTGTCTTACAACCGAACGTCCAACTGCACACGATCCATCAGTTCTAAATTTCGACTTCAGCATTTTTATTTCGTCGTTCGACAAATCCCGATATATTTGGGTCAGCCTCAGCAATTGTAATGTTGTTGAACGTGATCGCTGAGTCAGGTTTCCATACCACAGAACCGTCCAGATGAGTATTATCGGCTTCCTTTTCGTACCTCACTAGATTTGTATAGGTACGCTCGGTAAGATTAAGTATCCATGCTACTGCTAACCAGTTTGTTATTCAAGTGCAAATTTACTTCACTGAACAATGGATTAGATTGTTGAATGGAGCTAATGCATCATCATCGCATAGGTCAGCGTTGGGCCGTTGGATCACTTTCACTGTTTTGTTTGTCAATGATGACTACTACCTATCAACTTATAATTTTATAAAGTGCAATTGCAGATTTCATTAATGTTTGAGGGAATTTAAAATCTTCTACTGTTTACATTCCCTTCATGTTGTAAAGTTTTGCCCGTTTCCAATGCAAATAATAGTAACTGTGGTAACAAAAGAAAGGTAATCTGATACAATATGTAAATCATATAAAAATTATTTGTTTAAATATTAATCATCTGGGTAAAGATTTTTGAAGCCCAGAGTGTACATGATATGATTGTAAATTGTTATTACTTACCGTCTATTTTGAGAGAGAAATAGGCAATTGTATCCATTTTTCTCTCCAGAATTAAGGTAATACTCATGTAAGTTCATAAGTATCGCCAGCATAATGAAACTGTTCATCATCAATGTGAATCTTTGTATTATTTATTGTGAAATAATTGTTATCTTTGTCGTTTGAAATCGGGCGCCATGTGTATATTGGGCGCTCGGCTTTCCACTAGGAGGGGCTCAAGTTAATCTTTCTGAATTCTTCCATATATAGTCATTTTCGTGAAAACATTGTCGTGAATTTACCGAGTGTGTTCCCAAAACCTATAAATAGGGGTGAGATCCGCCGTTTTGGCAGTTGTGGTTCTGCTGGACTCCAGTAAAGGTCTCAAGATCAAACAAACAGAACAAAAGTTTCTAGTCATCCCATCTGATAATTTCAAGCATTAATAGCAAGGTAGACTACTTACTACCGACACATTAAATTTAGTACTCATAATGACTACTATAGTGTTTCTCTAATATTGTTTCACGTTTATTTCCTTGTTATATTAAATAAAAGTCCCCATAAAGTGATTAGGCTGACGTCACACTGTCACTGTGTCGTCATCAATACAGCCGTCTGCTATCCATTGGAAATTTAGTATTCGGATTGGCACTATCGAAGTTCCTACTCAATTACATGAATCATTCTGAGATATAAAATTCCCATCCAATGTGTAGTGGTTGTGTCGTTTCGATGGCGAAATAATATACCCGACAAAACGACACACTTTGTTGTCACAAAACGACACACATTGTCGCATTCAATTCAAGCGCACACTATTGACATCCGGTTGCACAAGAATGTGTCGCTCAAAAAGACAAAGTGTGTCTCAGTTGAGAATGCGACACACTTAACATCCGGTTCCAGACTGTGCCTCTAACATATTTACCATTGTACTATAAACACAAACCCGGGTCTGGTTCCGAACATTGATTGGATGCACAAATATCCTTACCACTTCGGTAAGTCATACAAACACATTTTGAGACATACTAACTTATTTTTGTTGTTGTTGTGTGTGTACAAGATTAATTTGGGACAAAGGGAACATTGATGCTGAATTTTACATGCAATATACCACTGAAACTAGTGTTTTTAATAAGCTTTATCAAAACAAATGTTCTGAAAATTAGTAAATATTATATTTCAGCATTTTGAGCCCTTAAGTTTGTGAGCAAACACATACAGTCCTGGAAGTCATATAATAAACTGTGTTGACTATTTATATTTGTTTTCTTTTGTGTGTTTATTATCTAAATAGGACCATTGTGGTGAACACACCATTTATTGACACTACAATTCACTAGTAACTGAAAAAGACGTGAGTTGTCCATTTATTCCATTTTATTTGACCTTGACCCCTTGGCACGTTACATTATTTCCTCAAACGCCACATCCCAATGGGCTTCGTGCTCCAGTTGGATGTCCTGATGTAACTTTGACGTGTAACATCACAATGTATTGGCCGCAAAGATGTCACAATACACTACAAAGATTTGGCAGAAAAAGACGATTTGCATTTTAGGTATACGTTCTCCACACCACAAGCACAAGATCTGCTCTTGTATATCTTTCAGATAAGAACTGTTTGAAGGAATGGTCACTGTGGCAGCTCAGGCTGTGTTGAAAGGTATGATGGTCATTTCTTTTTATAGTCCATGACTTGCGAAGCGTCGATCCAATAATCAAATTGGTATGATGTCTTTTCCAACGTACCTTGACTTCTTTGGCACGACAATTTCCAACTTTACGGGTTATTTATTCGAGAACGTTTTAGATTTCATACACTTCGTATTCTTTTTCGTCAGACGTTGTAACTCGGGCAAGTAAAACATTCCTTATAACACTTCCCCGTTCATGTCTTCCAATTTATAGACGGCATGATCTTGGATAAGTAACCTTTGTCGAAAGTGCGTTTGGTTTTTCCAATACGCACCCAATCTCCTGCTCCCAACACTCCACCTTTTCTTGGGATGTAGCAAATATGCGCTCAAAAACAGTCAGTGTGTTGTCGGGAGTCACTTTATGGGGGACACGTCCGATGCTACGATGGTAAGATTCGTTGTACGCTTAGACAAGTGGCGTCAGACATCGATGTACTTGAGAGGGTTTTGATGCGTACAATACTTCCATATGAGTTCTTTCAAGGTGCTTTGAAAACGTTCCACTATGCTGGATTTTGTTTCAGGATTCTCAGTGGCGACAACATTAATGCCACGTTTCTTTAATTCTTTTTGGAAACCTTGGTTCAGACATTCGGCGCTTCTTTAGGTTTGCCATTGAAGAGGATAAGGACCAATTTATTCCAGCACCAGTTTAAGGGCTCGCACTAACTCACTGCTCGATTTGCAAGTCGATGGCACCACCCACGCGAATTTGGAAAAGACATCGATCACACAAAACAAATAGTGTTAGCCAATATTGTAGCTATCCAAATGAGAGAAATCGGATAAATTAACATGCCATTGATGATCGAAACCTTTCACTCGAGGGCGACGTCTGCAAAACGTTCGTTGAATGGGTTTGTGTAAGTGTATGTGGCTTGTTCGTGTAACCATCGATGCACTTGAAGTAAATGGAGACCTTTCAGTCCAGTTTTGGCAGCACAATACAAGCTCTGAAGGATGGGCTGGATGGTAGTAAATGGACTGGATGAGTTGCATGGGTGGGATGGTAATAAATGTTGCATAACACAGTTTCCATTTTTTAATAAGTCACCCACTCTTTTCCGATGCTACTTTGGATGAGGCGAAATGTTAGTTTTGGAAAGGATTTTACGTGTCCGATGTTCCACAGAATGGTTTTGGTCTTTTTTTCTATTTGCACCTGATTTTTCTTCTTTCTTTATCACTTCTGTCGAAGGAGGAGTTGGCATCATCTTTGTAACCCAAGTAATGAATTCTTCTCGTTGGGGATTGGGGTAAGGGATTAACAAGGAAGCTGTGATCTTACCAAGAATGGGAGCTTCTGAGGGTGTTTGAAAGACTTTTCGTGCCTCTTCTTCCTCAGGCAATCGTGGGGATGGGTCTGTCTTGGTAATTTAGGGCGGAGCTTGTCGTGAACGTTTCATCAGAGCGATAAAATCTGTCAAAGTCAGTTGAGTTGTTTTGTTTTAAGCTTTCTGGTGAAAGAGTTAAAGACCTTGCAATAGTTGATCGTTCTTTTGCTTATTTTCAGTTTTGCATAGAATTCGTGATGTAATTGGGACATCTCGGGCAAATGATGATTGGGAGGTAAATGCGGGGTTTGTTGTTCTCGCCAACTATGGCATCCCGTCCATCGTTTGCAAGGCAATACAGCCAGATTGCGTCGTTCCATTTGCTTACAAAGGTCACGTCCGAGATCTTTGTACTCCAGATGCATCTTATATATTCTTATTCTATCTTCTAAGGCTGGTAAAGTATTTCTCAGGAGTCCCAAGGTATGTCCTAATATTGTTCTGGCAAGAAGTCCTTTCATGGGTAAAAATCCTACACGTTGTACCAACATCTCTTGTTTTGAGGATTTTATATTTTCTTTTGGACTTTTTCCCGAAGAACGTGTCGATGTTTGGCTAATCATTTTTTCTGATGTTTAGGCAAAGGTATCGTGCCTTTCAAGACTTTCAAACAACATGCGCACATGGTATAGATGATATCTTTAGAGGCAGTTTTAATCATTTAGTTTTGCATGGGTGAGAGGTTTTCGACATAACGGACAACACGTCCCAGTGTTTTCTTGTGGCGTGACATCTTTGTTTCATGGTTCCAAAAATACACTGACGACGATGACATGACACATGATCATTTATCATTTTTGTGACTATCGCTTCGTCAAAAATGTGATGATGTGTTTTCCAAAATCGCCACAAAAAAACCTCTTTGGAGGCTCCTCTTTTTCGTTTGCACGACTACATCTTTTCTAGGGGTGACGTCGATGCTTTGCTGACGAGATTGTATTTTTTCCTTCTTTTTTTGAAGTGACATCTGTGCGTGTCTAGGATCAAACACAAAAATACACCGAAGCCCATGGTTTGAGACGTTTTTTTTATATTTTATGTTTATGAGAAGGTTTGAAAAATAAAATAATCTCTTTTGGTTGCTCCTCTTTTTTAAACAATTTTTCAAAAGATTTTGTGCAAACTGATTGACCAAATGATCTATGCCAACCATTCTTCCTCTTTACTGACTTTTCTTTTTCATTGGACGACTGCAACTTTTCGGGAGATGACGTCGTTGTTTGGATTAGTGTTAATTTTGGATGAAAACATTGTCCTTGTTTTTGTTTGGGGGTGGGGTGGGGTGGGGGTGGGAGGATGTTGTCCTTTTTGGATAGGAGAACGAAGATGGTGACATTGTGCACGTCTTTGAAAAGGGGAGGGGGATTTTTAGGTCCTCGGGGTCACAAAAACAATGATTCCCATAGTTTACCACCAGTCGTTCTATAGGGATTCGCAACGGACTAAATCATTACAGCTCTTTCTTGGACAAATCCAGTAAACCCTGTAACATGCCCGATCTCTCTTGGACTTTGATTTTTGAGGCAGGTACTTTGTGAAAGCTACCACTGCCTTCTTACATTGATGATCATGATGCGAATAATAATAATAATAATAATAATAATAATAATAATAATAATAATAATAATAATAAAATAATAATAATAATAATAATAATAATAATAATAATAATAATAATAATAATAATAAATTTATTGAATCACTCCGATAGTACAACATTGTTATATATAATATATACTATTTCATGAGTTATGTCTTTGGTAAAGTATTTCAATGGTGGATACATATGGAATCACGGTTTCTTTATTAATGACACCCCAACATAAGTTAAGTACATTTGCAATACTATGTAATTTAACTTGTATCTTCTCATGGAAAGAATTAATTGTCTTTATTTCTGGAGAGATTAGCATCTAATTAACAATAACTTACATGTCCTGTTAAAGGGGTCGGTGGTACCGGAATTGTAATTTGCACTCGGGCAAAATCAGCTATTACTGTGTCACGTACTTAATAATGGAGTTTCCACCGACGTTATTGATAGTCTGTGCTGAACAGCTAGCTACAAAGGAATTTAATTTTGTGGATTATCTATTAATGTCTAAAAAAATATCCACCCGTCAGTCAAGAGTAAACAAAGTGTACCTAATTTATCCCATTTACGATTTCGATCACTGGATCTCGATTGTAATACAGACTTTAATAGCTATATAATCTGCTTATGTTATTCAGTAGGCAGGCCTATTCCGTCTCTAGTGAGCAACAAGAGAAAAAAGTTACTACAATCGGAACTATCTCGGTCATTTGTGCAACCCAAAACTGAACGTCGGATGTATGTCGGTACAGTAAGGGAGCACTTCATTTTCACAAAATATTGACTGTGTTTTCAGCTAGATGTAATAGATTGTTTTAGGTAAATGAGCATATTCATCTAACTGATATACCAGGAATAGTCCTAATAGTTTAGAATAGAAATTAATAAATTGCATTTTAATATTACGTTTAGTATGTGTTTGATATTTGGTTGTCTAGTTTTATAATTATCAAAGACTAAGTGAGTAGAAAGTACTGCACATATTTTCAGTTTCTGTTACAGCTACAACAATGTTCTCTCAATGCATATTTATGAAAGCATTTTGATATACTTTCTTTCTTACTGGGTTTTTGCGAAATCCTTACAAGTTTTTTTTTCAATACAACTCGCTGGATGATCGTAACAGTAATCGCAAGTGTTACTCTTGAAGAACAAGCTGTAATATTATAATACCTGAGTTATAACAGGAAGCATATGCAGTATGAATGTTTAACATAGGGGAGAAAATTAGGGACACTTTTTCGTACAGTGATTCTTTGTTCTACAGAACGATTTCATACACACAATAAAAAAATTACCGTTTTGAAAGTTGACACAGAAAAACACACACAGATATATTTATCATGCCTCCCATTAATAGTTAAATATGCCGAATAAATGGAATGTAGCAAAACTTTGAAAGTTACAAGTTTGGAGGCTGCAAAATGGATAGAAGAGATTTTGTTAGTCATAGCGGAAGCTGGAGGTCACCGAGTGCATAATTTTATATCTCTGGGACACTGAAACATACACACTATGATTAGGGGTTTCTATGACCGAGATATGTCAATTATGGCAATATGTCAAATGTTTCCATGATTCCAAAGACTCCCATTCAACTACTGTTGTAAACTGTAAATAACAACGCAACCAAACAATAAATAATTTTTCTCTAATTAATGCACGACCACAGACCTCACATCTTAATAATTGCCTGTCAACCTTACAAACGCACGGTTGCTCCTGATTAAATTTCCATAACATACCGCCAGTATTCTCGCCTAATACAGATAACTATTTTGCTACGCCACCTTAGACCAGTCAAACCACTTTTTAAGTCCCACTTTCCCTGTAACTCTACACCATATTTACCACCATAGCAACAATAAACGGTGTCTGCAAACGATGGAACAGTTCCATCTCGTTTATCCCATTGCATAATATAATAGTCTTCAATCATGAATACTGCACATGGAGTCGCACAATCAATTTACACAATTATAAGATTTTATAAGGGACTACTGAGAGAGAGAGGCACACTCGCGCGGCTCTCCCGAATTCCCCAAAAGAAGACTAGGAGAAGCAACTCGTAAAATCCAATACATGTAGCGAGGACAAAGCACTGAAATATCTTATCGATCCGCCAGATCAAACTTTCGGAACTTTGGCTAGCGAAGATGGCCTGCATGTTTGCATTACAATACCATTTAATAATTCGACGTTGGTATCCGGGCATCAAAAGTCGAACATCATTTATTCGAAGAGGGCTTAACTAAGTATTAACTTCATTAAAAGCCATGTATCTCGTTTGCTCTGTTTCTTAGTTGAGGATTACCATAGAAAAGAGTGATTTTATTGATGATGAAGTCTGCAGGAGAGGATAACAAGAAATCTAGGTACAATGAAAATAGAATTAATATTTTGTTAAGGAAGAAAATAAGAATCTCAGCATAAGGAGTGTGTCATTTTCATTTTCTTTCACGTAGCTTTAACAATTATTCAGTCATATCGCTACGATTTCTGCAGTGTGGACATTTATAGTAATGTCTAGTACCGGGGCATCGTCCGCATACTTGTAGCATCACGTCCCACCAAGTAACATTATCCTGATACCAGGCCAAAGAGTCCTAACAATATCCTCTTAATGCTGATCGTCAAGCAGGGCAGTTTAACTAGTACCCTTTTACAAGTCTTTGGTATGCCTCGGCCGGGTTTAGAATCCTCGACCTCCCGTATCTGAGACTGACCCACTAACCACTTAGGCAACCGGAGCGATCTCAACATTAGGAATAACGCTAATAAACGATTTGTTGATGCAAGCCACACAGGCGACCATTGTATTACTTACATTATTACCAGAAAATGATATAAAATGCATAAAGTTGTTTTAAAACAATGACTTATCTTGAGTACAGGATATATCAGCTTAGTTGAAGCCACCATAGTAAACTCTATGTCTGACAAATTGGTAGCTGTTCAGATTTTACCAATATACCCAGACCTAAATGTAAAGAAACTATTTATATGCATTAGTTGAGGACTTACACATTAAATAATTACTATTTGTTAAGATAGCAAATCAAGTTGAGTAATTATGCGATATAAGGTGTTTTGCCTATTCTGCGCATCAACAATATTTATGACAGATATACTTTATAAATATTTATAGCATGTAGACATAAAAGTACCCCCCACCCACCTTCTTTTCTGTGAGCCGAAACAGTGTTTTAGTTCTTGATAGATATAAGATGCATTATTCGTTTATTCATTCAATTCAAGATTACTGAAGTAAGAGTTTGACAACATTGCCTTATTTATAATTATTTTATTTTTATATCTATTCGCTCCTCCTTCAAGCTCGTAGTATAGAAACATAACTATTTCCATCGCGGGGTCCCGACTTATTGACTGGTCTAAAGCGCTCTCCGCTACGGATCACTGCCATCTCACCTCTGTCTGCGTGGTTTTGAATCTCGAATTCGGCCAATGTGGGTATGTGAGAAAGCTTGCCGGTAGTTTCTCGTGGGTCAGTGGTTCTTTCCTTGTTCTTCCTCCACCATTAATACTGGCTTCCATGTATAGTGTTACGTATATTTGATTTAAATTATTTATTTTTAAATGTCAGATCCAAATTTGTCATTTTGGGTTTAAAATTCATTAATTGGGAGATATCTATTCTGGAAAATTCAGACTGACCTAGACTCTATTTGTAAACAACAGAGGTTGACCTCATTTCTGACCCTGCTTCAGAGAATGTCAACAAGCTTCTAAAACGATTGGCTAAATCCAAGGACAACTTTTTATTTTTAGTTCTTGTGGGGTGAGAAATGGCTAATTTTCTTCTTCTATGTCATTCCATGCGTACGTGTTTTTATGATCGTACGTTCTTTCTGTGACCTTCTGGAAAATCACGTGATCCCTTATTTACGTAAAAAACAGATATAAACCATGTTTTAGGAGAGAGCTATTTAATAGAATATCTGGGCTTTAAATTAGTTGTGTTTTGAGTTATATTGGAAATTGTGTCAATTCGTTGGAGCAAGAGGAATTATCTTATTTATCTGGAAAAGAATATGTGCTCATAGATTTTTATTTAGATTATTATAAAAACAAGAACTGACTACATCACGTGACATCGTCGTCCAGTTTGGTTTATATCGTCAAGATTCGAACATGGAACTATTAGGACATTTATTTATCAGGACTCTTGCAATTCTATTAGTGGATTATTTTTTTTGAATTCTATATTGGATTATTTTTGGACTTGATTCTCTAAACCATAAGTTTATTTATATTCTCTTATGAAAACATTTGTACTTAATAAATCGTTTGTTAAAGTTTTACAAGCTTGTTAGTTTTCAATCTTTCTGTGTTGCTACTTATTCGAGCCTAAATACATAACAATAGCCTCTCTTGTGCTGAAATTAGGCTTTAAGATACAGTATGTTGTGTGGTAAGTTTAATGTATTACTGCCTAATTGTGTGAAAACCAGAAAGAAAACCGGACGGATTGATGGCGGATATTGCAATGAATACTTTTGTTTGTTTGTTTGATTAGGAATTTTAACATAGCTTTAAAATAAATATCAGTCATATTACTACCATCTCTGCAATGAGGCAGTTTATAGTGATGTCTAGTACTTGGGCATCATCCCGCTACATGCCGCAGACATGTAGCATGATGTCCCACCCAGTCACATTATCCCGACACCAGGCCGACCAGTCCTAACATTAACCTCTTAATGCTGAGCGTCAAGCGAGGCAGCTGTTAGTACCATTTTGTATAAGTCTTTGGTATGACTCGGCCGGGGATCGAACCCACGATCTTCCGCATCCACGGCAGACGCTCTAACCACTAGGCCACCAAAGTGGTTGCAAGGAATACGATGAATCCTAATCGTTGGGCCACATTTCAGCATGTTTTCATTTACAAGGACTCCCAAGCATGCTGTGGAAGACACCATATAAATACATACACATACTGAAGGCCATTTTGAAGTATTGAAGGGGTAGAATCTACGTCAAAACACATGTAACAATTGTTTTAAGTTTGCTTTCACTTGTGTCTGTACTGATCACTTTTTGACATCAAGCACAATTGGAAGGGTTGAAAATCTGAAAAGGAAATATATGCCTAAATAGAGCAACAGAGCATGTTATCGAAACAAAATGGAAAGCGATTATGGAATGTTAAGTAACATTAAGATATCGTTTGGAATTTTGTTCCAATGAACTGTGTATTTTTCGAGACCTGATAAATAGATGATATTATGTGGCAGCTCCAGAGGCGTAGCCGGAGTGTTTGGAGCTCGGTGACAAGATTCATTTATACGCCACCCCCACCACCTCCCTCAACTCTGAAACCCATTATTTTCTTCAATAAAATCACCATCACCATTTCAAAGCCCATTTTGGCGCCTCCACAAGTTTGGCGCCCGGGGACATCTGTCTTTCTCCCCCACCGCTCCGCCCAGCTACGCCTTTGCGTTGGTCTCCATATCTAGGGTTCTCTTTTGATATTGAGACTATGGCGTAGATCGAGATGGATATTAACATGTAATTTGGAAGGAACTGGTTCATGCATCTGCATACAGACTGGACATCAAGGATCATAAGAAAACAAATATTGAAATATGTTTGCTTTATTTTTAATCTATGAAGTATGTCACAATGTATAATGACAAAAACACAATTATTATTTATAACTGTTTTCAATGAATATCATCGGTTCGGAGCATTTATTCGCCTTCTTGATTTCAATTTAAAAGGCAAAGAATGAAATAAACAGGCAATTGATCAGCTTGAACTGTATCGTGGTATATTATATAACACTGCACTCCGATGCATGACCGTTGACTTCTAACGACGAAGAATACGACAATGATGATGATGATAATGATGATGATGATGAAATAATAATAACAAGAAGAAGCAGAAAAAGAAGATGAAGAACAAGAAGAAACCTTTCTAGCTGAAGCGGGTAACATTTATTTATTTATTTATTTATTTGTTTATTTATTTATTTATTTATTATTATTATTATTATTATTATTATTATTATTATTATTATTATTATTATTATTATTTGTCATTTACAAAACATCGTCTCTTCATTATATGAATTTCTGTTTACTTTAGGAGCTAGATTCTAGCCCTGAAAAGAATTGAGCATTTAATCTTCTGGCGTCGACCATTTGATCTTCGGGCGGTGTTGGCTAAGCATTTTCGCATAAACAGGCACATTTGTATTCTGCTTTATCTCATGACAATTTATCAGGTTAATATGATGGATACAATAAGTTTTTCGTCTGTAACACATCTTTTCAAGGTCTGCCCCAAATAAAAGCGCATTATGACAAACTAGTTTGGTTCCCTGCTTAGTACGCTCCCATGCGTTGCACTCCGCTATACTAAGTACATCGACGTGACCGTACGGTAAAGTGAAGTGATTGGGAAGCCGCACTCTCTTCTGGTACATGATTTGATACACTTTTTCCAAAGACCTACTGACGATTTGGTGTGTGAGTCACTTTAAAAGTTTCATCCTGTCCAAACTTCAAGGCTTCTTTTAGCACGTCAAAGTTCACCACTTGACTGGTGCAATAATTGAGAGTCAATCCTTTCCCTTTACATCGGTGTGCATTTCTCCTTGACGGTTTCGGTATTTGTAGCCGTAATTTTTAGGACCGCCACTTGCAAAACTTAGAATCTTGTCGTCGGGATGTTCATCTGTCCAGACTCCTAAACGGTCTCCCTCGATGTCAGGGTGATGTTGACCAAGGCGATCGATGTAGATGCAACTGTCCGTGTCAAAATAGCTGTGTTGGCTAAACATAAACAAGCACATTTGTATTTTGCTTTATCTCAGGACAATTTATCAGGCTAATATGATGGATACAATAAGTTTTTCGGCTGTAACATATCTTTTCAAGGTCTGTCCCAAATAAAAGCACATTATGACAAACTAGTTTGGTTCCCTGCTTAGTACGCTCCCATATGGAATCACACCACAATTAATACTTCCAGTTCAGTACCAGTAGTTCCAGTCTATTTTTAGAACATTTTTTCCTCTCTCATTTTGGTGGTGATAGAAGAGTTTTATTGATGCATATTTGGTAGGGATTTAAAGGTAATTGTTTATTCTTGAGAATATGAGCAGAGAGAGTGGTTGTCAGTGTGTAATTTGGCGACAGTGCACATGGAGTAATAAGGCCTTGGTGATGATCCGGAAGTGAAATATGTGTTCTGTTTACATGCTGCTCTGTTTACAGTGCAGCAGCTCAAAAAAATGCCGATCAACCCTTGACAAGAATTTCACCGTGAAGTCATCTTTGAAGGTATTTTAGATTAACATATGATTTGTATTGATTGTCACACTGTGGAAAGGTCAGTACTGAGAAATATATGTAGAGAACATATAGTAAAATTAATTGTGGTCTATGTCCTGTACAGGCAGTATTGATGAAACTTTAATATGCTATAAAATTTTTAATATTAATGATAAACACATGAAATTTGTAGGTGTTATATATATTAACATTTAAAATACAAAAATGCCATTAGAATTTAAAAATTAATTTTATTTTTTAAAATTTTAATAATTTTTTTTTTAAAAATTACAAAATTAAAATTTGCCCCTAAAATGCACATAGATAATATTTTTGGAAATTATATCAAATGATATCAGCATGTTTATACTTCTACACCATATACAAGCTACAATGATGGATATTTGTCAAATTTTGTCAGAGAAAATATCTTTGTAAGTCAAAATGAGACATACATTTAAAATGTATGAAAGACAGATTCTATTTTTGTATTGATCATTCAAACTATTTATTAGGGGTCCAATTAGATAATTTATGTGTTTATGATGGGGTGACTTCCTGAGTAACACATATATGCTTATATAGCCTTTAGTAATTGTTAACAAATATAGTTACAGGGTGTTTAGTGAGAGGACAGTGATGAAAACTTCATACTAGAACCTACTCAAGTTCTCTACTAAATCAGTTTAAACTTTCTGAGAATGAAATGCAGGCTGAAGGGATAAAATATACTTCCCACATGTATATTTACCCTTGGATGTAAGAAAACAGCAAAATGATGTAAGGTGAACACAAAATGCATTCAATTTTATTGTTCAGTTTGGTTAAGATATTGATTAGTGAAGCGCGGCATTGTGGCCTGTATGATGTTATGTGAATTCTAATGATCTATCTTAATTTATGCATTGTTAATTGCTAATAATATTTGCTAACTGACACTCTAAAGATTGCATAAGATATATTCAAACAGATATTTTGAGTTTAACTGTGTACAACTGATCTTAGCATGGTTACATATCCCACATGAACAAATATCCACATATTTTACAATGTTTGGGATCCAAAGTTCACATTCAGTATATCATATAGGCTGACATTGTACCTACAGTGAATCTGTAAGACACATTTTTGGCTGTGTGCACTAAATGTATCCCAAAATGTTATTTTTTTCATTAATATGCCCATGTATGGTAACATATTTCAATTCAGTACTTGGATAGAGTGCGGTATTGCATTATCAGCTGATATCTGATTCTACTGAACCATTGAGGTTAATAATTGGTATCAAACACCCTTAAAAATACACTTTAAATGTTCAAACAGATCATTGGAATTATTTTTGCACATTTGATCATAACAATTACATTGTATATGTCCCACATATGCAAATTTCCATTCTTGTTTACAAGTTTTGGGGATCAGAATTTCACATTTAGTTTATGATATAGGATGTATTGGTACCTGTAGTTGATATGTGTGGCCACATTTGGCTGTATTCTCTTGCAATATCCAGAATTATTATTTCCCTCATGAATAAGATTGCTTATAGTAATATATTCTTTTTTACTACATTGTCGCTTGACTTTCCTGTATACTGGCATGTACTAATGTTTCCACCAATGATCAAACCTCACCGTCCCCGCATTTCCTTAAAGTTTGTGATGCATAGTCTACCTGATTAGTTATTTCACCTGTGCATGACCAGATGTGCTTATAGAAACTTCATATACTTTTAGGATGAATTTATTACTTTAATACATGACTATTACTTCACATTTCTGAGTGTCACTCTGTCAAGTTTAATATTTATTTCCTATGCTTGCAGCCTGAATGTTATTTGTAAATCACTATATCTAACACATTTTAACTTCATTTGCATACATCTTACTGTTTTCTAGATATAAGTGAAACATTTTATATCTTTTCAGGTCTAGGCTGGTATCTGGAACAAAGTGTTAGTGGTGGATCAGCTTGGAAGCTCTCCAGTAGTCAGGTGGTGATAGCAAGGTTTCATAAGGACATATGCAGTGTACTGCCATAAGTGATCATGATATTACAACACTAATATAAAGCACCTCAAGGATATGGCTTAGATCTTCATGAGAGAGATTAGCACCATTGTTCAGTAAGGTAAAGCCTGCCTAAAAACTGTATTTTCCTATCTTATAGTCGCTTTTTGTAGTTATCGACACTGAAATGTAATGCAATTTTCCTATAAAACATGGAAGTGGTCCCATCAGATGTTTAAATCTGAGTGCACTATTAGTTATTCAAATAACTGCCTATATACCTGACACAATAAATATGGAACATAGCACTTATTGTTGCTTCTTTAGTGTGTACACCTATATGCACCTTGACAGGCATATTGCGGTTTGTTGCCAAAATCACTATGAGTCATGCTACTTCATTACCCCTGGGAAAATTGTTCCCAGTTACACAGACCCAAACCACCATTTATTTTAAAGACCATTGATTGATCAACTTTTCTGTCTAAACTTTGACAAAATCTGTTTTCAAACTTTTATGAAAATTTAATTTTTCAATAAAATTTAGTTTATAAATTTAAATGTTTATTTAAATTTCCATTAAAATTTTAAATGATCCAAATGTATAAACTTTAAACATATTTTCAGACAGGCCTCATCTTGTAGTACAATTAGGTTTTTACAGCATTGAAAAAGTCCTATAAATAAGGAAGATATAGCAAATTTAGTTTTGGTTTCTCAAGAACACATGGATCAGCACGTGCACCCTGTATAACACCAGCACTACACACTTTCCAGCAGGTGTCACATGACTTGTATGCAAGGAAATTCAAAAAGACTTCATGTATAAAGTTCAAATAGGTGTGGCATTCAAATATAAAAGTTTTACTAAAATTTGCCCCAAAAAGTTGGGCCTGTCAGGAATCACACCACAATTAATACTTCCAGTTCAGTACCCACGAATGTAGTTCGTCTATTTTTAGAACATTTTTTCCTCTCTCATTTTGGTGGTGGTAGAAGAGTTATATTGATGCATATTTGGTATGGATTTAAAGGTAATTGTTTATTCTTGAGAATATGAGCAGAGAGAGTGGTTGTCAGTGTGTAATTTGGCGACAGTGCACATGGAGTAATAAGGCCTTGGTGATGATCCGGAAGTGAAATATGTGTTCTGTTTACATGCTGCTCTGTTTACAGTGCAGCAGCTCAAAAAAATGCCGATCAACCCTTGATAAGAATTTCACCGTGAAGTCATCTTTGGAGGTATTTTAGATTAACATATGATTTGTATTGATTGTCACACTGTGGAAAGGTCAGTACTGAGAAATATATGTAGAGAACATATAGTAAAATTAATTGTGGTCTATGTCCATATATAGCAATTATTTCATAAGATATATAAGGGACATAACTCGTAGGTTGTTTGTTATTAGTCTGGTTCGCTGCCTAGAGTGCACCCATCCGTAAGTATAGTTAATGCAACGTATAGGTGCACTTTAGGCAGGGAACCATACTAGTGACAAACAACCTACGAGTTATGTCCCTTATATATCTTCTGTGAGGTATTAATAGAAAATCGGTTTATCTATAATTGACATCGTAGCGTGTTACGCACAGCTGCATACATTTCAAGGTCCGCGTTCTTCTTCTCTCTTCTTGTCCAGTGAAATAATTGTCTTAATTTCGGTACAGTTTTGCATTTAATTTGCATTCATTGCGCTGCATACGCTGTCAAAATATGTAATGTACCGAAATTTGAATTTGCACTCGTATACATCGGTTGCAACTGGGTCGTGTACTTATCATTGGAGTTTCCGCCGACGATATTAACAGTCTGCATTTTGGGACGAAAGTTATATTGGATTATAAATTCATTGCTGAAAGAAAGATTGCATTTTTGCGAGCATTGGATTATAAAGTTAAAAATTCTTTTGAACCAGGTACACTCTCTCTCTCTCTCTCTCTCTCTCTCTCTCTCTCTCTCTCTCTCTCTCTCTTTCTCTCTCTCTCTCTCTCTGTCTCTCTCTCTCTCTCTCTCTCTCTCTCTCTCTCTCTCTCTCTCTCTCTCTCTCTCTCTCTCTCTCTCTCTCTCCAAAAAAAGAGCATATCAATATAGTTCAATAAAAATGTGTTTGGAATGAAAATACCATCACGCCTTTGAAGCATTAAATTTAACAAAATTTCCTTGTAGACAGGAGGATTATAGAATGTGCCAGTCCTGCTGAATCTTCAATAGTCCTTACAACAAAACTATCCAGTTTAATACCACTTTTCTTTCATAAATATCACAAGCATTCATAATTCCGAAGTAAAAATGTTATATCCACTTTTAAATATCCACTTTCGGTCTCACAAGAAATAGCAATGATTCTCCAGAAATTCTCTGCAAAATATGTTTACTCAGTAAATGTTTTATCGCCTCGTCATAAAAAACGCAGCCCAACATAACTTCTAGAGAGAAAAAGAGAATAACCTTATTCGCAATGGTCATTTTACTTAACTACACAAACGGACGATTTACGGTTATACTCGTGCTACAGTGAAAGCGGAATAAGTTCTCTTATTATCCCAGTATAGACATAGTGCGGGTTTTCGCAACAGTATGCAAATAAACCACGTAACAATTTGTACAGCTACGTTTAAAAATACGATTTGTAAGCTCTCCACTGATTTATCTTCTAGAGGAGAAATGTAATCTAGGGGATTAACGAGATAAGTTCAGAAAAAAACTTAGAGATCGTCCGATCAGTTAGAAAATGTCACACGATGGCGTAAATAAACGCTATTTTGTGACAATGTAAACATTGCAAGCCATTCGATTGTTCAAATTATGAAACTACTAGTCAGGCGGGAAGTAGTTTAGCCTCTTGCTGTTAGGTCTCACTGGACACTTTTTTTTTTGGCCAATTTTTGTCCGACAATGACCTATTACAGAAAAATGATAGTAATATTACATTAAAAACACAAATAAAAATTAACTAATGATTTTTGTTGAAATAATTGTCACAGAATTAGGCGAAAATTGAACTTATTTCTTCTTGAATTACAAACTAATTTCACCATTTTTTTTGTTTCGTCGTACATGCGTTACCTGGGGTGAATAAGTGCTTTTTTTCAAAGTAAGCGGCGTGTAACGATTTACATGTGCCTGACTACGAATCACTTGAAGTAAGGAACATTAGAATCACAGGGTGCACGGGAATTTTGCCGTGAATTCTGCTCACCTATTTGAGGATATATAAGGCAGAATATTTCTGATAATATTACGGGACCAAAAGTATCTTATCACAGGAAAGATAGCTCGTCATTCTTTCTCCAGCCAAAGGGGTGAGTGTTAAATTTATATTTCGTTTTATTGTGAATTTTATTCAGTTTATCATTGCATGTAATGATGCCTTTATTACAATGCATATTTAAACGGGAATATTTGGAATTACTAGTCACTATTAGACTTTAAATGCAATAGCGTAATCTAAGTTTTAGATTGTTTTTGAAACAACTATTAGTGTGGTTTCTTTATTGTAGCTGATATTGTAGCGGAGCATCTCTGATTTGTAGCGGAACGTCTCTGATTTGTAGCTGAACGTCTCTGATATTGTAGCGGAACATCTCTGATTTGTAGCTGAACGTCTCTGAATGTCTCTGAATTGTAGCTGAATGTGATTGATTGTGCCGTGATTGTGCTGTTTAATTGTGCGATCGAATTGAGGTATCTGACTGTCTGTCTGTCGGATTGTCTGTCCGTCTACATCTGTCGTGATGGGTAAATATCCGGAAATCTAGAAGTCTGAGTATCGGAGCTGTCTAGAGGTGTAAACATCCGGGGTGGCATCTAGGTATTTGGGAACGTTGGTTCTAGTAGATGCTGTATGCTGTCTGTACGTATAACTGGTGGATCCGTGAAAGGCAAGTGACCGATAAAAGTATTGAGTCAACCCTAGGTATTCTGAGAAGCTGGGCGGCGATTCAATAGTTGGTGAATCGTACGGTTAAACAGGGTCGAGACACGTGTGTGTTGCAATTGTAGTACAATTGAATACATTGTTATATTTACATAGTTACTTCAAATCACAGTAGTATTTCAAGGGATTACATGAATCTCAATAAAAGCTAGCAACTTGATTAAATACATGTATATGTTCGTGCTAGTTGTCGCAATCCATACGTGCGATAGTATAGTTTGATGTTTGTATTTATTATCGCAATTTATACTTGCGTTAATATAACTTTTGTAAAGGTTCCTTGGATCTGTGTATAGTCCAGGAGATTCCTTTTATCTGTGTTTATTTTATATTAATATTTAATTTATTTTTTAACTGTGAATAGTTGTGTAGCGTGATTGTGGGTTGAATGCATGAGTTATTGTGTTGATACATCATTATTTTTCATTAATAATTTATTTCATAAATTTACATTATTTTTCACACATAGTGTTTGTGTTGTTCATTTAATCCACCATCCACTCTGTAACAATTCTGTTACAATGATGCTTGTAAGATTCTGACTGATGTATTAAAGTTAATTCCTTATGCAGCTAGTGGCTTTTATACTGAATCAACACTGCCCCCCATCCCTCTTTTTTAGATTAATTTTTTACAGGAAAGAGCTGTTTTGAAAATTTTCCTGTGACAAGACAGCTGAAAGAATTCCTTATACATGAATAAATTTCGCTAGTACTGTAACAAATTAGCATACTTTTTCACAACCCCTCAACCATCTAGATGTTTAGATATTTACCTCTGTAGCAGACACATGTAAATACGCAAGCCAAGTCGGCGGCTCATTTGAAGCCGAAGTTACCCATTTTATTCACCCGATACGACTGGAGTCGGTCTCTTCAATAGGAAATATATCTACCGTGTCAGTCTCTTTATCACTTGACACGGTATACCGTCCTACCGCAAGTGATCGTGTCAAGCTGTTCAAGAGAACCAGTTGCTTACCAATCGTCTACTCTCGCGTGATTTCCTTTGCCAATAGCTCCATCACAACCAGACTCACCGCCATTTTCAAGCTGAGAATACTGCTTTACATAGAAAAAATTTTCAACCTAGTTGCTTTGGAGATTTTATAATATCTTTGGTAAGTATGAATTAGTTACTTAAACAAAATAGAAGTTAGCGCGTATAGGACCAGGAAGCAATGATGCAGGGCCTATTGTAATTTGTATACCTTGAGAATTGTTTCTCGTCAATAGGCCTATATCGAAGATAAATTCTTTTACTTTATTTTACAAATATTCAAAAATAATTGTGAATAGGAAAAGGCACATCAGAACCACCAGCTTAATAAGTCTAACAAGTTTTATAAAAATATTTTGAATTGTTTGGGAATGATGCTCTTAAACTGAAAATGTTCGACAGTCTAATGCACAGATGGCAAAATAGAATATATCTTTGTCAACATTTGTTATGTTGAGGGATGAAATCAAAATGTCACCAAAGTACTATTATGAAATAATCAATCCATAACAGGCCTGCGCAGGACTAAACTACTGGTATTAAACAACTAAGATTGCAACTATTAGGAAAGTTTTGAGTACAAAACACTGCTTTGGCATCATTTCAGTTACAGCTCCTTAAATGATTATATTTATTGTCAAAATAATATGTTATATCCTCTCAAGTTCTGGTCTTCACTATGAGTTTCCAATACATTCGTAACTTTCAAATTGTTTAAAACACTTGGAGATTTGAAGGATAGATCTTTGGATACCACTTTTAAGTTAGTTTATTATAAACATAAGCAGCAGGGGGACGAATCCTACAACTTTTTCCGACAAAATTGATTGAGCCCTCAACACGGAAAATAGAGCCTTCCTGCGAATCTCATGTTTTAACCCTCCAAAAAATAAGTCTCCATTTGCCAAATAGAGCCTTATTGATTTCTTGCTCAAAACATGAATTTGCGCGGGTAATACTCTATTCGCGTTTTCGTTTCTTAATCATAAAACGTCGCAACGATGTTGCCATCGCCCCCTCCCCCCCCCCTGCTGCTATGGGTTTTCACGATTTCAACCGAATATTTGATCAAGTCCTTAGGACTTTACAAACAAACTAATCGCTAACACCTCATCTTGTAGATCATTCAAATTATTTGACTGGTCAGTGAGTCGGAAATTAATTCTCGTTAGCGAATTATTATGGAATCGCATGTAGACAGGATTAATTGGGTTTTCAATAATTAGAAATCCCGGAGGGGCTGTTGGTGCAAACGAATAAAGAATATATCCTTGCTGTGCTTGATTTGATTGCTCTAGATTAATTTGATAGCTTCCTTCGATTGCGTCACATGTTAAATTGAGCGCAATCACCGTCGAAATATTCACATTATGCGGGGCAATATGCCTACCGCCGCTTTCTGGGTCATTATTATACTTGAGGAAGACAGTTGAATCTAGTGTTTGTAGCACCTTGATATTGTTTCTAACAATTTTTTTTAGTTCCTCAGCGTTGTATCCGGGAAATTTGAAATTACGCAGATCGGTTTCTGTGATATTGTAATCGGTTAGGAATCGTTGTTTATTGTCGTTGTTGTCATTGGTTATTGTTTGAATAATTAGTTCATTGATATATTCCATGTCAGATACAAGCGGATTTAGTATTTCAACGTGTTTATGTGAATTTGTTTGCCGTAGTTGTTCTAGTTGTGTTTTATGTAATTGATAAAATTTCATTAAAATAACCAGTGATGTCAGTTAGCGTAAATGAAATAGTAGCAGATGAGCCGGCTGTTCTTTTAATGATAAAATCCCATTGCAATGTGTTTTTGTTGGTAAATATAAATCTATCGGCGATTTTTCCTTTTTTTATATCAGATAAATTATCTCGATACATGGGATTGATTTCATGATATGATTGTACGTCTGTGGATTTTTCCGGTGGTTTTTCAGGCCATCCTAACACTGTTCTTAACGAGCTGTTATAGATATCTACAATGTATCCCTCTGTGCTTATTTCGATCGACGACGAGAGCGTCGGTTGATGAACTTTAATAGCTTTTTTTGATTCTATTCCAGTGATTGATTTTATTCTACGCTGAATTTCAGCATCGATTTGCTCAATTTGGTACGACCCGGTTGGTAACGAAACAGTTTCCCACGCTGGAGTACCATCGGGTTTATTCCACAAAAACCTTAACGAGTTATTGGGTTGCTGACCGCCAAATGCAACCGATCTGATATTAGGCCAGCTATGATATACTCGTAATTTTGCCAGCGCGATCTCACGCACTGGAATCGGAGAGGGGAAGTTCACGCTAAATTGTGGATCCGTTGATGTTATTGATATCATGCTTGTTCGTATCGGAGTGGTATTCTCCGCGATTCGTTGAAGCAGTTCGAGTGACATTATTGTTAACGCTGTCTTCAATTTCCAATTTCAACATCGCGGAGTTATACAACTGGGTCATCGTGGAAAATTCAACATCGGATATGAACGAATTATCTATCGACAGCGAGATCAATTCGGATAGTTTCGAGTATGCGTCAAATACCACCCTGTACCGAGCTGTATAATCGGCGAGTTTTTTCTGAGAACACGATGAGAACTTTTTAGTTATCGCGGTGGCGACTGCCGCGATTGTTGTTGCCGCGGAGATAGCGATTGGAACTGCAATCGGAGCCATCATGGTCACCGTCGACAAAAAAAACCCGGGGCTGGCCATCACACCGGACACCGAGTACACGGTGATGTCGATGATTGTTACGCTGCGTCGGTATTTTTTCATTTTTTCACGATAACGCTCAGAAGGTGATTTCAAGTTCGCGGAAAACTCTTTCACGGTATCATATCGATATCGATGCGATTGTGATACCTCTGGGACTATTATCGGTTCAATTGATTTCATCGATGTCATTACTATTTTAAACCCGCTGGTGTTTTCAATTATTCGCCATCGTTAAGGGGCCAGGGCGAGCCGGGTGGAAGGGGAATTGCTGGCCTATAGGTATAGTAGCTTCAGCCGGAAAAATCATCTACAAGTTCTAAACACCAAGTTATTTTTGATCTAATGGTGAATCTATCAACCGCGACAACATTAAAGTCTTGTCCGCGACCATTCATAATTAACGTCGCGGTGCCACCAGAGTAGGTTTTACCGTCCGCGATCATATTAAATTGATCGATAGCGATCCACGTTAGCCTGTAGATACCATCGACCCATGTTGGCCTGTAGCCATCACCCCCCCCCCCCTCGCTCCGACCCCAAAGATACCGATGGATAATGTAGTACAAACGTCTCTTGTCCAATCCATGGTTCCATGATTGACCGTATACACGATATTTTTAACGCCTATGTCCGGATGTGGAATTTTTACCTTTTCAAATTTTTCTTTTAGTCTAAAAATATCGTCGTAAACATTGAGATAATTTGCCCTGATTTCGGTAGGATCTATTGTTTTCCCCCTCGCCTCCTTGTTAGAAAAGAATGAAGTCAGAAGGTCTCTGATTTTAAGCTGTGCTTGGTCTTTAAGATACAGGTCGATGTTAAAAAATTTTGTCGTGATATCTTGGGGGCCATACCCATCAAAGAACTTATTAACAATTTCGCTGGTGGGCTTTTGTTCGTCAATAGCTTTTTTTAATTCAGCGAGGGTCGGGCCTGTTAGAGATGTGGTTTCAGACACAGGTGTTCTCTCCAAAAACTTATCCACGATGGTATTAAGTGTTGTTTGTCTCACCATAAACATATTAATATCTTTGAGAGTCATCGTAGATGTAGCCAGGACACCAAAGAAATTATTAGCGACGTAGGCATTGCGAATATTCTTGCCAATAAAATCGCTAATTTCAGCGATGGTCATGTCTGCCACAAGTGAGGTTCCAAAAAACTTACCAACGACGTCGTTATTGGGTTTTTGTTTCTTTTCAAAATTTTCAAGCTATTAGTTTAGAAATATCCGTGTAAATATCGGGATAATTTGCCTTGATTTCATTTTCATTCATCATCCTTCCCGCCTCCTTGTTAAAAAAAGAATAAAGATACAAAGTTTTTAATTTTAGCGAGGGTCATGCCAACCACAAGCGAGGTTCCAAAGAATTTATGTACGACATTTTTGCGAAAAGTATTATAACCTCGTATATAATCATCCAGCTCACGGCCATGTGCGGAAATCATGCTGTCGTTGGTGGCAATCATGTCGGTGATCGTAGACACAAGTGCGCCTGGTTTAAGTTGTCCGGCGTTGGAATACAGCGCAAGAGAGTTTTCAGCGGCGTCGTGTTGTCGTATCAAAATGTCATCCGCGGATATATTACTGGTTTTCATTTTACCACCGCTGGAATACAGCGCAATAGAGTTTTCATCGGCGTCGCGCTGCCGTATCAAAATGTCGTCCGCGGATATATTACTGGATTTCAATTTACCACCGCTGGAATACAGCGCAATAGAGTTTTCAGCGTCGTCGTGTTGTCGTATCAAAATGTCATCCGCGGATATATTACTGGATTTCAATTTACCCTGGCGATCTTGAAATACAACTATTTCGTTCGGGTCAATACTTGCTAAATTTAACGTCTCAGCGATTTCATCTTCAATTATTTTTTTTACATTCTCGATAGAACCCGCAGATGTTTCCGCTGTTGGTTTCGACATTGAAATAGAACGTCCCCAAATATCAATCATTATTGTTAGCGCAACTCGTGTTTTCAATTTATGGATTTTTTCACTAAAAACCTCCCACTGGTATATTCGTTTACAACAATATGTGGTGGTTTCCACGGAAATCTAGATATCTCCGCGAGGACATTTAATACTTCACGGCCGCATATTGGTGGATCATTTAATTGTTGTGTTGGCAGCGTGGAATAAAAAATCGGAATTGAGCTATTTGATATATACCGCATAAACTCGCTTGGCGGAGCTAACCCATATGAATAAAAAAAAAACAATTCCACGTGGATCAATCGCGTATGCAACCCAGTGAGTTCCCGATCCGCTGCTGTTATCAAGATTGATGATACCGGTTTCAACGCGTTTAGGTTTTCTCGGTAATTGATCTCTCATAAAAACCCCACTGAAGTTTTTTATCGCTAGTTTTTTAGCAGCATCAATTAAATCAAAATTGGACATGGGAACATTTGGGTTTTCTACTAATAAACCGTTCCTGGTATTCTTAGACCCTTTCCGCTGTTCCATGAATACGGAGTCCCTGGTAGTCTTAGACCCTTTCCCTTTTTTTTATAACCCTGTCCAGTTGCCTTTTTCAACGCCATCCCTGCAGCGGTACCAACGGCCCCCAACGCAGCCGCTTTCGCCACCGCTGGGGCAGCCGCTGCAATCAATGCTGGTATTGCAGCTAACAATGGAAATATACCACCTGATTTTATCATGTTGGCGATTGCAGCCTTCGAAAATACAATTTGAACCCCTCGCTGTTTCTTTAGCGCATCATTGAAATGTTTTATTTGACGATCCGTCAGTGATATTTTATGTGTACCGCCGGACATCTGCGCTGGTTTTAACGTTATTGTTGTTCCACTTTCTTTAGCGGATTTTGATCGCAATTTCTTGACCTGACCATCAGTCAGCTTGACACTAACCACACTATATGGCATTTTATTGTAAAACTATTTATGCTTTCAATTGATCTAATTGGAAACTCTTCGAGTTTCACTCAAAGATTTTCCACTGGTGCATCAACGATTCTCATTCGTCCGCCAGCCCCTTCTAACAACATTGATTTGTCGCTGAGAATAACAGCAACTGCTCTATAATTAACACCACCAGGGGTTATACGAGCTCGAAAACGTATGTCAATGACGGATTCCCTTGTTCAATCAAGATGTTCCAGCGAAAAGTAATAAATTGGATACAATTTCTTAAAATCAAGTTGTGATATTTGCAAACCAGTATCAACGTTTTGATCACGACCCATAAATGACAGCATCCGATGATACGCACGTGCTATATGGTTGTTGTCGTAATCAAGTTGTATATCCTGGGTTGGTTCCTGTTGTCCATTTATTCTCAGCGAAACCTCCTTGACTCCTAATCGATCAAATATCATATGACTATGTTCTTGGGAGCCTAATCGATTCCGATTCTGTAGCGCAATAAATATATGACGTGGAGCTGAAACGCCTTCTTTTGATGCCAGGTGCCATGTAAATATATCAGCAACACTACGATCTTTGGCATCAGTTGTTGTTGTTAGCCAACTTAGTAATGATTTGCCGCCTGTGTCCATAAATGAGAGTAGTCGTTGTTCTGTGGCGATTGATGGGGCCATTACTGGCATCCATAGTACCAATTTAGTTAAAATAACTTTACCATCATCAACACCATTAGCACGCCAGATTGCGTCATTGTCATCGCCTTTTCGCACTAACGCGATTGTGTGTCTGGCTCCATAGATGACTTTTCTGACATTTCTGCAGAATCCAAATATGTGATGGAGTGGAATCGCACATGAAAATTGTTGACGCTGTCTTTGCAACATCATTACTCGTGTTGCAAATCCTAAATTGAAATTACCATTAACGCCCTTGAGAATATCAAACGCAGCTCCGGGTCTTGCTCGACGTTCTGGATTAGCTGCATCTTGTTGATCGGCTTCTGCATTATCTCTTGCTGTTAACACTTTAATATATTGAAGGTGGTCAGCGTTATCAGAGGTATCTTTTGCAAACATCATAGACGGGCCAGCCGACCTTGTATAATCATCGGAGTATCTTGCTAGCCCGATTATTGTTGTTGCAACATCAACCTCGCGTTCTATTGATTCAATTTCTCTTCCGTCAATGAGATATTCAAATAGCGCCATGATGCTATTATTGACTAAGCCGACTTTGGTACCATCTGGATACGGTGCGGGTACAGTAGGGGAATTAGTACGTTGTACAAGTTCTCCTTCTACTTCGATAAACGCTTCACACGGCAAAAAGTATTTACTGGTATCATGGACTTGAAGTTCAACTCGCGATCGTAGGCCGGGTTGTATTGCATGATAAGAATAATATTCATAATCGCGGACAGAATCATCTTTGCCTACTGGGGCATCCATATCGAACGCGGTATCAGCTGTTCGTTTAAACATTTTATAACATAATTGTGTTTTCAATTGTGAAACCCTTTGTAATCGTTTTCTTTTTCGTTTCAAACCACTTCCTGCTATCGCGTTCATGATAGCGTTATCTGTTACCGGCGAAGCCGTCAATGGCGACGGAGTCATCGTTTGCCGCCACAATTGAGACATAATTGTGATTTCCCACGAACGCCAATGTGGCAAACCAGACAAGGGGTAGGGCCAAAACTTCCTCGCCGAACGCTTTGTAAATGATACCCACAGAATTCGCTTCTGCATGATTTGTTACACGGGGTTGTTGATCCAATCATTAGCCACTTGCAGTGATTCATTATACTATATTTTTCTATTTAAATACTTGTTTTAATTATATGAATGATGAATTCGAGAGATTATCAGCAATTAAGCACTACAAAAACGTTAAACTTAATCTCGATATAACCATCAAAGATGTGTCAAAACGGGCAATAACGGATAGAGCCCTGATAAATAAAATACGCGGATGTATTAATGAATTCAAGCACGATGGTGCACCTCATAGCTGGTCAACATTTCGAATTGATGGCGTTGTTGATGCCACCATGAACGACAGCAACGCGGCCATGATGTTATCACAACTTGGCGACAAAAAGTATATTTTTAGAGTGAAATTCATTATCCGTGTAGAATCAGGCGGTTGGATTATACGAGACAAATTTGAACCGATTCTCAAAGACAAGAAAACAGTCGTTGTTAGCCGTGATTCTAAGCCGGGTCTGTTAACTGTAATTGACAAACCATACTATGAACGAGCATATCTTGAAACAGTAGTTGTGTATGGGATATATCCGTTAAATGAAAAACCCGATATAGGAAAACTTAAACCAATGAAACAGTCGTCGCCGGCGACTTTGTCGCTGAATTGTGTAGCAGCACGAATAACAGAACATTTTACAAATACATCCCGAGGGAACAAACTTACCGATCTACGGCGTAGCAAAATAGCTTAATGGGAGTTAACGGTGAAAGACTGCGGAGCAACTATTAGCGATATAGCAAAATTAGAAACGTCGCTGAGATTTCCAATAACCGTTACAACGATAACCGGAGAAGTTTTATACGAATCAAAATATAACAAAAATGGAGCTCCAATCAAAATTATTGATCATAATGAACACGCATGGACGTCCGCAGTCACAATATTTCCACGAAACAGAACAATAAAGTATATACCTGACGAATTCTTACAAGAAGAATTCTCCAAGGATGGTTTTCTCGTTGAAGAGAAACTATTCGATGCTATTGCGCATTTGAGTAAAAACGACCCCGTGTCGGTGTGGTTACTTCGCAGCACTGAAAACGACACGCATACGTTTGATCAGTTTGTAAGACCAAACGGTGAATTATACCGCACTGAAGCATTTCACAACAAAATGAAAAAAACAGCTAGTGGGTTTTTAACGGCGTGTGGAGAAGCCAACAACAGTGGCGAAGCCATAAATAATGAAATTATCAACGATGATGAACAATTGTTGACAAACTGTTTTACAATCCCGTCGGTTGCAGCTCATTTTGCGAGAATCAAAAACGCATGGAAACCAACACGCGTAGAATTCTTGCCAGACATTGAGGCTAGTTGTTTAGAATTTAATCATGTCGGTTTATGGAATAACAAATACAACCGTGATAATATCATTTCAGTTGATATGGTTGCTTGTTATCCAGCGAGTTTTCTTGGTTATGGAGAGTGTACTGAGTATTTTAAACGATTTTGACACCCCGTACATGAAATGACTCGTGTCGCAATTAATGGGCCGCTGCCTGATTTTGATTTAACTGGATTCGCTCGTGTAGTATCATTTGAGTTCGCAGCAGGACTTCATCGCGCTTGTTATATTTGGATTGGTAAACACATGTCTGAAACGAAGTGGCTGCCAATAGCGTTATTACGGTTCATGATTGATACAAAAATGTTAATTTCGCTGACGGTCAGTGAAGCAATTATATCATATCGGAAACAAATCAATGTCTGGTTACCAACACCGGAACGTCTTGATCGTATAATTGAGGAATCCAGAAAACATATTGATGCGGACGAAGAATATATCATTGAGTGGTCCAAACGGGTATTTAATCAACGAAACGTCGAAGCAAAAGATCTCGGCAGAAGAATAATCGGAAAATTCACCCAGGGAGGAAAAAAATGCGACTATAAACGATATTGTTCACGGTTGATTATGGATGACACCGAATACGACTTTGTAATCGCGGATGCAGTATCCAAAAACATATATGTGGATCGTAAAGATGCTTTTTTGTCGTTACTTACAGCGACGGTTACAGATCCCCGTATACACATTTGAGGTCGTCGATGCTGGGTTATGCTTGTATTAATTTATTTTCAATGATAAATAGATTTCCTGACACTGCGGTTAGAGTTGCCGTTGATTCATTTTACATTAACAGCAAGTACAGTTGCGCAGTTGCTGAATTCACTAATTCGGATGAAAGTTGGGGATCATGGAGAATTAAAAAGAAATGCTGCGTGAGTATTCTGAATCAGCAGACGTTGAAATTAAAAGTAATTACTTACGTGGTGATAATTTATCAGAACGTTCTAATGCACCACCGATATCAGATCCAATTTGTAGATATAAAGCAGTTTATTTAAACGGCTGTGGCGGGTCAGGAAAGACGACTCGGGCAATTGAATTATATCGAACGCGGGCAAATATGATTGTGCTGACACCGACCCATAGACTAGCGCGAGAGATAAAACAACGAAACGTTGAAGCTTGCACTTATCATAGTTTTTTTCGATACAACGGCGACAAATGGACCCCTGAACGAATGGGTGAAAAATTCATCCCCGCGGTTATTATTTGGGATGAGATATGTACGGTTTCGTTAGATGTATTAAAAATGTTTCTTGATTGGTTGCTGCAAAAGAATACAGCGGTGATAATTTGTGGAGATCATGGCCAACCACCACCATTTGTCGGCGCGGGTCCACGTGATTGGTTAAAAGGTTTGTTCACTATTATGAAGAAATCGATACTGACTATAGAGCACTTGATGAACAATTACGTGAGGTCAAGAAATTAATTAGATTACAACCGGATAGAATCCAATGTGAAATAATCAGAGAAATAATTCCTGAAACTCCCATGGATAATTTTTGGGAAGCATGGAGACCAAATGATTTTGTAGTGGCAAGTAGAAAGATAGTCAGAGACACACTTCAGAAAAAGTAGTTTAACCTTCAAAAAGAAAAATTCCCAACGCGCCCAGTGCCGCTGTGTTATAGACCTTGTGATACACGGCGACAGAATATTGAAGTTGAAATTCCAGGGCGTGTGACTTCGTCAGGACCCGAAAGACAAACACTAGTGTTAAATGATATTGTGCTGGTTGATATCAGTGCTGTCGAAGACGCATTGCGTGCTGATAAATCGCCATGAACACTGGGTTATGTAACAACAATACATTCCTCGCAGGGATTAACCATCACGGATACAATTGTTTGGATAGTTGATAATCGCATTGAGTGGTCAAATTTAGTCTATCTTGCAGTGTCTAGAGTACGGTGAATAAATCAACTTCGAAGAAATGTTTTCGATGATGACACCACAATGGATGATATTGATGTTAGCATCATTAATAAAAAAAACTACGGTTACAAACAACAAGACAAAAAAAAAAAACAA
Organism: Unio delphinus; assembly: GCA_029339505.1. Taxonomy (NCBI): domain Eukaryota; kingdom Metazoa; phylum Mollusca; class Bivalvia; order Unionida; family Unionidae; genus Unio; species Unio delphinus. The sequence goes on from JAQISU010000306.1 coordinate 10,951,495, forward strand.
CGAGAATTTGACATTGATGCTGAATTAATAATCGCGCTGAAGCAACAACAGAATAATCACTGCGCGAGTTGCAATTTTATAATGCGTTGGCGTTATTCGGATAAAGATCCTCGCCAATTTACCGTAGACAGAAAAAATAACAGTCTCGGTCATGTCAGAAACAATGTGATGTTGACTTGTCTTGAGTGCAACAGACGCAACGGCGCTAGTTAAGACCATGCGGTGGCAATTGAGTATCGTCAGGAATCACTTGTAGTTGTTCGCGTGTAAAACCCCGCTGAGGGGCAGTTGAATCCAATTTATAGATTGGAGGTCTACCAGATGATCGTGTTATAGTAGATATGCTATGCGTAGTGACACTCCAAATAGGATCAGTAGCCCTTTTTTACCACCTTCGAGTTCTCCTGGTTCATATAAATATCTCACGGTGACATTGCTGAGAATTGGCTGAGAAACGCTATCCCGCTGTGGTTGTGGTATATACTTTTTTATTTCGTTGTTAGGTTTCATATTGATTGCTCTGGTAATCTCGTTATTTAGCGCTGCAACTACCCCTGGTAACCTTTTGACCCATTCACGGGATCGCTTTTCTTGGATGAATTCTTTTGCGTATTGATATCCAAATAACCGCTCAGCAAGAGTCCGATTAAATCGTTCAACAATTGTCTGATCGCGATGTAGTGCAGTATGCCCTCGTCTGATGGTGACATTGTGATGTTTCATCGCTGATAAAATAGCGCCTTGAAATTCCTTGCCAGGATCAACTTGTAACAGATTTGGCCAGCGTAGAGGGCCTCGTCGATAAATCGTTTCAAATGCAGAAGCAACTTCAGGTGATGATTTTGTTTTTAGCGGTTCTGCTTTTTTGTATCGACTCGCAACGTCAACTACGGTTAGCGCGTATTTATAACCGTTGTCATGTGGTAAAAACAATAAATCAGCTTGATGAACTTCATTGGGTCCGGTAACATCAAAATGCGAGAAATTGATTTGTTTAGGACGCGGTAGATAAATTTGCCATATAGCCTGTTTGGATAACCAATTAGCCGCAGTGGCCTATTTCACTTTTGCGGCGCTGGCGAGTTTACTGATTGCAGCGCTACCCCTCCAGTATCCCCTCGGAGAATAATAAATAGATTCCATATTATTAATTACCAGCGCCCATCATCAATTTGCCTTTCATAGCTGATTTTACCAACCACGAAGCCAATTTTTCTTTGAAAGATTTATCAGGAATAGCATTTAACGCATGAATTAATTTCACATCTGCTAGATGCCTGTGTTGCAAATTGCTACTTTTATATGCAACATCATGAGCATGACACGCTTTATCAATGGCGTTTATTGGTTCTTCACCACGTCGAGGTTGGTTTTGATCATCAAGTCTGATATCTAATCGTGTTCCGGGGCCACAGTAGCTATATCCTGGAAGGTGCTTTTCTCCGGGGTACTTTGCCCATGGGGTTCCAGAGAGCTTTGCCAACTTGGCTGCAATATCACCTCCTCTTTTTTTTAAAAAAAACATCTCCGGATTTCATAGAAACAAATCTAAACATTTTTATACCACATGTTGCACATCTACCAGTAAGTGCAGATCTGTTATTGCTAGTTGTAATCGTCGTCACATCATTTGTGCCAGTACGCGTTTTACACTTCACACAATATAGATCCATAATTTATGTATAGAGATATGAATATAATTGATTTTTCAGGTACTAAAACAAGAGAAACAGTTAATCATCATGCAGCGCTACCAAACTCTATCCGCGCAATTATAATCGGGCCATCTGGATCCGGCAAGACGCAATTGTTGCTCAATTTAATAATGAGATGGATGAAGTGGGATAAGTTGTATTTAATTGCCCCTAGCGTAGATGATCAACGATGCTATGAGGTGTTAAAGGATTTTAACGAGAATGCATCAGAAATTAAAGGTGAGAACGTCATTGATTTTATAACTGATATTGACGAGGCACCATTCGTGGATGAACTTGATGGGAGCATTAACAATTTAGTCGTATACGACGATGTGATGTTAGACAATCAAAAAAAACCAGCTAGAATATTTTCCCGAGGAAGGCATAAAAACACCGACGTGATATATGTCACTCAACGCTACACTCAGATTTTAAAAGTGATCAGAGATAACTAATATTCTTGCTGTATTCAACGGCGTTGATACACTTACGCTACAAAATATTTGGCAGACATTGTGCTCTGATATGGACTTCAATCAATTTCGAAATTTCTTTAGTAACGCTCAGTCGGCACAACACGGATTTATAACAATAAATTTGCATGACCCTCGAACACGATATCATATCGGACTTGATCAAATATTCGGTTGAAATCGTGAAAACCCATAGCAGCAGGGGGGGGGGGGGGAGATGACAACATCGTTGCGACGTTTTATAGTTAAGAAACGAAAACGCGAATAGAGTATCACCCGCGCAAATTCATGTTTTGAGCAAGAAATGAATAAGGCTCTATTTGGCAAATGGAGACTCATTTTTTGGAGGGTTAAAACATGAGATTCGCAGGAAGTCTCTATTTTCCGTGTTGAGGGCTCAATCAATTTTGTCGGAAAAAGTTGTAGGATTTACTTCCCCTGCTGCTACATACAAGAATCTAGCATATATATTAAAAAATTTTAGAAACATTTTCTTGGATACTGTATGCATTGATGGAAATTTCATCATAGTACCAACTCATTTACATCTCTACTTTGAACAATATTTTAAGTGTCTTTTGTAAAGATAGAACAACAGAAACAAATCTCTCAGCCTTTACCAGGCAAGAAACCAAAACCTAGCAAAAGCACTATAGAACTGTTCATAGTCTGATATCTTGGCTCTCTCAAGGGGGAAATTTATTTTGGCTATTTTCTTCCCTCTTTGCTATATTTCATATATGATCATAGGGCAACAAATTACAAAACCATACCGCATAATGGCATCTGAATACACTTAAGCTTTCTATAGTATACATCTCTTTATATAAACAGAAAATATTTATTATTTGTTAATGGTGTTGTATTAAAACAATTGTTAATTGTTCAGTAATAGGCATAATACCATAAGACACTCTTGATTCAAAGCTATATTGATGATTTTATAGACTACGACAATGCGTAGTGACTTCAGATAAACAGAGACAGAATAAAATAGTTTTCCTGTAGATCTAAATAGACAAACTCTTAATCTTTTTCTAATATAATCAGATCAGCTAAAATTTGTTGACAATGACACAGATATATCGCTCGACCAAATAGGCATATGTCTCATATTAAATGACACGTGTACGATTCATGTTGACGTACTGATGGGGCACTGCATGTTTGTGGTATGTTGTACTATTGAGTCATAAATCTAACAGTATAGCATGCAGACAATCTTTCTGTTAATGTCTCAAAGTTTAGTCACTTCAAGTCAAATATATCTGCGACAAACAATGGCAATAAAGTGTTGCTAACCTCTATAACCTTCAATATCAATATAATACTTTTCTGCTCATTTAGTTGTAATGAGGTAATTGTCAAGGGGTAAATTCCTAGACCCCGTTTATGTTATGACGTTAGTACCGTGCAACTTGATATTATATATTTATTACAGACACGCTGGATATTATTACTAAACCACAACTATAAAGGAAATTCTTAAAGGATAGCATGAATAAAAATGGTCCTTACCATGTAACACGATATATTCTTTACATATACTACGTGTAATCTATAGCTGTCTTATATATTAATTTTCACGCTGATAACTATCTTGAAGCTAATTTGTATATATACAACTGTTGTCTAGCTCATTTACAAATTTCTTGTATGTCAATATATACACTGCACTGACAAGTCAGTTTACACATCATTGACTTCTTGCAAAATCATCTCGTTTTAAAATGACAAGATTACCCATTAATGTAGGTGTTATTACATAAACCTAAAGTCAATAAGTGTTGAGCATAACAGGAAAGATATTAAACCATTCAGGGAATCACAAAATTATTTACTTCCATGACTATGCACATAAGTGATCATTAGTTTCGAGTTTATGGACTATGCAATAAGTATGTTGCTTTCAAACAACAAAATAAATAACCTCTTTAAGTTGATTTGGGCTTTATTCTTTAGTAATATGTCTTTGATTTAATTACTACAATGTAGATTGCTTGCATTATCACGGGGAGTTCATAAAATGATGAAAAGCCTAACGTTAATGCAAGTCAAATTTATGTATGTTATTATCTTATCATTGATTTCATCCAGTTATCTATCAGAGATCTCCACGAGTAAGATAGCTGCAAGACGTGCGCTCTCGTAAACTGAATGCGAAATAAAACAACAAAATAAAAGCCCTTATCGCATCACGGCATTTGACAAAATAGTTTAGTCGCAAAATAGTTTAGTCCGTCCGTGGTATGTCCTATTCTATTCAATAGATTTGGTAGTACAGCTTTTAGAATAATAATTCCTTTTACGTCATTTTCTTTTTTGTTGTAATGAACTGTGTATGGTAGTAGTTCGCCCTTAAAATAAGTTAAAGAAAATGCAAAGTTCACTGACAAATAAAAACTGTATTAGGCATTCATATATTAATTATAATAACGTGGCACAGATCTTGTTTTTACACGGTTGTATCATTTGCAGTAAAAAAAAAATCTTGGAGACCAAAATACTTTTAAATATAATTTTTATGTGGAAATTATGGTATGATCATGCCGGACTTCATAATTACTCTGTGTTCCCCAAAGAATTATTTCTGCTGCATTCAGTGACTCGTTATGTCAAATGTAAACAGAGGAGCTCTTAACTCACCGTGTTTATCATGGATGAAGTGACTCCGTTAATTTCTGCAGAGAGGTTGCTTTAACAAGTGTATGACAAATGGTATGTGATACGCCATCACGTGAACTTTTCTCTGCTAATGGCCTATATATATGAGGTACTGGCATGACCTCTCTAAGATACTCTCCACTATTCATATTAGCAAAATTAGGGTAATGTCTTTTACATATCTGAAAAATGTTCAAAGCCTAATTTCATTAAATGATTTCGGGTTATCAATCGCTGTCGTCTATTTTAAAAATAAAATAAATAGTTTGCTTTGTTTCTTCACTTTGCGGTATATGCATAATGCCTCATTTCTCTGTTATCTGGTAGCCGTCCTAATCTGAAACATTTCTAGAGTGACCTATTCCATATTGAAGACACAAATAAAGTGACATCTAAACTGATGACTAATAGACATCTCAAAGAATGCTTGCCTCCTATTATGTGTTGAGTGTTAAGTATAACACCAGGTACTTTCGGGAAAGGGTATTTTTCTGCGGGTAGTGTTGATGCCTTTTTACCGAATTTAACTAATTACTGAAATATCTTTAACAAATATGTTAAAATGTATTTATCATACGTTCTCAAAAGAAGACATTATCTGGTTTGTGTAAATATTTTTGTCACATATACTAACATAGCTCTAGCAGAACTGATATTTCCACTGAATTTTGGAAAGAAAAGAAATACAAGAAAATAACAAAGCTTCGTGAGCTTCCATTAATCAATCTTCTGAACTATACGCATAAATAAAAAAATTGTCCTTCATTTGATAGGATAGCAAGTGAATTTTTAAATCTTAAGGTATATAAGCATTCATTCAGAAATAGGTTCAAATGTGCAAATTTCAAAACGTAACGAATCATATCATACTCCTTAATGAAACTGCATTTTTAGCATGTGCTTACGTCATTGTATCGATAAACAATACTGTGAGACTTGAAATAGCCGCGAATTACTTTCATATTAAACAAATTCCGGTTTTCAAATATTGGTATTTATAAGGCAAACGTGAGACAAGTATCTACTCAAAAATAAGCAACTAATCTACATTTTGCCCCTGCATATTTTTATTTTGTATTGTCTTTTTTTTGTCTTTAATCGCTTGAGCAGGAACGTCACAAGAAACTATAATTTCACGACTAATAATCATTTTTTTTAAGCAAGGTTGCAAATAGATAGTAATGTAAATTGCCACAATAGTAGCTGAAATACAGCCGTCATTAGTGTGTAATCCGAACAAAATTCCCAATTACCAGACTCACTATTCATAAACAAATCTATGAAGCCGCTAAGAAGAACGTTACAAACACACTCCATTTAGCCAAATTATCCCATTACAGTAATAAGATCACGGAGAGTTTAAGCTGCACAGACCTCTTCGAGATAAGTAACAAACTAATGTCAAGGAACAAATGTACACCACTTCCAACTACATTTTCAGTAGACCTTCCGGACCTATTTGCAAATTTTTTCCGTGACAAAGTACAAGCCATTAGAGATGCGCTTGACAACACAATTTCAGTTGACTCGTCGTCGCCATAGAGTTGCGATACAGAATTTCAGCGACAACCACTATGAGCATTGGAACTTATGGATTTAGTACAGACAATCGTAATGAAAAATGCACCAAAGTCATGTGAACTTGATCCAGTTCCAACATTACTGCTGCTTGACTGCTTAGACACTAATATTGCCTTCACTAACTGATGTTATTAATATTTCTCTCTCATCCGGGCAATTCCCATCATTTTTTCAAAGCTGCAATTGTAAAGCCTCTGCTGAAGAAGGCAACACACGACCATAATGATTTAAAGAACTACTGCCTAGTTTATAATCTCCCGTTCAAATACAAAATCTTAGAAATAGTTGTTCTAACCCAACTTGTATCTCAATTGAATTCAAACAGTCTTTTAAGCAATGTAGAGTCTGCATATCGCCATTGCGACAGTAGTGAAATTTCTCTACTGAAACTGAAGGTAGTTAATGACATTCTCTCTACTTTGGCTAGCGGAAAGGTTACAGTCCTCACCCTCCTTGATTTGTCTGCAGCATTTGACATAATAAACCACGATATATTACTTCACTGTCTCCAGCATGTATTTGGCATTCACAATACAGCCTTACTGTGGTTCAAATCCTACTTAGCCAACAGGACACGAATTGTATCTGCAAATGGAATATAATCCAGCCCAGTTGATCTATGTTGTGGTATTCCACAGGGATCTGTTCCTGGACGTGTTCCCTTCATTATATACACTCAGCTGCTCTAAAGTGTCACAGATCATCACCAAGTGTCGCACCAATTGTATACTGATGACACCCAAATATACAAGTCTAACCACCCAACTGAAGTTAATGCTACCATCCAAGGCGTACAGTAGAGAGGTGCATTTATGATGTGAGAGGTGCATTTATGATTTGAAATCAAGAATGACATGTATCAAGCTGCAAATGAATGATGATAAACTTAGGCCATTTTGATCCCAACACAAAGACTTTCTCATTCACATTCTTTACCTCAAACAATAAATATCAGCAACACCAACATTAAATTCACACAGTCAGTACGAAACCTAGGTGTCACTCTAAACAGTACTATCTACCCAGCAGTAAATATGCGTTAGTGTCTAGTAATTGTACCGAACACGGCGCAGAACTGCGTTATATTTGAATATTAGGGAAATTTAATGATGACGTCACCAACCGTTATTTCTACTATCCGAACTTTCACTACATATTTCTGTTCTGGAAATTTAAATAAAATTATAAAATGATACAATCTGAAATAAAAAGCGAGATAAACATTATATCTTGTGAATTTTTTTTTCATCATGTTATTCACCATATTTACTGCAGGATAGAAACTGATATAATGGGCTCCTTCCGTGATATCGATTTTTCGAGTACACAAAGAAATATTGTTATTGTACTTTACTTGAAGAGACAGAGGTAACATATTTATTATCTCTTTCGTTGTTCTAGTTCTTCTTCTTTGTACTAATGTCAATAAAGGGAAATTACTCTTGAATTGGTTCCCAGCGTGGATGTTTGGCAGCGGTTCTAGCTGTGGACTTCCGGTTCTTATTGCGGATGTGCACTGCAATACACTGTTGGATATTTTCCAGAAAGTGATTGTCACCGTATTACACCTTATGGTGTAAGATACATGTGAATAATGTAGGCAGGTTTTGTCAAAAATACATAAACACCAGAAAATATGATTGTATAACTTTACTTGGACTTGAAGGCATATGAATACTGTGTCCAAGACTCAAACCCATCATTTGTCTTGTAGTAAAATTTGGACTTTGGAATTTCTTAACTAAAGAACGAAGACACAATTAGAAAACATCTGGATAAAAAATGACTATGCAGTTTTTAGATTTCTGAATGGAATAACTATGTTTTGTGCATTTTTTATAAAATTATATTCCTGATGCTTTTTGTTTTTAATTTCTCTAGTGGGGTACAAATAAATGGTGGGTATGCAAATACTATATAATTTCCTGACTATACCATACTTTCGTAAGTGACAGGGTTACTTTTCGTACATGTATTATGACAGTTGGGTTACTAGTATTACCTGAATATATTGTGACCATTTTGAAGATTTTTTTATATGGCTATGATACTAGCTGTATGATGCTTTTGTAAATCAAGTACAATTTTCATCATGATGAAGTATGATGGGATCAGAATTTTTTTCTTTTATTTGCATTAAACCAACACACTGTCTTAAGTCTTCATACCAGAAATGTAAAAGAAGGTTAGAATTGAACTGATTTAGAAAAACAAGGTTGTAAACAGCCTTACCCGAGCTTTTTTATCCAAGAAATTCAAACGTGTATTGTCACAGCCACTTGTGTCAAAGATTTTTTAATTGCTGCAATAGTCTACTTTTCCAGTATTAAAAGCTTTGGATTAGTCATTGTAGGATCAGCCCATAGCACAGTTTTCTGTAGTTTTAATTGCAGTCAAATAATCATCAACACTTTTACAGGAAATAGTTCTTTTAGTTGATAACTAAACTAGCAAGCCAAGCTATAGACTGATTCAGAGTATACAGTGTAGAAAGTGAATATTTATTCCAGAAATTCATACATTTGTGACCCAGTCATTATCAACATCCCTGTTATGAGACTCCCATACTTTTAATTGCTCAGTTGAACCATACACTTCTAGAATTTATTAAAGACATTTGAGTCTGCATGTTTTCCTGACTTTATGTTCACTGTCTTGCTGCAGGTTTCATCTTTTCTTTTTGACAGTTTTGATCAGTTACCACCATATGATATGCTCATGATTGGTGCCCAGCTAATGAAGATTTTTAATATACAAGGTTAATAAATACTAAATCTTTTCGTGGACATATTTCCAAACATTTGGATAATGGTAACTGCACTGACTGAGATTTCAATTTTGATATATAAAAGGGATTATGGACGTTTCGGCCCAAGACATTTCGCCCCACTTCAATGGACATTTCGCCCCACTTCAATGGACATTTCGCCCCACATGGTTAATGGACGTTTCGCCCCATGGACGTTTCGCCCCATGGGCGTTTCGGCCCACATCGATGGAAATATCGGACATTTATATAAATTCACAACCATTACAAAATGATCAAAAATATAATTTAATGAGAGAAATGACACACACCAGCAAGCATAAAAATGAAAAAAAATCCCAAATTCTGTCTCAGTATAATGGTAATGCCAGAAACGACACACATCTGCAAGCATACAACAGCAAAAATCCCCAATTAAATTTAATATAATAAAACAATGACAAATTATCCTTGTATTGATTGTATCCAAAAAGAAAATATAATAATAAAAATGGGTAATTTGACTTAGTGGCTGTCCCTACACGGAAAACTGACTTTTTTTGTTCAAAAATATTTTATAAAGTAAACAAACGACATACGTTTGGCGAAAACATACACATATAAAACAACTTTTTTATAAGTAGGGGTGCATTTGTCTGGTGCCATAAAGAAAAAATGTTCTGGCGTTCACTATTGCTCACAGCAAGTGTTAATAGGACTTAATTACAGCCAGGTAACTTTTTTGATCTTCATAGTTAAATAATCTACTAAATGTGGTATCAAGGTAATTAAGCTGCTGCCAGGGTTTTGAGTAAGTCGTGTTAGCTTTTATGAAAAGGAAATTACAATTTAGCACATATGTTATGGCGTTCACTAATAACTAAAATAATGACATATAAATAAACGTTTGATCTTAGTATATAAAAATCTGAGTTGTAGGATAAAAATTAGGATTTTTCAAGTGCATTGTCCATCAGATAGTTTGTTATAGAAGCTCGTGCATGTGTTTGCATGGAGATTTATCAGTGGCTCTATAAATTGCAGTATTTCCTTTTATTGGTACTAGTTGTTTTAAAATCACGTAAATCAATAGATCGAACCATGTCTTCGTGCATTTACTGCAGAAAACCAGTTACACGTCGCCAGCAAGCCATAGATTGCGATATTTGCGGCCTATGGCAGCACAGAGCATGTGGAAATACTGGTAAGTTTATTTATTTATTTCTACATCATAGATCATTCCGTAATTGAATGGGCATAACAAAATAAATACATTTTTTAAAAAAATAATTGTATGTATCTAGTGACCTTTTCTCTGTTATGGTTCGTGTTTCAGTATATCCAAATGTCTTTCAAAATAAATGTTATCATAAGACAAATATAATTAACTAACTGATACTACGAAATGGTTTCTATTTACAGGTTTATCAAGCTACAAGTATGGTCTTCTTAGACGTAAAAAGATATCTTTTCAGTTTATGTGTGACCTGTGCAGTTCTAAACCTGAGGTAAGATTTCATACAAACGAAATATTTTAAAAATAAAGACATGCTACAGTAGCTGATTCCCATTCGCATTGGATGTATTTAAGCTACGGTTAAATAAAAATTGACAACAAAACGTGGAACGCTGCCTACTTTCTCCTTATCACAAATGCTGGTAGATTTGTAAAAATAATGTTTCTTGTATCAAATATTTCGTTGTTTTTTCTTGGGCTACACGTTTTAACATAAATACTAGATGGCTACGATGTCGAAATGGACTTAAGCGGCATACCAAATACATCTGCCAGATTTGAAATGTATACCGGTACAGCACGGGGGCCGATGGAGAGAACGAGAAATTCGACGTTGATTTCTATCAATAAAGATGATATTTCGACAACTTGAATGTTATTTTATTTATTAAAATCGTACGGGTGCTTGCATACGTCTTTATGTGTAAATACCATATTCGGTATAGTCCGACTTGTTTTTTTTAATATATATTTGATTATATGTTTTCAACATTTTCTGACGAGTTAATACATATTTCTAATTACAGGCTGGATAGAAATCAACAAGTGAACGAATTTACGGTCAACAATGATGCTGCATCAACATTTGCAGCCGACATCTCTTCATTTGACGTTGAGCGCCCACACAGATCTTTGACACCAGAAGAAGAAGAAGCGTAAGTTTAAAAGCGAAGCGGACAAGAAAGCGCAGAAATTCGAAACAATTTATTTCAGTAATATTGATGTACATAACTAATTTTTGTGTAAAATATTCTTTTTTTGTTTTTGTTTTGATAATCACGATTTTTCACCTTTCCTCAGGTCAGTTAGGAATGAAAGAAAATCGGTTATCAAATTAATTATTGTACAAGCAAATAAAAGACACTAAACTATACTAAATTTCAGTATGTCCATGAATAGTTTTACTTTTTCCGTTCCATTTTCAGGTTTTTCAGTCAATCAAGGACCTGTTGCCTGAATCGAAAGTAACTTCATTTGTTGTTGACTTTGAAAAGGGTCTTTGGCAAGGGATCAGAGCAGTTGTCTAATGTTGTAGAGCGCTTAGAGCTTCTAAAGATTAGGCGCTCTATAAAGTCCTCATTATTATTATTATTATTATTATATTTGTGTTTTGATTTCTTATTTTAGTAGCAGATGTTTTACTTAAATGGATTTTTTTAAAAATCATAGTTACTGTTTAGAAGTATACTTTTACACATCACAATTTGACACTTCTAACCTGTATTGAAGTGTAATTTTGACTAGTTATGTGTGTTGATTTAAAAATACAAATACATACCTCATATTTCAAAAAAATAAATCTCAGAAACCATTTTTATATCTCGTTATTGTTAATTAAAATTAACATTCCTCGCCCCCCGTGTTTCTCCTTGTTCCCGATATGTTGGGCTAATATGTGCACAGCTTTGAAAAGATGTAATGAAAAACCTTCGGGATATAGAAGTGAAGTACATTAATTTGGACTGTTTCTGTCAGCAGTTAAGTCGAGTAATTAGATCAGATTTATAGCTAGTTTAAAAAAAAATCCAAAGTATCAATGCCAATAAATGGCAAGAGATGAAAAGCAAATTAAACCGATCTTGATAAAAATTACTCTCGCTGATTGGGTAAACGAACAGCATGATTGATAAGTGGCGATATGTCAATTTCCTTCAAACGGTAAAAAAAATGGTTTTCATCAGCTTGTGTAACAGCGAAAATAAAACTGGAGTAACAGCGAAAATAAAAGTACTGCCGTATAGAAATTGATCACTGTAAACGATAGATTAATTTCTGATCAATATTATTAGATAAATGAAGAAAAAAGGGAAAATATTGTCTGATATAACGGCATGCTGAATGTAATTGAAATCTAAGAATTTAATAATTTAAATCTTAACGGTAGGCCCCTAAAGTAAAATGAAGATAATAGTGTAATGGTAGTGAATTTTTATAAATGTCCGATATTTCCATTGATGTGGGCCGAAACGTCCATGGGGCGAAACGTCCTTGGGGCGAAACGTCCATTAACCATGTGGGGCGAAATGTCCATTGAAGTGGGGCGAAATGTCCATTGAAGTGGGGCGAAATGTCTTGGGGCGAAACGTCCAGGTACCATATAAAAGTATTCAATTTATTATGTTCTGAAGGGATTGAATGCTTCAGTCTTTAACCTCTGAAAATAATCTGTTATTATTATTATTGCTTTTTTATTAGGTACCCCACATGCAGGACCTGTTCTCTTTGTTTTCTATTAGATGGGGAACTATTTTACATCTACTAACAGTCACAAAAAAGCATATACAGCCAGGCTGCATCTCAACCTTTCTTTCTTCCTACATTCCTTAGAACAATTTTGAATGAGACTCATAGTGTCAGGGTGTTTGATTTATATTAAAGTATTTATATTTACCAATCACTGTAATCTCACCTCTGGAGAAATTAATAACATGAGCATGTGAGAAAGCTGGCCAGTAACTTACCATGGATTGATAGTTCTTACCTGAATTTTCCTGGGTTCTTCCTCCACCATTTATACTGGCCACAATGTATAGCCTATCTTTTACTGAAAAATGATGTTAAACCTTACAGCAACAACAACAAAAAAATCCTCCACGAGTTGTACTGGCTGCCATGTATAACAAATAATGTGCTAAGAATTAATATTAACCCTACCCCCCCAAAAAAACAAAATCTGACATAAGGGAGATAGCTCTGTACACATGTACATCAATTGTTTAGTCTTGGTTAAGAATTTTCCATTTTAGCTCAGCGTTTATTGCAAATTGTGCATACTGTTATACATGGATTAATACATAAAATTGAGGAGATGCATCTACATCCTCATCACAAAATGTGGCCACTTTAACCCATATATGATGCTTTATTGACTGGTTATATTTTGTTTTTGAGATTAATTCTCAAGCTCTGTTCATGCTAAAATCATTAAACTATATGATTATGCACATACTGTTTATATCAAACCCTTACAACAAAGAAAGGTCAGTGACCTACATTTCACATTTTACTGGCTTTAGTTAAGTTTTTTCTTTGTTCCTGTAACCTTAAATATGGCTGCCACAATGAATCAATGGTCATATCAACATGGAGCTTTCACCAAAAGTCTTATAATGGTGGCTAGTTTGTCATAAATGAAATTGGTGTTGATGTTGCATCCAGTATGGCTGCCTTAGTGCCCAATTTGAGAATATTACCACTCAAGAATATCAGGTTGATTCATCTCTTTTTGGTTACAAAGAGAGAAAAATGGTTTTACCTTTAATTACAACTAATTATTTTTGGACCATTGAGTGTTGGTTTCTTCACTTTTGTTTTATTGTTGTCATGTCAGTGTCTTACATTTTAAGATTTCTATTTTGTCGTGACTATATCATTACAGGTGTCAGTGAGGTTATGGAGAAGATAGACATTAAAAACTGTTGCAGATTAGAATAATGTGAGAAATGAAAAGGAACAATTGACTCAAGCGGCCCAGCAAGAGGACCATCTGGACAGATCCATGGAAAAAACAGTGACTACCGGTATATGGTTTCTCACTTTCTGTGAATGAAAATTGAAGTTGTGAAAACCATTTACCCAGATAACATGGATAATGCTTGATTTTATAATAGATGCATTTCCATTGCATGAGATAGGAGATTTAACAGGATTACAGGATTTTTTACCTTTGTGTCGAAAGAAGATTATTGTGAAGCATGAAACAGTCAGGCCAGAATTACAATCTGATTATTTCATATGCCTCAGTACTGATGCAGACAGGATTGGGTAATGGGGATTTAAAAAATGACCTTTGTAGCTGTGAAAACCATTCAAATCTTGTCCAGATAACAGAAATACTGATCATCTTGTGACTTTCTGACTTTGTTGCTGACATTGCATCATACATAGCATGAATGAATCTGAAGTGTGTGATTCTAAAACAAACGCCAATCAAGTAGTCAACAATGAGGACATACTCAACTTGTTACCGGATGTTTCTTCAACAACAACAGCATTACGATCTAAAGATGAAATGACAGCTCCCAGAGAAAACTCTCAAGATAGTATCCAAAACAATGTACATGTACCTTCATTAGAATCATCATCAGAGAACATGCCTGGTTCCCTCAAACATCAGGATTATGACAATTCAGAGGCATCATGGGAAGAGGAATTTAAAATTTAAAGGAATCCTTGAAGGTGATTTACACTTGCTACCAAACCTGTGGAATGACCCTGATATAAAACCAGGAAATGTCCATTGCAATAGTTTGGAACAGGATTCGAAAGACAAGCCAGAGGAAACAGAGAATGAAACCATTGTCATTAGAGAAGTTAAAGAATTAAGTGAGATAACAAAAGACTGTTCACTTAGTTCTGACAAAAAGGAGAGTGGTGCACTTAAGATACATCAAAGAAGAGAGAACAGTAAACAAAAGAATAATGAAGGTATATCACCAAGTAGAAGTGGAATTTTTCAAAGAAAAGGTAGCATTAGCACCCAACCAGAAGATAATAACTGTAACAGCGTTAAAAAGAGCACCTCAGAAATTGGTATACATATAGGATTGACGGAAGAAAAAAATCATATGGCATCAGGTGAACATATAGCAACCTCTTGCACAGAAAAATCCAAAAGCAAAAGAGGAGTTTCTCGTGCGCTACCAGCTGGTTTTGTCCCTATGGATGATGAAAGAAGTTTTCTAAAAAGTGATAACAAAGAGATGATATTAAATAGATGTGTTACAGCTCCTAGATATGATACAAAGAAGCAAATTACTGTGGAATCCCTTGAGAAATTAACAGCTGAAGATGAAAGCTGTTTAGATTTGGAAATAGATTATTTAAGAGCACAAGAAAAAAACATGGCACAAGGATCAGAGAAATCAATGAATGGATTCAGTAAGGATTCTTATGAAAAAGAGACCCAATTTAGAACAGATGAAGACCACAACAGTAAAGAGAAGCCTGAGGACATTTCTTATGAATTAAATGATGATATGATTCATGATGGAGACAAAAATGTTTTGGAATCTGAGCAAGATACTGTAGTAGCAGATGATGCTGTAAGTATTAAAACTGAAGAGGAATATCAAACAGTATATCAACACAGTGTTGAAGAGCATAGTGACAATCATAACGAAAACTTTAGTTTGAATTGTGTTCTTAGAAGAAATTACCCAAGGCAGATGGAACATGGAGAAATAAAGATTAGCCAATTTGATGATGAGTACATGGATTTAAAAAGAAAACCAGTTCGCATTAATTCACTTGAAGATGATAAGATGGTGGGTACTGATCATGCAAGTGAAAAGGAATCAAAAGCAAGCAATGTTGTGGGAGAGCCTTCTGACAGCAGAATAAAGCAAATTGATCCATGTAGTTTACTAGAAAATGATGTACCACAGAAAGTTCTACTTTTTCCTGAAGTAAGTTTAGAAAAGATTCTTCAAGAAGAAAGAAGACCATTTGAAGGAGAAAATCAAAATATGGGTTTCAAGATGAAAACTTGTATGCACACTGAGCATTTGAAGAAGCCCTATGCATGGGGATCCTACCAAGAAAATCATGCATTGCTGCTAAAAATGTTTTTTGGATGCATACCTATATTGGATAGAAATATGCCAAAGGAAGATAAATTCCAGGACAGTGAAGTACATTGCAAGGAAGATATTAAATTTCATGAATTGGCACTATTAAAAGAAATAGTATCAACATGGTATTTCTTTCCTATGTTAGCTAGATTTACGGAATTCTGTCTACCTTCCAGTTTGCAAACTTTCTTTGAGAGGTTGATCAGTGGTCCACCAATAAGTCAGGCAGAGAGAATGTCTTATGAATGGCTTCGGCTTGAGAGCTTTAACGCATTGCCATCTTCAACTCGGGGAACTGCTGCACGACTGGCACAGAGTGGTTTTTACTACACCAGACAAGGTACACGCATCAGATGCTATGCATGTAATGTAGAGTATGAAGTATGGAATAACACTGATAATCCACATGAATTACACCAGCGAATATCACCTAATTGCCCATTTCTTGGAGGATACCCAACCTACCCCAATTTTCCCATAATGCCAGATACAATGCATGATGGTAACAACACAGAGAGAAGTGCTTCTAGTGCAACCCCAACGATACCTGTAATACAAGAAAGAACACAATCCAGAGTAGTAGAGACACAATCGGTCATTATTCCATCAATAAACAATTCAAGCACGCTCAGTTTGGATGAGATATCAGTGCCACCATTTGCTGTTGCAGATGTTTATCTTCAAGTTCCTTCAGAGACAGTACAAGTGGAAGCCAGAAGAGAAAAAGCAGAGACCCAGGGTTCCAGCATTAACTGGAAACAGCAACAGACAAGCAGCAACCCCGGAGCAGGAACAAGTCAACCAAAAACTTCTCCTTCATCATCAAGCATGGTGATATAACAAAACAGAACTTAATACTTTCTTGCAGGCATGTCTGTCTCTCTGTACAGTGTATGTTGAAATCCTCTATTAAATTCCTCAATTGACATATACAGAAGGTACAGGTTTTAAGGGATATTATGATCAGAAAGCCCATAGAATCAAGAAATAAAAAGATTTGGGGAGTGATGAGGTAATACAGACTAGTTACAATTTCTGGTTTAATTTAATTGCTAATATCGTTGTTTTATAAACTCACAATGTGCTTATAGTACACGAAGTATGTAACATGGTATGTCACAAGGTATGGTTATGAAGCAGGCAGAATAAAAGTCATGGTGGCTTTGCACAGATTATTATTATTAATTATAACTAAATCTCAGTAATAAAATAAATTTTATTATTTATTTAGGTGTATTAAATAAAATAGTAAGCCAAAAACACATGAAAGCAAATTGACATCAACTGTATGTTGTATACCAGCATATGTACCTTTGTAAAAAGATTCAGAATAAATGCATGCAGATTACCAGAAATTATAATTGTTTTAATTTGAGCATCCCTCAATTTAAAGACACAGTATGTATCCATTACTAATCATTGATCACATTGTCAAGGTCCACACTGGACATTAAATCTGAGCAGTTAAATTTATAGGTACAGTACAGTTCCATTACTAATCATTGATCACACTGTCAGGGTCCACACTGGACTTGTTAAATCTGAGCACGGTTAAATTGATACGTACAGTGCAGTTCCATTACTAATCATTGATCACACTGAGCAGCAGAGGAGGTGAACAGACCACACTTTTTAGACGTCAACGATGCTTCCTTCTAGTTAATATTTACTAGGAAGTCCTAATTTGTCAAATAAACCCTTCTAGTTAATATTTACTAGGAAGTCTTAATTTGTCAAATAGACCTTTCTAATAAATATTAAGAGAAGGGTCCATTTGGTAAAAAAAAAGACGCCATTTAGTTGACGTTCACCTCCTCGGCTGCTAATGCGCTAACTAAATATTTGATCAAGTCCTTAAGATTTCACAAACAAACTAATTTGTAAAACCTCACCTCGTAAATCAATCAGATTATTAGATTGGTCAGTGAGTTTGAAATTAATTCTCGTTAACAAATTATTATGACATCGCATATAGACTAGATTAGTTGGGTCTTCAATAATTAGAAATCCTGGAGGAGCCGTTGGTGCAAATGAATATAAAATATATCCTTGCTGAGCTTGATTTGATTGTTCGAGATTTATTTGATAATTTCCTTCGATAACGTCACATACTAAATTGAGCGCAATCACTGTTGAAATATTCACATTGTTCGGAGCAATATGTCTACCGCCGCCTTCTGGATCATTATTAAATTTCAGAATATTTGCTGGGGGATTCTTCGATTTTTTCCAATTATCGTGGATTCTTTTGAACCCAATATCAATAGCATCGTCAAGTTGTTTCTTTAGTTTATCCGGGTTATATCCAGGGATTTTAAAATCTTTAATCTCCGTTTTATTAATATTGTATAGATCCGCAAACTTATCATGTAATATCTCTTCATTTAATACTTCTTGAATAATTATCGAGTGAAATATTTTCATATCGTCGATGATTTTATTACCCGTTTCTACGACGTTGATAAATTCATCCTTGGTGAGAGAGCCGGATTTAATAGATATTAGCAGTCGTGAAAAATCATTATTCATTACTGTGAAATTTCCGTTGATGAGAGGGAGGTAGATTGAATGAAAAACTTTTTTATTTATGAACTTATCGGGGGTATAATCTTGATAATTTTTGGCTTCATTGACGGGTTTTATTTTGTTGGTGATATAATCGGATTTCTTAGGTTCGGGTGGAAAATCCTTCGAATTTTCTCGCGAGTTATCCGGTGGTAATTCAGGCCATCCTAACACTGATCTTATAGAACTCTGATAAATATCTACAACGTATCCTTCTGTATTTATCTCGATAGCAGATGATAGTGTTGGTTCATGAACTGTTATAGCGATTTTTGATTCTTTTCCAGTGAGAGATTTTATTCTGCGTTGAAATTCAGCATTGATCTGTTCGATTTGATATGACCCAGTTGGTATAGAAACAACCTGCCAATCTGGTGTTCCGTCTTCACGATTCTTGTTTGCAAATACCAAGGAATTATTCGGTTGTTGACCACCAAATGCTACCGATCTAATATTAGGCCAGCTATGATACACTCGTAGTTTTGCTAGTGCGATCTCGCTCACGGGAACAGGAATTGGAAAATTAACACTAAATTCGGGACGTGTTGAGGTTATTGATATCGTGCTTGTTTTCACTGGTGTTGTATTTGTTACTATTTGTTGAAGTAGTTCTTGCGACAACATTATTATTATTATTCTGCTCTAATTTCAGCATTGTTGATTTATACAATTGAGCCATAGTTGAAAATTCGCTATCTGATATTGTTGTGTCATCCAACGACGATGATATCAACGAGGATAATTGCGAGTAACCGGCAGATGCAATATGATATTTAATTAAATAATCATGTAGTTTACTCTGGCTACACGATGATAGTTTTTTTGTGATCCCAGTTAATATACCAGCAATTGTAGCCACTGCGGAAATAGCGATTGGAACTACGACCGGAGCAATCATTGTAACCGAAGATAGTATTATTCCAGCAGCAGTGATTACTCCTGACACCGAGTACACGGTGATATCAACTGTGGTTATTCTTCGTTTGTATTTTTTGATTTTTATTTGATATTCTTCACAGAGAGAACTGAGTTTAGTTTGAAATTCTCTGACTTGATCATAGCGATACTGATTCGATGATGGAGTCATTTTATTTTAAAAGCGCTAGCATTTTCAATTACAAATTACTTTGTAATTTTGAATCGTGAAAGAATTTTTAAATCAATTTAATTGTTTACTTAAATCCACTACGAATTCTACGTACCACGTTACTGAAACCTTGACTAGATTTTTATCTGTAGTCGTTATCGTGAATTGTTCAGTTGTATCCTTGTCGATTATCGTTGATACCGTATTATTGTTAACTTCAGATGAACTCGACGATGATATATTAAATTTAATCGGTGATATTATTGTTAATCGATAAATACCCTTAACTGCTGCGGTTATGTTTAAAATGTTGTTTGTGGGAGTCCATATAAATGATCCGTGTTGAATTGTGTGTACTACGTTGTTGACGATAGATTTATCATGAGGAATTTTTACTTTTTCAACAACGCTTATCATTCTCATTGCATCATCCCTTATTGCGTTGTTGAATGTTTTAAGTTCATCGATGGATTTTTTAATATCGGGAAGTGTTATTTCAATTTTATCAAATGGGCTCCCAATAAACTTGTCCATGAGGTTTTTACGAAACGTCATAAATAGTTTCGTGTGTTTTTCATATTCGGATTGAAGAGTTGCTAGTTCCAATATAGAATCTTTTATTGTGGTGAGTTTTGGTGTGGTCACTGGTGGATTTCCAAAAAATTCTAGTATGGGTTTGTCAATTTTGTCAACTATATTTCTTTGTAATGCAGTAAACTGATCAAATGCAACTATATGATCATCATACTTATCATTAAGCGATTTTAATGAATTCACCGTGTTATCGTATGTTGTTAATTTATCCGTAATTGTTGAAACAAGTACACCTGGTTTGAGTTTACCCTCATCAGAAAATAACGCGATAGTATCCTCTGCTGCGTCTCGTTGTTTAACCAAAATATCATTAAGAGAGATATTACTACTTTTCAACTTACCCTGACGATCTTGAAATACAACTATTTCACCAGGATCAATATTTGCTAGGTTTAATATTTCGGATATTTCATCTTCGATTAGTTTTTTAATATCCTTGTTATCAACGGTTTCAACTCCACTATCAGGTTTCTTCAGCGATGATAAAGGTCGTCCCCAAATATCAATCATTATTATAGAAATATTTTCATCGTCTAAATCCGATGGATTTTCAATCTAAAGATTTTTAATCCAAAATTCTTTCAGAATTTTTTAAAGAGATTTGCCGCTAGTATACTCATTTACTACTATATGAGGTGGTTTCGAAAATCTTTTGGATATAGCATCAAGTACGTTTAATACTTCATTACCACATATTGGTGGATCAAGCATTGTTTGTGTTGGTAACGTAGAATACCAAGTCCTCATTGGAAAATCTTTTATATAACGCATAAATTCTTTCGGCGGCGCTAATCCATATGAGTCAAAATAAATAATCCCACGTGGATCAATTGCGTAACAAACCCAGTGAGTTCCAGGTCCGGAGCTGTTATCTAAATTAATAATACCGGTTTCAACATCATTTGGTTGTGCCGGTAACTGATCTCTCATAAAAACCCCTCTGAAATTTTTTATTTTTAATTTTTTAGCGGTATCAATTAAATCAAAATTGGACATGGGAACTATATCGTTCCTGGAATTCGAAGACCCTTTCCGCTGTACCATGAACTCGGGGTTCCTGGTAGTCTTAGACCCTTTCCTTTTTTTTTATACCCTTTTCCAGTTGCTTTTTTCAATGCCATTCCTGCTGCGGTACCAATAGCTCCTAATGCTGCTGCCTTCGCTACCGCTGGGGCTGCTGCGGCAATCAACCCTGGAATCAACCCTAACAACGGGAATATACCACCAGTCTTTTCCATATTTTTAATCGCGCTCGTAGAAAGAGTAACCTGAACTCCTTTTTTTTCTTTCAGTGCTTTATTAAAATGATTAGTCTGAGTTTTTGTCAGCGATAGCTTATTCCCTCCGCCATTCATTTGATTAGGTTTCAGCGTTATTGTGGTTCCACATTGCTTAGCTGATTTGGATTGTAATTATTTTAGCTGACCAGGTGTCAACGTAACATTGATATTACTATACGACATTATACAAAACTGATTAATTCTAAATCGCAAGTGATTCAATGAAAATTCTACAAATTTTTAAAGATTTTCCACTGGTGCATCAATAAGTCTCATTCGTCCACCAACACCTTCGAGTAGCATTGATTTATCACTGAGAATGACAGCAACTGCTCTATATTCAGGGATAACACCACGAAGTACACGAGCTCGGAAATGTATATCAACGACGGACTGTCTCATTAAGTCAAGATGTTCCAACGAAAAGTAATAAATTGGATAAAGAGTACTAAAATCCAACTGTGATATTTGTAGACCAGTATCGACATTTTGATCACGTCCCATATACGACAGCAATCGATGATAAACTCGTGCAATATGGTTTTGACCGTAATTAAGTTGTATATCCTCGGATGGTTCTTGTTGTCCGTTTATTCTCAGCGAGACTTCATTAACACCTAATCGATCAAATATCATATGGGAGGAGAGTTGATTTCCAATTCTCGTCGTATCCTGTAACGCAATAAATATATGACGTGGAGCTGAAATACCCTGTTTTGATGCCAGGTTCCACGTAAATATGCCGTTAACAGTTGATTGTACAACATCTGTACTCATTGTTAGCCAACTTAATAATCTCTTCCCCCCTTGATCCATAAATGATAGTAAACGTGGTTCTGTTGACAACGATGGAGTCAGCACTGGCATCCAGAGTGATAGTTTTGTTAAAACGACTTTACCGGCATCAGCATTTGGGTTTGCAGCATCTGCTGGAATCCTCCAAATTGCATCATTGTCAGTACCCTTTCGCACAACCGCTATAGTATGTTTTGCTCCATAGATAACTTTTCGGATATTTCTACAGAATCCAAATATATGATGTAGTGGAATTGCGCATGAAAATGATCTGCGTCCCCCTTCCAACATTGACATACGTGTTGCAGCTCCTAGATTGAAATTAGGATCAGCGTTTATAATCATATCCTCGATACCAGCAGGAGCACCAGCACGATCATTTGGTCTTCCTACAACAAATGGATTTTTCCCAGTGGTATTTTTAATATCCTTTGCAAACATCATAGAGGGACCGGCCGATCTTGTATAATCGTCGGAATATCTTGCTAGCCCTAGTATTGTTGTTGCTACATCAACATCACGTTCTATCGACTCAATTTCCTTTCCATCAATGAGATATCTTGCACTTTCAAATAACGCCATGATACCATTATTGACAAAACCGACTTGAGTATTAGCTGGATATGGCGCTGGTACCGCAGGAGTATCAGCAGCTGTTACGAGTTCACCTTCGACTTCAATAAAGGCTTCAGCGGGTAAAAAGTATTTACTAGTATCATGAACTTGAAGTTCAATTCGTGACCGAAGATCAGGTTGCACTGCGTGATAAGCAAAAAATTGATAATCACGTACAGATTCATCTTTAAGTACTGGGGCTTCCATGTCAAATGCAACATCAGGGTTCTGTTTGAACATTTTTTATTATATACCCGTTGGTCTAAATCAAAAATTACAAAGTAATTTAAAAAATTCTGAAAGTAATTTAAAAAATTCTGAAGGAATTTTGACTTGAAAACCCAAGGAATTCATTTAGAGAAAATCGATTTTCATGAAATTATGTCGACGGATTAGCCAAAAAACAATACAAAATCAATAAAAAAAACATCGAAAATTCGATGACAACAACATATTTTAGCCTCACAGGATAAAAAATCTGATCAAAATCGATTTTCTCTAAATGAATTCCTGGGGTTTTCATCCTCGATTTTCATGAAATTTTGTCGACGGATTGCATAAAAACACTAGAAAAATGAGTAAAAACACTAGAAAAATGAGTAAAAAAAGTAAAAAATCTAACAAAATTAGCAAAAAATAAATATTTTATAATATAAAAAAATTATTTAGTTGGGTGTATTTTAATAATGATGATGAAAATATCTGATAATGAAGATAACGTAAGTAGAATCACAAGTGATTCTGATACAAGTGATTCTGACACAAATATTTCTAATGCTAGCATTAGAAACACTAGTGTTTCTACAATAACCATAACAACTGAGCATCCTATTCAAATAAATAGAATCACAAGTGATTCTGACACAAATATTTCTAATGCTAGCATTAGAAACACTAGTGTTTCTACAATAACTATCATAATTGGAAATCCTGTTCAAATAAATATTTCTAACGTTTCCGGCGAATCTTCTTAAAACCACTTCCCGAAAGCCCACTTCCGGCTATCATATTTGCTGTTATATTATCCTGGGCGTTAGTCATTAACGACTGTAGTTTTTTATCCACGGCGTTATTTATTATTTTACTAACCTGTGTAGGCATTACTGCAGTAGATGGCAGTGAAGTCATTCTAGAAATGCTAGCATTTCCAGGTTTTGAAAAATTTCGTCGTCGAACTAGCGCTGTTAGTTTATCCCGAGCGGCTGAAAATGCCTTACTAGCAAGATCACCAACAGTGTTAATACCCTTATCTCGGATAACATCAATTGCTTTCATTGCTGCCTGTTTTGCAAATGGAGCCACTTTTGGAGCCATTCTTGAAAATAATCCCATTATAGTATTACCGAGACCATCTCCATAGTATACTCGGTATTTTGGTAATCGTGAGTTTACCACGTAGACGTTAGTTGGTTTATCATGGTTGTAGTGTATGATCATTCTCTATTCAATTGCTATTTATCTAATCGCAAAATCCGTAGGATTTCCAGTGACATTAGTCACTATGATAACCGTAGAAATTCGAAGAATTTTCGGCTAACTCCTCAATGAAATCTCTATATGTTGCAATATCCATGATACCACCTTGAAATAATCTCCTACAGATATCAGCTGCTTCATTGATTATTTCCAGTGAGTTATTCCCGGCTCGTTTTCCTCCTACAAGTACTTCTAATCGGGATATATCACCGAGAATATTACCAGGACATGTTACACTAGCGTGAAAATCTATAGGATTTTTACCAACTAAACCACTACCCTTTTTTTTAGTTGTACCAGTTGCACCCTTCTTAGAATCAGCCTCTGCCATTATTTGTATTTCATCAGGGATTGGGTCTGCTGTGTATACTGGTGGTGGTACTGTGATCCCCTTTACCATAGCTAGAAATTGGTCATAATCAGATTTTATTTCTTTTGTGATTTTGTTTTTCCTCTTGTTTGCTAAAAACACCTTATTTGCCCAAACTTCTGAACCCTTTACAAAATCCTTAGCCGTGTCGTCTTTTAAATAATTAACTCTCTTCGCTTTTTTAACGTTGTCTTTGGTAAATTTAGCTAATCCAGCAAGTGTTGGGATATTTCTGATTGTATTTAACGCATCAACTGTAAATATATTTTCAGGAGAATAATCCCCCTTTGAAACAGCTCCCTCTTCTTCTTCTTCAGGTTCTTCTTCTTGTTGTTCTTGAAATTCTTCAGGTGGAAATGCTTGCATTTCTAGTGAGGAAATATCAACATCACCTAATCGTTCAATTTCTTCCTGAAGTTCTCGTTGTTGTTCTTCTTGTCGTCTTGCAGTAGTTATTATATCACCAGGAAGTGTTTTTAATGATTTTTTTGATTGCTTAGTTCGTTTTGCTATTTTCTCTAACACAGGGAGAAAGGACTCTTTTTGCGTGCTTTCTTGTTTAGAGATTGCTGTTTTCACACCCTCAGTTGCACTAACAATAGGTTTGAAGAGTTGTTCTGTATCCTCTGTGAAGTCAGTCTGAAATAATTGCCGCTGTTGAAGTTTTTCACGTATGCGATCACGAAGGGGTAATATTTTCTTAAGAGCTTCAAGTCTTTCTTTAGTGTTCCGTGTAGTTAATGATTCTCCTACCATTATTAAAAGAGTATCACTAATTGTCAAATTAAAAAATCCAAAGGATTTTAGAAATGCAAATCATTTCGAAAGAAATCACTAACTAAAAAATGCAAATCATTTTAATACTTCCTTGTTGTTACACACATAATTTTACTTCCTCATACCGTATCGGTTATACAAACAAGGGAGGCTCTCTACGCGTGGGCTCATCACCTTCAGAGTTTTCCATTAATGTTTTTAATTGTCTCACTTTACAATTAATAAGTCTCTTTTGTTCATATTCTAATCCTAATTGCTTTCGTACACGTTCAACGATGCTACATAATGGTACGAATACATTAACATCTTCAGTATTGACTAAGCTCTCACGTATAAGCTTTTGGATATTCTTAATTAAAAAATATTTTTTAGATAGGACATATTTTCCGGTCTGTTCTGCAAATTGTATATCCTCGAAATCAGTCATAATTTGATCACAATCCAAACCTGAACATAATTTTACATTTTCATCCTTAAGTTTATTGATTTCAATAATAATCAATTTGAGATTTTCAATATTCATATATATATAAAAATATATTTGTTTAAATGCAAAGTATTTCAAATACAAAGTATGAAAATTCTTTAGAATTAAAAATACAAAGTATTTCAAATACAAAGTATTTTCAAAATGAATTCTGGATACACTAAGGTGTTGATCATCTTAGTATACCCAGAAGCTTAATGCGATTATAGGTGATTATGATTATATATAATGAATGACGACGGCACATTTACCGTTTTGAACCCCCTTGGTGTTTTATACATCAAGCAGCGCGCTCAACGGTTACAACCGACAAACACATAACAATAGATTATAGGTGAACAATGAATAAATTGATTTCAATGACAATGACGACGGCACAACAATAGATTATAGGTGAACAATGACAATGGTATATACAATGAATTGATTTCAATGACAATGACGACGGTACAACAATAGATTATAGGTGACACAATGAATGAATTGATTTCAATGACAATGGATGACGCGGGCTATTCTACATTCAAGTGTAAACAAAACCGCAAAATCGAAACTTTGGTTTTGAATGTCAATAATAACGTTCATACCACGTGTGACGGTGTGGTTTTGTTTACACTTGAATTTCGGCTAAATGCCCAATTATAATAAGAACGAATTTGTATATATATACACTCATTACGACGAGGTGATATAAAATAGGTGTAGTGATTGTAATTATTTGTTTGTTTATTAGCGATCACTGACAACGTTGAAAACACATATAATACTTGAAACAGACATTAAAAAAAATGTTTAAATACGACGTGTTTATAAAACAGTTCTGTTAATACTTGAAAAAAGACAAAATTGATTGTGTTTTGTTCAGATTTATTTAATTATAACAGCCAATGAAAAATCGAAGATTTTCCAACACTAGCGTTTCCGTGTTTAAGATCCGTAACTCTGTCATTGGTGGAAATCCTATGGATTTCACACGCGTTATACCTAACGGAGTTATCTCCCTACATAAGAAAACTGAATTTTGTTTTTAAAACGCTTTGAAAAAGCCGTCTTATAAATTCCCTCTGCTACTTTTTGTACCGAGGGGGGGAAAATATCGAAATACCTACCAGCTTCTGTCATTGATTGAAATACCATCTCCGTGTCAGTATTAAACGATCTTACAGGTCTAGCAATTTTCGGGTATTTCCCAGTTCTTCCTCGTTTTGTGTTTTCACATTGAGAAATAGCTTGAAGGTTGTTCAATTTGTTATTCTTGGGATTAGAATCAATATGATCAATAACAAAACCATCCTTGATTAATCCATTATGCACTTCATAAACGAAACGGTGATTGAGATACATTTTCCCTCCAGCATTAAACATCAAATACCCCATACCATTATCCCGCCCAACAGATTTCCTATTTTTACTGTGTCTAACAACACCATCACTAGAAGCTTCGTAATTTTTAATAACAGGATGTCTTTGAAATTCTTGGCTCATTTATATATAATATATCTATTTGTCTAATTCATTAATTGGCTGAATTATAACATTAGCAAATCTTTTTATATAATCAGCCGTAGTTTTTATGATTTTGCTATTGACGTCGTCAGGATTTTTGATTCTTCGCTTGTCATAATAACGTTTTAACTCTCTATAACGCTTACCCCCGCAATTAATGCATAACTGCGACTTGCCTCTTACACCTACCCCACAATGCAAGCATGGTAGAGGTCCCTCCGAACCGTTTCTCACACTCTGCATATGATACCCACAGAATTCATTTCTACATGATTTGTTACACGGAGTCTTTGATCCAATCATAAGCCATTTGCAATGATTCATTATATAAAATTTTCTTATTTAAATACTTGTTTTAATTATAATATGAAGGAGTTCAAGAGATTATCGAAAATTAAGCCTTGGAAAAATGTTAGATTTAATCTCGATAGAATCTCTGATATACCTAAAAGTCTAGTAGATGATAAACCACTATTGAGTAAAATCAGCGACTGTTTTAATGAGTTTAAGCGTGATGGAGCATCTCATACGTGGTCGACATTTCGAATTATTGATGAAGATGTCAATATACCCATAATTGATGCTACTATGAATGATATAAGAGCAGCTGTGATACTTTCACACCTTGGCCAGAAATCCAAAGGTAAATTGCAAAGCAATTCTCTACGGAGGTATTTTTTTAGAATAAAATTCATTATCGAAGAGGAAGGTGAATGGATTATCAGAGATAAATTTGACCCAATCCTTAAGGATAAAAAATTTGTAATTGTGAGTAGAGATTCCAAACCAGGAATTCTAACTGGAATTGACAAACCATACTATGAGAAATCTTACCCTGTAACAGCAGTTGTGTATGGGTTATATCCAATAAATAATAATCCTAATATTACAAAACTAGCTCCGATGTTTTCATCATCAGTGGCTTTGCCACTTAATTGTGTAGCAACACGGTTAATAGAACACTTCAAAAATGCATCCCGGGGAAATAAATTAACTGATCTACGAAGAAACAAAATAACCGAATGGGAATTGACAGTGAAACAACGCGGGGCAACGATTTCCGATATAGCTAAATTAGAAGCATTATTAAAATTTCCAATATCGGTAGCGACAATAACCGGAGAAGTATTATACGAACCGAAATATCAATCGCGAGGAGCTCCAATTGAAATTATCGATCATAACAAACACGCGTGGACACCCGCGGTAAATATATTTCCACGAGAAAGAACTGTTCGATATATCCCTAAAGAATTTTCTAGGGATGGTTTCTATGAAGAGAAATTATTTGATGCTATTCACACATTAACCAAAGACGACCCTGTGTCAGTATGGTTACTCAGGAGTAATGAGGATCCGGAAATAGGATTTGATCAGTTTGTAAAACCAAATGGTGAATTATATCGAACTGAAGAATTAGATAATAGAATGAGAAAAATCGCTAATGAGTATTTAGAAGGAAACACTAGCATTTCTACAGAAAAACTACTTACGGATAGTTTTACTATTCCATCAGTGGTAGCTCACTTCGCACGAGAAAAGAATTCATGGCGTCCAACACGAAGTGATTTTCTCAATGACGTGAAGTTGAGTTGCGTCGAATTGGGTCATGGAGGATTGTGGAATACGAAATACTCACGTGATGGTATGATTTCAATTGATATATCCGCGTGTTATCCTGGAAGTTTTCTCGGATATGGAGAATGCTCTGAATATTTTAAACGATTTGGACATCCCACACATGAAATGACTCGTGTTGCGATTAATGGTCCATTGCCTGATTTTGATTTAACCGGGTTCGCTCGTGTGATATCATTCGAATTAGCTACAGGGTTACATCCGTGTAGTTATCTTTGGCTTGGTAGACATATGTATGAAAAAGCGTGGATGCCAATTGTGCTATTGCGATATATGATCGATTGTGGTATGTTAATATCATTAATTGTCAGTGAAGCGATTATTTGTTATAACGCTCAGAAAGATGTTTGGTTACCAAAACCCGATCTCGAAAAAATAATTAACGAACAACGAAAACAATTTCTAGATGGAAATTCGAAGAATTTCAGCGAGGAACAAATCATAGATTGGTCTAAGAAATTATTCGAAGGTAGGAATAGAGAGGCTAAAGAACTCGGACGAAGAATAATCGGTAAATTTACTCAAGGTGGAAGATTTGACAATGCAAAATACTCTTCGAGATTAATCATAGACGATGAAGAATACAATTTCATAATATCTGATTTAATAAAAAAAGGGAAATTTGTAACCCGTAAGAACGCTTTTCTATCAGGGGAATTAGATGAGGAAGCTTACAAATCTGCGAGCGGAACTAATAATGTTTGGGTAGATGATGTCCTTCGAAATGGTAAGAAACTAGGTACGGTTGTTACCTACTGTGATGGAAAAAGTTGTCAATACACACAATTGAGAAGTTCTATGCTAGCCTATTCTTGTATTAATCTATTCTCGATGATAAACAGATTTCCCGATACCGCGGTTAGAGTAGCTACTGATTCGATGTATATCCATGAAAAATACAAATCAGATGTAGCTAAATTCACAGATCCTAAGGAAGCGTGGGGGAATTGGAGGTTTAAAAAAGAAACACTACATGAGTATTGTAAATCCGCAGACGTTGCTATGGATGATAAATACTTGAAAAGTAACCATAATATCTCAGAGATTCAATCAGAATTTTCTACTGCACCGCCCGTATCAGATCCGATTTGTAGATACAAGACAATTTATTTAAACGGCTGTGGTGGATCAGGAAAGACAACTCGTGCAATCGAATTATTTCGTAATAGAAACACAAGTGTTTCTAACATGATTGTGTTAACACCAACTCACAGACTCGCCAGAGAGATGATAGCGCGGGGGGTAAAAGCTTGTACTTATCACAGCTTCTTTCGATGGAAAGGCGATAATTGGACTCCTGATCGAATGGGAGATAAATTCATTCCTGATGTAATAATCTGGGATGAAATATGCACGGTATCATTGACAGTATTACAGATATTTCTTGAATGGTTGTTATTGAAAAATAAAAAAGTCGTCATGTGCGGGGATCACGGCCAACCGCAGCCATTTGTTGGTGGATCTCCACATGAATGGCTAAAAGGATTTGTAGATTATTATGAAGAGATTAATACCGACCATAGATCACTTGATGAACAATTACGCGAGTTCAAAGCGCTAATTAGATTACAACCGGATAAAATCCAATGTGAAATAGCGCGTGAAATAATCTCTGAAACTCCCATGAATGATTTTTGGGAAATGTGGAAGCCAAATGATTTAATAATCGCGAGTAGAAAAATAGTCAGAGAAGCACTTCAGATGAAGTTGTTTGCGCTACATAAAGAAAAATTTGCAACGCTTCCAATACCACTCTGTTATAGACCTAAGGATACACGAAAGCAGAATATCGACGTTGACATTCCTGGACAACAACAAAAGCAGAATTTAGTATTAAATGATATTGTGCTGGTTGATATCAGCGTCGTTAAAGATGCATTAGGTGCTGATAAATCCCCATGGACGTTAGGTTATGCAGCAACAATACACTCTTCACAGGGATTGACTATATCCGATACAACTCTTTGGATAGTAGATAATCATATTGAGTGGTCAAATTTAGTTTATCTCGCAGTATCCAGAGTACGGCGAATAAACCAACTTCGAAGAATTGTGGTTAATGATAATGACAATACAATAAGTAATATACACACCGATGATAATATAATCAGAAAAAAACTCTCTGGTTATAAACAACAGGATAAAAAAAATAAAAGAGAATTTGACATTGATGCTGAATTAATTAAGACACTAAAGCAACAACAGAACAATCACTGCGCGAGTTGCAATTGTATAATGCGTTGGCAGTATTCGGATAAAGATCCTCGCCAATTCACCGTAGATAGAAAAGATAACAATCTCGGTCATGTCAGAAACAATGTGAGGTTGACTTGTCTTGAGTGTAATAGACGCCGGGGTGACAGCACCCTGGGTGCTAATTAAGACCACGCGGTGGTAATTGAGTATCCTCGGGAATCACTTGTAATTGTTCGCGTGTAAATCCTCGCTGAGGAGCAGTTGAATCCAGTCTATAGATTGGAGGTCTACCAGTTGATCGTGTTATACCGGATATATTATGCGTAGTGACACTCCAAATAGGATCAGTAGCTCTTTTTTTACCACCCTCAAGCTCTCCTGGTTCATATAAGTACCTTACAATGACATTACTACCAAGAATTGGTTCTTTTTGTGAAATTCCTTGGATTTCCATTTTGATAGACGCCTTCTTAATAGCGTTGACAGGTTTCATATTAATTGTTCTAGTAATCTCATTATTGATTGCGGTAATCACAGCTGGTAATCTCTTGACCCATTCACGGGATCGTTTATCCTGGATGAATTCTTTCGCGTATTGATATCCAAATAACCGCTCAGCAAGGGTTTTATTAAACCGTTCAACAATTGCCTGATCGCGATGTAGCGCAGTGTGTCCTCGTCTGATGGCGACATTATGATGTTTCATCGTAGATGTAACAACACCTTGAAATTCCTTGCCAGGATCAACTTGTAACAGATTTGGCCAGCGCAGAGGACCTCGTCGATAAATCCTCTCAAATGCAGAAGCTACTTCAGTAGATGATTTTGTCCTTAACGGTTCTGCTTCTTTGTATCGACTTGCAATATCAACTAACGTTAACGCGTATTTGTAACCGTTGTCATGCGGCAGAAATAGTATATCAGCTTGATGAACTTCATTAGGTGTTGTAACATCAAAATGCGAATAGTTAATTTGTTTAGGCGCTGGTAGATAAATTTGCCATATTGCCTGTTTAGATAACCAGTTTGCCGCTGTAGTTTTTTTCACCTTTGATGCACTAGCTAGTTTATTGATTGCTGCGTAACCTCTCCAGTATCCTCTCGGAGAATAATAAATAGATTCCATATTAAAATGCTAGCATTTTCAATTACCAGCACCTAACATCAATTTACCCTTCATAGCAGATTTTACCAACCAAGAAGCCAATTTTTCTTTGAAGGATTTATCAGGAATAGCATTTAACGCATGAATTAATTTTACATCTGCGAGATGTCTGTGTTGAAGATTGCTGCTTTTATAAGCGACATCATGAGCATGACACGCCTTATCAATAGCGTTTATTGGATACTCGCCGGGTCGGGGCTGATTTTGATCATCAAGTCTGATATCTAATCGTGTTCCCGGTCCACAGTAGCTATATCCTGGAAGGTGCTTTTCTCCTGGATACTTTGCCCACGGTGTTCCTGGAAGTTTTGTCAATTTGGCTGCAATATCACCTCCTCGTTTTTTTTTAAAGGTTTCGTGGAAGTAAATCTAAATTTTTTCGTACTACATTGTACGCATTTACCAGAAAGCGCTGATCGATTATTTTTCGTTGTAATCGTCGTCAAGTCATTTGTGCCAGTACGCGTCCTACACTTCACACAATATAGATCCATAATTTATATATAACAGTTATGAATGTAATTGATTATTCAGCTACTCGACGACGGGAACCTATTAGACACCATGCAATGTTACCAAATTCTATTCGCGCGATTATCATCGGACCATCTGGAAGTGGTAAAACACAATTGCTACTTAATTTGATAACGAGATGGATGAAGTGGGATAAATTGTACATGATTGCTCCGAGTGTAGACGATCAACGATGTTATGAAGTATTAAAGGATTTTAATGATGCCGCGCAAGAAATTAACGGCGATGGTGTTATTGAGTTTATAACCGATATCGAAGAGGCACCGAATATTGATGATATTGATGGAAGTATTAACAATTTAGTCGTATATGATGATATCATGTTAGATAATCAAAAGAATCCTGCTAGAATATTTTCCCGGGGGCGTCACAAAAACACCGATGTGATATATATCACTCAACGTTACACTCAAATACCAAAAGTGATCAGAGATAACTGCAATATGCTGTGTGTATTTAACGGAGTTGATACTCATACTCTTAGAAATATTTGGCAAACTTGGTGCGGTGGTGATATGGATCATAATCGATTTAGAAATTTCTTTAGCCACGCTCAGACAATCCCACACGGATTTGTGACGATAAATTTATCAGACCCTCGGACAAGATATCGTGTCGGACTTGATCAAATATTTAGTTAGCGCTTTAGCAGCCGAGGAGGTGAACGTCAACTAAATGGCGTCTTTTTTTTTACCAAATGGACCCTTCTCTTAATATTTATTAGAAGGGTTTATTTGACAAATTAAGACTTCCTAGTAAATATTAACTAGAAGAGTTTATTTGACAAATTAGGACTTCCTAGTAAATATTAACTAGAAGGAAGCATCGTTGACGACTAAAAAAGCTGGTCTGTTCACCTCCTCTGCTGCTCACTGCCAAGGTCCACACTGGACTTTGTTAAATCTGAGCAGTTAAATTTATAGGTACAGTACAGTTCCATTTCTAATGATTCTAATCATTGATCACACTGTCAAGGTCCACACTGGACTTTGTTAAATCTGAGCACGGTTAAATTGATACGTACAGTACAGTTCCATTACTAATCATTGATCACACTGCCAAGGTCCACACTGGACATTAAATCTGAGCAGTTAAATTTATAGGTACAGTACAGTTCCATTTCTAATGATTCTAATCATTGATCACACTGTCAAGGTCCACACTGGACT
The DNA here is from genome assembly GCA_029339505.1 of Unio delphinus. NCBI lineage: Eukaryota > Metazoa > Mollusca > Bivalvia > Unionida > Unionidae > Unio > Unio delphinus. Next base: position 10,985,999 of record JAQISU010000306.1, read on the forward strand.
TTGTTAAATCTGAGCAGTTAAATTTATTGGTACAGTACAGTTCCATTTTTAATGATTCTAATCATTGATCACACTGTCAAGGTCCACACTGGACTTTGTTAAATCTGAGCACAGTTAAATTGATAGGTACAGTACAGTTCCATTACTAATCATTGATCACACTGTCAAGGTCCACGCTGGACTTTAAATCTCTGAGCACGGTTAAATTTAGAGGTACAGTACAGTAACATTAGTAATCATGAATCGTGGTCTTATTTTATAGACAGTCAAACCTGTCAATACAAGCCACCCATGGGAAAATACAAAACTGGTCTTTATACACAGGTTCACCTTTCAGAATTGGTTTGAACAAATATGCACTGAATATAATCATCATCATCATTATTATTATTGTTTTTATTGTTATTATTATTATTAATAGTAGTAGTAGTATTGTTATTGTTGATGTTGTTTTTATTGTTACACTATCAAGATTATTTTGTGCGCAATATTCAACATCATCATAAAAAATGCATTATGTTGTTTCTTCCAAATATAGGTTCCACGCTGTGGCCTGCTTGCTGTCATCCATATTATAAATGAAATCATCACTGACTTAAAATAATCATCAGAGATAACATTAATTCAGAGGCAAATAAATGATAATGTCAAATTCTCTCTGTCTGACTGTTACAATTAGCAATTTCAATTTCTGCTGCAAAATAACAGGCTTCGACCCTCTATCTTAATAGTAACATTTTCTCACTTCTGAATTTGATGTATTGACACCTTTCAGGTACCATATATACTTTTGTATAAGCCCGTGTGCTTATGAGCTGATCCCCCAAACTAAATAAGTATAAACACTAACATGTGCATGACTAATGTATAATTTATAAGCCAACCTACAAGTCCAAGACAAGATGCACAAAGTAAGTTATAAAAGCATTTTTATAGGCAATCTTTTATTAGCAAAGTTACATGTATTCCTCTCTTGGGGTTGGCATGTATGATTATTGCATATAAATGGCATACATTTCTTTGAAAAGATGAGAAATTTATTTAATTTTATTTTCTTATTGTTTTTGCCTTATTGAGATTTGTGTATAACCTGATCGGATAAAGACAAGAATTGAGCATTTATTTACAGATTGCCGTAACACTACCTTTCCCTTTTGAATTGATTATTGTTTGCTTGTGCATTAGACTTTTTATATCAGTGCACATATAATTGCGAGTTATTTGCCTTGAAATTGTAAATAAATATCATTAAAATATGACACCAGCATGACGGCAATGAACAACATAAAGGTTAGATTCAGTGCTTGCATTTAGGCTAGTGAGCGTATTTACTTAATGTGGCCACTGCATGTACATTGTAGGTTTTAACACTCGCTGAATGAATCTCTGCTGAATGACGTAAAACTTTTAGATTCACATCATTGGTTCCACTGCTCTAAACTTTAATGATATCTTCAAATTACAATAATGAAGATTAAAAGTAATGCTTTGAAAATTATGCTAGTATCGTAAAAATATGCTAATACCGTAAAAACTGAGTTGTTGTTTGCTTTGATGTAAGCAACCTTACATCCTGTTTTACAAACTACGGTAATCATGTTAATATTATGGGGTGAAAGGCAATTACAGATCAAAGTACTGGTATATTTACCTGTCAAAATTCCTTTTTAACCCAAGCCAGTTTCAGGGTTTTAATGATAAACTGGCCTGTATTTCTGTCAGAAAACTAAGACAAATCCGCCAGTTATAAGGAAAGGAGACGCTGAAACATCAAACTTAACATTGTGTGGAAAATTATCATTTTGTTCAGCCATAATATAAAAATAAAATAGATTTTTGATAATCTTGTTACAGTTTAATCTATATTCATCGCCTGTATTGTTACCATTCTGTGCCTTGCACAGTTGAATATGTGTACCTTTTCATAAAGATTACCTCAATTTTGTAGCATCGCTTATATCATTGGAAAAAGTAGCTCATGGGTGCTTGGATCAGTGTAAATTAAACTGCTATGATTACTGACAAAATGAAGCGTTATCTCGAAGAATTCAATCTAGTTGAAACAGTAATGCAAAATCTGCATCTAATATGTTTGGAAATAAACAATGATTAAAGTAATTTTACACACTAAGCACTGGGGCCCTGAGTGACCAAGAGGTTTAAAGTACTCTTCGTTATGGATCACTGCCATCTCACTGTCTGTGTGGGTTTAAGTCTCAGATTCAGCCAATGTGGGCATGTAAGAAAGCTTGCCAGGAGCTTCTCGTGGGTCGTGGTTCTTTCCGGGAGTTTTCCTGGGTTCTTCCACCATCATTAATACTGGCCACCATGTATAGCCTATCTTGTGCCGAAAAAGGGCATTAAACCCTACAACAACAACAAAACACTAAGCATGATTTGCACTATGTAATTACTGTATAATATAGTACAGCCTAGTCTCTCGAGTAAACTTGAACTGGCCCGTGAATTATGAAGTCTATATTTACTCTCATTTAATTTCATATTAGAGAAATTAGAAAATATGTACATGCAAAATAATAACAAAAGCAATCAAAGCCAATCAGAGTAGTTGTTAACAGCTTTGTAAGTGTTGGGACAACAACAATGTATATTTTTACATGCATATACATCTTAGTACACTGAACAATTATTTTTTTGTGTACACTAAGATTTACAGCCATTATGGTTATCAACAAAATGATCTTAAATTCTTTCAATATTAGACCATTGCCTGTGAATAAGCACCCCCCCCCCCATCCACCCCCTCATTTTCCAGGCCTTTATTTTTTTCTCTAAATTATGTGGGTTATATGCAAGTATTTATGACAGTGTAACTGGAATATATTGAGTGCATGCAAGATAAGAACGGTTTTCACATTGATTCACATTTCCTTTCTTAGGAAGCAAAAAGTTTTGTTTCACATACACTGAGCAGTCACTGTAGATATATTTCATTGACCATTTAATCCAGATATAAACCATTGTGTGGTGTGGAAACACCTGGTCACTGAATGCAGAAAGCAGCTGACCATTACATGTATGACTTTTATATAGGAAATTTGCCTGGGATGTAGCGGGGATGGGGACATTAGAATGGCAGTTCTTACCAGGTAATCTGTATGTGAAGATTGCTATTAAGACACTCAGGTTTTACTGTAAATTCAGATTTGTATGAAGCAGCCAGTTCAGGTAAGTAGGTAAATGAAATTTAGAGCCAAGCAGATGCTTTACTGTAATTTATTTATTTCACATGTGTGCATTAGACATGACATTTATTAAACTAATTAAATATTACATGCTATGGGTACTTCACAAGAAGTGGAATATTGTTACTCTTCATGTCATAACTTTCAAATCATATAAACTCATGTCTGATTCTCAGCGTATCACATGTCAATAAGGGTTCTCTGTTTTTCAATAGCATTTCTGTGTGAAGTTGGTGTCTCAGATAGTTTTATATGGAATTTCTGAGTGTTACACCACTGTGTTAGACAGATTTTATTAACATTAAACATGGATATACATGTATTTTATTCTAGCATTTTTTTAATAATTGATAGAGCCACCCTCAGCAACCCACAGATGATGCTGAAAGTAGACAATACACAAACCCAGGAAATTTTGTGTTGATAATTCCCACTAGACAAGGGGAAGATCCAGGAGTGGATCCCATGCCCCAGACAATGTCAGAACGCCCAAAACACCCTGAGCATGCGCCTTTGTCATCACGAATCACTACATACACAAGCTGGCCTACTCACCTGGATCAGACCCCACAGCAAATGGCAGAGGCAGGGTTCTACTATGCAGGTATAGTATGGTCACAGTGAAACTGTGATGATGGCACATCACACTGTTTGTTTTGACTATACTGGAGGAAAATATTTTCTCGACAGATTATTCTCATATTTAGAAATTGTAATAACCATTTCTAATCCTGAGAGTATTTAGTTTAAACATTCCTTTCAAGTTTCATATACCATTGTGTCAGCTTGGTGTTTGATGAAAGTCGTGCATGTTTTTGAGGAGATCAATAAGGTTTGTATATTGTCGTTATGCCCACAGTTAATATGGGGTTTCGATAGGAAAATTCTGTTGTAATTGGAGAAAATGTTTCTTACAGGAATCATAATAATCGTGAGGAGATAAAGTTGCAAGAAATCATAAGCATCAGTTACAAAATACTGTTCAATTTCTTCCCATTATGGAACATGAGACGGGAGATTTTGAGAATCAATTTGCTCCACGAATAAACAAATTATCCCAGCTATGAAATCATGACTCAAAAACAAATGACTCTTGAGATTTCAGTTTTGATTCTTGAGATTTGAATTTTGACTTGAGCAGCAGAGGGGGCGAATCCGACGTTTTAGGCGTCGACGAGGCTTCCTTCTCGTTAATATTTAATAGAAAGGTCTATTTGACAAACCAAGGCTTCCTAGTAAATACTTAATAGAAAGGTCTTTTTGGTAAACTAAGGCTTCCTCGTAAAGTTTCATTTGGCAAAACAAAAGACGCCATTGTCATTGTTGCCGCCCCTTCTGCTGCTTTGGGTTAACAATTCTTTTACGATGAAAATCACTACGATTTCACAAACAGACTAATTTGTTAAACCTCACCTTGTAAATCAATTAGATTATTAGACTGGTCAGTGAGTTTGAAATTAATTCTCCTTAGCAAATTATTATGACATCGCATATAGACTTATCAATAATTAGATATCCGGGTGGAGCTGTTGGTGCAAAAGAGTGTAAAATATATCCCTGCTGAGCTTGATTTGATCGCTTGAGATTTATTTGATAGCTTCCTTCGATAAAATCACATACTAAATTCAATGCTATCACCGAGGATATATGGACGTTTTGAGGAGTGATATGCCTACCACCGCCGTCTGGGTCATTATTATATTTGAGAATTGTTGTTTGTGATTGTGGCGATTTCTTCCATGTGTCATGGATTTTTTTTAAACCTTCATCGATGGCGTATCTGAGAGATTCTTTTATCACTGGGACATTATGTCCAGGAATCTTGAAATAAGGAATATATCTTATATCTATATTATATTTCGTTGCAAACTCTGTTCTTGTTTTATGATTATCGTCACCTAATACCTCTTGAACAATTTTCAAATTATATGTTTCCATGTCATCAATGATTTTATTACATGTTTCTACAACTCTGATAAATTCATCTCGGGTGAGAGTACCAGACTCGAGAGATACTAACAGCAACGCAAAATCATTAGTCATCGCTGTGAAATTTTTAACGATTTCATCTTGTCAAGTTTGATAATATCTATTAGTGCTATCGTCTATTTCAGTGAAAAATTTCAACTTATTGTATTCGTTATAATTTTTTATTGGATTATCGGGTTTTATTCTGTTGGTGACATAATCAGATTTTTGTGGTTCGGGTATTTGATAAGCTGTCCGAGGTGGGATTTCAGGCCATCCCAGTATTGTTCTTATAGAACTCTGATAGATATCTACGACATAATTAGGCGAGTTTATCGCGATCGCAGATGATAGTGTCGGCTCGTGGACCGTTATAGCGATTTTCAATTCTGCTCCAGTAATGGATTTTATTCTACTCTGAAATTCAGCATTGATTTGTTCGATTTGGTATGACCCAGATGGCAGCGAAACAACGTTCCAGTCTGGAGTTCTACCGGGTTTATTCTTATTCGCAAATACTAAGCTGTTATTCGGTTGTTGACTGCCAAATGCTACCGATCTAATGTTAGGCCAACTGTGATACACTCATAGTTAAGCCAACGCGATTTCCTTCACGGGAATCGGAATAGGGAAATTCACACTGAATTCAGGATTGATTGAGGTTATTGAGATCATGCTGGTTTTCACCGGGGTTGTGTTATCCACTATTTGTTAAAGTAATTCTTGTGGTGTTGTCATTATTATTATTGTCCTGCTCTAATTTCGATATCGTGGAATCATACAATTGAACCATTTTCTAAAACTCATCATCGGATATAAATGTATCATCGAGCGACGACGATATCAACGAGGACAATTGCGAGTATGCAGTGGATACAACATGAAATTTAATTATGTAATCTTGCAGTTTACGCTGGCTGCATGATTTTTTTGTTGTTGTTATTATTGAAATAATTCCCGCGATTGTTGTCGCTGCTGATATTCAAATTGGAACAGTTATCAGAGCAATCATTGTCACCGAGGATAGTATTATATCAGCTCCGGCGATTACACCACTCACAGAGTAAACAGTAACATCAACTATGGTGATTCTTCGTCGGTATTTTTTTAATTTTTGTTTGGTATTCCACTGTGAGTGCTTTGAGTTTAGTTTGAAATTCTCTGACCTGATCATAGCGATACTGTGATGATGAAATCATTAGTGACGACATTTTATTTTCAAATCATTTACGATTTCAATTTAGTTGTTTACTTAAATCCGCTACAAATTCCAAATGCCATGTTACTGAAACCCTAACCAAATTTGTATAAGTGGTCATTATCGTGAATCGTTCAGTTGTATCCTTGTCGATGATCGTTGATATCGTATTATTGACCCCAGATGAACTCGACGATGATATATTAAATTGAGTTGGCGTCACTAGTGTTAATCGATAAATACCTTTGACGACCGCGGTGATATTTAATATATTAGTGAATGGTGCCCACTCAAATGATCCGTGTTGAATTGTGTATACTATATTGTTGGTTCTCTCATGAGGAATATTTGTTTTTTCAAGTATTTTTATCATCTTCGGCATATTATTCTTGATAATATCATTGGTTGTTTTAATATCAGTGTTGATAGCTTCTATTTGCCGATTGATCGCGGTTATTTCATCAAGAGATTTAGTTTACATCAATGAGTTTTATTATGACAGCCGGTGGATTTCCCCAAAATTCTCTAATAACCTTATTTCGAAGTGCGGTAAATTCCTTTTCATGCTTCTCATACTTGTTTTTGAATTGATCAATTTTATTATCAAGCTCAATTAATCAACCCATGGATTTTTTTATTGATGGTAAATTCGGTGATATCAGCACTGGTTCGCCGAAAAAAGCCATAATCGATTTTCCTTCGTCATTGACAGTCTTAATATTGTCCATAGAGGTTTTTATTAATGATAAATTCCGTGATGATGTCGCTGGATCACCCAAAAAAATTAGTATGAATTTTAACTCATCGTTGAGAGTTTTTAATTTATCTGTAATCGTTGAAATGAGTACGCCCGGTTTTAGTTTACCCTGATCGGAAAATAACGCAACGGTGTTGTCGGTTACGCCATTTTGTTTAACTAAAATATCATCCAGGGAAACATTACTGGTTTTCAATTTACCCTGACGATCTTGAAATACAACTATTTCATTGGGATCAACACTTGCTAAGTTCAACATCTCAGCTATTTCATCTTTGATTATTTTTTTTTATATCACCGGTTGCAACGCCATCAGGTTTGGGTTTCTTCAGTGCTGATAAAGATCTCCCCCACATATCAGTCATGTTATTCTATATAATCTGTCTCAAAAATCTTTTCGTTGACGACTTCGTCGTAACCAGGGACTGCTAGTATATTCATTTACGACAACATGTGGTGGTTTTCCAGATGATGAAATAGTGTCAAGGACATTCAATACTTCACTGCCACATATTGGTGGGTCATTTTTTGTTGTGTTGGTAGCGTAGAATACCAACGAGGAGTTTTAAGCGGTTTATATAACGCATGAATTCTTTAGTCGGTGCTAATCCATATGAATTGAAATAGCCGATTGCACGTGGATCAATCGCGTATGCAACCCAGTGGGTTCCAGTTCCTGTGCTGTTATCGAGATTAATAATACCTGTTTCAACGCTGTTAGGTTGTGCCGGCAACTGATCTTTCATAAAGATGCCTCTGAAGTTTTTAATTGCTAGTTTTTTAGCAGCATCGAGTAAATCAAAATTGGACATAGGAGTCAACGATTCCTGAACTAAATAATCAGTCATAGTCTCGGGCCTTTTCTGCTGTACCATGAATACGGGGTTCCTGGTAGTCTTAGATCCTTTCCCTTTTTTTTATATCCCTTCCCAGTTGCTTTCTTCAACGCCATTCCTTCCGCGGTACCAACGGCTCTTAACGCCACTGCTTTAGCTACTGCTGGTGCCACTGCCGCAATCAAAGCCGGAATCGCAGCTAACAGCGGGAATATACCACCTGATTTTATCGTGTTTTTAATCGCGGCTGCAGAGAGAGTGATCTGAACGCCTTTTTTATCTTTGAAAGCATCATTGAAGTGTTTTACTTGATGAGTTGTCAGCGACAATTTATTCGCCCTGCCAGTCATCTGATTGGGTTTCAGTGTTATTGTGGTTCCGCATTTTTTAGCTGATTCCGATTGCAATTTCTTGAGTTGACTGGGAGTTAACGTAACACTAATATAACTGTATTTCATTATACAATAACAGATTTCTCTAATTGTTACATATTTTCCACTGGTGCATCTATCACTCTCATTCGTCTGCCAACACCTTCGAGTAGCATTGATTGATTGCTGAGAATGACAGCAACCGCTTTATAATTAACACCACCAGGGGGATTTACACGAGCTCTAAACTGTATATCAACGACGGACTGTCTTGTTAAATCAAGATGTTCCAACGAAAAGTAATAGATCGGATATAAATTTTTAAAATCGTGCTGTGATATTTGCAGACCAGTATCAACATTTGGATCGCGTGCCATATATGACAACATCCTGTGATACACGTGTGCAATATGATTGTTTTCGTAATCAAGTTGTATATCCTCGGATAGTTCCTGTTGGCCATTTATTCTCAGTGAGACTTCATTAACACCTAATTTATCAAATATCATATGACTACGTGTTTGACTGTCTAATCGCGCTCTATTTTGTAGCGCAATAAATATATGACGTGGAGCTGAAACACCTTGTCGCACTGTCAGGTGCCATGTAAATGTACCATTAATATCAGAATCTATAGTATCTGTGGACACCGATAACCAGCTTATCAGTGATTTTCCTCCTTGGTCCATAAATGATAGTAATCACTTCTCCGTGGTAATTGATGGAGTCATTACTGGCATCCACAGTGATAGTTTTGATAAAATAACTTTACCGGCAGCAAGACCAGCTTCAATACCACGCCAGATTGCATCATTATCAGTACCCTTTTGCACGAGTACTACCGTATGCTTTGCTCCATAGATAACTTTTCGGACATTTCTGCAGAATCCAAATATATGATGCAGTGGAATCGCGCATGAAAATCGTCGACGATCTCCTTGTAGCATTACTTTGCGTGTTGCATATCCTAAATTGTAATCGAGACTAGCGCTTCCGACAATATCAAACACAGCTCCTGGTCTAGCTCTGTGTTCATAAGAATCAGCCATTGGTTGTGGATCAGATGCAGTATCTCGCGGTGTCCGTATTTTAATATACGGAGAGTGATTAGGGTGATCAGTAATATCCTTAGCGAACATCATAGATGGACTTGCCGATCTTGTATAATCGTCGGAGTATCTTGCTAACCCTATTATTGTTGTGGCAACATCATTCTCATTGGTTTCAATTTCTTTTCCATCAATGAGATATCTAGCGCTAGTAAATAATGCCATGATACCATTATTGACAAAACCAACTCGAATATTTGGGTCATTTGCGTATGGTGTATTAGCTACAACATCTGTTACAAGTTCTCCTTCTACTTCGATAAACGCTTCACACGGTAAAATGTATTTACTAGTATCATGAACCTGAAGTTCGATTCTTGATCGAAGATTTGGTTGTATTGCGTGATAGGCATAAAATTGATAATTGCGTACAGAATCATCCTTGCACACTGGGGCGTCCATATCAAAAGCTGGATCCGGTAACCGTTTGAACATTTTATTATATATTCACTTTGATAAATCAAAGTCTAAATCATCGACGTCAAGGACCTCGGCGTGGTTTTTTTAAGCCACTTCCTGCTATCATATTTGCAGTTATGTTATCTTGGGCATTAGTCACCAGCGACGCTAGTTTCTGATCCACTGCGTTATTTATTATTTTACTAACACTCACGGGCATTCCCACTGTAGATGGTAATGGTAACGAAGGAGTCATCAATGGTGGTTTCCTTCGCCGCTGAACTAGCGCTATTAGTTTATCCTTCGCGGCTGAAAATGCTTTTCCGGCAGAATCTCCAACAGCACTAATACCCTTATCATGAATAACATCAATGGCTTTCATTGATAATTGTTTTGCTAACGGTGAGAACTTTTGGAGCCATTCTTGCAAATAACCCTGCAGTTGTATCACCTAGACCATCACCATAGTACGCTTTATAAACTGGAAATCATGAGTTTACTACATAGACGCTGGTTGGTTTATCATGGTTGTAGTGTATGATCATCTTATGTAAATGATATTTATCTAATGCAATGACTTCATCATCAGATTAATCACTATGATAACCAGTAGGATTTTTAACTAACTCGTCAATGAAATCTCGATATATACCAATATCCATGATACCACCTTGAAATAACTGCATGCAGATATCAGCTGCTTCATTAATTATTTCCAGTGAGTTATTTCCAGCTCGTTTCCCTCCAATGAGAACCTTTAATCGTGCTGTATGGCTGAGAATATTTCCAGGGCATTGAATAAGACCACTACCTGAAATTCCAGTCCCAGAATATCCACCTGCTGTAAATATTTTAGCTGTACCAGTTGCACCTCTTTCAGAATCAACTTCTGCCATTATTTGTATTTCACCTGGGATTAGATCTGCTGTAATATGCCGGTGGTGGTTGTGTGACACCTCTTATCATAGCCATATAATTATTATAATTAGGGAGTTTTGTTTTTGAGATTTTAGCTCCGGCGTGTTTCGCCAAATATGGTTTTGTTGCCCAGGTGTCGCTGTCTTTTATAAAATCTCTAGACTCGCCGTCTTTTAAATACGTATTTCTTATTTTTTTAAAAAAAATTTCTTTAGAAAATTTAACTAATTCAGAGTCTGTTTTGATTTCTCTAATTTCAGTTAACACATCAGCCGTAAATATCCTTTCAGGTGGATATTCTTCTCTTGTAACAGCGCCTTGTTGTTCTTCTTGTTGATATTCAGGTGGTGGTGGGATAATAGGAATATCACCTGGTAGTTCAATTTCTTCTTCTTCTGCAAGTGGTGCTTGGAGTTCAGGTGGTGGGGATCTAATATCAATACCACCTAATCATTCTATTTCTTCCTGAAGTTGTTGTTGTTCTCGTCTTGCAGCAGTTATTATATCACCAGGAAGTGTTTTTAAAGATTTTTTTGTTTGTTTGGATCTTTGTGCTATTTTTTCAGTTTCTGTTGCTATTTTTTCAAGTTCACCAATAAGAGGCTTTTCTTTTCTTTTTTCCCCCGTCTCGGGGTCATTCCCCCATATAGCTCGCTCTACCCGTTTCGTTGCTTTGGTAATTGGTCTAAACAAATCTTCAGATCCCTCAGAAAAGTCAGTCTGAAGACTCTGGCTTGTAATTTACTTCTGACAGAGTCGCATAGTGGTAAGAATTTCTTAATTGAAGACAATCTCTCTCTCACTAGTCTTGTAGTTAATGCTTCGTTGACCATTATTAAAACAGTAAAGCAATTTCCAATTAATGTACGATGTAGTGATTTTGTCATCATCAAATGATTTCTACGTTTTAACCCAACTCAGATAGACGAGCCCCCCAAAAAACCACTCACTAAAATATTTTTCAGTTAATTTTACTTCCTTGTTCATTGATCAATTATATACCTTTCCACAACAAGTGATGTATTTATAGTGAGAATTTTACTAACGCGCTATACATGTCAAATCGTTAGTTGTATCCAGCGTTTTTTTTTTTCATTTGCTTGAATTAACGCCCGTATATTTCTAATCTTTGAATTAACCTCCTTTTTCAATTCATAATCCCGGCCCAATTCTTTTCGTATTCCTTCCACAATAGTAAATGACGGGACAAACACACTTATGTCACTACAAAATGCAAGAGAGTCCCGAATAGAATTCTGGATTTTTTTTATCAGCGCATACTTCTTTGGCACAGTATATTTGTTAGTTATAATACCGTATTCTATATCTTGAAAGTCAGACATAATTTGGTCAGGGTTTAAATTGTCAGATAATTTAATATCTTGTTTTTTCAATTTTGAAATCTCGGATATAATTCTATTCATATTTTCAGAATTCATGTATGATGATACATATTTCTAATACAAAAAAATTGGGGTCAATTTTGACCTGTTTTTTTAGACAGCACGATGCCATTACTACGGTTTTAGGGTAGTTTCTAGTGTTACGGCTATTGGATTTAATTTATTTATTTTTTAATTGTTAAACCCAAATTTATTATTTAGGATTTAATATTCTTTAATTGGGAAATTGTTCTAGAAAGTTCAGCTTAATCACTTTCTGTAAATAGAACCGCTCCGGTGGCCTAGTGGTTAGAGCATTCGCCTCGGAAGCGGGAGGTCGCGGGTTTGATCCCCGGCCGAGTCATACCAAAGACTTACAAAAATGGTACTAACAGCTGCCTCGCTTGACGCTCAGCATTAAGAGGTTAGTGTTAGGACTGGTCGGCCTGGTGTCAGGATAATGTGACTGGGTGGGGCATCATGCTACATGTCTGCGGCATGATGGCTCAGTGCTAGACATCACTATAAACTGCCTCACAGCAGACATCGTAGCGATATGACTGAAAAATTGTTAAAGCTACGTTAAAAATCCTAATCAAACAAACAAACAAACTTTCTGTAAATAGGCTGACGTAGATTGTAAACAAGTTTTGACCTTGGCTTACAATGGTCTAGTTCCTGACCTTGCTTTAGACATTGTCAACAGGTCTTCAATTTCATTGGTTAATTTTAGGGACAACATTCTATTTTTAGTTCTTAGGGGTAAGAAAATCTAGAGTATGTGATTTTTAGGGAAGGTAGTGACCTTCCATGAACTTCTATCAATTTCTAGAAAAGCGCGTGATTACTTGTTTACTTCAGAAAAACAATATATATAGCTGTGTTTTAGAAGCTAATTTTAGTAGAATATAAATTGGGCTTATTTTAAAGAAGTTGTATATTTTCTGTTTTGAGTTTAATATCTTGTTCTGGACTGTGTCAATTCGTTGGAAAAGAAGAATTATTCTATTTATCTGGAAAAGGACATATGTTTCATAATTTCATCTAGATGATTTAAAAACAAGAACTGCATCACGTGACATTGTCAGCCATTTTGGATTATTACATCGTCAAGATTCGAACCTGGAACTATTAGAACATTTATTTATTAGGACTTCTAATTTCATTAGTGGATTATTTTTGTGAATTTCATATTTGTTGGATTTGATTCTCTAAAACAGTAAGTTCATTTATTTTATGAAAATAATTGTACTTAATAAATTCATTGTTAAAGTTATACAAGCTTGTTAGTTTTCACTCTTTCTGTGTTGCTGCTTATTCGAGCCTAAGCACGTAACATAGAATTGGGGGCTTGTCCGGGATTGAGATTGAGATTGAGATTTGAGATAAATTTGAATTTAAATTTGAATTTCCCCTAGTTTTTGAAAATTTTAAATTTTTAGTGAGGCTAACACGCTTGTATCAAAATGACATCTAAGGTAGAAATATTTCTTTCTAATCCTACCCAGGAGCAATTAGATCTTTTCAAAAAAGACGAGTTGGTTCAACTTGCCAGGAAATACGATCTTTCTGAAGTCAAGGCTTCTTTAACGAAACAAGATATCAAAAAGATTTTGGTCCAGTATTTGGTAGAACAGGATGTTTTGGAGCAAAGTGCTTTGATTCCAGTCAGTAAGTCTACACCAGACTCTGACATTAAACTGAAGGAATTAGAATTAAAATTCAAGATGGAATTAGAGTTGAAGAAGCTGGAATTTCAGAGAGAGAGTGAATTAGAGTTGAAGAAGCTGGAGTTTCAGGAAAGGGAGAAAGAGAAACAAATTGAATTACAAAAAGAGCAAATGCGAATTGAGAGAGAGGAGAAAGGGAAGCAAATTGAATTACAAAAAGAGCAGATGCTGATTGATAGAGAAAAAGAGGAGAGAGAGAGAGAGAGACAAGAAAGGGAGATAGAAAGACAATTACAATCTGAATTAGAGTTTAAGAAACTGGAATTTCAAGAAAGGGATAAAGAAAGACAATTACAATTTGAAAAAGAGGAGAGAGAGAGACAGGAAAGGGAGAAGGAAAAACAATTACAATATGAAATTAGAATGAAAGAGATAGAGCTGGCAGGTGAGAATCACCGTCATACTTCAAATCAAAATTTTGATTTAGCAAGGAATATTAGATTAGTGCCCCCTTTTAAAGAAAAAGAAGTAGATAAATATTTCATTCTTTTTGAAAAAGTTGCAGAAAATTTAAAGTGGGCAAGAGAGAATTGGACTCAGTTACTACAATGTGTAATTACTGGTAAGGCTAGTGAGATTTACACTTCACTGTCTGTTCAGCAAAGTGGTGATTATGACGTAGTTAAAGAATGCATTTTAAGAGGTTACGAGTTAGTTCCTGAAGCTTATAGGCAAAAATTTAGAAATTACAGAAAAGAAGCTGGACAAACTCATGTCGAATTTGCTAGACAAAAAGAGCAGTTGTTTGATAGATGGTGTTTAGCCAAGAAAGTTGAGCAAGATTATCAAAATCTCAAGCAAATTATATTAATTGAAGAGTTCAAAAACTGTGTTCATAGTGATGTTAAAACTTATCTTGAGGAGCATCAGATTGAAACCTTGGAAAATGCTGCTAGAGCTGCTGACGAATATTCTTTGACACATAAAGTTCCTTTTGTTAACAAGACTTCTACTCAACAATTTACTGGCAGAAAAGAATTTCCGCCTAATTCAAGCCCTTCTAAAACTCAAACTAACACAACTTTCAAAAATCAGACTTCAGAGAAGTTTGATTCTAGATCCTTGTCTCTTCCGACGTGTAACTTTTGCAAGAAAAAAGGACACGTTATTTCTGATTGCTACAAATTGAAAAATAGGCAACAGAATCAAGATAGACCAGTTCCAAATGCTCTTATTTACAAGAGGTCAAGGTCACAGTCATGTATTGAAAGCAATACATTTGTTGGGTCTAATAAATCCCAGTCTGATTTTGATATGGAGAATTATGAACCATTCATATCGAAGGGTTCTGTATCACTTTTGGGTGATTCAGCCAATCCCACCCCTATTAAAATTTTAAGGGACACAGGAGCCTCTCAGAGTCTTTTATTATCAGGTACTTTGCCTTTATCTGAGAAGTCTTCTTCTAATGAAAGTGTTCTTATTCAGGGGTTAGAGTGCTGCTTTGTTAATGTTCCTCTCCATTGTGTAAATTTGTCATCAGACTTAGTGTCAGGACCTGTGAAAATCGGAACAGTCTCGGTTTTGCCCGTAGAGGGAATAGATTTATTGCTAGGCAACGACTTAGCTGGAGACAAGGTAGTGGTTAATCCACTTGTGACTGACAAGCCTAATTTGGATCAGAAAGTTGATCCAATTAAAAAAGAAATCCCTGATATATTTCAAGCTTGTACAGTTACTAGAGCTATGGTAAAGAAAGCTCTTGAGAATGAAGTTGAAAAGGGCAGTATTCCCTTCGTTGACATATGCATGGGTCAGGCTTATGTTGTTGAAGGCATTATTCCCTTATCTGATACCTGCGTGGGTCAGGCTTATGTTGAAAAAGCCAGTATTCCTTCAACTGACGCTTGTATAGGTCAGGTTTTTGATGAGGTCACTTTTACTCTTGGTTTAGATCAATCAGAAAGTATTGATCATAGTGATCCTCTTTTGACAACTCATTCTCTTTATTCTAATCAGGGTGATGATTTTGAGAGTGATGTTACAGAAGGCAGCATTCCTTCAACTGGCACTTGTATAGGTCAGGTTTTTGATGAGATCACGTTTACTCTTGGTTTAGATCAATCAGAAGGTATTGATCATAGTGATCATCTTTTAATAACTCATTCTCTTAATCAGGGTGATAAACGACAGTCACTTGTCGTTGAACAGGAAAAAGATCCTGAGATCTCCTGTTTGTTTCAAAGGGTCATAAATGAGACTGAAGCCACTGAAGTTCCTGTCTGTTATTTCATTAAAATTGGAATTCTTATGAGAAAATGGAGACCTCCCGAGGTACCTGCTGGTGATAAATGGTGAGTGAACTATCAAATAGTAGTTCCAAAACCTTACAGACAGGAAATACTTAATCTGGCCCATGAAACTCCTTTGGCTGGTCATTTAGGGATTAATAAAATGTATCACAAGATCTTGACTCACTTCTATTGGCCAGAAATCAAAAGTGATGTTGTCAAATATTGTAGATCTTGTCATACTTGTCAAATGGTAGGTAAACCCAATCAGAAGATACGTAAGGCTCATCTGCAACCTATTCCTACGTTTGATGAAACATTCAGTGGAATTATGGTAGATTGTGTGGATTCCTTATCTAAGACCAAGTCAAATAATCAATTAAAGTTAAAAATGAAACTAAGGTTTGATAGAACTAAAAGGGAGAGAACTTTTGAGTCAGATAATGGAGTTGTGTTACTCTTATTCATTCTTCTTACTTTACTTCAAATTAGATATTACGGCCCTTACAAAGTTAAGAAGAAAATGAATTAGTTAAATTATAGTATTAGTGCTCCTGGGATCTAAATTAATTATAGGAGTACCAGTATATTGAAAGAGATAGCCATGTTAAATATGTAATTAATTTAGTTGTACCAGTCCCTCTTAGTGAAGGAATATCATCAGGATTCGACTGATATTGGAGCTACGAATTGTTGGAATTCAGAAATTGTAAAAAAAAATCTAGACCAGAAACTTTCACAGTTGCAAGTGAAAGAAAGAAATGAACTGAAAGTTATTATTATATGAGCACTTATGTCCAGATATTCTTACCAGGACAAACAAAATTTTCATGACGTTGAAATTGAAAATTCCAAACAGCATCTATGCTGGACGAGTCCACTCAAACAGGAATATTTGAAAAAGGAAATTCAATATTTGCTGTAGAATGATTTTATCAAGCCCAGTAAAAGTGATTGGAGTTCACTATGCATACTTGTTCCTAAACCAGATAAAACTCTCCGTATGTGCACTGATTATAGGAAGGTGAACAGAGTGATAAAAACAGATTCATTCCCATTAACAAGAATTGACTATTCTATTGATAAAATTGGGAATGCCAAGTACGTCACCAAATTCTGACCTTCTGAAAGGATTTTGGCAGATTCCACTACGGAAAGAGCAAAGGAAAACTCAACATTGCGACTCCAAAAGGACTCTATCAATATAAAGAAAGTCCATTTCAACGTCTCATAAAAATGTTCATCTCTGGTCTAGAGATTTGTGACGTCATCATTTACAACGACACCTGGAGAGAACATCTAGCAACAATTCGATAATTCTTTAACAGACTCACTAATGTATGTTTGACAATTAATTTGTCTAAAAGTGAGTTCTGCTGTGCTATTGTGCCTTTCCTAGGACATTTTGTGGGACATGGACAAGTTAAAAATTTGAGGCTATATCTTGATAATATAATTGTAGACACTCTTTCCCGTGTATAATTCATTATATTGTGTAATTTTTAATTTCAGATGTAAATTGGTTTGTGATAAAAAGAAAGTTTTATCATGTAAACCTTTCTTTTTATTTTATGGGGGAAGGTGTTACGGCTATTGGATTTAATTTATTTATTTTTTAATTGTTAAACCCAAATTTATTATTTAGGATTTAATATTCATTAATTGGGAAATTGTTCTAGAAAGTTCAGCTTAATCACTTTCTGTAAATAGGCTGACTTAGATTGTAAACAAGTTTTGACCTTGGCTTACAATGGTCTAGTTCCTGACCTTGCTTTAGACATTGTCAACAGGTCTTCAATTTCATTGGTTAATTTTAGGGACAACATTCTATTTTTAGTTCTTAAGGGTAAGAAAATCTAGAGTATGTGATTTTTAGGGAAGGTAGTGACCTTCCATGAACTTCTATCAATTTCTAGAAAAGCGCGTGATTACTTGTTTACTTAAGAAAAACAATATATATAGCTGTGTTTTAGAAGCTAATTTTAGTAGAATATAAATTGGGCTTATTTTAAAGAAGTTGTATATTTTCTGTTTTGAGTTTAATATCTTGTTCTGGACTGTGTCAATTCGTTGGAAAAGAAGAATTATTCTATTTATCTGGAAAAGGACATATGTTTCATAATTTCATCTGGATGATTTAAAAACAAGAACTGCATCACGTGACATTGTCAGCCATTTTGGATTATTACATCGTCAAGATTCGAACCTGGAACTATTAGAACATTTATTTATTAGGACTTCTAATTTCATTAGTGGATTATTTTTGTGAATTTCATATTTGTTGGATTTGATTCTCTAAAACAGTAAGTTCATTTATTTTATGAAAATAATTGTACTTAATAAATTCATTGTTAAAGTTATACAAGCTTGTTAGTTTTCACTCTTTCTGTGTTGCTGCTTATTCGAGCCTAAGCACGTAACACTAGGCATACATGTTAAGGACAGCACATTGCCATTACTATGGTTTTAGGGTAGTTTCTAGGCGTATGTGTTAAGGACAGCACAATGCCATTACTACGGTTTTAGGGTAGTTTCTAGGCATACATAAAGGATGGATATATATCGTATTTTCCGGTGTATAAGTCGCGACTTTTTGACTTGAAAGTTCGGTCTTCGTCTTATACTCAGAATCGACTTATATAATGGATTTTGTCATTGAAATTGCATCGACTTATATATGGATTACAGTATCCGGTATGCTATTGATATTGCTCTATAATCGGCATAATCGAAAACAGGTCACATAAAAGTACAAATTCATGTTAAATTACTATGTCAATAAATTGTCATAAAATAATATGACTGCATTTATATTTGTAAGTTTTGTCATTATTTATTTTGCATTCTGCGTATTTTTTCTTATTTCTCAAACATAAAAGAAAACAATTACAGGTAAAAACTTCACCGGGCCGCATAGCACACTTACGGTCTATACTCTATAGTGTACTGTATTAATTCAAAACATATTGTTTGTTCCTAAAAAAAAAAAGATATGAAATAACTGGTCCATTAATATTTGATTTTCCAGTATAATGTTGGACACATGTGAGCAATTTCCGGCATAGCTTTTTTTATTGATCCATTTGATCCTACAAAGGGATGTAATCCATATTAACTGGAGCGTTCTATGATTATTTATAAAATAATGTAGATCATGCATTCTACTGAATCCCCCAAATCATACGTTTTTAATTGTATTTGACAAAGTTTCTCAAATAAATTACCGTAGGTTTAAACTACACTAAAATCAGATATATAGATGGACTACCAGTACTCACAGATCATCAGTGATCCATGATTTTTAGTTTCGCAATTCAGTTTAAAGCAAATTGTAATGTCAACACTTCACCTATATTCATTCTTAACCAGCTGTCGTTTCGGTGTCTCTCTTTGATTATACCGGTTGTTGATAAATTGGTATTTCGTTTCCAACAACAATCAAAGCCAGTTGCCGCAATTGTTTCGACCTTGCTATTGGCTTTAGCTACCAATACTAGTTACCATATTGCCGGTACCCCATTGTTCTTTATCATTAATCCGCATCAATTACGCTACTCGTGTTTAATATCAATTGGATTAAGTACAACAGGAAATGATGCCCACTCCCTTCTCTAGATGTAAATAATGAATTTAGCCATGGGCATTGTTTTCATTGCTTTAATACGGGAACATTTGAATGAGTTTGGTATATTTTGATCAATCTTTTCAGTCATAATCATTCATATAAATATCCCCGTACAAATCGTACAACTTATCTCACATTGCCTCCCGTAAAATCACGCAAGTCTTACACGGCGGCTTTTAAGCTGGAAGTTGTAAAGTTCGCTGAAGAGAAAGGTGGGAATATGGCTGCTCACAGGAAATATGGTGTAAGTGAAAAATGTGTCCGGGATTGGCGTAAAGCTAAGGTTGGATTATGCGCTACAAAAAAAAAACACAAAGCAAATCGTGGCTGCAAAGCAAGATGGATTAATATTGAGGATAAGTTAGAAGACTGTTTTGACACAATGTGCCGCGTGTCGTGGAATGAACTCTGTTGATCTCCGACTCAAGGCAAAGGAAATAGCAACAGAATTCAGAATTGAAAGTTTTAGTGGAAGTGCATCATTGCCTTATTTCCCTATTGTTAGCCTCACTGAGTTTATCTCATCTGTCGAATCTTGCACTCAAGACTGGTTTCAACTGGAAGGAATCATCATAGCTCTTGTTGCAATGGATATTGCCGGTAATATGGAATATCATACGACGATACCATCAATATTCATGCAACCGGAAGTTACTATCGGTAGTATAAAATACATAGCCAAGTTATTGACCTGGCCTCGTCTTATACTCCGAATCGACTTATATATGGACGAAGAATGGAAAATTTACAAAATTGGTCAATTCGACTTATACTCCGCTTCGACCTATAGGCCGGAAAATATGTTACAATGAATAATGTCAATGAATGATTAAACAATGCTATTACTACAGTTTTAGGGTAGTTTCTAGGCATACATGTTAAGGACAGCACAATGCCATTACCACAGTTTTAGGGTAATTTCTAGGCATACATATATGCAATGAATGATGTCAATGAATGATGACACTCCTACATTCAAATTGCAACCATACCCCCCACAAAATCACCCTGGGTTGAATGAAAAATCATTCACACCACGGCGTGGTGTGGTTGGTATATACGGTTGCAATTTGAATTTCGGAGGTATTCACCTCCAATTAAAACCATCTGTCGGCACCTGTTGGCAATAATGCCTGTAATGGGTTTCATGACTGCCAGTATGGCACCGTGACACGTTATCGATTGAGCTAATGGTTCTTATATACGGTATATGGTTTTGAATATAATATGTAGGTAAGCTAATAACAGGTGTGATGACATCAATGGATTGATCACAAGCCACAACCGAATCCATATACCTTTGTGTATGAAAACCGAATACTTAAAAGAAACAATAAAAATACAATTATTTTGTAAAACACTAAATATTTTATTCGTTTTCTTAAAATAATTGTATTTACACTGAGCTAACGGTTCTTATAATATATAGGTAAGCTAATACAATCCATAGCGAACAGATGTTGTACAATGAATTATGTCAATGGATCGATCACAAACCAAAACTGACTAAATGAAAGAATCCATATATCTTTGTGTATGAAACAAAACCGAATACTTGAAAGAAAAGATCAAAAAAATACAATTATTTGTAAAACACTACATATTTTGTTTGTTTTCTTACAAAATATATTATATTACCATTGAGTCAAACATGAACAGATGTGATGTACGTCAAACGCATGTGAATTATAAATGCCACAATTGCATTATTTTTAATCTATATACTTTACTTACTGACAATATTAAAGCAGAGCTGAACGTTTGTAAACACTGCTTATTTGATTCGTTTTCAGATAATTACACTAACTGTTTTTACAGGTATAATGTGTAAATCAATAACGAAGATGTGTTACATGCGTCGGTAACTGTAGACAACCGATCAAAACTAGCTCAGGCTGACTGTACCTGTATAGGACAGAATCTATATATCCTTGTTGTACTTACTGACAATATTGAAGCAGAACCGAATACTTGAAAGAAAAAAAAAAGAATACAATTGTTTATGACCACTGCATATTTAATTTGTTTTCTTAATTGATTATCTCCTTTGAGAATTATGATAATTATAACAGCCAATCGGAAATCAGATGACACAGTGTTTCAAAAAAAACCTATTGAGATCTGTAACTCTTTCATAAGGCGTAATATACCCAGACGAGTTATTTCCCTTAATACCAAATAGTATAAAACATGATTAGGCATACGAAAACAGAATTTTTTGTCCATTTCTTTTGGAAAACGCTAAATGCTGTTTACGTTCTGCAACGCGTCGTACTGAGGGCATACAAATATCAAAATATCTACCGGCGCTATTCATAGACTGAAATACTATTTCTTCATTAGTTACTGTATTAAATGATTTTACGGGTCTTTTCCCAATTGTAAAGTACCATTTTTCCCAGATGTAGTAGTCTCACTCTGTGTAACAACTATTAAATTATCCAATTTGTTATTCCGAGGATTGGAATCAATATGATCGATAACAAAACCATCCCTGATCAATCCATGGAAAGACTCGTATGTGATTCTATGATTAAGATAAGTTTTCCCTCCAGCACCAAACTTCAAATACCCCCAACCATTGTCAGAACCAACTGGCTTCTTCAGTCTTCAGTGTCTAACAATACCATCACGAGACGCTTCATAATCGCTAATCATGGGATGTGTTCGGTATTCTCGATTCATTTATGTACTAAACACTATTTGTCTAATTAATTAATTGCTTGAAGTATCACTTAAGAATCTTCCATTGTAGTCTTGGGGTGTTCTTATGATTTTGACTCAGTCAGAGGTAGATTCATTGATGGAATTCTTAGTTTGTTTATCATAATAGCGCTTTAGCTAACTGTATCTCTTACCACCGCAACTGAGACACGATTGTGATTTTCCTCTCACCCCTACCCCACATTTTATAAATGGAATTGGGCCAAGGCTTCCGTTGCGAACGCTTTGCATATGATACCCATAGAACTCCTTTCTGCATGATTTGTTACACGGGGTTACTGATCCAATCATAAGCCATTTGCAATCATTCATTATACAGTCCTACCAGTTTATCTCGACATCCTCGGGCCCCAGGAAATATTGTTGAGATAAGCGGATGTCGAGATAAGTGTTTGGGGGGGGGGGTCTGCAAAAAAAAAAAATTTAAATTCTTCAGTAAGGGGTAACCGGTCATCAGTGAGTAGTATTTACATTTTGAAAAAAGACAATGTAAATTTTTAGTATGTGGGGACAAAACTAAAGTGAAATACACTTGTATATTGACAAATAACATTTTGGTTACCTTTGTGTAATAAAGTCCACAATAAAATATTGCATCGGTCAAATCCTGATATGAAAAACATGAGAGATTCAATGTCAGCATTAGCACGTGTTTGTCTAGTTGTTAGTTGCATGCTTCAAGTGCATGTACTTAAATCAGCCTAGATATCGGTCAGTCTGTTCCCATGTTATTGAGGGTAACAAGGGGATATCACAGGGAAATGAAAAACTGTCAACAGTACATGTATTCTCCACAAATACTTTTGTATCCGATGTTATGATGAACATTAAAGCGACTGCACCAACCACTTGTTGCAGCGAAGTTCTTCACACTAAGCTTTTTCGATAATGCTTAATTGAACCGTGAACCGTTTAGATGCTTCCTCCACGTCTTCAAATGTACCAGTCTTGCTTCTTCCTTAGGGGAGCGCAATTACCTTCAACTTGTTCTTTTTTTATAGATTCTGCAGCTTTCATCCTTCCTGGACGTGTTAATTTTAAATGAAAAAATTTCACAGACCTCTTTGCGAGATGTTCATCCCGTAACTTCATTAACAGCCAGATATTTAGTTTCCAAAGACTGTAAATTTAATTTGCCTTTTACCCTTCTGTCGGTAGCCATCGTAAATGTAAATAAAATTAAAAACAAAACTTTCACAGCGAAAATCACCGATCACTTTCAAAGGTCTCGGAAACGTGTAATCCGTATTTTCACGCAATTTTATATATGGGATTCAGAAAATCACGTATACAGGAGTCCTCTGTACGCATCAATTTCCAGGACGGCAAATTTCAGGGCTTGCTAGTCCTGCTTCGACCACATGTTGATTGGGAAATTGTGTTCATCAATTGATCCTTTTCGCTGTGCTGATATATTTACAATCAGAAAATTCAGTGGTTGAAAGACCCACAGATGTACATGCTGTCATTGTAAGAGTACATTTGAATAACATGATTCACAAGCTAGGCCGTAAGATCAAAGACTTAACTAGCTGGAGAGTGGTGAGAAAACATACTGCTATGGGTTTGTTTTTTTCATCCGACCGCGACATTAAAGCCTGGCGGCAAGATCAACTAATTGTTGAACAAAGTATTGGTCTTAATTGGCAGCTTGTCTACATAAACGTTTTGAAAACAAAGGATTTGTTCAAGCTGGGACCAAGGGCTTCTGTCGACATATACGTTTTTCTTTTATCTCAACGTCGACATAGGCATGACAATTTGATAGTAATAGTTGACCATGGGACCGGGACATTGCTTTTTGTCGACATAGGCGGCTTGTCGAGATAAGCGATGTCGATATAAACAGGT
This sequence comes from Unio delphinus, assembly GCA_029339505.1. NCBI lineage: Eukaryota > Metazoa > Mollusca > Bivalvia > Unionida > Unionidae > Unio > Unio delphinus. Next base: position 11,010,304 of record JAQISU010000306.1, read on the forward strand.
AGGACTATATAATAAATTCTCTATTTAAATACTTGTTTTAATTATAATATGAAGGAGTTCAAGAGATTATCGAAAATTAAGCCCTGGAAAAATTCTAAATTCAATCTCGATAGTCTCCGTAGCACCAAAGAATCTAATAGGTGATAGAAACATGATAAGTAAAATTCATGATTGTTTTAATGAATTCAAGCGTGATGGAGCATCTCATTGTTGGTCAATATTTCAAATTGATGGTAGCGTTGATGCTACCATGAACGATAAAAAAGCAGCAGTGATAATCTTACATCTTGGGCAAAAAGGTATTTTTTTAGAATAAAATTTATTATCCATTCAGACACTGGAGATTGGATTATCAGAGCTAAATTTGAACCCATCTTGAAGGATAAAAGAACTGTCACTGTGAGTCAAGATTCTAAACCAGGAATTCTGACTGGAATTGAGAAACCGTATTACGAAAGATCTTATCCTGTAACAGCAGTTGTTTATGGGATATATCCGCTAAATGATAAACCGAGTATTGAAAAACTAAAACCCATGAAACTATCATCGCTGAATTGTGTGGCAGAATGAATAATAGAACACTTCACAAATGCGTTGCGTGGAAACAAATTGACTAATCTAAGACGCAAAAAAAAAAAAAAACGATTGGGGACTAACAGTAAAGGAACAAGGGACAACAATTCAGGATATAAATAAATTAGAAACATTAAGATTCCTAATATCGGTAATGACAATAACCGGTGAAGTATTATACGAATCAAAATATAAATCAAATGGAGCTCCAATCAAAATTATTGACCATGATGAACACGCATGGACACCTGCGGTAACAATATTTCCACGGGATAGAACCATAAAATATATACCCGCAGAGCTCTCTGGAGAAGAGAAATTATTTGATTTTATTCACCAACTTAGTATATCCTGTGTCAATGTGGTTACTTAACTCCGAGGGTGGATTCGATCAATTTGTAAGACCCAATGGAGAATTATACCGCACTGAGACCATCCATGAGGCGATTAAAAAACTAGCTAATAGTTTCTCGAAGAGTTTTGATGACGAACAATTACTAAGAAACTGTTTTATAATTCCGTCGGTTGGACCTCATTTTGTGAGAAAGAGAAACATATGGAAACCAACAAAAGCTAAATTTATAACATACATCAAATCAAGTTGTATAGAATTTAACCACGGCGGGTTATGGAATAATAAATATGACCGTGAAAGTATTATTTCAGTTGATATAGTCGTGTGTTATACGGTGAGTTTTCTCGGGTACGGAGAATGCACTAAATACTTCAAGCGATTTGGACATCCCACCCACGAGATGGCCCATGTTGCTATTAATGGGCCACTGCCTGATTTTGATTTAACCGGTTCGCTCATGTGGTATCATTTGAATTGGCTACAGGACTTCATCCGTGCTGTTATGTTTGGATTGGTAGACATATCTGAAAAACACTGGATGCCAATACTGCTGTTACGGTATATGATTGATTGTAGAATGCTGATATCACTGATTGTCAGTGAAGCGATTATATCCTATCGAGCTCAGACTGAAGTCTGGTTACCACAACCCAATCTAGATAGTATAATCAGCGAACAATGAAAACAGTTTCCCGATCTTGATGAAGAAAATATCGAGAAATGGTCCAAACAGTTATTTGAAGTTAGGAATAAAGACGCAAAGAATCTTGGTAGAAGAATAATTGGTAAATTTACTCAAGGTGGAAAATACGACAATATAAGATATTCTTCACGATTGATTATAGATAGCGTTGAGTACGATTTTATAATCGCGGATGGAACATCTAAGGGTATATATGTCAATCGTAAAGACGCTTTCTTGTCCGATGGAACAAAATTTGGTACAATTGTTACTTACACAGACGGAGAAAATCTTCAGTATACACATTTGAGGGCGTCTATGCTAGCTTATGCTTCTATCAATTTATTTTCGATGATAAATAGATTTCCTGACACCACAGTTAGAGTGGCCACTGATTCATTTTATATAGATGCGAAACATCGAGAAGCAGTGGCTGAATTCACTAATTCTGACGAGAGTTGGGGATCATGGAGAATTAAGCGGGAAATACTGTGTGACTATTCCACATTAGCAGATGTTACGATTGAAGATAAATATTTGAAAAATAATCAGATATCAGAACTATCTAATGCACCGCAAATATCTGATCCAATATGTAGATATAAAACCAGCTACCTAAACGGCTGTGGCAGGTCAGGAAAGACGACTCGTGCGATTGACTTATTTAGTGGGAAATCAAATATGATTGTGTTAACACAAACACACAGACTCGCCAGAGAGATGAAACAACGAGGGGTAAATGCTTGTACTTATCACAGTTTCTTTCGATGGAAAGGTGACGAATGGAGTCCTGAATGAATGGGTGAAAAATACATTCCTGAAGTCATTATTTGGGATGAGATATGCACGGTGTCGTTAGATGTATTACAAAAATTTCTTGATTGGTTATTGTTAGCGAATACAAAAGTTATAATGTTTTTGTTTTTGTTTTTTTATGGTTTAACGCCATTTTTCAGCACAATATATAGGCTATACATGGCGGCCAGTATTAGTGGTGGAGGAAGAAACCGGAAAAAGCCCGGAAAGAACCACCGACCCACGAGAAGCTACTGGCAAGCTTTCTCACTTTACTACATTAGCCGAATCTTAGACTCGAACCCACGCAGACAGAGGTGAGATGGCAGTGGTCCGTAACGGACAGCGCTTTAGACCACTCAGCCACTCGGGGCCCCAAAGTTATAATGTGCGGCGATCATGGCCATCCACCACCATTTGTCGTTTTATCGCCACATGATTGGCTAAAGAATTTTGTAGACTACTATGAAGAAATTAACACAGATCATAGAGCACTTTACAACTGGATAGAATCCAATGTGAGATAGCGCGTGAAATAATTTCAGAAACCCTATTAAAAGATGAAGTTATTTGAATTGCATAAAGAAAAATTTGCAATACTTAAGTACTGTTGTGTTATAGGCCTTCGAATACACAAAAACAGAATGTTGATAGTCCAGGACAGCGTGAAAAGCAGAATTTATTGTTAAATGTTATTGCGTTGGTTTTTTATCAGTGTCGTCGAAGATGCATTACGTGCTAATAAATCCCCATGGACGCTAGGTTACGCAGCGACGATACATTCTTCACAGGGATTGACTATATCAGATATGATTGTTTGGATGGTGGATAATCACATCGAGTGGTCAAATTTAGTTTATCTCGCAGTGTCCAGAGTACGAAGAATAAATCAGCTTCGAAGAGTTGTTTTAGATGATAACGACACTACAATAAGTGATATTGTCAGTGTTGACAGAGTCAAGGACATAATCAGAAAAAAACTGGTTATAAACAGCAGGACAAAAAAAATAACAGAATTTGATATTGATGCTTAATTAATAATTGCGCCGAAGCAACAACAGAATAATCACTGCGGGAGTTGTGATTGTATAATGTGCTGGTCGGATAAAGATCCTCAACAATTTACCGTAGACAGAAAAAATAGCAGCGTTGGTCATACAAGAGATAATGTGATGCTGACTTGTCTTGAGTGCAACAGATGAAGAGGTGCTAGTTAACACCACACGGCGATAATTGAGTATCCTCGGGTATCACATGTAGTTGTTCATGAGTAAATCCTCGCTGAGGAGCGGTCAATAGATTGCTGGTCTACCCATAGATCGTGTTATAGTAGATATTTATGCGCGGTAACACTCCAAATAGGATCAGTAGCTCTTTTTTTTACCACCTTCGAGTTCTCCTGTTTCATATAAATACCTAACAGTGACATCACTGAGTATTGGTTGTTTTGAAAAATCATTTTGTGGTTTTACTGGTATATACTTCTTTTTAATCGCGTTGTTAGGTTTCATATTAATTGTTCAAGTAACCTCATTATTTAGCGCAGTAATTAAACCTGGTAATCTCTTGACCCATTCACGAGATTATTTATCCTGAATAAATTCCTTCGCATATTGATATCCAAATAACTGCTCAGCAAGTGTACGATTAAATCGTTCAACAATTGCCTGATCGCGATGTAATGCAGTATGTCCTCGTCGTATGGTGACATTATGATGCTTCATTGTTGATAACATCGCACCCTGAAATTCCTTGCCAGGATCAACTTGTAATAGATTTCGCCAGCGCAGAGGACCCCTTCGATAAATCCTTTCAAATGCAGAAGCCACTTCAGTTGATGATTTTGTCTTTAGCGGTTCTGCTTGTTTGTATCGACTCGCAACATCAACTACAGTTAGCGCGTATTTGTAACCACCATCATGTGGCAGAAATAATAAATCAGCTTGATGAACTTCATTAGGAGCGGTCACATCAAAATGCGAGTAGTTAATTTGTTAAGGTCACGGTAGATAAATTTGCCATATCGCCTGTTTAGATAACCAATCCGCTGCAGTGCTATTTTTCACCTTCGCGGCACTAGCGAGTTTACCGATTGCTGCTTTGCCCCTCCAGTATCCTTTTGGAGAATAATAAATAGATTCCATGTTGTTATTAATTACCGGCACCTAACATCAATTTACCTTTCATAGCTGATTTTACTAACCATGACTGCTCCGGTGGCCTAGTGGTTAGAGCGTCCACCGCGGAAGCGGAAGGTCATGGGTTCGATCCCCGGCCGAGTCATACCAAAGACTTACAAAAATGGTACTAACAGCTGCCTCGCTTGACGCTCAGCATTAAGAGGTTAGTGTTAGGACTGGTCGGCCTGGTGTCAGGATAATGTGACTGGGTGGGACATCATGCTACATGTCTGTGGCATGATGCCCCAGTGGTAGACATCACTATAAACTGCCTCACTGCAGACATTGTAGCGATATGACTGAAAAATTGTTAAAGCTACATTAAAAAATACTAATCAAACAAACAAAGAAACAATCCATGAAGCCAACTTTTCTTTGAAGGATTTATCAGTGATAGAATCCAATGCATGAATTAATTTTACATCTGCGAGATGTCTGTGTTGCAGATTGCTGCTTTTACAAGCAACATCATGAGCATGACACGCTTTATAAATGGCGTTTTTTGGATATTCACCCAATCGGGGTTGGTTATGATTATCGAGTCTGATATCGAGTCTCGTCCCGGGTCCACAATAACTATAGCCTGGAAGGTGTTTTTCACCTGGATACTTTGCCGATGGTGTTCCGGGGAGTTTAGTTAGCTTGGCTGCAAGATCACCTCCTCGTTTTTTTCAAAAATCCTTAGAAACAAATCTAAATTTCTTTGTACTGCATTGTACACACTTACCAGAAAGTGCTGATCTGTTATTGCTAGTTGCAATGGTAGTCAAATCATCTGTACCAGTATGCTTCTTACATTTCACACAATATAGATCCATAATATATTTATAATAACATGAATGTAAATGATTATTCAGCAACCCGACGACTGGAACCTATTAAACACCATGCTATGTTGCTGAATTCAACTAGAATGATTATAATCGGACCATCTGGAAGTGGCAAGACACAATTGTCACTTAATTTAATAACGAGATGGATGAGATGGGACAAGTTGTATTTGATAGCTCCAAGTCTAGATGATCAACGATGTTACAATGTATTAAAAGATTTTAACAACAAAGCGGTAGAAGAATCTGCCGGCGAGGGCATTATTGAGTTAATAACTGATATCGATGAAGCACCGAGCATTGATGACATTGATGGAGATATAAACAATTTAGTCATATATGATGATATCATGTTAGACAATCAAAAGAATCCCGCTAGGATATTTTCCAGAGGTAGGCATAAAAGAACTGACGTGATATGTCACTCAACGATATACATAAATACCAAAAGTAATCAGAGATAACTGCAATATTCTTGCCGTATTCAGCGGAGTTGATCCACATACTCTTACAAATATTTGGCAAACTTGGTGCAGCAGTGATATGAATCATAATCTCTTTAGAAATTTCTTTAATTGAGCTCAGTCAATCCCACATGGATTTGTGACGATAAATTTATCAGATCCTCGGACGTGATATCGTGTTGGACTTGATAAAATATTCGGTTAAAATCATTTACTGAATCTCGTAAAAGAATTGTTATCCCCATAGCAGCAGAGGGGGCGGCGACAAGGACAATGGCATCTTCTGTTTTGCCAAATGAAACCTTACGAGGAAGCCTTAAAGTTTACCAAATAGACCTTTCTATTAAGTATTTACTAGGAAGCCTTGGTTTGTCAAATAGACCTTTCTATTAAATATTAACGAGAAGGAAGCCTCGTCAACGCCTAAAACGTTTGTCGGATTCGCCCCCTCTGCTGCTACTTGAGAATCAAACACAAAATTTGTTCTCTATGCTACGTTTCACTGATTGATTCCAGCCCAACATACCTATCTAGCCTCATACATATGAACACTCCAGCAAGATACTTATGCTCGTCTTCTGACAATCATATTCTCACTCAGAGTTCGTACAGTCTTTGAAGGTCTTTGAGAGTTTGGGAAAAATGAGGTATCATTTTCAAGGCCATGAAACTTTGTGAAAATCGAGCATTTTACCCTGAGGTCTTTAAAAGTTTTTGAACATTGAAATAAACCATAAAAATTTTAATTTCTTTCCAGAATCACAAATAAAATTATCCGAGGGTGTTAGATTCAGATGTAATCTATTTATCCTGGTTTCTTTCTTTTGATGACCCGTTCAGTTTCATTGCCGCCGCAATAACAAAAGGGGCTTTGTTTGGCCATCCAAAGTTGGCCTTGACGGTGACATTAATAACACATGCACTCTTCATCAAAGGAAGACGGCTACACACTTCATCAAAGGAACTCACAAATAAAATTGCATTAGGTCATTAGCTTCGGATGTATCTGGTTTTCCTGGCTTCTTTCATTTCACGTTCTATATGATTGGACGAGTCCATCAGTTTTGGCAAATCACAATGTTCATTACACTGATTCAAAATTTGTTCAGTCGATTTATATCTTCAATGTATGCTGTATTAAAATCAAAATAACCATGGAAATGACTAGTTAAAACCCAACACCTCTGAAGGTGGAAACGTGAAATGAGTAGTCAATCAGATGATGCTAATTTAAAAAAAACTAGATGGAAGAAAAAATTAGTTTTGCTGACACTTCAAAGAAGCAGCAGAGGGGGCAAATCGGACAACTTTTTATAGGCTTTTATTCGGTAAACTAAGGCTTCCTCGTAAATTGTTAAAAAAAAAAAGCTTCTTTTTGGCAAAACAGAATAATAAAGAAAAGGACGCCAATGTCGTTGTCTCGCCCCCTCTGCTGCTATGGGGTTAACAAGATTTTTTTACGATGAAATTGTAAACAATTTGGGATTTCACAGACTAATTTGTAAAACCTCACCTCGTAAATCAATCAGATTATTGGACTGGTCGGTGAGTTTAAGATTAATTTTCGTTAACGAATCATTATTACATCTCATTTAGACTGGATTAGTTGGATCTTCAATGATTAGAAATCCTGGAGGAGCTGTTGGTGCAAAAGAATATCAAATTTATCCCTGCTGAGCTTGATTTGATCGCTCGAGATATATTTGATAGCTTCCTACAATAACGTTACATACTAAATTGAATGCAATCACTGAGGATATATTTACGTTGAACGGCGTGATATGCCTACCACCACCATCTGGGTCATTATTATGTCTAAGGATTGTTGTTTGTGATTTCCGTTTGGCGAGTATCAGAGAAACTTTTTCTTGAATAAGATCGTTAACAGATTTTTTTAGTTGCGTTATACCCAACAAAATTCGGTAGATCGGCGTCTGTTATATTGTAACCGGTTAGAAATTTTTGTTTATCTCCGTTCTTACCATTAATTATTACTTGAATTATTCTTGTGTTGATATATTCCATGTCAGATACAAGTTGATTTAATATCTCTACATATTTTATGATGTCATCACGTGGTTTTGTTATATCAGAGAGATGCTCTTGGAAGCCCCGTCGTAGTCGTTCTTGTTGTATTCTATGTAATCAATTAATCTCTTTCAAATAATCAATGATGTTATTTAACGTGAATACAATTGCAGTCAGTGAACTAGGAGTTTTCTCAACACCAAGTTCCCATTGCATGATATTGTTATCAAGAAATGTGAATCTATCAGTTAATTTTGTATTTTTTATATCGATTAATTAATTTCGATATGATGGGTTGATTTCATGATATGATTGTTTATCCGTGGGGTTCGGGTATTTGATAAGATGTCCGAAGTGGGATTTCAGGCCAGCACAGTTTTGTTCTTATAGAACTCTGATAGATATCTACGGCATACCCGGGCGAGTTTATCTCAATGGCAGATGATAACGTCGGCTTGTGAACTGTTATAGCGATTTTCGGTTCATTTCCAGTAATAGATTTTATTCTGCATTGTAATTCATTATTGATTTGTTCTATTTGGTATGACCCAGATGGTAGCGAAACAACGTTCCAGTCTGGAGTTCCGTCTTGTTTACTCTTATATGTGAACACCAAAGAATTTTTCGGTTGTTGACCACCAAATGCTAGCGACCTAATATTAGGCCAACTATGGTATACTTATAGTTTTGCTAGTGCTATCTCCTTCACGGGAATTGGATTAGGGAAATTCACACTGAATTCAGGATTGGTTGATGTTATTGATATCATGCTTGTTTTCACCGGGGTTGTGTTCTCCACTATTCATTGAAGTAGTTCTTGCGGAGTTGTCATTGTTATTATCATTGTCCTTTTCTAATTTCGACATCGCGGAATCATAAATACGTACCATTGCTGAAAACTCACTATCTGATATTAATAATTAATGTGTCATCGAGTGATGATGATATCATCGATGATAATTGCGAGTATGTGGTTGACACAACATGAAATTTAACTACGTAGTCGCGCAGTTTACGCTGGCTGCATGATATTTTTTTTTATTATTGAAATAATTCCTGCGATTGTTGTCACCGCTGATATACAAATTGGAACAGCTATCGGGGCAATCATTGTTACAGAGGAGAGTATTATACCAGCTCCGGTGATTACGCCGGCCACCGAGTATACGGTAACATCAACTGCTGTGATACTTTGTCGGTATGTTTTTTATTTTTGTTTGGTACTCCTCAGTGAGTGTTTTGAGTTTAGTTTGAAATTCTCTAACCTGATCATAGCGATACTGCTGTGATGACATTTTATTTATTACAATGGATTTCAATATAGTTGTTTACTTAAATCCGCTACAAATTCCACATACCATGGTACTGAAACCCTAGCTAAATTATCATCAGTGGATTTTATCATGAATTGTTCAGTTGTATCCTTGTTGATGATCGTTGATATCGTATTGTTGATCCCAGATGAACTCTACGATGATATATTAAATTGAGTCGGTGTCACTAGTGTTAATTGATAAATACCCTTGACGGTCGCAGTGATATGTAAAATGTTGTTTGTAGGTGTCAACGCAAATGATCCGTGTTGAATCGTGTACACGATATTGTTATTATTTTCCTTCGTGTGAGCAATGTTTATTTTTTCAATGATTTCTATCATCCTCTTTGCATCATTTTTGATTGCTTCGATGAATATTTCCATATCTTAGCAAACAACTTCTATTCGCTGATTAATTGCTGTTATTTCATTGAGTTTTGTGATAATATCAGCGAGATCTATTTTAATATCATCGGGTTTCACGTCTTTACCAAAAAATTCATCGACGGCATGATCAGTCTTTTTAAAAATTTTACGTATATTACCAAATTGAACTACATGAGTGTCATACTCAGATCTCAATTTTGCTAAATTATCGATAGCGGTTTTTACATGTATGATATGCAACTCGGGTTGCGAACGTGGAACCCCAAAAAAATTATTTATCGGGGTTTCGATGCTATTAATTATATCCTGCTGGAGCTGATTAAATTTAATTATATGATTATTGTAGTCTGATTGTAGTTTTTGTTGGGCATCCACAATAGTTCAAACAAGTACACCTGGTCTGAGTTTACCTTGATCGGAAAATACCGCGATAACATTTTCTGTTGCACCGCATTGTTTAACTAAAATATCATCAAGGGAAACATTACTCGTTTTCAGTTTAACCTGATGATCTTGAAATACAACTATCTCATTAGGATCAACACTTGCTAAGTTCAACGTTTCGCCTATTTCATCTTCGATTATTTTTTTTGTATCACCGGTTGCAGTGCCACCGGGTTTGGACTTCTTCGACGGTGATAGAGGTCATCCCCAAATATCAGTCATATTATTCTATATAATTTCTCTAAAAAATCATCGTTGACGACTCCGTCGTTGCCAGCGACTACTTGTGTATTCATTCACGACTCGATGAGGAGGTTTTCCAGATGATGAAATAGCGTCAAGGACATTTAATACTTCGTTGCCGCATTTTGGTGGGTCATTCATTTGTTGTGTTGGTAGCGTAGAATACCAATGAGGGGTGTTTAAGCGGTTTATATAATTCATAAATTCCCACGGCGGCGCTAATCCATATGAATCGAAATAGACAACTACACGCGGATCAATCGCGTATGCAACCCAGTGAGTACCAGGTCTGGTGCTGTTATCAAGATTAATGATACCGGTTTCAACGCTGTTTGGTTGTGCCGGCAACTGATCTTTCATAAAGACATAAATTTTTTAGCAGCATCGACTAAATCAAAATTTGACATTGGAACTATCGGTGTTAATAAACCGGTCCAAGTCTCAGGCTGCTTACTTCGTACCATGAATACGGGATTCCTGGTAGTCTTAGACCTTTTCCACGTTTCTTTTTTTATACCCGCTTCCAGCTGCTTTCTTTAGTGCCGTCCCTGCCGCGGTACCAACGGCTCCTAACGCCGCCACTTTAGCTACCGCTGGGGCCGCTGCCACAATAAACACTTGAATCGCAGCTAACAACGGGAATATACCACCTGATTTTATCATGTTTTTTATCGCGGCTGCAGAGAGTTTAACCTGGACACCTTTTTTATCGTTGAGTGCGTCATTGAAATGTTTTAACTGACGAGTTATCAGTGACAATTTATTCGCCCCTCCAGTCATCTGATTGGGTTTCAGCGTTATTGTGGTTCCGCATTTTTTATCTGATTCCGATTCCGATTGCAATTTCTTGATTTGACCAGGAGTCAACGTGACACTGATAACACTATATGACATTATACAATAACAGATTGATCTAATTGTTACATATTTTCCACTGGTGCATCGAATACTCTCATTCGTCCACCAACACCTTCGAGAAGCATTGATTTATCGCTGAGAATGACAGCAACCGCAATATAATTCGGGATAAGGACAACACCCGCTGCATTAGTTGGACGGGCTACACGAGCTCTAAAGTGTATATCAAGGACGGATTGTCTTGTTAAATCAAAATGTTCCAATGAAAAGTAATAAATCGGATAAAGGGCACTTAAATCGTGTTGTGATATTTGTAGACCGGTATCCACATTTTGACCGCGCCCCAAATATGACAATAGACCATGATACACATGCGCAATATGGTTGTGATCGTAATCAAGTGGTTGTGATCGTAGTCAAGTTGTATATCTTCGGATGGTTCCTGCTGGCCATTTATTCTCAGCAAGACTTCTTTATACCCAAGTTGATCAAATATCATATGGCTATGTGTTTGTTTGTCTAATCGTGTTATATCCTGTAACGCAATAACTATATGACGCGGAGCTGAAACACCTTGTTTTGATGCCATGTTCCATCAACGCTATCCTGTTTAGTATCCGTTGTTACTGTTAGCCAACTCAACAATGACTTTCCTCCTTGATCCATAAATGATAGTAATCGTTCTTCTGCTGTGATTGATGGAGTCATTACTGGCATCCACAATGATAGTTTTGTTAAAACGACCTTACCAGCATCATCATCTCCATGTAATGGATCTGGATTCGCTGGAATCCTCCAAATTGCATTATGGTCAGTACCCTTTCGCACGAATGCTACTGAATGCTTCGCTCCATTGATAACTTTTTGGACATTTCTGCAGAATTCAAATATATGATGTAGTGGAATCGCGCATGAAAATGATCTACGCACTCCACGTAACATTGACATACTCACTTGCAGCTCCTAGGTTGTAGTTGGGATCATGGTTTTTATTCATATCCTCGACTTCATCATTATTAATGGGATTAGCAGCACGATTCTTTGGTTGTCTGAAAATAAACAGAATTTTTCCAGTAGTATCCTTACCATCCTTTGCAAACATCATAATAGGACCTGCCAATCTTGTATAATCGTTGGAATATCTTGCTAGTCCTATTATTGTTGTGGCAACATCAACTTCACGTTCTATCGATTCAATCTCTCTTCCATCAATGAGATATCTTGCACTTTCAAATAGCGCCATGATACCATTATTAACAAAACCGACTTGAGCATCAAGTGGATATGCTGTATCATTAGATCGTAAAAGCTCTCCTTCTACTTCTATGAACGCTTCACACGATAGAAAGTATTTACTGGTATCATGGACTTGAAGTTCAATTCTTGAATGAAGATCAGGTTGTTCTGCGTGATAGGAATAGTATTGATAATCGCGTACATAATCATCCTTGAGCACTGGGGCATCCATATCAAACGCTGTATCAGGTGACCGTTTGAACATTTTATGATATATTCGTTGATCTAAATCATCGTCGTCGACCACGTCGTGTTTTTTTTTAAGCCACTTCCTGCTATCATATTTGTGATATTATCTTGGTTGCTGGCTGTCAATGATGGAGTTGTCAACGAAGTTGTCAATGATGCTAATTTTTTATCTACTGCGTTATTTATTATTTTACTAATATTCGCAGGCATCACCGTTGTAGATAGTAGAGGTCCCACTGACGCTGGTAGTTTCCTTCGCCGCTGAACTAACGCTGTTAGTTTATCCTTCGCTGCTGAAAATGCCTTCCTGGCAAGATCTCCAACGGCACTAATACCCTTATCACGAATAACATCAATGGCTTTCATCGATAATTGTTTTGCTTGCGGTGTCACTTTTGGAGCCATTCTTGCAAATAACCTGCAATGTTATCACTGAGAACATCACCATAGTACACTTTGTAAACAGGTAGTCGTGAGTTTACTATGTAGATGCTGGTTGTTTTATCATGGTTGTAGTGTATGATCATTCTTATTTAAATGATATTTATCTAATAGCAAAATTTGAAAATTTTTCGATGAAGTCATCAAATTAATCACTGTGGTTACCATGATGCTCGACTAACTCGTCAATAAAATCTCGATATGTTTCAATGTTCATGATGCCACCTTGAAATAACCACCTGCAGATATCAGCTGCTTCATTAATTATTTCCGTTGAGTTATTTCCAGCTCGTTTCCCTCCAATGAGTACTTCTAATCATGCTTATCGCTGAGAATATTACCAGAACAACTAACTAGACCACTACCTGATACACCACTTGGACCGCTCTGAGAAAATCCATCCCCACTACTAAAACTGGTTGCGCCCTGTGCATCATCATCATCATCATCTCGATCAGATGGTATATACAATGGTTCAGGTTGTAGTTGTTGAGGTTCTTCTTGTTTTTTTCGTCTTAGTGTTTGTTTTGGTGTTAGGTGCTTTCTTTCTTGTTGTCGTTCTTCTATTTGTCGTTGTCGTTCTTCTATTTGTTGGTTATTATAATCGCTGATTCCTTTTTTAAATTCTTTATACCCTATCTCACTCTTATCAAAGTGATCAATATTTTTGTTTATTTTATACAACCAATTATACCAACTATCACGTGATATTATATCATCTTTATACTCACCTGCTAAAAACTCTGTTTTTTTTAATGATAGCTGTTAGCAGCAAAATCACCAAAGGCGTGATAATCCTTTTGTTTTAATAATTGAAATTGTTTTATTAGTGCTCTAGCCCCCTCATTAAATTTATTCACTAAAGAAACACCGGCTTTTTTTTAGCAGCATCCTGTAGTTGTTTGTATTCAGCTGTTTCAACAAAGGAAGTATACCCTTTTTTCTATCCAGTTCGTCAACAGTCTGTCCCAAAATAACTCTCGGTGGTGGCAGTGATGGGTTTAAACAATTGTTTTGTATCAGCAGTAAAATCGGACGGAAGACTCTGTCTAGCTTGTAGTTTATATCTGACAGAGCCGCATACGGGTATATACTTTTGAATCGCAGAGAGTCTCTCACGCGCCAGTTTGGTTGTTAATGCTTCGTTGGTCATTATTAAATCGTAAACAATTTTCCAATTTGAATCTGAAAATTAAAGATTTTCCAGAGATTTCAATCTAAATTTAATGACGAAGTCACTATAATAAGAAAAAAAAAAAACGTTGATTCATTTAGAGAGAATCGACCATTTGACCCGACTGATACCAGCAATGATTTTTGGTCATTGTGGGTCACTTTTTGGTCATTGTTGACACTGTTGGATGAAAAAATCGCTGAAAAGTTGATTTTCTCTAATTGAATTCCGGGGGGTTTTACCCTCAAAAATGTATAAAAACCATCAAAAATCTATGAAAAATGCATCAAAAACCCTCAAGAATGCATCAAAATAAAAAAAAATATTTTACTATAACTTCCTTATAGTACGCGTTCATTGATAAACCCTAGTATAGGATTTCAAAGTCGCTATTGACTAAACCGCTTTTACAAATTTTGTTCTAGTTGAACGCACATACCTGTCCATTGTATACTCCAACGTCTGTTCGACAGGTATTTATACATGTCGATGTAGTGCTTGTATTCATACCTGTTCAAGAGACGCACATTAAAGCATTGTATAAACGCTTAGTAGGCTCATTTCTGTATCAGGACATAGTCGGGGGTAGGGTAAAATGGCAAACACAGATATGTTTTTAAGTTTTTTCTAAGTAATTTCAAGTGATTTCAAGTGAGAATTTTTTACTTGGCCGAAGGGAGATTTTCGTTTTGTTGGATTAATGTTTTAATCTCCCTAATATTTTAATTAAGTGCGTTTCAATTCGTATTGCTGCCCCAATCGTCTTCTGATCTCTTCTACAACAGTGAATAACGGGACAAATTTACTGACATCATTACATAATGCAAGAGAGTCACGAATATAATTCTGGATTCGTTTAATGAAGGCATATTGTTTTGGTAAGACATATTTGTTAATTATTGCGCTGAATTCTATATCTTCAAAGTCTGAATTAATTTGTTCACAGTTTAAACTATGTGATAATTGAAATCCTTGACTTTTCAAATTTGAAATCTCAGTTCCCCTTCGATAAATCCTTTCAAACGCAGAAGCCTCTTCAGTTGATGAGTAGTTGAGTAGTTGATTTGTTTAGGCGACAGTAGATAAATCTGTCATATCACCTGTTTAGATAACCAATCCGCTGCAGTGGTATTTTTCACCTTCGTGGCGCTAGCGAGTTTACCGATTGCTGCTTTACCCCTCCAGTATCCTTTTGGAGAATAATAAATAGATTCCATGTTGTTATTAATTACCGGCACCAAACATCAATTTACCTTTCATTGCCGATTTTACTAACCATGAAGCCAACTTTTCTTTGAAGGATTTATCAATAATAGAATTCAACGTGTGGATTAATTTAAAAGATACTAACGAGAGAGCAAAATTGAAAACCAGCGAAGACTAGATTGAATTTATAACCGATATCTAGGACGCACCGAGCATTGATGATATCGATCGAAGTATTAACAACTTAGTCGTATATGATGATGTGATGTTAGACAATCAAAAGAATCCCGCTAAGATATTTTCCAGAGGCAGGCATAAAAACACCGACGTGATATATGTCACTCAACAGTACACTCAGATACCAAAAGTGATCAGAGATAACTGCAGTTATGTATATTCAACGGAGTTGACACACATACTCTTAGAAATATTTGGCAAACTTGGTGCGGTGGTGATATGGATCATAATTGATTTAGAAATTTCTTTAGTCATTCTCAGTCAATCCCACACAGATTTGTGACGATAAATTTATCAGACCCTCGGACGCGATATCGTGTCGGACTTGATAAAATATTTGGTTGAAAAAAATTGTTATCTCCATAGCAGCAGAGGGTGCGTGACAACGACATTGGCGTCCTTTTTTTTTTTTTGATTCTGTTTTGCACAAAGACGCTTTTTTTTTTTTATGATTTACGAGGAAACCTTAGTTTACCGAATCGACGCCTATTAAAAGTTGTCCGATTTGCCCCCTCTGCTGCTAAAGAAAACTGATTACTTTTTCAGCACTTTTTCAGCACCGATATATACTAAACAAATAAAACAAATCTGTCTCAATGTTTTACAATTATCTGATGTTGCCGAAGCAATAACAAACGGGTATTTGTTAGGTCCTTAAATTGGAGCCTATAGCAGTGCCTTCAATAACAAATGCACCATCATCAAAGCAAGCCGACGACCGTTGCTCCAAGATCGTTAGCAACAAACTCAATTAAAAGCATTGCCTCATTTTACATAGTGATTAGAACATATTTACTGTGCCGTGAAACTTTCCTGTTTGCAAAAGAAAAAAAGTAACAAAAAAGGTCCCCCCCCCCCAAAAAAAAAAAGGTGTTCAAAGGACTCCTGCGTGGGTGACTTTTTGCTTCCCAGATAAAAAAAGATGACGTCCAAATACGCGTAATTAAGCATTTCCGAGATCTCTATAATAACGCATTTAAAGCATTTTAAGAGAACAATTTATTTTGTATTAAATCTGACACGTATTTTGCATATTTCTGAAAAAAAAAAACAATGAATGTTAACCTATCTTCCAGATCATTATAATGCAATTTTAGGAAATTTATTATAGTTTGACTTTAATCAGTAAACAATATTGTAGTATTTGGCATTTGTTGTTTTCTCATATCACCTGTATACACAATGTTAGCAAAAATAGGTCTTGGAAATCTCTGTTTGTGGTCTTTGAAAGTTTAGGAAAAGTCTTTGAATTTATCATTCATAGTTCAGTATGAACCCTGTGACTATGAAAATGAAGTCATATGGACAACATTCTTTTGCATACCATGGCCCAGCAATGTGGAATGAATTTCCCATTGAAATTAGACACAAAGACACAGTGATCCCGTTCAAGATTGCACTTAAAACATGTCCTTTTCGACTGTAAGAACAAACTTAAAAACCTCATAATGTTTACTATCTTAAATATTTTAAGCATATTTTTTTCTTCTTCTAATTTCATAGTTTTTTTTTGCGTTTGTTTTGTTGTAGTCATATCATTATAGATGTTGTAAAGCGCTCAGAGCTTCTAAAGATTAGGCATTAAACCAAGCCCTCATTATTATAATTATTATTATATTATTATTATTATTATTTTGATGTCAAGAGTCATATGACTTTTCCATTTTGAAAGAACCCAATTGTTCATTTAGGTCCACAAGATATTGCAAACACATTTCAGAACATAAACTTCACACTTGAAGTAAAATAATTAATATTTTATTTATTTCTTATAGGTTACAGAGATTGTCATCACATTAAAAAAAAAAATGAAAATAGATATGACAGGGCAAATCTGGATTGTAATTTTCCAGATAGCTAAAGTAGGTAGCAGGTGGCAGAATTTAAAATCCTAAATGATGTGCTGAAATCAATATTTGAATTTGAATATATTTTGGTAAATATTCAAACCATAAATTGGTATTAAGATATTCATTGTATCATTTATAAGTAAACTTGTTCACTTTTATTACTTCTTCTGAGTTTCTTAACATTGACATGACCCCTGCAATATGTTCGTGTCACATGGTGACCATACATCTGTGTACATATGGTCTAACTATTGTTGCACAAGACTAATGACATAGTGTGTAACAAGATAACTGACACGGATATTTCGGATTGATAACAGAACACAAATGAGGGTACAGATAGTAAATTATGGTTTAATGTGGCGATATATGTATAAACAGAAAAATGAAATGCGTGCGTATTGGAATCCAAATATTGGATTTAATTAAACATAATAACACACAGACACGAAGATGTTAACAAATTATACAATGATACAAATGATACAATGATACAAATTAATGATACAATGATAAAAAAACAATACAATGATACAAAAACCCCAGAGAAATATACAAAAAAGATGAATACAGTTCACTCATGTAGTAAATAATGCAGGATTACTCATATAGTAAAAATGTATACGCTCATGTAACGAAACTATATTTGAAAATAATGAAGGGACAGATAACAACTTATCTTTCCAGTCACAAAAGATATACTGAGTTCCGCAAACCCATATTAGCCCACGGCTAACAAATTACAAATAAATAGATATACATGTAATTGACTATTAGTTTACAGCTCCACAGTGGTACAATTAATCTTCACAATTTCTATAGACCCCGGACACTCGGAATACTACCAAACATTAGAGCCTCCAGACACTCTGGTCATTTAGACAGCACTACAGCTGGGTCACTCTTGTCACTCTTGACATTAGACACTCGGGATGCTAGACATTAGACACTCTGGCACATTAAACAGCTCTGGACACACCAGTGCATTTAAACACAGCTCCCGACATTTGACAGCTCCAGACACCCCAGACGTTTAACACCCTCGCGTCAATAGCTGAAAATATACCCGACACCGTGTACTAACCTTGATACAGACATAACGTAATGACGTTATACACGGTAAATTATAAAGACTATTATTATCACATTTCAGAAAGACAGGTTCTATAGTAAACCTTCCGTTTGATAATGCTGAATAGTAAATAATTCTATTTTTAAAAAATATAACTTTACATTACCAATCTAAATGCCTTGCAAACAAGAGTAGAAAATGCATGCATTATGCGGTGTAAAAACTATATAACATACATGCAAAGGTAAATATAGTAATACAAAAGCTATTACTCAGTACCAAAAATGTACTTACCCGTACAGCTAAAGTTGTGTCAATCCTCCCTCTCTCGGATCAATAGCCCTACAGCTAACAGTCCTTTATACCAGCTACTTGTTGACAAAACCCTTAGTAATGTAAAGATCCTTCTCATATAGCATAGTAATTATACGGATTCGTTCTCCGTATCGAGAACACCCTGCACGTGTGGCATAGAGCAAATTGTACTCACGATTCCGAAGTACAACTGTTCATGTATAAAAATCACCCTCAGGTATCGTTGCACACGATAAACAAAACCCGAGTACATGTATTTCCTGAATAAAACTACATCATTCCGTGACATACCGGCATGTGGGAACACTATGCGAAGTTGGTAGCTGACCATTACAAATATTGCCAGCACAAATAGCTTCAGGGCAAATCAGAATTTTGAACGTTGTTTGAAACTTTGACAGTTTAAAGTTGTTCAGTAAACCTAAGTTACCAATAAGCTTAATGTCAATTTGTCATGATAAAGGTGTCAAAATTTTGGGAATTTCTATCTGGTACCTGTCAATTCTAATGATCAGTTACCTGTATACCTGATGAAAGGGGGGAATTGTAATAAATGTGAACCTGAACTCAGACCTGCCAACTCTTACGATTTTGCCGTAATTCTTATGAAAATGACCTTTAAATACTAGAAAAAAATCAGGATAATTGGTTCATCCGTGTTTTATTTGGATTGGGGGTTTGATCTTAGAATAGGTGAAATTAATAAGGAACCAGACTAACTTTACAGCAGCATCTATTTGTTCATGCAAAGCATCTGCATAATCAAACTGTTGACAATAAAAAAAATTTAAATGGTGTCCAGAAAGTGATTCATGCTTAAGATGACAGGGAAAATAAGCTTCTAGTTAAGTGTTAATAATCAAGACAGAAGAATAAAAAGGAATATTCAGATTCTTGTGAAAAAAGCTGGAATTTGGTTTTTGGATATCACGTGTTCGGCGATATTATTACCATCATAATCATGTCGAGTTGAGAGATAGCAAGAAGCCATTGAGCTGCATAGGGTTTGAAACCAGAGCTTTTGCAACTGTACTAGTGGAGAATAGGCTATGCATGCTTTTCAGTTGAACATTATATTTATCATTGTGCGTCAAACATTTAATTACATTTTGCAGCTTTACAGTAGCAGTTGATATTTTTTTTTACACCTTACTGAAAACTGGTCAATCTTACAGAAATGAATCAACTGCCTTTCTGCGACAGATATATCAGGGTTGGCAGGTCTGCTGTAACTGCTTTGTTCACACATGCCTACCTCTAAGAGAGGTATAAGTGTTATTTATTATTAATATCAGTGGCAAAAAGCTTACTCGTAGCATAAAAAGAGCAATCTTTGTTAGCACAGATTTTGGGCAATTGAGACAGTTATAATTTTTAACACGATTTTAGGCTCAGCTTTCACGAAACTTCTCAACCTGGAGTACATACTCATCTCAGTATTTGATGGCTGTCATTTAGAAACAAAAATACTGATGTCGTGTTTGAAACCTCATTATCTTTGATATTTATCCAAAGTGTTTTTCAACCCAGTTTGCATGTTTAATTTTATCTTTTTAAAGTAACCCAATTGATAATGTCTTTGCAACATTTCACTGTGCTGTAATTAAAACATTCATAATTAGACTATACAAGTGATGTCATGGGAAATCAAAATAATCAGAGATTGGTCAGAAAAGTTAAATGACCATACATTGGGACTCTGCCAATATCACTATTCATTCATAAAAATAAGCTGTTTTTCCATGTCAGTAGAGTATATTTTTGTACAATCAAATAACTGTTACTCAAATGCATTTAATTTACAACCAGTCACAGAACTTGGATCCAACTCAGATCTACCACTAAATCTATTTTAATAAAATAATATGAAATATCTCTTCCTGTTAAAAAGAGTTTTTAAGTTCTAGGTGTAGGACTTATAGAGCACTTAATAAACGTATGATTTATTGCTTTTTTAACTTCATAGAGGAGAGACATTTTTTCTGAGTACCAGTAACAAAAAGTATTGCTGTTATTTATGATAAAAAATAAATTAAAATAACATTAAAGATCTTATGCTACAGTACAGGAGAATGTCATTTGAGGTTTTGATTTGCCTTACAAATATTTCATCTCGTGTTCAAGTGTATGCCAAGATGAAGTGGCCACCCATAAATACTGATAATAACTCCAGATTACCCAATTGGCTACATTTTGTAGTTAAGATAATGCCAGAATTCATTCAGACTGAGAGCATTGAACAGTTTTATAACATGTTTGTGTGTATTAAAAACTGTTTATCAATATTGATGTCATGATATATATTATAATACCTGTGTGTTAATTATTTCCCCACTTTAGTGAGCAGGTATTGTGGTACCCTGCATCAATCCATCCATCTATATGTCAAAGCCACATCTACTATTTAACTGCTAATGTCATATGTACCAAAGTTAGATGCATATAAGGGGATAATGTGATGCCCTGTCGATGTCAATCCGTCCATTTCTCCACAACCCTGATTAGCCCCACAAGTTAGCAAGGGGATAATGTGATGCCTTGTTAATGTCAATCTGTCTGTTTCTCCATAACCCTGATTAGCCCCACACTTTAGCAAGGGGATAATGTGATGCCCTGTTGATGTCAATCCGTCTGTTTCTCCATAACCCTGATTAGCCCCATACTTTAGCAAAAGATAATGTGATGCTCTATTTATGTCACTCCGTCCATTTCTCCATAACCCTGATTAGGCCCACACTTTAGCAAAAGATAATGTGATGCCCTATCTATGTCAATCCATCCGTTTCTTCATAACCCTGATTAGCCCCACACTTTAGCAAAGGGATAATGTGATGTCCTATCTATGTCACTCCGTCTGTTTCTCCATAATCCTGATTAGCCCCACACATTATCAAGGGGATAATGTGATGCCCTGTCAACATCAATCTGTCTTTTTTTCCATAACCCTGATTAGCCCACACTTAATCAAGGGGATAATGTGATGCCCTGTCTATGTCAATCCATCCATTTTTTCATAACCCCATTGGCACCTAAACCACTGATGTTACAGTAGGTATCATGATATATATCATTGCATTGGTGCTGATTATATTCAAGCGTTATTGAGGAATAATACAATACCCAATGTTTGTCTGACCATCCATATATCCTCACGAAATTTCATCTCCATCATTCTTCCTTCCAATGTCTTAGATAACAGCTTGGAATAGGTTTTGTAGAACCTATCACATTTAGCTTGTAATCAGAAATTCTTTGGCATAATATGTACATACTTTATTATCTAGGATTGGTAATGGGATACCTCTTGATGATTTCTATTGCATCATTTTGGACCGAATTTCTACTTCACTGATTTGTTGGGTTTTAATTTGATATTTGCTGCTCATATCTCTGGCTTTGCTTGTGCTAGAATCATGAAGTTGATACTATCACAACGTTGCTCCTAAAGCTGGTCATTGTGACTTATATATCTTTTATGGTTTTGGTTTAAAATTTAGCCCCTCTGGCTGCCTAGGGTCATTAAACTTTGCAAGTGAATACATCTTAATAATATCTATGTCACAGAATTAGGCGAAAATTGAATTTATTTCTTTTTGAATTACAAACCAATTTCACCATTTTTTTTTTTGTTTCGTCGTACATGCGATACCTGGGGTGAATAAGTGTTTTTCAAGGTAAGTGACGTGTAGCGATTTGCATGTGCCTGACTACAAATCACTTGAAGTCAGGAACATTAGAATCACGGGGTGCACGGGAATTTTGCCATGAATTCTGCTCATCTATTTGAGGATATATAAGGCAGAATAATTCTGATAAGATTACGAGTCCAAAAGTATTTTATCAAAGGAGAGATAGTTCATCATTCTTTCTCCAGCCAAAGGGGTGAGTGTTAAATTTATATTTCATTTTATTGTGAATTTATTCAGTTTATCATTTCATGTAATGATGCCTTTATTACAATTCAGATTTAAAAAATTGAATATTTGGAATTACTAGTCACTATTAGACTTTAAATGCAATAGCGTAATCTAAGTTTTAGATTGTTTTAGAAACAACTATTATTAGTTTGGTTTCTTTATTGTAGCTGAATTGTAGCTGAACGTCTCTGAATTGTAGCTGAACGTCTCTGAATGTCTCTGAATTGTAGCTGAATGTGATTGATTGTGCCCTGATTATGCTGTTTAATTGAGTGATCAAATTGATGTATCGGACTGTCTGTCGGATTGTCTGTCCGTCTACGTCTGTCGTGATGTGTAAATATCCGGAAATCTAGAAGTCTAAATGTCCGAGTGTCGGAGCTGTCTAGAGGTGTAAACGTCCGGGGTAGCATCTAGGTGTTTGGGACCGATGGTTCTAGTAGATGCTGTATGCTGTCTGTACATATAACTGTAGTGGATCCGTGAAGGGCAAGTGACCAATAAAAGTATTGGGTCAACCCTAGGTATTCGGAGAAGCTGGGCGGCGATTCAACAGTTGGTGAATCGTACGGTTATACAGGGTCGAGACACACGTGTGTGTTGCAATTGTAGTTACAATTGAATACATTGTTATCTTTACACATAGTTACTTCGAATCAAAGTAGTATTTCAAGGGATTACATGAATCTCAATAACAGTTAGCAACTTGATAAAATACATGTAGATGTTTGTACTTGTCGCAATCCATATGTGCGATAGTATAGTTTGATGTTTGTATTTGTTATCGCAATTTATACTTGCGTTAATACAACTTTTGTAAAGGCTCCATTTTATTTGAAACATTTGTGTAGTCCAGGAAGTTCTTTGGATCTGTGTTTAGTCCAGGAGATTCCTTGGATCTGTAATTATTTTGTATTAATATTTAATTTATTTTTGAATTGTGAATGGTTGTGGAGTATGATCGTGGGTTGAATGCATGAGTTATTGTGTTGATATATCATTATTTTTCATTAATAATTTATTTCATAAATTTACATTATCTTTCACATATTGTGTTTGTGTTGTTCATTTAATCCACCATCCACTCGGTAACAATTCTGTTACAATCTATATCCTAGTATCAGAAAGATATATATATGCAACCTATATTTGCTGTGGTCAGAGTTATATTTTGGTGCTATTATATGTTCAGATAATGAAAAATTTAAATTTGATGCTTGTCCATTACAGAATTAGTCAAAGTAAGTCACAATGACTTTCACTTTTTGCCATAGCTATGAAATTTTTAAATTTGTATTTTAAAAAATTATCTTCATATAAAAGGAAATAAATATATCAAATGTCCCCGCCAATTAAATGGTCAGTTTCTTATTTATTTGTAATAGTAAATGAATTTGTGAAGTGTAAGTTAATTGTTGCACAAGATGTAAGCTTACAACTAAACTGAGTTTATTTAGCTTTCACTTTGAAACTACTGACATTTAAGAGTGTTTGGCCAAAAATAGGAGGTTTTGACACTAAAGCCTACTTTTTACTGGCTACATTAATTGTTATAACAGGCTGGGAAACTTTGGGATGCCAACATCCAGACAAGATATTTATCAAAGAGGGCCAGTAAACGACAATACATACTAAAACAAATGAGAAAATATTTGATGGACTTGAGAAAGTATGCACAAATTGGTTTGAAGGCAGCTGAAATTCTTAGGAAGATTTGCCATCTTAGGAAAAGTATACATTTACTTGACACATTAACATATTCTAGTAAGTAACTAAATTAAATTTTATTTCAATTTTTTTTCCCTAAAAGTTGGATTTGGTATGAATATCTTTCACAGCATCCCATTGTGCTACCACATTGTCATTAGTGACATATTAAAGGATAACAAATATAATTATATTATGACATTCAAAATTAAGTTGTGACAAATACAACTGTTTTGAATAAAAACTAATAATAACGTTTGAATTATTTTGTCCTGAAAAATGCTGTTAATATAATTAAATTTATAACAAAATTCCTTGCTAATGAAAACTACTAAAGTACTGGTATTGTGAAAAAGTAGGTAGTTTCAAGTTTGTACCATCAGGAAAGAAGTATGGCTATACCATGCACCCGTATGAAATAAGTATAGGAATTAAGTGAGTTATCTGTATGCTG
This sequence comes from Unio delphinus, assembly GCA_029339505.1. NCBI lineage: Eukaryota > Metazoa > Mollusca > Bivalvia > Unionida > Unionidae > Unio > Unio delphinus. The sequence continues at coordinate 11,035,316 of JAQISU010000306.1, forward strand.
CATGCATTTCAGGTGAGGTCTCATCTGTAGTGGCTTCTGTAATAAGAGTACTGTACATACATGCAAGAACTAGGCTTGTACTATTTGTTGTCAGTCCAAAGTTACTCAAGCCCTGTGACTTTCACATGATTAATCTAGCTTCTATGGGTCCAATAATAATAATAATAATAATATGCAAAATGGATTGTATGAATAGTGATTTTAAAAATAATACAAATAACATTAATCTCAGGTTTTCATGAAATCGTTTTATGATGCCTCTACTTTGATATCATAGAAAAAATATCTTCTTTTTCTAAGCCTTGGCACAAATGAAGGAGGACGGAACAAGCGAGTCACTGATATCCATTGGCATATCACAATTTACAGTGGGACCCCGCTATAACACGGTAGTTGGGAGCCATAGAATCCGACCGGGCTATGAACCGAACCGTGTTATAAGCAACCATGTACAATACCAACACATTTTTGGATTTAATTGGGGAGGGGGGGGTTACATAAAGACGGGTGCAAAAATGCATGGCACAATTACCATTTTTGATCAATATATATGAAATGAGAAAAACATTTGCTGTGGTAACAGAAATTGCAGATATATTACTTTATTCAGAGAACCATGCATTGGTACATACACGTGTCTAATTTATATATACATGTATAATCTATTGCATGAAAAGAGGATCAACACCGTGTACTCACCAGCGAATCTTGTAACATACATTGAATCCATAATACAAATATTTCCATGGAAAATGTCCACACACGGATGTAAAATATTCAATAATTTTGTCACAGATCATTATGTGACTGAATTCAATGAAAAGAAGAAAGAAAAAAAAATATGTAACGGGTGTATGTAATGAATGATGAAATAGTACATGTCTATAGATTGAATAATGGAAGCTAAAGTGTATTCTTATAATAACTACATGTACATCTGAGGATCTCTGTCTCTGAATTCAGTCATTGTAAATTTCAGCACATTTTCCCACCCAAGCTGCTAGTCAAAGTCCTTTGAACTTGCCGCCCAGTTATTGCGTCATGTTCTTTTGATGTACTCTAATAAATACAGCAGGCAGAACTGGTCGTATTTTAACCACTAAACTATGTCACTGTTTAACTCGGCAATTGACTTTGATGATAAACAATGTACTTAAATTAATTAATTTATACATTCTGCTTAGTTGTGTATGAAATTAAGAGAACATATATCAGAGATTATTTGAGCAACGATTGTATTCGGAATGCATTCAAGACAAACACAAAGTAGACACGATGGCTTCATTACTCAGGAATCAGTAATTATAATATTGACACTTATTAGCTGTAATTTTTCAACAATAAACAAAGATCAAAGTTCTCAGTAGGCCCAGCAATTGGTTCGTATTTCCGACGTTTATTTTGGCACAAAACTAGAAGAAATTTGATAATACATTTTTTAAACGTTCTTTTTCGCACAGTTTAGACGAATATGAGAATGATAATTAAACTCAATTTTTTTTTCATACTTAAATTTTTTTTTTTTGGTCTTTGAGAAAAATACCTGTAAAATAAATTACCCGAAATTTCGGGAGCCATGCCACGACCGGGTTATATCCGAATTCGGGTTATAGCGGGACGGGTTATAGCGGGGTCCCACTGTAATGTTTAAATACATGGATGTTGAAGTGATTCATTGACTGATCTTAAGAAACTTTGTATATAATGGAGATAAATGATATATTTTATGTGGCCTGTTATCATCTTGTTATTCTGATTAATTATGAAACAGTAGGAAATATTTTCTACAGTAGTGGACCTAATATTGTAACTACAGACAAATGCCATTCTTACAACATTTTATTTTTTAGTTTACATACTACAACACACTTGAGCATTACTCTACGGGTTTTAACAGTAATTATTTTGTTTGCATAATCTTTAATCTAAGACTTGACATATCAACTTTAAATTAGGTTTTCAGCTTTGTCAAACTGTATGTAATTTGTTTTGCAACGTTGTTTTACTTAATTGCTTTGCTGGTGAAATTTTCAAGTACATTATGTATGAAATTATTTAAAAAAAGTTTGGAACTTCCATTTGAAAGGCACCAACATATCTTATCCAGGAAGACACAGTGTTGTCTGATAAACTCATAGTTATACACCCCAGTGAAAAGATATATTAGATGTTATAATTTCTGCTGGATAACATTTGATGGAATTCATGAAATTAAATCAAGTTTTATTTATTGGGAATAATATCAAGGAAACTGTTCACTTTTTGTTTTTATATGCTTCAGAAATGAAGAAAATCCTTAGTTGATGGAATTCTTTCATGCTAACCTATTTTGTTAATATCACAGAACATAACAGCAAGGTACACTTACAAATTCAGAATTCCTAAATTAGTTCTTATCAACACATTTCTGTAAATTACCAGGCAGAAGTGTTGTAATAAAATATCCACTTGGAACCTCCCCAGTTTTGTCTTGTGGTTTATGTTGAATATCTGTTTTCACATGTCCGTGCAGTGACTACTATATATACACTGTTCAGTCTCTTTCTGGTCCAAAACCTATTCAACACTCACACCCATATTTGTGCAGTGGACTTGCTTTGTAGTGTGTTCTTGACATCAAAGTAATATCTCCATTACTGCATTGTTTTGCCATCATGATAGTGTAATGTGAAGTTGGCACATAATTGGTACTTTAATTTTACGTGCTATTTATAACTCATTTGTTTTTTTATGGTCCACAATAACAAGATACTGATGTGTGCAAGTCAAAATCCACAAAAGAATAGACATTTTAAAAAGCTAAAACAAAATCATTTTTTAAAAAAGATATTAAACAAGAAGTTGAACAAATACAGATAAATATGGTTTAAAAACTGCTGTAGATAGGGATCTATATTGTCTTGCACATGGTTACAGTCAGGTGTAGTGCTGTGTTAGATGTCACGATAATATTTCTCAGTATGTGTGCTGTTTAACCAATCAGGAACCTTTTCCTATTGAATCAATTTATGTCAGTTGGTCACATGACCAGTGTTTGAACTGCCATTGCTGTATATGCTACAACTGCTTTATTGTTGTATATGCTACAACTGCTTTATACACATTTTTCTTAAAATTTTATTTTAAGGAGAATAATTTAAACCTAAATTGTCAGTAAGGGATTAATGAAGATTTAAACCTAGGAAATATAGTTTCCTTTTATATAAAAAAAGAGTGTGTTTGAATGTTTTATTATAAAGGTCATTATATAATTTAAAAGTGTAGTTTCAGATTTTGGGGAAGTTTAAAGGCATCTGTTCCTTTTCCTGGAATTTGTTTTCTGGTACATTTCATACTGTATCAGAAACATAAGGTTGGGTGCACCTGTTCCATATTGGTATTTGGTAATTCATTTTCATTTCCTTCAAATTTATAAATGTGCATTTTATTTATTAAAAACCGAAAACAAAATTCTTACTTACAAATCATTAGAACAGCAGATCCATAAGCTTATGAAGACATATCAATGACCTTTTGGATCTCATTTTTCTTTGTGAAGGTCAACTTTTATATCATCTGTTATACATTTGAAATATGTCAAGGTATAAATTTTCTAAGTGTTTCATCATGACATGATATTATGAGTAGATATGATGTAGAACATATCAGTGCTTAATTTAAGTGATTACCGTGGTAGCTTTTCACTAGAAAAAGGTATTTGTATAAAAAATGCTAAGCAATTACAGCTTTATAAATCAGCTAATCAGATTGTTTCTTATAAGCATTAACAAACATGGTGTACCATTACGAAAACTAGCAAGATGCCAATGTCCAAGCAGTATCTAAAGCGAATTTAAAGGAATACATAGCATCCATAGTGGCAGGCCCTGGTCTGAAGGGAATGGCACCTTATGCAAACTTTCCACTGTCCCACCACCACCACCACCCCAAACTTAATGTGGTGCTCTGTGTGGTGGCACAGTCTACATGTACTTACTAGCGTGATTGTCAAATCTAATAAATTAAATGCATATGTTGACTAATAAAAGGTGAAAAGTTTAAAAGAATTTTAATCATTTTCTGTTCAAATATTGCCATCTATTTAAATATTTGTTTTTCTAAATTCTAGCTAAAGATTGTCCAAAGCAATTCTGGCATCATATACATATTGTTTTACATAGTTAAGATGTTTGAACATTGCTTGATGGGATTTGTCAGTAGCTTTATTTATCCATATTGTTTAGCATAAAAATGGCCAATTTTGCAGACAATTATGTCATGAACTTTGAAATGCTATTATATTTGATTCTCCAATGAAAGAGTTACTTTATTCATGATGTCTAATAGTTTGTGAAGTTACAGTAAATTACAAAATTATTGTTATGTGGTGTATTTAAAATTACATCTTTAAAATCGAGCTACAGTAGCTGAAGTGGCAGAGTGTCAAACTGATAATTCATAGGTAGCTGGTTCGATACCCACCAAAGCCAGCCTGGGTCAGCTACCTGTGTTTCATTGGGAACTGTACTTAAACTCCCATTTGCTCAACATGATACAGACATTAATGTTTCTGAAAATGCCATTAAAACCCCCAAAACATATATTTATGTTTAAAATGGTTTATTTCTACACATACCAGCCTATTTAATGCAGGAGTACAGTGAGGAGTTTTGTCTATACATATCTATGTTCTCATATACATATACATTCAATTGCAAGGGCACATAATACAATTCATTTATTTTCAATAACTTTTGAGAGGTTGCATTAATAAATTAAATTATTTTATTAAGAGATATATTAAGTACTTTAGTTTTGGTCTTATTTAACTCAGATGTTTACACTTACCATTGTAATTTATACACTTAATGTTGTGACATGTGCATTCACATTGCAACCTGCAGTTTTACATAAAAATGGCAGAAAACAAAGTTAATATGTGAGCTGCATATTACAGATAAGAGATATTGTTGTCAAGTCAGTATAAGATAATGCTTTCTTAAATGAAATTTATTTCTCATTCAAATAATATGTAGCATTTTTTATAGGCAACCTGATGGTGCTGCCATCAATCTAATGTTAATTATATGACATATCTGTACTTAGTTTTGGACCACATTAGCAAATAAAGTCTTACACCAACTTAATTCATTGCCTGTTTTGTAACAACAATTATGTTGTATTTTTTCCATGAAAGACGTCCAAAATTTTGTCATAAATCTCGTGTCAAAGTTTAAATAGGTAGTTCTTTATCCTGTTTTATTTGTGTTGTCATGGTGATATTCTTTTCATAGATAAATACAATATGATATGTAAAGCTATTTTGACTTTTTTCAAAGGTGTGCTATGGCTGGTTTATTGCTATCACGGATCCTGTTTGATATTTTTATATTGTCCAACTGTTTACAAATGAATATTAGCAAGGAAGAGTTATTTTGCAGGGCTTTGTCTAAGCAAATAAGAGTTATCTCCCTTTTGTTGAGCAGCTTTTGTCTGTATCTTTCAAATATCAAAATTAATGTAATAGAGAACCTTGAATAAAACTTAAATCAAGTTACTGATTGATATCCAATTTGGTTTGTTCTCAATGAAGTTTTATTTGAGTTCCACCTGTCCTATATATGTTTAAAATTGGATTGTCTTGTCTTAAGAAATTAATTACTTCATAAAAGAAATGTGAGAAAATTTTAAGAGGGTTGTTTCTTGGTTTAGAGGAATATGGTTCTTTCATAAAGTTTCTGTTTATGTTTTTAATCAAATTAATAACCTTTGATTGAAATTGAAATTATCAAATGTGTGAATTGAAATGTGGCTATTTATATTTTTACAGGTATTAATGATTACACTCGCTGTTTCCAGTGTGGAGGTGGGCTTAGGCGTTGGGAACCTGGAGACGACCCCTGGATTGAACATGCTAGATGGTACCCACAATGTGCTTATGTGCTGGTCAAAAGGGGTCAGAAATTTGTAAATGCTGTACTCAAGAAACAAGCTGAACTGGTAAAGAGAGTTTTTAAATGACCATAATAAGGTGGAGTGTATTATGTTATAACGTTGTCTATGTATCATTTACCAATCTTCTAAAATATGGTATAGTACCATATCTGCTTTCAGTATAAGAAAATATTGAATAGTTAATTTAATAAACAGCTAGTTTTTAAGTGTGTAATTAAGTTGTTATTGTTATTTCACCCATTTAAACATGGTGAGATAATGGTCAGACATGGGAGTGGTGATGAATTTTGAATGAACAATACATTGTATCAGGTATTTTTAGCAGTGGGAATTGTTTAAAAATTTACATTGTAGAGAGTGAGATCAAGATCAAAATAAATTACAAATGTGTGATCCTATATTGTTACCCACAAAATTTACCATCACCAAAATATTGGTAAAATTGAAAATCTATTTTTAAGGGAGTGGAACAATACATGCATGCCAGCAAGAAAACCATAACCCTATTTTTCATCAGCTTTGTTGTAATATACTACATACTACAAAATAATTGATATAACTCAAATATGGCATCGTTTTCAATTATTTGTGAAGGTGCTTTCTTGAATATTGTTTAACGTAAACTCAGTACAAGAAACTGACGAGTCCAAAACCTCAGTAAACCAAATTAATTTTCTGGTCCCACATTTTCCATCTTTGAATAAAATTATCTCTGTAGACTGAATACATCTATTAATCCTAAATGCAGTGGGAAACCATTATTTAGCTGGGAAATACCTTGTCACAGACTATGGAATGCAGGTGACCGTTATGTATATGACAATTATAAAGGAAATATACAGCGAGGACATACATGTAAATTAGAATAGCCACCTGGACCAGGTAATCACTTCACTCTTCAAACAGCTTTGGCTGCATTTCTTTTTCAAATTTATTCCAAGCTTGTTAGATTGCATTTTGTTATTAATCACGAATACTCAGCTTGCAGCCCAAAATGCTCATCAAAATGACAGCCGCTGTACCACAACCAACAGCACCATAATATCTGGAACTGGCACCAGCTCTGAGTCACCGTCAGTACAACAACCTTTTGCACAGTCAGGTATAAAACTTAAAGAAATAAGACCATATAAGCGTGTAGCATGTCTTTATGACCCTCCTGTATCACTCATTAGCTTTTATCAATTAAGTATCCATTGGTTTTGGCTGTTTTCAACTTATTTTCAACTTTCTTTCAAAACTTTTTCAATCCATTTTTAAATTCTCTTTTAGCAAATTGTCTTTTGTATGTACTGTATCATCAAGTTTGTCGAAAAAAAATGGCCTTTATTTTAATTCCACACAAGAATAATGAAGTTGATATAATTTAAACTGTTTTGAAAAATGTTGTTGATTAATAATCTACTGGTCTTTAGCACCAGTAATAAAAGAGAATATAAACAAGAAAGTTTCTGGACAGAGACTTCATATGTTTAACCCATACTAGCTTTAGCTGATTTCATTATGAACCCATTAAAAAAAATATCATGTGTAGAAAACCTATACACAAATTAAACCCCAAGTCATTGTGAAAAATACTTGCGTAATCCAAATTGATTATGACATGTAAATTCTGTATTCGTCTACAATTTTAAGTTCTATTCTCATTCCCAGACACAATCTTAATTTTTTTTCTTTAGTTTTAAATCATTCTTGATGAACAACCTATTTAACAGTTGCCATTGTGGGTAGGGGAATATAGCCCTGGTTATATGTGTCAATCAATCCATCTTTCTTGATACTTTTATCAAGACATATATTGTCTATTTATTGGATATTTTTTGAATATTTTGATAATATGTACAAATACAGGTGACCCGTAATTTATTTTGTGTAAATATTATAAATCAATTTTTCCAGCAACCAAACATTCAGACAAAAGCTGTGTCTGTATAAATGTTATCAATCATTTGCCTCGAGAACCCAATATCCAGACAGAATCCATATCTGTATTAATGTTATCAATCAGTTACCCAGTCTAGATAATCATTTGACTGTATTAGTTTACTGATTTGCATTCAGTTAGACTGTCTCTCTATCCATGCACATCTATGTCTATTTCAAGTGCTCACAACAGTTTTTGTTTTACCTTTAAACACTGACCTAGAGTTATAGTTTTACTACTTCTGTATATGCAAAATATTTTCCAATGATAATTCAGAAAATTCCAGATTTCAAAGAATTTCTGGATTTGATTGTAAATAGAATTTTTAGAGGTCAGTTCTAAAATCACAAATTCTTCATAATATTTATATATTTTGAAAAAGAGTTGCATTTTGGAATGGTCACAGAATGCAGATTCAACAAGTTTTCATCTAGCTCACTGTATCACATCCATTTTTCTTTGACATGTTAAAATGCTGATTCTGTCAATATCTTACAAGTTCACTATTTTATATTTGTTTGTCGTCACCAAATGTAATATTTTTTTTTTTATCTGTGTTAGTTAAGCCAAGATACTTCCAAAATCCAAATGAGAATGACATTGCCAATAGATTAATTGATGAGATGGGATATCAGCAGGAAAGAGTTCGGGAAGCCATATTGGAGGTCAAGAGAAGAAGAGGTTCTTAAAATTTCTTAAATTTCCTATGAATAGACATTATGCAGTTGATGAAATATGAATTGATGGCCATATCAATATGGAGTTATCACTAATATGATGTGTAGTTGGTCTTTAGTGAAAATAGTTAGATTTTTTTTCTGTTAATTTGAACATCACTTTTGAAGTATATTCCTCAAGTTGGTCCTCGTACTATAAAAATGGCCATCTTGAAAATAAAGGTTTTGCTGCTCATTCTAAATTGATTGAACAATCAACATATGTAATCCAAGAATATCTTGGATGGTTTCAAACTTTCAGCACTCAGCAGATTAAAGGAAGTAACAATTTTATCTTGGATTCCTGGACATTCCTTTTTGACCATTAAAATGTCAGTCTCTTCAAGGGTCTCTCCTTTGATCTTTTTGAGGATGACTCCTTTGGTCTGTACTGAGAGCATACCTGTTTTTCAAACACCAGTCTGGTTCTATTCTTAATTTAATGAAAAGTTGAAACTTAAAGGGGACAAACATTCGAAACTGAAATTCACTCAAACTTTTTTTTATATAATTTGCTATATGAATATGGTTCACTTTCTGAAGATTTGTACCTTTCATTCTTACTCGTTATGAAGTAATTATAAAAAAAAAAAACGATCATATCTCCTGATCCATCTTGAATAAAACCATGCACTTTCCTCGACCCTCACAAATAGCGGAAGTGACATCATTTGAAACACTGTGTAGACACTGGCATTGTTGTTAATGAATTATGGAGAACTCGCCCCATAGAGAACTCACCTTGGGAGAAGGGTTCTGTATACTAATTGTGAGATGTCACCACATGGTTGTTAAGGCTTTAATTATTGTTGTCTTTCTTCAACTTAATAATTTAATTGAATCTATAAACTTTGTTACTTTTCTACTTTTTCATTTGATCAAATCAGCTTCTGTACTTAACAAAAAAGAAATAGTATCTGTCCATTTTGCTCTGCTCTTCCAATAATTCAATACATTTTGATTGGAAAAAAAATAGAGCAGGTGTAAACATGATGTGACATCTGCAGTTTTATATACAAAAAGGCTAAAACCTAATAATAAATGATACTTGAACTCGATTAAAAAAAACAGCATTGACGCCTGGTCAGGAAATGTGGTAGCTACTGAGTTCCACATCGCTATTTAAATTTTAAAAAATATTTAACTACTAAATTTTGCCAGTGCAAATTAATCAGGTTTTTCGTTATTTTATTACATATATAACAACACCATGATCACACGTACTAGCGAGAATTTGATACCTTAAATACATATTTTAACTGCACGATGCACTTGGGACATAATGAGAAGATCCTTTTTAACAACAAATTTAAATTTCACATTTAAATCCTGGACAAAACTGAACAATATTTCTGAAAAAAACTTGGAGAATCAGCCAGATATCTGGGCTGAATCAGTCAGCAATTTGTATCGAATAAGCCTGGTCCGATTTTGAGAGTAATTACCACCTAAATGATCAAGAAAGTTAACTAAAACATTTGCTTAAATTTGTTTATTGTTGTGTTTCAGGTTGTGTTGTTTTAAGAAATATAATGAGATTTTATGAACACACAGACTTTCAATTAAAAGTGATCTATTTTTCTATTATCGACCTTAAACAAACTATATGAATACAGCATATTATCTCGAAAATTTGTTCAACAATGCACAGACGCATAATTCTTCATTTTTGAACAAATCTCACAAGTGAAATATTCTTTTTTTCCCCTGTCTTGACATCATTTTAATTTCCCTTTCCGAAATCTTCTGGAGTTGCATAGGTCTGTAATTTTCTTCCTTGTACAGAGGAGCCAATACCTGATAATGAGATACATCATTTGTGTATTCAAATAATGAGGTAACTACCACTTGGCAACATCTGTGTTGATAACAGTATAGCTCTAAGGTACACATTTCTATCTTTTAAATAATTTATTTATTTTAAAGATAATATTAAGTAGGTTTTCTGGATGACAAGTTTTGAGGTGACTTCTCCAACCATTTGGGGAGACTTTTCCAGATATGTTGGGTGAGTTCTCAATGGGGTGAGTTTTCCACATATTGTTGATAATGCAATCAAGTGTTCTATAATTTGGCTATGCTTGAATGTTTAAATTATGTCAACTGTCAGCGAAGACAGTGATGTTGATGACATTCCCAAAGTAGACTATTTCATTAACATCAACCTTACATGATAGATTCGTGGGACAAAGATGAACAGGACTTGTCAGATTCTGAGAATGGTGCCGCTCTCAAGTCTTTTGAGAACATTCAAGCTCGAAATGTCTCTGGCACAACCTGGTGTGCTGAGTTAGCATAAAGCCTTCTCATTTTAATTTGATCATCCTTACAGATCTATTGTCAGGGTCCTATGGAAATGTGGGGAAAAAAAGCTTATCTTCTGTCTGGAACTTTTAAACTTTGATGGGGGTATTTTATCCTCCACCCTCTATCTCTCTCTCTCTCTCTCTCTCTCTCTCTCTCTCTCTCTCTCTCTCTCTCTCTCGCTTTTTTTGTAGGGATAGCCTGCTATCTTCCAATTTGTCCCAGTTCTACTATATAGTGATTTTATCCTTAAAAGTGAATCATCCTCTAAGATTTTATTTTCCAGAAGATTTTTATTTTCATTTATTTGATTTTTAATTTTGAACGAAGTAGGGTGTACTATCTTTATGTAGGGGGAAAAAAGAAACTTATTGTTGTTGCTTGTATTTTTCCATGTCATTCTCTGCATTGTCTATTTAGTTCAAATTAAGTTCAACTTGGCTGGAGTGGGGGTTCATACATTTTTAAAAAATTAAATTGTACTTCTCCAGACTAAAGTTGGGTGATCTCTTATTTATTATTTTTTTTAATTTAGTTAGTCCTTTCAAAAGGTTTCCTAAATTGTTTAAGGTACCCTTTCATATGGGTTCTCTGTGCAGTATGGGATCTGCCCAGAGCTGGTATAGAAGAATAAAGTATTCTATATGTTCCTTTTTCTTTTTCCCATAAAGATTAATTCCCAAGGCATATTTAGAGACACTTGTATATTTTATTGACACAATTTAGAGCTGCATATTTAACCATCTTGTTTCTACTTGACACTTCGCAACATAAACTGAATATGACTTGTATACATTAATTGTCTCAAAATGACATCACATCCTGTTTGTATGTAAGGGAGCTAACACATTTGCGGCAGGGTTTTTCCATTTGATCTTGGAAAACCGGACTTTATTTGTCTTGAAGAGTAAGTGCAAATACAATAGATGCAATTAAAAAAACAGTCAGGATAGATTACATACACAAACAACTAAAAATCTTTCTATTTACAATAAAATTATGCAGATCTGGGTTTTGTCCCCTTTAAAATGCTAGGTAGTTTATGATTACTATTTAACTTTTTAGGACAACAAGAAATTACTATTGAGCATGCAATAGATTTATTGCTTGCTGATGAAGAGAGAAGGACTACAGATGGAAGGCAGAATGAAGCTGCTACTATGCAGGAATTGATTCAAGAGAGTGAACGATTGATACTTCATGATGATTGCAGTCCACCATACACATTAGCAAGCGCAACAGTACCACCACCAACAGGAGCAGAGAGAAATCTAGATAGTGGTCATCAACACCAAGATTTTGGTGGA